>CM029787.1:23326448-24526448 GCA_017562165.1 Ectropis grisescens | reverse complement strand
TTCGTTCGCATGGTGGACCGAGATTCCATCTGGGGTATGAACAACGGTTTACCCACCATCATCACGACGACCTTCCAGATGAACCTGGCTGGCTACACCCTGGTGCTGCCGGACATGATCGGTGGAAACGGCTATAACCTTGACCACGACCAGGCGGACCTGCCGACTAAGGAGCTCTTCATCAGATGGGTCCAGGCAAACACATTCTTGCCCGCCATGCAGTACTCGTTTGCGCCGTGGAATTTTGATAATGAGGTTAGTGCTGCTTTTATTATTCTTACAGAGTTCCTGCTAATTAGCCAGCGTCCATTTAAGGGCATATTATGTATATTTAATTAAACAACTCTTGTTCAACTACTTTTGCTATAACTCAATACGTAGGTCACCTTTACCAAGTCCCATACGTCATCAATTCGTCTACCCTTCCACTTTGCAAAATGCCCAGATACACACATAATCAATTTACTCACACAACCCTTTCACACACACATGCAACCCTCACCGCCTCACTTCCATATAACGTAAATATGTTTAAATACTTACAATGTGACTACAAAAGTTTTAATTCAGATTCAATTGAATAGTGTAGACAATAAAGAAATTGTGTAAGTACCTAGAGTTCGGGAAAGGCGATAGGAAGGTGTCTATTCAAATCTCACCAAGAGCGCCTAAGATACAGGCTCAGCCTAGTTTGGGGCTCAACCACAGAATAGATATTACCACAGAACCCTCACTTAGCGAAAATTGTTATATAAATAGCGACTCTTGCTGGGACGCAACAAAGTGCAATTCAGCTCGCATTAGCGCTCAATGCCTATCGCAATTTTTAAACTAAACATTTGCGCTCTCTTCTAACGCGTAACTCTGTCGCTGTCTGGCGCGGAATGATGCGCATCGAAAGGGTTGTCGACATATTATCCAATAAAAAATTAAATTAACCTTTCGTTATGTAGTAGTAGGTAGTCAGCATTGTAGCTCAGATTATATATTTTAGTTATTTACTTCGTAACGCGCAAGACAGCTAGAAAAGGCCCTAACATAGGGTCGGACACATTGAAATTAAAACAATAAAAGTATACTTTGACTGTTTTTATTCTACTTGATCGTCTAAATTTTGTTTGATAAATATGTAACATATTTTAATGTACTTACCTACACTAATACATACAACCAGCTTCGATTACAAGCTATTTTATAATGTCCCGTACTTTTTGTACGGTTAGCAGAAAAATATAAAAATAATGGTATATTTTGTACAACTAGGAAAAATTATAATTCTTTGTTTTTGACTCGTGCATCCATAAACAGCACAATATATGGCGACGTAATTTTGCACGGGAAACGTGCTGCACGAGCGCTCAGACGTGCGTTCGACAACCGCCTGGCACTTGTTCCGTGCGAGGAACGGTCTAGCTGTAGGCTAAAACCGCGCGACCTTGAGCGAGTGAGGATGCACTGGCTCAACGTTTATCTGTGATATACATATATTATATTTAGACTAATTAATTTGTAAAATCCTTTCTGTACATTATGGTTATAATCTTTAAACACAGAATCTTTAAACAGTAGAATTTGCTGACTCAATAGGTATTTATTTCCCAATGGATACAAGTTGAGTATCTTCAATCTAGAGTGAATCGGCTTCTTCTAGGTAAATGGTCTTGAGTTATTGAGTTACGGAAGTAGGTACTACGTGTTCCTAAAGTTACTACGACATATCATTGTGTATTTTTAGATTACCGTCAAGGACTCAAATCACAACACGTAGAGATTTACTACGATAACATGACCCGCCCCACCAGAATTCAAAAAGTTTGAAAGTATTTGTGAAAGAGTATGTACAACGCAGCATCACGCATGTGTGCGTACTGCTACTGCAGGCGAATAATTACAAAATACAACTACTATAGTAAATCGATAATAAATAAACTTACTATAGTAAATCGAGATTTACTACGATAACATGGCCCGCCCCTCCAAATTACTGTTTTAATGTGTGTAGTCACATCCTTACGAAAGAGTTTGTATGTAGTTGTAATTATTCGTCTGCAGTAGCAGTACGCACACATGCGTGGTGGTGTGTTGTATATACTTTCACCAATACTTTCAAACGTTTTGAATTCTGGAGGGGCGGGTCATGTTATCGTAGTAAATCTCTACGAGGATCCTCGTAGATAGACGGTCTTTGGGGTCTAGCGTACAAAGTACATGCACAGTATTAAGTATGAAACTTTCACAGTTACCTATGTATGATTTTGATTATATGGCTACGATTATTTTCATCACTATCCTATTAATATTATAAATATCAATGTTTGTTGCTTAATCACTTTCCAACGCCTGAATGGATCACATGTACGACGTAGGTATGTTCCTAGATACGAGGAAAATTTTACTACAGTGGGAAACCCTGGTTGTAACTTTAGTGGTTTTTTATCGGCTACATTTCGGAATGAGATAATGTTCACATTATATAATAATTGTTGCTTTTATTTATTAGATTGCTAGCAGCTTATTGTAGCGATACCGCTTCCTAGTTTTTTTAAGGGGCAGAGCCTTTATTAATAAAACTAAATACAATGAGAACTACTCTACACTACATACTTACACTAAGCACACCGTGAGTTATCCGTAAACCAATGAAGGTTTACAGATAATCAAGATTTTCAAGCCCACTACCAATCGGAAGCGTTCTTCCTAGTTGATGTTCTAAAGACTCGAATGAAGAAGACTCCATATCGTAAAAAAACTTCTAAGCGTAAACGTTGTCCATGTGAGTAGGTACACGTATCTGGATGTCTCCAAGTCGAAAATCATATTTTTTGACTGTTTGTTTTTCTTTTCGATCTGGAAACCCTATCAATGAGGTTTATCAGGATCTATTGGCATCTTACTTATCAAAGACTTCTCAATTTGTCACGTGTCGAAACATTTTGTTTTTAACTTTGACTATGACTGCGCCATATTTACAGCTAAACGTTTATATTTCATCTCAGCCTCTTTATCTTCGATTTCACTTACAAAATAGAAATATCAGAACACGATACGCGCTTAGTGTACTCGATGTGTATGATAAGATATACAACAAGTACTTGTTGACACAGTATCTACTGAAGTGTGTATTACTTCCGTACTCGTGGCGACTTCTGTAGTACACAGTATTAAAAATATTGGTGAAAAATTTTCAACATGAAACATGAAAGGTTATATGCAGGCCCGTGAACAAAATTTATGGGTCATCTGATACAGCAGGAGACCTATGTAGGATGATAGAAGGGTATAAAGTAATAAGATTGAGCACTATGCCGTCACTTGTAAGCTGTCCAACTGAGTGCAGTTGAAGAGGGGGGGTTCTAAACCTCGATCATTTCTCCTTGTCGCATGATTTTTGTACGGCATTGCGAAATAATAGAAGAGGTATTGAAACTGTATGGAACCAAAGCCGAACACAATCAAATGACCAAACTTACTCTGTAAATCGTCGGAAAATCATGATTTTTTTTCACAAACTAACAATCAGAATTTTAAAATTTATAATTTTTATAGTTTCAATACCTCTTCTAATCTATTATTAGGCAACGCCGTACAAAAATCATGCGCCAACGAGAAATGATCGAGGTTTAGAACCCCCCCTCTTCAACTGCACTCAGTTGGACAGCTTACAAGTGACGGCATAGTGCTCAATCTTATTACTTTATACCCTTCTATCATCCTACATAGGTCTCCTGCTGTATCAGATGACCCATAAATTTTGTTCACGGGCCAGCAGTCTATTACGGCTGGTCTAGTCGGGAGAACGGCGACTGCCAATCCGGAGCCCCCGGGTTCGAATCCCACCACGCGCACCACTGTCGAAGTCATGTGCGTAATGCCGCTAACTTAAAAACGGTGAAGGAAAACATCGTGAAGAAACCGACATGTACCTAAAATCTTTCGAGGTCATGTGTCATCCACCAACCCGCACTTGGCCAGCGTGGTGGATTATGGCTTTAACTCTCTCCTTGCGAGAGAAGGCCCCGAGTCCCAGCAGTGGGAACATTTAGTGGGCTGCTTATGAACATTTTTCACAAAACACTATCTAACCCCAAACTAAGGAAAGCTGTGCGAGACAGAGATAGCTGCATCACAAGCATAAGAATACCACTAAATGTTCCCACTGGTGGAACTCGGAGCAGTCTCTTGCAAGGAGAGAGTCTAATAGTATCTAAAAGTATAATTCTGTAGTGGTAGGACTCTTGGCAGAGTCCGCCTGGGGAAGTACCACACCTTTGCCAGTTATTCTACCGCCAAGCAGTAATGTGCAAACATTACTGTGTTCCGGTTTGAAGGGCAATGTTTCCAGAGAAATTACAGGGCTTAGAGATATAAGATCTCTGGGTGAAGAGCGCAGTGCAGTGCTAGGTAATGATTTGGACTCTTCATGTTCCAATAGCTGCGTGTCACTGTGCTGTTATGTGTCAGGCATGTTGCTTACCATCAGGCACATGTCCTGATCGTCTCGTCACTCTTTATTTAAAATAAAAAAAAGGCCATAATCCACCATACTGGACTAGTGCGGCTGATAGATAAGGCATGGCCACTAGGCATTTCTAGGAATTTTCTTTTTCCTTGCAATGTTTCCCTTCACCATTGATCTCAGATAAATGTAAACCTTGCGTATTCCGCAAACGAGCACAGTGTGATAAGAAGATTCCCTTGACTCTCGTTGCGAGAGAAATGCAGCGCATCCTTGCGGACATTTAACATCAAATCAATAGCATAAAATTAACGACCCACTAAATTTTAGTGGGGGCGTTTATGCTATTGATACTGCTAAAACATAAAACGTAATTGTTATGCAACAAGTGACTCAAGTCTTCATAAATATTCAATTAAAAAATCTGCATAATGAATTGATCGCGTAGAATTGTTCTCCATTACAAGTGCTATTAGCACAAACAATGATGATTGCTGTTGCATAACGGCGTAACGTAGATCAATCCAATGAATGTACTACTCCAGAGCAAATTAGCCTTCTGCTACTGCTGCAGCCCAGCTTTATGAAAAAAAAACTACAACCATATTGAGAAACCTCCTCCGTTTTAAAGTCGGTTAAAAAGTGTTGAGTTATTATCGACGTGCCAAAAGGCTCATAGGCAAAAGAATTCAAAGTCTTGAAAATCGCCGCACAATTACTAGTTTATCGAGTTTTTATCGGATACACTTCGGAGAGTGTGCGACTGATCTGCATGATCTAATACCACCTTGCCCTTTCTTTTATCGGACTTCTCGTATCTCAAAAAAGCGACATCGTTTCATGGTTCCAAAACACGAACGAAGAGATTTGACTCCACGTTTGTGATAAGAACGTCTAGGTTGTGGAATGCGTTGCCTGAGTGGGTTTTCCCCGATAGTTATAATCTTGGTGTATTCAAATCGAGAGTGAATCGGTTTCTTCTAAGTAAGCACACTCCATCGTAGATCGCATCATCGCTTAACATCAGGCGAGACGGTCAAGTGTGAACCTATTACAGAAAACACCAACCAGGAATCAGACGTCCATAGTTCCATCCATTCATAGTTTGCTAAATGAGACTAAATAGCGAAAGTTTATGAATTATAAAGTTTAAGAAGTTTGGCTGGCCTGGTGGCTTAGTTGGTAGTAAGCCTGCCTGTGAAGCCGTGGATTTAATCGTCACCCTGTGCAAATATTTGTGTGATGAATACCCCTTTTTTAATATTGGTACTGTCCCAGGCACAGTACCCAGTACCTGTTCCCTATGTTTAATAAATGTGTATTTAAAATATATAAGTATTCTATCAGCTATCTGGTTTCCATAGTACAAGCTTTGCTTAATTAGGACTAGTAGTTAGCTTAGGGCCTAGATAGATGGTGCTGTGGGCGTATTTCCTGTATTAACTCATTATGTTTGCCCCCAGACGGTAGAGATCAGCAGGAAGTACACGGAGCTTCACGCAGCGTATGCGGACCGGATCTACGCGGCGATGCAGGCATCCGTGGCGGACGGCAGCCCCGTCAACCCGCCGCTCTGGTGGGTCGACCCCACCGACGAGAACTGCCTGCAGATATGGGACGGTAAGGAAACCTCTTCAGCCATGGGCTAGGGCTGAAAAAAAAGTTATGGCTGGACTAGTCGGGAGACCGGCAACTTTTTTTTTTATAGTTTAGATTGACGAGAGGAGCAGGAAGTTAAGCAACATGCCTGCCAGATAACAGCACAGTGACACGCAGCTATTGGAACATGAAGAGTGCAAATCATTGCAATGCGCTCGTCAAATATAAAATCTTTTATCTCTATGCCCTATAACTATAAATAGAATTTCACATTGCCCATCAAACCGGAACACAGTAATGTTTCACATTACTGCTTGGCGGTATAATAACTCGCAAAAGTGGCAAAGGTGGGGAAATACTTCCCCAGACGGACTCTTCGAGTCCTACCGCTACAAAATTCCGATACTGCCGATCCCAAAGATTGTGAACTTAACTAGATGCACAACTTCCCCCTCCAGCGCTTTTTAGTAGAGTAATTGCGCTAGTAACTTTTGCGTTTGTTGCGAGGTCATTCAGTCAGGCAATCGATTCTGACGAGTGTATTGACAAAAAAAACCTTTGCCTTGACTCTCTCCTTGCGATAGAAGGCCCCGAATCCTTGCTGTGGGAACATTTAGTAGTACACTAATTATGCAGATATGAAAACGTAGCGTTAGTTATTTTTGTATAGTTTTTGGAGCTAAGAGTATCTACTCTTTATATGTGTACTGTATACCTAGGTACTCGTATTGTACGTCACATAGAGAGGCATAATTATGTTTTATCCTTTTACCTAGTAAATTCATTAGAAATATTAAAAGAACATAATAATATTTGCAAATTATTAAGGTATAATGACTTAATCACTAGTAGAGCTGTGCTACTTCCTGAAGTGGATTCTGCAACGAATCCTATTAAAGTAAGCCATATCTAAAAGTACTATAATATTTCAGAATATCTACTGGGAGAAGATATCATCGTAGCACCAGTACTGGTAGAGGGAGCGACCAGCCGAGACATCTACCTGCCAGTAGGCACATGGTGGGAGGAGAACGACTCCGCGAGAGCACACGTTGGGCCAACGTGGCTTCGCAACCATCCTGCTCCCGATTGACTACCTACCCTACTTCGTACGAGAAGGCGCACAGACTGGCGGCGACACCGGCACCGGTGAAGGCAATGGAAACTCAGCAGTTACTTCAACCGTTGCTGCGCTCCTAGTACTCAGCGGCCTCGTCGCCAACGTCATCAATGCTCTATAATCATTGAAAAGCGACCCATCGGACGCGACGACACCTGCAACTGTCGCTGCTTTCCTGGTATAGTCGCCGGCAAACAAGTTGAGCCAATGAAGTTAGCTGCGCAGAAACGTTTTTAAGGCCTCTTTGGTGGAAGAGCACATGCGCGAACTTTCCCCTTCCACGTCACTTTTGGGTCAACTTGTTTGCCGGCCACTATACGCTTAGTACAAGTTTTGTCAAGATAGTATAGAATATACGACGGTGCTGCCCTAAAGTTACGGATGTTAGTACTACATTGTAACACATACAATATAACCCAACGATATGAAAATTCGTATCATCAATTGACAAAGTTTGCACTAAGCGTACAACTACTTTCTGGCATGAACCTAATGAACCCTGATCTACATTTCATTATAAATGAGTTTTTGGACTGTGAAGTGTTTTGTGTTTGGCATTTTAGTAGAAAATATATGGTGATGTATATTTTAATATTTTCAACCGAATTAAAAATATAAACTTAGTACTCATCTATTGTTTTCTAATAAAATGTGCACTCTTGTTTTTATCATGTGAATAAACAAAATATTAAAATTAAGTTCGTTTTAAAATTTAGATTAAGATTGTTTAGGTATCAATTTGTGATTTAAGTATATGTATATAAGACTTGTTGAGTGAAATATGGATAAGTGTAAATAAAGATTGCAATAACGTTAGCTAGTATTTTTTTTTATTCAGGCTTATTGCATGGCGAAACAGTGACTTATATCACTGTGTTCCTATTTGAAGGGCAATGTTTTCAGAGAAATTACATGGCATAGAGATCTCTGGGTGATGAGTGCAAGCAGTGCAAGAGTCCAAATCATTGTCTAGCACTAATTTGGACTATTCCTTCATTATTTTTCTTACGGTTTTAATTTCCCATTTTTAAACTGCGGTCGCACAGCAAATTCCCGGTCTCCTCCGAGGCTGACGTAAGGATCTTCGTTCCAATAAAATATAATCTACAGTGTACATTTTCTGTATCTGTAATAAAAAAACACGGATCTAGAAGTTCGAGGAGTATAATGCCCCATAAAACTAAAATAAGACTAAACCATAAAACCTGTAACTTTTTTTAAAAATTTATTTATACAAAAAACAAATACAAAAACCTTTATTGCTGTTCGCAGGTAATATAAGGTGATACAAAACATTTTAAAAGTTGACCCATACAAACTGGCCTCTTCTTCTAGAGGCATGCAATATGTCTGGCAACACAGTTGCTATTAGTCTGAATTTATACAATGATAATAATATTCAGCTGATAGTCTTCTTCTTTTTTTCATTTTTAGTTTTTAATCGGTTGTATCATATTATATGTCATCTGATTCAACGTCTATTAATTTCTGGATTCTATCCGGTTGTGCTATGTAAGTGTGATATGTTTGGTGAGCACAATTACGCCAACGTCTTGTGCTTTGCCGTTGCGCGACCATATCGCCCTGTAAGCCAACAAATACAATTAAACTTAAATTATGAACTACTAGCTGTACCCTGCCACGCTTCGCTGTGCCACATTGTAATGTAAAAATTAGATAAAAACAATCCTTGATGCAGATTATATATCATTGTAAAATTTCAGCTCGATCGGTGCAGAACTTGAGTTTTTGAAGCGTACACAAACCAACATAACATTTTTATATATCGATACCTTAATTTGCAAAACGAATAACTCCATAATAGCAAATTTCACAGGGGTCACACTAAATCACCACTAAAATCTATTGCGTAACTGGTATTTTCATTATTTTAAGTGTTTATTAGTTAATAAGAAACACAATTTCCAAAGGTATGTTTGTTTTTTTCTTTTGATGCTTTTTTATATTAAGTTTTTAGTGGTCAATATGAAATTTGCTACTATGGAGTTATTCGTTTTGCAAATTAAGGTATCGATATAGAGAATACTTAAATTGATGAGTTTATACAACATAATTGCATCATTGAAAAACCTGTAACTTAGAGTTGAGGCGCAAGACTAGGTACCTACTAGTTGATGTACAAAGACGCTAATGTGCCTATGACACGCTATTACCTATCTAAAGCACGACTCAAATTTTACATCTACCTACTTTGTACAGCAACTTACGTAATGTTGCCTAAAGGTAGCGGTTCGAACGGAGACCATGACACGAGACCGCGACGCGAGACCGCGACCGGAGACCGCGACAGGCACTTGACACTATGGAATTGTATGGGCGCCAGTTCGCGCCGAGACCGCGACAGGAGACCGAGACACGTGTCGCGGTCTCGGCGCGAATTGGCGCCCATACAATTCTATAGAGTCGAGTGCCTGTCGCGGTCTCTGGTCGCGGTCTTCTGTCGCGGTCTCAGCGCGAACTTGTACCTTAAGAGTATATCACTACAAGAACTTTGACATCTCGTCACAAGTAATAAACCTAATAATATAATTTTGTAGTTTAAGCAAAAGAGGTACCTATCTGAAAATAACTGTAGTAGTACGACGGGCAAAAATAAATTACCCGTTGCACTAGTGGACCTGTTGGTAGTAACACAGGCAAAAATAATTGCCCGTGTTACTATTGGTAGTAAGACGGGTAGTAACACGGGCAATAAACCAATAAAACATCGTATATCTCTAGATGACGAGCGCAGTGCAGTGCTAGGTGATGATTTAGACTCTTCATGTTCGAATAGTTGCGTGTCACTGTGCTGATATTTGGCAGGCATATGGCTTACCATCAGGCACATGTCCTGCTCGTCTCGTCACTAGATCCTTTAAAAAATGAATTCAGTAGATTTCACAGACTAAGTAGTGAGAGTTGATAGATTTTATCTCATGTTTTCACAGAAAGGAGTTATCGTAAAAACTTTTTTTTTAAATATGACGACGTGTGCGGCAATTATACAATGTGGCAAGATTGAAATTTGAATAGAATATGTACTTTTGCCCTCATCTGCGCTCTATTCTTATTTTACTCGATTTCCTGCTGGTTGCTTGGAAGAAATCACTCTTATCGGTAAGGCCGTTCATGGTACTAGACATAAAACAGTCGTAAATTTCTGTGAGGCTGGGAAATCGTACAACGTTTTCCCATTAGAGTTTTTGTTCAATACACGAGGAAGCACAAAAACTGACTTCAGTTTCCGCTCAATGATAAATTGATCCGACGTTAATTGAGACGTTTAAATACTTTATAAGATCACTATATAGCCACTCCTACCAGTATCTCACGAGTAACCGACATTTTTATAGGTATAAGTATATTACACAATATTGATAATGCAAAATATTGAAACAGTTTCGAGTATCATGTTTTTAACCCCCGACCAAAAAAAGGGGTGTTATAAGTTTGACGTCGATGTCTGTCTGTCTGTCTGTGTGTGTGTCTGTCTGTGGCACCGTAGAGCTCAAACGGATAGGCCGATTTTGATGCGGTTTTTTTTATTTGAAAGTTATTATCCGTGCGGATGTTCTTAGCTGTATTTGGTTAATACCGATTCAAAAGATGGCCGCCGTCACAAAATGGCGGACAAAATATTTCTTCACAACCTACCTTAATATGGGTATCAAATGAAAGGGCTTGACTAGTAGAATACTATACACTATAAAAAAATTCTAATCCAAGATGGCCGCCACCACAAAATGGCGAATTATTTCATTTTTGACTATCAAATGAAAGGGCTTGACTAGTAGAATGTTGTACAGATAACAAATCTGAGGTAGTCGGGGGGTTAATCAAAATGTTTAATTTTGTTCTTGTTTACTATGAAAAGAATTAATAGTATGCCATATTTAGTTATTAGTAATAGACGCTTTATTTGTAATAGACTTCAGGCCCGCGAACAAAATGTATGGATCAAATTAACCACCCGGTAATAATATACCTCTTCGAATCCATTATTTCGCAACGCCGGACAAAAATGCGACAAGGATTATCGAGGGTTAGAACCCCCTCTTCAATTGCACTCAGTTGGACAGCTTACAATTGACAGCATAGTGCTGAATCTTATTAATTTATACCCTTCTATCATCCTACATAGGTCTCCTGGTGGTTCATTTGCCCCATAAATTTTGTTTACGGGCCTGTAGTCTATTACAAATAAAGCGCATTTTCACTAGTGTCATTTTCATTCGGTTTGTAATTTTAAAAGGTTTTTTTATTGTATAGAGTGTCGGGACCAGCGGCACATGTGCCTGATGTAAGCAACACGCCTGCCCATAGTAGCAGTGTCACGCAGCTAACATGAAGAGTCCAAATCATCACTTTGCACTGCACTGCGCTCGTCACCCAGAGGCGTAGACGATTTATCTCTATAGGTACAAACATTGGCGTTCAAATCGGAATATGAGCTGAATCGGAAAGTGATGTTTGAATATTTTTATGACTGGCAAAGTACCAGTTCCCTTTACATACTCTCCAAAGAGTTCTTATAGTTTTTATAGTAAAAAAACACCGGTCGAACATAACCTCATCTTGTTTGAACTCGGTTAAAAATACAGTCCCAGTTAGCCACGTGTCTTTCAAACGAAACCCAGTTCTGTACAAGATATGTAAAGTGTTATTCTCTTAAACTACTTATATCAAGTCAAGTGTTTATTCTTAAATAACCAACGTAAATACCCAATAAGTACTGTAATTTTATGGCGTCTTCAAGTTGTTTACAAACTCTTACGCTAAGAACTCATGGAACGATTTTCACCCGCGCCCGCTGCGATTCCGCGGTTGCTGAATCCGGGCGCGGATTTTATTTCAAAACTCGCGAGACCGCTGATTTTCGCGGTTTGGCAGCCGCCGCGAGTGAGCTTATTACCGTGAGATTATTAGCGAACGTGGAGGATGACGGGCGAGCGGGACGGAGCGGGGCGCGGAGCCGCGCGGCAGCCGCGCGTGCCGCGGTCGTAAAATGCGTGCTTTCAACTTTTACTTAGATATATACTCGTAACTGTATTTTTTCTATAGAAGCTGCAGACCCGCAAAAACAAAAGCGACGGGCGCGGCTAAAAATCGCTCCGTGAGTTAGCCTCAGTGTCACATTAGGCACTGGACAGTAAGTACTTCACACTACGTGGCTGAACGCTTTTTATCTCTCCCATTGTTATACACTTATTACTTGAGTATATCTGACGTAGAAGTTAAAAGACCTTATACACTTCCTCTGAAGTTCAAATACAGAAAATTTCACATCTCATCCTAGAAATATATATAACAAATGCGAGAGTTTAAGCTTCGATTTTCGTTGCTCCATCACGTCGGAACGTTGAGATGGGTTGACATTTGGAACGCAGTTTGATTATATTTACAGCCTAGATATTATTATCACAAAAGTTGAATTAACTCATCCCGTTCATATTTTTGGAACATCAATCATGAAACGATTTTGCTTTTTGGTGCTACGAGAAGTTCGATAGAAAAAAGAGCAAGGTCATACAGATAGATCGTAGAGATTAGTTTCAGACTCTTCGAAATAATTTAATTCTCTCCGTGAAACCCAATCTGGCTTAAAATTTAATTCACGTCACGACAAAAGTTATTTTTTTTCTGAAATCAACTAAACACGCCGTGCCAATGAAACAGCAAAGGTAGTGCAAATTCGTCGTCAAGATAAAAGAAAATTTTAGATCCTTGTTGATATAAAAAAAAAACAGTACACCAATTACGATAAAATGGGACTACCTATATCTGGAGTATGACGTTGGTACGTCATGCCTTTAAAAGTATGGTTGCATCGATTTCGATAAAATTTAAAGGTCACCTCTGCTGAAGTATGACGTATCAAACAAAAAGAAGTGTGGCACTCGGGGACTGCCGCGGTAAAGCTATTGCATGTTGCATGCATTTTTATCAACATAAGCAATAGGGATGTTAACAATTTTTCGGAGTTGCTTTTATTTTAAAGAGTGACATTTGTTTACCTAAATATCACGGGAAATCCGCTAAGTTGGCAACACTGCTAAGAGCATTTAGTCTGTAAAGCTCATACAAATAAGATTCAAAGTCGAATGACCGAGTGGGGAGGACGGTGTTACGGTCTTCCATCCCTCTTTCTTGTGAACATAAGAAAGAGATGCACGATCACTAAAATTCGGTCCCCAGGCCCGCGATAAAAGCTATGCAATCGCTTAAAATATGAATTAACAAAATCGATTCACAATTACCGAAGCTATCATGTAACATGCCATAAAAACTTACAACCGAGAACTTCCTCCTTTCTTGAAGTCGTTCATAAAACCTCAATACTCTACGATGGTCGAGTGTGCAGGTGCAATTATAGTGCATCATAAATGATACAATGTGCAGAGCAATTAAAGTAGGAGAGTTGTTTTGTAGGAAGCAGTGACGACGGGACAACGGGACAGGATGGCTGCCTTCCTAGGTAAGAATAACTCTTTACAAAAAAATAGTAGTCATAGGGACGGCCAATAGAAGTGACGTACAATTTAGAAACTTGCATGGTGACTAAAAAAGCTAATTTAGAGCGACAGCTATATTATTAACTAACTATAGCGAACCGCCCCGGCTTTGCACGGGTGCATGCTGATACTAAAAATATACAGCCGAATAGTGAACCTCCTAATTTTTTGAAGTCGGTTAAAAATACCAATAAAAATGGTTATGCCTAAGAGATAGACATTTACTTACCGTTGTTGATTTTTTTGTAGACCTTTTTAAGGGGTACAATTCTGCAGTTTACATTATTTTGATCCATCTCGTAGGATCCAGCCAGCGTTTGCAATGTAAACGGAAAAATTGAATTATTTACGACTGCACATTAGAAACCTCAAAAATAACAATATTTCTCCACTATTTTATGCACGTATTATAGAAACCTATATATATTATAAACCGTCCTCTTCAATCACTCTATTTATAAAAACCGCATCAAAATCCGTTGCGTAGTTTTAAAGGGATATAGAAGGGATATAGTTTTATAGGGACAGAGAAAGCGACTTTGTTTTATACTATGTAGTGATGGTATAAAATATAGACACTCTGATGCGAAAGACGATAACCTAAGGGTTAAAACAATGATATGCGCAAGTATTTCCAAAGTAGCGTAGGTACATTATTAATATAATATAAGACGGTTTATGTATGAAATGCTGAGTACAAAGGACTCCTATCCTACTTTCTGCTAATATGTAGGTACTCTTATAATAAAACCCTTGGATGTTTCCTAAACATCCAAGGTTTGTTTAGGAATTTTTTGTCGTATTATTGGAGTGACCTATATCCAGCAGTGGACGAATGTGGGCTGATTATGATGATAGATGTTTAGATTCTTGTTGCTCAAACACTTGAACGGATCGGGGTGTAATTTAGAACACGGATTGTGGTCCAGAATAAGTTTTTAATTCCGGGATACCGGGAAAATAATGTTGTAACGGCAAATTAACTACCCCGGTGAAACTGCGGCCCTTCTAACAAAATCAGCTATGGCTTTGCAATAGCAAATAGCAATAGCTGTCTCTATCATTTATCATTTCTCTATCTCTTTTCATTTCAAGCGAATAGAAACGAGATACCAATATCAAAGCTAAGACAGTTTTAGTTAGGCGGTAGACCCTGGGGCGCTAACAGTAATACAATATGACGCACAATTTTGCATTATGTTCTTATAAGCAAGTTATCCTGCTGGTTTTTTCGCAAGAATATTGGATTTACTGGGGAACAATTGGTTTATAATTAAATTTGATTCCAGGAAATGGATTGCATTAAAAATTAATAAATTAGGGGAAGTACGAAAGTAGTACCAGTGGAAACGTTATCGTGGTACCAACGGTATACTTAGCGATGAAGACCACATAACCAAAATGGATCTCTGCCTTTTCACCGAAATTTGTTCGCAGAATTTTATTTCGCCGAATAATAATTTTTCAAACTTATCATATAATTTTGTGCATCAAATTTGGAAAAAAAAATAATTATTTTTGTAATGTGCAAAAGCGATTTAGTTCTGGTACTTTGCTGGCCGCTACCGCGGCACGCTTGCTTCGTTCGCAGTTCTAACCAATTCCTTATGATTTCACCTAAACTTCGTTCCGCATTCGAAATATTGCAAATGTGTATGTAGATTTATGTTGCTATAAAATTGCATGTATTTTTTTTATCATAATATAAATGTACAGACAGGAAACTGTTACACAGACTGACAGACTGTGTCTAGTTTAGTGAAGGATTTGACAAATGATCAGTGCCCTGAACGTGTTGTACTATTAATCAGCTTAATTTTTAGAGTGACGAGACGAGCAGTGCATGTGCCTGATGGTAAGCAACATGGCTGCCACATAACAGAACAGTGACACGCAGCTATTAGAACGTGCAGAGTCCAAATCAGTACCTAGCAGTACACTGCGCTCGTCACCCAGAGATCTAAGATGTTGTATCTCTAGGCCCTGCAATTTCTTTGGAATCATTGCCCTTCAAACCGGAACACAGTAATATTTGCACATTACTGCTTGACGGCAGAATAACTGGCAAAGGTGTGGTTCTTCCCCAGGCGGACTCTGTCAAGAGTCCTACCACTAATTCTACCAAATGAAACGCTATCATACAAAAAATTTACTATCTTAGTTGTCACAGTGAAAAATAGGCAAAGTTGGTTGGCAAGTGAAAATTGGCGGAATAGGCATGACGACTCATTTTTGATTTAATGTGTCATCAAAAGGCTACTCAATAACTGAAACAGGTGAAATAATTACTTTGTTATCTTAAAAACTTGCCGTGATATCACGATTTTAAAATCACAACTTTGGACTCTTCCAAAAACGGTTCATACAAAAACACTACTCAAGCGTGACGTCACAGCGCCGTATTTTCTATGCGTCGAGCGTAAAGTTTGTATATTAGCTATATTAAATATTGCGTTTAGGAAACTGGTTTCATAACAAAAGTCACTTGAATTTGAATGAGTTATCCAATGGTAGATACATTTTCTAATAATTTCATACTTTTAAAATGGACTTGCCCATCCAGCTTTGAATGATCATAAAGTAGGTAAGGTGAACTAAATAATATCTAAATTAATGTTGGTACATATTTTATTCTATATAAATACTGTCATTATATGAAATAATTTAATATAATTGCCGGATCTGTCGTCACGCCTATGAACAACAAAGTCTTACAAGGCAGAAACCAAGAACTGCACTGAAGTGAAAATCGGCCAATCAATTTTCGGCGAGAAGGCAGCATCCCAACCAAATTAGCTATGAATATGAGTCGATAGACGCTACGGTAAAACCTACAATCGATAAATTTTAAAATATTAAGAGTCTAACCCTGAAATGCCATTATAAGGACTTATTCAGTTTTTTTTCATTTCGCCAAGTAAAATTTTAGGTCTGATTTCTCTTTTGCGAATTCTGAATTGGTCCGTATTAAAAGTTTATATAGTATTATCTAGTAATTAGTAGATATAACATTGTCGCTTTTTTCCTCGGTTGTTCATGTGTCAGGTTTTTCGAATAGTCATCTTCGAATAGTTTTTTTTTATATAAAGAGTGTCGAGACGATCCATGCCTGACACATAACAGCACAGTGACACGCAGCTATTGGAACATGAAGAGTCCAAATCATTACCTAGCACTGCACTGCGCTCGTCACCTAGAGATCTAAGATCTTATATCTTAGTTTACACTACATCTATGATTATCTTCTTTTCTGTGGCACAATCTTTTGTTTGTGATATTTAATGCAGTTAAATATCATTATTGACCGTAACCAATAATTAAAAAGTCTTATAAAAACCTAACTATAGCCTGCAGGTACTAAACCTGTTTCTAGAATATAGATGTTCTCAGATTTTGTAATTGACGCATTGTCTTGATAAATTGTGAATGAAATGATTCATGAGGGCTAACTAGCCTATTAAAAATAATTAATTTTGTATTGCATACCTACAATCCTCCGATTGTATACAGTACTTACTAACTCAATCCTACTAAGCATCTTTAGTATTGTAAAGGTCTACATTTTTGTTGCCTATATCGTAAAAAAATAAAAATTAAAAAATTTTGAACATAAGTAGATCCAGAATATCACATAGGCTGTAGGCTGTATATCTCGAAGCAATGGAGAGTTCCTTCGAAAACTGGAAATTCAAAAAATCTATGTCGAAATTAACAATAGCTTTACCTCTACTAGCCAAAACGTTTAATTTTTGCATAACAATAAACATTACACACACTGCCATGTATTTGAAGCACACGCATAAATACTCTTTTGTTTATTAAATTAAATTGAGAATAGATTTATTGAATATTGTTTTATGGTCGATTTTCGACCACTTGGCGACCGCGAGTACATATTAATAATGTTGGCGCAGTAATATTGGCGGCGCTAGCGGCGTGTGCGCACGCCACTAACATCACACTATTGGACGCAAACAACGTGAAGATACGGCTTCAGGACAACCCCCGCGGCGGACTCAATATACTGCTCGAGAGGAGTAAGTGCCACACACTTCAATATATACCTACTCATATGCTAACTGTACCCCATATTCCAATTTTTTAAGTGATATGCTAATTGTATCTTTCTAACTGTAACAGTGAGGTCAGTGTTTCATCTGTCATGTCGAATAAACTACAGCATTGACGAAGGCAGCTTACAGCATACAGCTTTTTTTTCTTTTAAGTAAGAATTGACGAGACGAGCAAGATATGTGCCTGATGGTAAGCAACATCCCTGCCACATAACACCACACCGCAGCTATTGGAACATGTAGAGTCCAAATCAATACCTAGTACTGCACTGCGCTTTTTCGAGGAAGTCGATTAGCATTTGGCCTCTGTCATTTTTTCTTCCCAAACCATATGGTCCTACTACCGATTCACTGCAAGTCCGTACTCCCACTTTGGCGATATATCCTCGTACATGGGTTCCACCTCTGAATCAGGGTATGCCTCCCAGGGTGCGTACACCATGACCACTTTGAGGGACACATGACTCTTGGTCAACTTCAGCACAAGATACGCGACCCTCGAAGACACACTTGCGATTTCTAAAACGTTGTTACAGAGAGTTTTGTGGACCAGAAACCCGATACCACCTTGCGACGGCTGGTGACCTTCACGATAGTAGGTACATAAGATGGCCTGATTCCAAGGTTACGGTGTCCTCTCCCTCTTCGGACTTCACATAGCCCGAGAACGTGGTATCTTATGTGGGTCACTTCTTCTTCTAGCTTAGCGAGCCTCTCGTCTCTCATCCATCAAGTTTAAAATTTATCATCTCTTAATTCACAGGGGGATTGTCGGAAGTGATCACGGTTGTAGGAAGGAGAACGTCAGCTATCAAGGACATAGTACAGAACGGCGATGTAGTGATCCAGTACACTCACGATACTACGGTGCGGATCAATGTGGAAACCGTGGCCGGAGCCAGAGACGGGATCCTTGTCACCTTGACGTGGGAGGCGCCGCGGGGACAGGTGCTCGAAGACTGTGTCAACCTTGGTGAGATTGCTTCCATTATTACTTCCAAGGACATCGTCTCTATAATGTAAAGTTTTCATATACCAGCTATGACGAAAATGACTCTCTAGTCAAAGGAAATTTAAAAGAAACTGACATGTTTCGTAGAACTAACAAGAAATGTATTCTCGCAGGTTCCGCTCACTGGTACGGAGGTCCACAGCAGAAGCGTCAGTACTGGCCGGTGGAGAAGCTTGTCCTTACAAACTACTCCTACATCCCCAAAGAGGCCGACAACTGCGGAGTGGCCGAGCCCTACTGGGTGAGCTCCGCTGGAATCTTCTACTACGTCGATAAGAAAGTACCTCTATTCGTTGACCAGAACGACTTGGAAAGAAACGCGCTTTGTCTAATCGCCCGAGTGAAATCCCCATACTCCAGCAAAAGACCCAAGAACGACCTGATATACGCAATCGGAATTTTCGAGGATGCAAAGAAGGCTCACGAGTACGCCGTAGAGAGATACTTAGAGAAGCCTACAGGATATCCTGATGAACGAATGATCACACACCCTGTTTGGTCAACTTGGGCTCGATACAAAACAGAGGTCAATCATAGCGTGGTCCTGGAATTCGCTGACGAAGTCCTCCGCTACGGTTTCAATAACAGTCAGCTGGAGATTGATGATCTGTGGGAGATCTGCTACGGGTCTCTAACAGTAGACGAGAGGCGATTCCCGGATATGAAGAATACAGTTACCATGTTAAAAAAGAAAGGATTCCGGGTGACGATTTGGGTGCACCCGTTTTTGAACAAAGGTTGCGAACCGTGGTATTCGGAAGCTAAGGGAAAGGGTGAGCATTTCATGTTGATTTCATTTTACTTTAGTGAATAAGTGAATGGTAATTTAGACAGGACACTGACTTTTAAAAACTAAGCGAATATATATTGTAGTCACTTTCACGAAAAGTGTTTTAATCGGAAAGTTTCCGGCGACAAACTTGCATCAAAGCCAAACTTTTCGTAAACTACGAACTTGTTTCACAGTTACCGTAGACTAGAATAATCGATGAAACTGTGATTTTGGCGGCAGATACCTGGTGGAGTCAGAGTCCGGGTCGGTGGAGACGAGCTGGTGGAATGACAACGGCACCACGACGGCGTACGTGGACTTCACGAAGCCCGCGGCGCGGAGCTGGTACGCGGAGCGCGTGCGGCGGCTGCGGGACCGGTACGGCATCGACAGCTTCAAGTTCGACGGCGGGGAGTCCAGCTGGTCTCCACAGGTATACAATATACGTTTTGAAGGATATTTCTCACAGAACACTATCTAGCCCCAAAGATACCTGATACGACTAGATATTACCTATCCTTCAAATCATACTACATGATATTTAAATGTAAACATTTTGATGTTCTATTATATACTATCAGTTATGATGTTTTAGCCATTGGCTATCTAGAAATGCGTCAGCGTTTCTAGATGGTCATACGCATGGCCACGCCCTCCGGTTTCACTCGCGTAGTTTCCAAAGTAAGCTATTTCTGAGTAATAATGTATCAGTTTATCGGCAGTTCCTATGACTGCCAATTTTTTTTCCAGATCCAGATTCTAGATTCCAGACTATCTGGGTATGTTCCAAATTTCAGTCCGATCCGTTCATACGTTACGATGTGATTGAGCAACAAACATCCAAACATTGACATTTTTAATATTAGTAGGATATATAATGTGCGGGGCCATATATATATTGATGAAGATTATTGACAATATTATTGTATGCATATACAATATGCATATATATTATAGCTAGCCGCATGACTAGCTATATTCTACATCAAGTCTTGCAGAATTATGTTTAGAAATGATGGAAATATATTTTCAACAGATTCCCGTCCTGCAAGGCGAGATCAGAGACCAGCCCGGAGTGGTCACCGCCGACTACCTCCGAACAGCAGCCACCTTCGGACCCATGGCTGAAGTCAGATCTGGACACAGGTACATTCGTAACATACGAGTAACTGGCAGCATCGCTTTTTTCAGACAACTACAAGCAGATGTAGCTAGTTGTCTGTTTTCAGCGGCGTTTATTTATTTATTTATTCAATGAGCACACAAAACAGAATGTAATGAACACAAACTATAACATAAGAGTAAACTGTACAGAACTGTATTACATTCCAAACTATGTGGGCCTAGAAACAACATTTGTTTAAATACAGTGGTTTGATAATAATAATAATTTTAAATTAGAGATAATACACAATAAAGGTTCCATTAAGATAAAATGTATAACAAATAATATAAAACCAACTCATAATAGCATTTACAGTAAGCACAACAGGGTTATTCTTTTAGATTAAAGTGTAAAATTTCTTTGATTTTCCTCTGAATACCAAATTGGCTGATCACGTCACAAATCCTACTTAGCATAGCAGAAAGCAGGAGAGTTAGGCGGTAAACCTGCCGATCCAACATGGGAGAAGTCGCTAAAACGCGCGATTTCGATACCGTGATCGTGATGAAGTTTAAAGAAAATCGCTAAAACGCTGAATGTCGATGCTGCAATTGAACGCAGAGAAACGCCAAAAAACGATGCAGCATTCATGTAGGTACTCGTAGTTGCAAAATCGTCAATTTGATCAATCACATATTGAAAGTAGCATGTCTGTTGAGGCCCTTATTGGCCTTAAAGAAGTTAAAATAACATAATAAAACAAGAAAAGTAATTACAATTAATTCTATGAATGTAACAATAACTTGGAATATGAAAAATTTCATGTACTTGGAAATAAAGGAGAATAAGTATAATGGTCCACTTTTTACAGAACGCAAGACCTCCCGATATTCGTCCGCATGGTAGACAAGGACTCGTACTGGACGTTCGAGAACGGCCTCCCCACCCTCATCACCACGCTGCTGCAGATGAACATGAACGGGTACCCGCTAGTGCTGCCAGACATGATCGGCGGGAACGGGTACTACCGGCCCCCGAACAAGGAGCTGTTCGTCAGGTGGCTGCAGGCTAATGTGTTCATGCCGAGCTTGCAGTTCTCTTACGTACCCTGGGACTTTGATAACGAGGTAATGATATTACGATTTTCAAAAACGAATTAAATTTTAAATGTAATGATGTATGACCAATAGCAACTGTGTTGCCACACATATAGCATATTGCATGCCTCTAGAAGAAGAGGCCAGTTTGTATGGGTCAACTTTTAAAATGTTTTGTATCACCTTATCTTACCCGCAAACAGCAATAAAGATTTTTGTATTTGTAAAAAACCCTCCGACATGCATATTTTGTTGGTTGCCATTTTTGTCATACTCAAGGTAAGTATTCTACAACTCAAGACCATGCATTTGTTACACATGTTGAGAGAACACGTTTTTTAAATTGGCATTATGTGATAACGGCCTTCTTGGATTTGAAGTTTATCATGTGTATGGTATTTTACTAGCCAAGGCTTTTGAAATCCCTGCTGAAGGAGTAACATAACAATATTTAATCCATCAATAATCTATCATAATACATAGATAGGTAACTGCGTTCTATCGCACACCGCCAAGACACAGCATCAGACGAAAAGATAGTAGTTTTGTGGTTAACGCTTCAATCTCCTATCTATCGTAGAATCTGTTATAGATAAAAATCAATACACACTTATGTACCGCACCTGCAGATACATAATAACCAGTGGCGGATTAGCCATATAGCAAGAGTAGCAAATGCTACGGGCCCCGCGCTCCGACGACTGTCTGACTGTAAATATGTATCGAAAATATCTTGCATAACTTGACCCTACCCTTCCTAAGCCTAAGCAAATCAAGGGTCCCTTGACAGAAATTGCTACAGACCCCGCGCTGGCTTAATCCGGCACCGATAATAACACCGTGTTACGTAAAACACCCGAAATCATCGCGATCTAATTCCTACTCACATTTGTCTATTTATACGTACTTACTTGTGAACGCGCGCAATTATACTTCTTCAATTTTTAAGAAGTATTACTTATTTATAAATTACTAACGCTAACTCAATCTATCTATCTATATATATATAATTATCTATCGGTGTGCGAGGGCCAGGCGCGATCTTAAGAGGGGTCTCAGATAACATGACACCGCCCCCCCCCTCCGTAAATTGTAAAAGTTGAAAAAAAAACAAAATTTACAAAATATCCAATAGTGTATGCTATTTATAAATATACTATTTTTTACTGCGGGAAAACAAGTGGAACGGCAACTATGCGGGTGAAATCGTGGGGCGCTACTAGTAAAGTCTATTTTACTCCACATGCATATAATTATATTATTATTAGTGACCTCCCCTCCCAAAATTCGAGGCTGCGACCGCGCCTGGCGAGCGCATCGTACCTGTAGATTCACTCTGAAGCAATATTTTTAAAAGTAATAACGGCTCAACGCATTTTGCCTTTAAGGGGACAAAAAGTAGCTTATACGTTTGTTTATCCGGGTAGCTTGCCACGTAAATTTCATCCAAATCTGTTCAGTCGTTATATAGATAATAAATACTTAAATCGATTTTTCATCCCACCAGCTCGGAAAGAGTTATTTTGCTCCTCGATATCAGGGCGCAAAAGTCGTTTTTACCCTCTAGATCTAGAGGTTAAAGTAAATTTGAATTTAGAACATCGTGTGTACTGAGGTTTTGAATTCAAAACATAATTCAACCTATTTACTTCTACCTCCTTGGTGTCGAATGCATCATACATTTTTTTTAATATGTTAAAAACTCAGACTCGGAACCTCCTTGGTGTACTTACTTTTTTTTAATTTGCTTAGCGCGAAAACATTTAAAAATTTGTATTTAGTAATTTCCTCGCTGAGGTGGAATGAAAAGTTACGTGTTGCACTCGAGTGCAAAGATTTTTCACCTTGTGCTCTTTTGATTCCCTTGCTACGCTCAGGATTCTAATTTTGAATCCTTCGCTTGCTCGGTCATCAAAATTGAGCACGCGGTTAAAAATCAACTTTGCACTCTTGTATAACAAATAACTATTTCTACCCCGAAGTGTTTTCACACAGTTCGGCTCTTCCAACTAACCAAATTGGTTTTGGCGTTGCTATTGCTGTCTCTATTATTTCGAAAGGAAAAGAGAAACAAATACCAAGGCTATGACGGTTTTAGCTAGGCGGTACATCACCCGTTCACTTAATTTTCTCGCGGTAAAAAGTAGCTTATTTTCTATTCCAGGCTTATAATCCCATTGTATATCAAACTGCAACCCGATCCATATAGAAGTTCTGACGTGATCGAGCAATAAACATCCAAAGTTCAACATTTATAATAGGTATTAGTAAGAAGTACGTTATTCAAACCAAATTCATCTTTCAGACGATAGCAATAAGCAAGAAGTTCGCAGACCTGCACGCGCAGTATTCGCCGCAGATCATAGACGCCTGTAAGAAGGCCGTGGCGGATGGAACTCCTGTCAACGCCCCGATATGGTGGATAGCGCCCAACGACACCACTACGTTTGATATTTGGGACCGTAAGTATAGGACCGTAAAACCTATATTTCTGCTTAAGCATAAAATGCTTTTACACTTGGCTAAACGTAGTCCATTGAATCTATCTAACCCAGTAAATCTATGAATAAGCTAGCACAATAAATTCAGAAGCGAGGATTGCTTGCTTAGCTGAATTTAGTTTCTGAATTTAGCCCATTGTAATAAGGCTTTATCAAACCACATGTTATATTGTGTCCCGACTTCTAGGCAAACTAACAAATAACATTTGCGTGTGTTAAGCGCTACCTACGCCATCTAGTTAAACTTGAGTAAACTTGCCTTGTAAGTATGAAATTTGATCTCGTAAATTATTGAATTTAACCTGACACAGAACCCTCATCTCTCATAAAACAGTCTTCTCTCAGAACCTCGATAAAAATTTAATTATTTTCTTTGAATCTTACTTTGAAAGCAGAACATATTTTAGACAAGTCTCCAGGATGTTCTTAAATATTCGGTCGGACTGAAGATAGAATTCAGAAACGTGTCAAAATACTCATATAAGCAACGATTCGCTTGTTGATAAAAGACTTCTAAGTACGTACTCTGTGACACAATAGTTTTTGAAGTGAAAACTTTTTTAGCGACCCACACACAGAATTTTCCCTAGGCTGTGAATGAAGCTCATCGTCACTTTCGTAAGTGAAAGATTCGAGTGACATCGGGACCGCCGTGTGCCTGACCGAGAAAGACAGTCAGCTACCGCTGTCTGTCTGCTGTCATTGTTTTTTATTCTTGGCCTTGGATACTAATCCTTCAGCCGCATCTGTTTTAGTAACAGTCGTGTCCCTGTGTCTACATAATTTTATTTTTCATAGTTTTCGCTTCTGCCGTGGGGTATTAAGCACATACATTTTTAAATCGATCTTGCTCTAAAGATATCCCTCAGCCGCCTGGAAGTTTGTGATTTAGCGACAAAATGGCCATTATTTGTTCTTAACTAAATTGTGTTTACGTACTTTCCAGAGTTCCTGTTAGGCGACAGTATCCTGGTGGCGCCCGTGGTGGAAGCCGGGGCTGACTCCAGGGACGTCTACCTGCCCGAGGGGTGCTGGCTGGAGGGGGGCGACCCGGGCAAGCGGGTGGAGGGGGGAGACTGGCTGCGAAACTACCCCGCGCCGCTCGACACGCTACCTTTCTTTGTCAGAGTTTAAACTACCCACGCTTTTTATACAACTAGCCTCGTGGCTTAGTGGGTAGTACCTCTGCCTGCGAAGCCGAGGGTCGTTCGATTCCCACCCAGTGCAAATATTTGTGTGATGAATTCAAATATTTGCACTGTGCCTGTGTTTTTCTATGTATAATAAATATGTATTTACAACTATATAAGCATTATATCAGCTATCGGGCCGCCATTTTACAAGCTTTGCTTAGTTTGGGGTCAGACGGTGTTTTGTGTGAATTGTCCACCAGTATTTATGTATATTTATTTATTAAGAGTTACAATCGGGATGATGACCGGTTCAAAAATAAACCATTCTAATTAGTCCGTCAGGTTGATTATGGAAATATATGGGACATTTTTGTATTTTCAAATTATCAAAATTCGACAAAGATATACGTCATCAAACATCATCAAAGTGGAGAGTTGTGACGTCAGTAAACA
Source organism: Ectropis grisescens (assembly GCA_017562165.1). Taxonomy (NCBI): domain Eukaryota; kingdom Metazoa; phylum Arthropoda; class Insecta; order Lepidoptera; family Geometridae; genus Ectropis; species Ectropis grisescens. The sequence continues at coordinate 24,500,612 of CM029787.1, read as the reverse complement.
TCGTACAATGAAGTGACGTCACGACACTTCTAAGTAATGTATCTTCGTATTTTTTTATCTGTGACACAAAAAGAATAGTACGTGTACTTACAATTTATTGTTATTAGCTATCTGACGGACTTATTCGTTTTTTATAAATACAAATACAAAAATCTTTATTGCTGTTTGCAGGTAAGATACGGTGATACAAAACATTTAAAAAGTTGGCCCATACACACTGGCCTCTTCTTCTAGAGGCATGCAATATGTCTGGCAACACAGTTGCTATTAGTCTGAATTTATACAATGATAATAATAGTCAGCTGATAGTCTTCTTAGCTTTTTAGCTTTTAATCGGTTGTATCATATTATGTCATCTGATTCATCGTCTATTAATTTCTGGCTTCTATCCGGTTGTGCTATGTAAGTGTGATATGTTTTAGTCGTCATGGTTTTTGCTTTAATAAACATGTTATATTGATCTAGATTTTTTATTGACTTTTCCAACCGTAGTCTTTACTAATATTTTAAATGGGAAAGTTTGTGAGAATGTACTAATGGATTTTTGTTACTTTATCACACACAAACTACTAAAGAGGTTTGGATTTAATTTGGTATATAGACAGATATATATATTTAATAGATAGGTAGAATAGATATATACCTTTAAAGGAACAATTCTTGTAGGTATATGTATGTATATAGAATCTGAATCTCGGAAACGGCTCGAACGATTTTCATGAAATTATGTATACAGGGGGTTTCGGGGACGATAAATGGATCTAGCCAGGTTTAATTTTAAAAAAAGCGCCGTTTTATGCGCGTTTTTAGACAATGAAAAACAGTTACAAAAAGATTACAATGCGACGGTAAATTTCGCGACGTTGCGCAACAGTATATTAGCTCAGTCGGAAAGATGGGCGGTCATTATGGTAGGTCCGGGTTCGAATCCAACCGGCCGCCTTTATTTTTTCAAGTATTTTTATTTTGGTGAAAATCAGTATGTATCTAAGTAACCGAACAAAGCTCTGTCACCCATGTACTTATAATAAAAGAAAGTATTTTTTTCCATAACTGTATTATGGTATTTAACACTTAACCTAATTACTTAGTTATGTCCAATATATCAGTATGTCCAAGAGTTAACAGTAACATCCCTGACGAGGCCGGCGCCCAACAGCTTGAAGTCCTCCACGATCGCCGCCGTGTTCACGCGGTACTTCGTCGCGCCGTCCACCGAGACAGGGCACAGGGCACTCGCCGTCGACACCTGAAACAATCATTTCATTAATAATTTATATTATTTTTTGACTCGACAACGTCTAATAAATCGATGAACCCCGGCTGCATGCACGAAAGTGTCCCGTTATGTCCCGTTACGCTCATTCTACGCTTGCGCCGCATCTATCAATGTTTTGTTCTGACGTTGTCACGTTAAACTATCGTCCATAAACCAACCGACTTTACTGACTACCAATTTTTTTTAAAATAAAGAGTGACGAGACGAGCACTACATGTACCTAATAGTAAGAAACATGCCACATAACATCATAGTGACACGCAGTTATTGGAACATGAAGAGCCCAAATCATTACCTAGCACTACACTGCGCTCGTCACCCAGATATCTAAGATGTTATATCTCTAAGCCCTGTAATTTCTCTGGAAACATTGCCCTTCAAACCGGAGCACAGTAATGTTTGCCCATTACTAATTGGCGGTAGAATAGATGGCAAAGGTGTGGTACTTCCCCAGGCAGACTGCTAAGACTACCACTACAATGAGAAAAAACCCTGTTATTTAGTAGTGGCAGCCATCTTGGATTTAAAATTTGTTATAGTGTACACCAGCGTTTCACAAAGTGGGCGGTAACGCCCCCTTGTGGGCGCTGCAGGCCTAAAGGGTAAGGGACCCAGAAAGGAAAATTGGGGCGTCGTTTAGAGGCTTGGAGTCCGGTGTGCATTACTGGGCTCAGGTTGGTCTCGAGTTAACTCTAGCGGGCTAAATAAAGTAAAAGTCTCATTTAGAATTAATGTTTAACCTTCGCTAATATTACACTACAGGCCCGTGAACAAAATTAATGGGTCATAGGAACCACCAGGAGCAGGTCTCCTGGTTATAGTTTCAATACCTCTTCTAATACATTATTTCGCAATGCCGTACAAAAAATCATGCGACAAGGAGAAATGATCGAGGTTTAGAACCTCCCCTCTTCAACTGCACTCAGTTGGACAGCTTACAAGTGACGGCATAGTGCTCAATCTTATTACTTTATACACTTCTATCATCCTACATAGGTCTCCTGCTGTATCAGATGACCCATAAATTTTGTTCACGGGCCTGCAGTCCTATGAGTGGAGGTGAAGACAGGGGGTTGCAACTCTCGATCATTTCTCCTTGTCACATGATTTTTGGACGGCGTTGCGGAATAATGGATTAGAAGAGGTATACTTAACTAAACTTAAGTTGGACTGACTGTAAATCACGTGAGTTACCCGTATATTAATTTTTTGTTCTTTTTGACATGTATCATTGACATCTTATTAATAAATTATGATTACAAGTATGATTATGATTAGGGGGGGCTAATGTTTACCTAATGCTAAATGTTTTAATGGTTACCCACCCCTATTTTTGAGCTAACCCGGGATGTCAAAAGACATAACAAATTAGAGTACACTTGAGATCTGCGCCTACTTACGAGGGTCAAACTGAAAGTTCTTAGAAAATCAAAAAACTGATTACATTAGCCAGTTATTAGTTTTATTATTTCTTTTCAAAATATTGTCCATTCACGTCAATACACCGCTGCATGCGATGGAACCACTGGGAAAAGCACTTTGCCCAATCGTCCTTAGGGGTCTCTTCAATGGCATCGCGATACGCAGCCACCGCTTCTTCAGCATTCATAAACCGCTTTCCTTTAAGTTTTTCTTTAATTTTTGAAAATAAATAAAAATCACAAGGCGCCAGGTCGGGGCTATACGGCGGGTGACCCAGTAATTCAACGTTTGATGTCGCCAAATAGTCGATCGTTCGCTTGGCGGTGTGCGATGAGGCGTTGTCGTGGTGAAGGAGGATCCTACTGCGAGGTCGTTTCTCTCGAACTTTTTCCAAGACAAGTGGCAAACAATTGGTAGTGTACCATTCTGCAGAAACTGTTTTTGATCCTCTAACACAATTGTTGCGAAATGACCTATCCTTCCAAAGAACGAGGCCACCATTTTTTCCCCGCACTTCGATCTCTCTTCACTTTAGTTGGCAACTCCTCGAAAGGAAACACCCACTGAGCAGATTGTCTTTTGGTTTCAGGATCATAACAGTAAATCCAGCTTTCGTCACCTGTTAGTATGTCGAACACAGCATTTGAGTCACCTCCGTTAAATCTTTCAATCATTTTAAGGCACCAATCCACACGATGGAGTTTTTGAGCCTCAGTCAAATTATGAGGTATCCACCGGGCGCAAAGCTTCCTGACCGCTAAATGTTCGTGTAGGATTTTGTGCACTTGACTCATACCGATGCCTAAGCTTGTCCGAATTTGCTGATAGGTCACTCTTTTGTCAGTCTCTATCATACGCCGCACAACACAGATGTTATCTTCAGTCGTCGCCGTAGAAGGCCGTCCTCACGTAAATCATCAGTGAGATTAGTGCGACCACGTTTAAACTCATTAAACCAGTTGTAAACAGTCGCACGAGATGGGGCTTCATCGTGAAAGGCCAATCGTAGTCTATCATAACTTTCTTGTTGACTTAAATGACATCGAAAGTCTTAAAAAATCATTGCACGAAAATTTTCTCGTGTTAAATTCATGTTGACGTGACACAGACAATTTTCAATTTGCCGCCAAATCGTAAAACAAATGACAAATGAATGAAGTATTTACTCAGTAATATTGGCAAAGAGTTCTATTTTCAAATTATAGAATTATTTTTTTATTATATTGTTTATAAGTGGCCAGTTCTAAGAACTTTCAGTTTGACCCTCGGCAACACAAATTAGGAGAGGGCTGTCAGCGAGCGGTCTGCTAATTTGTGTTGCTAATGTAATTTGTATCTTAACATGTATAACATAAAGCCCATATTGGAGTGTATTTTATTTGTCGTGTAGTATTTTTTTTTAAACTTTTATAGGTTTACACTTGACCGCCATCTCGCCTGATGTTAAACGATGATGCGGTCTACGATGGAGAGTGTTTACCTAGAAGAAACCGATTCACTCTCGATTTGAAGACACAAAGATTGTAACTATCGGGAAAAACCCTCTCAGGCAACGTATTCCACAGCCTAGACGTTCTTATCACGAAAGTAGAGTCAAATCTCTTCGTTCGTGTCTTTGGAACATCAACCATGAAACGATGTCGCTTTTTCGAGCTACGAGCATTCCGATAGAAAAAAGGGCAAGGTGGTATTAGATCATACAAATCAGTCGCACACTCTCCGAAGTGTATCCGATAAAAAACCGATAAGCTAGCAATTTTCCGGCGATGTTCGAGACTTTGCAGTCTTTTTCGCACGAGAATATCATTGCCTATGAGCCTTTTGGCACGTCTCTCGATCGATTCCAGAGCTTCCAGCTGATACTTAGCCGATCCATCCCAAAGGTGCGAGCAGTACTCCATACAGGAGCGAATCTGTGCTTGGTATAACGTGACGTAGTAGCCGAGTTGTGTAAGTCGGCGCAGATCTTTACAGGTACTAACCTGGAATTCCTTGTCCTCGTTGATGTCTGGTTTCCACAGGACTGCGATAGCGGAGCCGCCATACTGGTCGTGGAAGAAAGCTGCGAACTCGCTGTACGCGCTCTGTAACGGTATCCATAATATATAATACAGTGTACAGTGTATACCGTATACATGTGTATACACACATGTATGTATAGTATACAGGGTTACTGGTAATCAGCCTGAATCCGTTTAAAGGTTTGTTTTGTATGGTTAAAATTTAATAAAATTTTAACAAACAACTTTTGTTAAAATTCAATACTCCAAAAATAAAGTGTTTGTTGTCCTCTCTAGCACTATTTAGCGGCTGTTTAGCGTTTACTCACTTTGGCACATCATTTATCGAGCGTTAAAGATTGCCTACGCTCTTGTTACGAATTGTTTTGAAGAGTTCGATGTTTTTATACCGAGCAAATACACTTTTATTATATTTTGTATAGGAAAATAACGTCCGAATTTTTATTAATAACAGTACCTGCGGAACAAAAGTTGACAGACTAAATGTACTTGACATCCCCTTAAAAGGATGCAGGTTGATTACGAATAACCCTGTATAGTATGTATATTAAGCTTGGATCAATTTGTAAGCAACTTAGAATAATTAAGAATTGGTTCTAGCTTGCAGACAGGCAGGTGATGATGACATGGGCTAGCGTCAGGATTTCTTAGTATTCATCTGCCGTAAATAAATATATAGTAAATAGACTTAAAAAAGGAGGACCTCAATTTATTGTATTTCTGTACGTTACGCAATAACTTTGCTGCTGGGATTCGGAATCTCCTGCCTTCAAGTAGAGAGGGAAAATCATTATCCACACCGCTACCCAAAGTCCAAGCGGATAACACATGTCTTCGAAAGATCTCTTTCTAGGACCCCGCAGATTTCCTCACGACGTTTTCCTTCATCGTTTAAGCCAGTGCTAATCACTAATTAGTACTACTAGTTAGTCATCAGCGTGAATTTTGAAAAATACTCGAGAGGCGCAAACTGTTTTCGATCCGACGGCTTATATATCAAAATCTCTAGTCTCCGAAACAATTTCGGCTTACCCTCAATTCCTTCAAATACTTGTCGACGGGGTTGAACTCCACGACAGGTAGGATGACGTCACCGTCGACCGCGTCCGGTAATGGCCGCAGTTTCGGTTTCCGGTCGACGCGCTCCGCGGAGTGCGGAACGAGGTGCGGGTGGAGGCGGATTATTACGTCATATCCGGCCAGGGACGGAACGAACGCGCCCTGTCGAAAAATAAGGATAGTTTTTATTTCAAATGGACAGAGCTTTTGTTAACAAAAGTAAATTAAAATGTACACTACACCATACTACATACATAACTCCTTACACTAAGATATACCAATGAAATTTAAAGTTCTTTATTAAATTACACAAAATTTATTTTAAAAAAAATTGGCAGCTATAGGAACTGCCGATAGAAGTGAAAATTTATAACTCAGAATTTGATAGATTACTTTGGAAACTACGCGGAAACCGGAGGGCGTGGCCATGAGCATGGTCATCATGCAATGCTGACGCATTTCTAGATGGCCAATGGGCATGGTCTAGTCATGGTTTACCTGAAGATTTCTTATCATTGCCGAGCGTGACGCTAGAATTCAATTCACAGCCCACGAAAAATCTGATAATGGAGCGCCAAAATACGATTTCACTTAAAAAAAAAACAAGGAGCATACGAAAAGCAAACATTTATAAAGTAGAGTGTAAGGATAATTTTAAAATTATGAGTTTTTTTTCTTTTCCATTTTATGTTTTACTTTTTTTCTACATACTTTTATTTTATTACTAGCTGAACCCGCTACTTCGTTCGCGTAAGCAGATGTTACTGACTTATACATTAATTGGAAGTATCGTACGTCAAATATTTGGATAAGTAGTCATTGAAAAACCTTTGAGTTTGAGTGAATTTGTTTCACACACACACACGTCACACAAAAATTTATTTAATTTTATCATCATTATGTTTCTTTTTTTAAACAAAATCAAACATACTTGGTAAGGTTTCGTAGTATCGAACATAGCCGCAAGTGTTAAGATTGTAGGATTTTTATAGGATAAGTACATTATGAAAAGTGTGAAGCTAATGTGCATGATCTGATACCTACTTACCTATTTCTTTTTATCCGCAAGCTGTTTTCTAGCTGTTACCCGCGACTTCGCTTGCGTAAAATTTTGAACGAAGCCTGTGTGGAATCAAAATTTTGAGTTTTAATGATATTCAAGCAAGTTGAACCCGTAAATCTAAGCCAAGTCCTAGTGAAATGTTAATGTTTGAATTTAATTGTAGGTAACACAAAAAAAAATCAAGAACGAAAGAATCCAAATTTGGCATCATAATCCTTTTAGCAGCAAAAACTTATTAGTACAATTTAGAATACCAGTAACGCCACCTAGTGATGAAAGAAAAAATACATACCACAATAGCAAAACATCGATTTAAATGGATTTTTGGATTTAAACTGGCATTAGCACCGTCTAATGAGAATATTATGTTGCTTGTTATTTTGATTGTGAACGCAAATCACCTATATTATCTACGCCAAAACGGGTGCATATATTTTTCATGTTTGGCTTTTACCTTACCATCACATCAAGTTCCTCACGAAAATATATACTGATATTAATATGGAGTTAAATGAAAATATAGACTTATTAGCCCATGTGAAATTTTAGACTCTAAACTACTTATGTGTTTCGTATATCAACCCATATCGTTGTGCCGTTTTGACGTGATAGTTCATAATTGTTTCCTTAGGGCCCATACTTCTTTTCAGGTTGATAGGTAATAAATACATAAATGTGGTATTTCAGACTATGAGTTATTTCTGTTTCAATTTTCTACCAAATTTGCTTAGTCTTTCCGACGTCACAGTAACCTATAAGTAACCGATTTCCTATTTCTGAGTTCAAACTACGTGTGTTTCGAATTCCATCCAAAATGCCATCCATTCCAAATATGTTCACACGTTCCAACGTTGTCCTGTAAATATTATGAATGTCACTGTTTGGATGTTTGTTACGTAATACATAGAGTACTTATACATAGACAATGTTTAGCCTATGTGTTCTTCCAGACTGTAAACTAATTCTATTTCAAATTTCAACCCGATCACTTGATACGTTCCGCCATGATTAAAGCGGCAATAGAAATACATCATCTGCGAAAATTTCAACTGTCTAGCTATCACCGTTCTTGAGATACAGCCTGGTGACAGACGGACGGACGGACGGACGGACGGACGGATAGCGAAGTCTCAGTAATAGGGTCCCGTTTTTACCCTTTGTGTACGGAACCCTAACAACGGTCTGCTTCGGTCACCGAAGCTTGTTGAACACTACCTTTAAATTTTAAACAGTATTTGGATTGAAATAATACGTTTTCTAATAAGTTACGGCTGGTCTAGTAAGTTACATCTGACCTAGTCGGGAGAACGGCGACTGTCGATCCGGAGACCCAGGGTTCAAAACCACGCGCACCACTATATTTCAGAGTCATGTTCGTAATGCCGGTAATTAAAACGGTGAAGGAAAACACCGTGAAGAAACCGAAATCTACCTATAATCTAAGTTCTAAGTCATATGTCATCCACCAACCGACACTGGGCCAGCGTGGTGGATTATAGCCTTGTCTCTCCTTGCGAGAGAAGGCCCTGACGCCCAGCAGTGGGAACATTTAATGGATTGTTTATGCTGCTACTTATTATGCTGATATGTTTTCTCCAAAATACAAAAATCTACTTCAATGACAGGTAATTTAATTCTGTCATTCGACAAAATTTTATAAGAAGGTATAACTATCTATGTCGTACAGATAAATCTAAGCTGATTTTAGTTTTTTGTTGATATTTCAAAAACTACCTCCCTGTTTTCCATATCTAAGATCACCTCTGAAGTATTTTCTACCAAACAAAAAAGGAATTATCAAAGTCAACTGACAATTAGCGGAGTTATCGCGTAAAATAAAACCAAATAAAAAAACATGCAACCCGATTGAGAACATCCTCCTTGTTTGAAGTCGATTATAACCGAATGATGTTTGTTTTTCCACACAAAAACATATTTTTGACAATTATTTTGTCATCCAAGACGACGCGACGCGATCACGTGGGCACTTTCTAGAACCTAGAATCTAGATATTCTGTGGATCGTCTGTGATACACAGAATACTTAGGAGTTAGTATGTATCGAACACGCCGCGCGTGTCGTTATTATTTAATGTTTGTGTAATTTCCGAACCAACAGACCGATATTGTTCAAATTTTGACGGGACAATATAAAAAATGTTCTTTCTAACAAAAAAAGAATTAATGAAATTAAACAACGCAAACATGAGTTACAACCAAATACACATTCTGACTTTCACCCCCTCCCGCAAGAAAACCGATCAGAATTTGGGGATCAAAAGTAGCCTACAGCAATGTCCTAGTATGAACTATAAAATCATGCTAAGTTTCAGCTGAATTGAATCAGTAGTTTCGGCGTGATGCGTGATCCCTATACAGAAAGACAGACAGACAGACAGACAGACAGACAGACAGACAGACATGAAAGAAAAAAAATGCAGTTTCGCCATCAGTATCGACTATGGAGTGCGCCAAAACAAAAAATTTCAAAATATCTTCAATGTACAGAATTCGACCCGTTACAGTTTTATTATAAGTATAGATTATCATTACCAGAAATACCTACAGTAAAATTATTTTAAAATGGTTTTCACTGTGCTATAGTAATTATCATACAGATAAGTAAGTGTCAAACGTTATATCATGTATTCAATACAATCAATTGTAATTACTGATGTCAATTTTTACCTTTAGTCCACGTTCGTAACTGATTTTTGATAACCAGAATACGAACAATTTTTACACTTACACAGTTTTATAATTTTATCGTAGTACATCACTCTCTAAAAATCGTATCACAAAACTTGTAGTGGTAGGACTCTTGGCAGAGTCCGCCTGAGGAAGTACCACACCTTTGCCAGTCATTCTACCGACAAGAAGTAATGTGCAAAAAATTACTGTGTTCCGGTTTGAAGGGCAATGTTTCCAGAGAAATTACAGAGCTTAGAGATATAAGATCTTAGATCTCTGGGTGACGAGCGCAGTGCAGTGCTATGTAATGATTTGGACTCTTCATGTTCCAATAGCTGCGTGTCACTGTGCTGTTATGTGTCAGGCATGTTGCTTACTATCAGGCACATGTCCTGATCGTCTCGTCACTCTTTATTTAAAAAAAAAGAAGTGTGGCACTCAGGGACTGCCGCGGTAAAGCTATTGCATGTTGCATGCATTTTTATCAACATAAACAACAGGGATGTTAACAATTTTTCGGAATTGCTTTTATTTTGAAGAGTGACATTTACAGTTACAACTAGTTCGGAGCCAATGGGTTCATATCAAAATTTTGTAAACTTTTATGGTGTAAAAATAAATATTTTTGTATTTTGTATTTGTTTACCATAAAAAATATCACGGGAAATCCGTTAAGTTGGCAACACTGCTAAGAGCATTTAGTCTGTAAAGCTAATACAAATAAGTTTCAAAGTCGAATGACCGAATGGGGAGGACGGCGTTACGGTCCTCCATCCCTCTTTCTTGTGAACATAAAAAAGAGATGCACGATCACTAAAATTCGGTCCCCAGGCCCGCGATAAAAGCTATGCAATTGCTTAAAAAACACTTAAAAATCTGTAAAAAGATTCCTCACCAGTATGTTATCATTGTGGTTGAGTAGAAGCTCCCTGTCCACGTACGCGAGCGCGCTGGCCGCGAGCGCCCGCGCGCGCGCGAGCGCCGGCGCGGCGGGCCCGGCGCGCGCCCACGCGCCCGGCGCGGCGCCGTCGTACGGCGTCACTATGCACATGGCGGGCCGGCCCGGGTCAGAGGACAGTTGCTGCTCGATTTCAACTATCTCTTCACCTAAAAATATACCAACATTTTTGTAGGTGTATGACTTTTTGTTACGGTTACGGTTAAGACTTAAGTTACGGCTGGTCTAGTCGGGAGAACGGCGCCTGCCGATCCGGAGAGCCCGGGTTCAAATCCCACACCCCTGTCTGTTTGTAGTCATATGCGTAATGCCGCTAACTCATAAACGGCGAATGAAAACATCGTGAGGAAACAGACATGTACCTAGAATATTTCGAGGTCATGTGTCATCCACCAACCCGCACTTGGCCAGAGTGGTGGATTATGGCCTTAACACTCTCCTTACGAGAGAAGGCCCCGAGTCCCAGCAGTGGGAACATTCAGTGGGCTGCTTATGTATGTATATTATTTGTGTATTTGGACGTAAAATTGATAAATGTATGTATATTGTATTTAAATTTAATTATTAGTTATCATTATCAGATTATACTGAGAGTGCAATACTTTCCAGAGCACTGGAAGGTCTCGCAAATTCTCATGGTACACAAGGCAGGAAAACCAGCAAACTTGTCTACCTCTTATAGACCTATCAGCCTTCTGCCTATTCTGTCCAAGGTTTGTGAAAAATTGATATCACGTCGAATTGTGCCTCTATTGGAAATGCACAATAAAATCCCAGACCACCAATTTGGCTTTAGAAAGCGTCATTCTACTATTGAACAAGTGCATAGAGTAGTAGATAAAATAAGAAGAACGCTAGAGGAAAAAGAATATTGTTCATCAGCTTTCTTAGATATTCAGCAGGCTTTTGACAGAGTCTGGCATGAGGGTCTCCTCTGCAAAATAAGGACAAGCTTGCCGCATAGTTACTACCTTCTGTTGAAATCATATCTCAAAAATCGAATCTTTCAAGTAAAAGTATCTGAAGCAACATGCAAGTTTCATGAAATAAGAGCAGGTGTTCCTCAGGGATCTGTCTTGGGACCTATACTCTATACGATATATACCTCAGATCTACCACAGACAGATGGAGTTACGATTGCAACATATGCCGACGACACAGCAATACTGGCAAGCAATAAGCATTGCGAAATAGCAACAGAACGACTCCAACACGGACTTGACGCTGTCACACATTGCCTTCAGAATTGGCGTATTAAAGCTAGTGCAACAAAGTCAGTGCAAGTTACCTTTACACTACGGAGAGATAACTGCCCCCCAGTTCACCTTGAAAATATAATATTACCACATCAAGATAGTGTAAGATACTTGGGTCTACACTTGGATCGACGAATGACTTGGAAGCGTCACATCAAAAGCAAAAGAGATGAGATGAAAATACGGCATAGAAACCTTTCATGGATGTTGGGTCGAAACAGCAAGCTATCCACAGACAACAAGCTTTTAATCTATAAATCGCTTCTGAAACCATCCTGGATGTACAGCATTCAGCTTTGGGGAACTGCAAGTAACTCGAACATTACAATTCTGCAAAGAATGCAGAATGTCATACTGAGATCAATAGTACATGTACCATGGTATATAACTAATTCTGAAATCCATGAACACTTACAAATGAGTACTATCCAGGAGGAAATACTGGCGTCCACAATGAAATATCAAAAACAACTAGAAAACCATCCAAACGTGCTTGCTGCTGGTCTAACGACGAGAAGCTACCCAAAGCGTTTTAAGAGAAAAGACATATTATAGACATGCCCAATTAGAATACTAGGAGTAGTTGTCCACGCTGGAGGACACACTCAGCATCCCAATGCCACACAAACTATCTGCTTATAGTACTGTACTGATTGCAGATAAACACAGAAGAAAAAAAAAAAATCAGATTATCATTCGAAATTATCTATGTACTCCTAATTGTACTCCCCGTCTTCTAATATCAATTTCTTTTTTACCATCCTACGGTCGCCTGGAAGAAATCGCTCTTAGAGATAAGGTTGTGAATGGCTACTTTATTCTAAGGTTTTTTCTGTATTATTGTTATTTTTCTTTGTAATTTAAGTGCAATAAAGAGTTTATCTATCGATCTATACGAAACCGCGGTGGACGCGGAAAACACGCTTCCCAGAATGCACTGTGGCAAAGTAACACGCACGAGACACCTCCGCGTCCACCACTGTCACACCACTGACACCACTGTCTTTTCGAAGTCATGTGCGTAATTAACATGACTTCGAAAAGACAGTGGTGCGCGTGGTGGGATTCGAACCCGGAGGCTCTGAATCGGCAGTTCTCCTGACTAGACTAGCTGTAACTTACTAAACCAGCCGTAACTTAAACAATAACCCGACGGACAACAATTAAATATTAAAAGTATTTTGTAAATTGTAAAATAAAACTACGAAACCATAGAAGTAAACCTGTGCACCGCGCACCGTAGGTCCGGATGGACAAGATACAAATAGGTATGCATAATAGTTACAAAAAACTCACGTTCCATATCCTCATTGAAGTCCAGAACGACGACCTCGCTCGCCCAGTCCGTGTTGACCAGCGTCTCCAACACCCTTATAAACCCAGCGGTGGGGCTCGCCGGGGGGGTGAGCGGGTGGGGCAGGGTGAACACGCGTGCGCAGACCAGCTCGGCTGTGGTGGTGGGGAAGTGCGGTGGGGAGAGCAGGTGGGCTGACAGCCAGCGCTTGAAGAGGCACACCGTGGGACCGAAGGCCGAGTGCTTTGTGTGGACTCTGGAAATAAAGCCAAGTTTTATATTTGCCGTGGTGGTCTAGTGGTAAGACTCTCGGCAGAGCCCGCCTGGGGAAGTACCACACCTTTGCCAGTTAGTCTGCCACCAAGCAGTAATGTGCAAACATTACTGTGTTCAGATTTGAAGAGTAATGTTTCCAGGGAAATTACAGAGATATAACATCTTATGAGATCGGCGTAACAACCGCCGCAGCGTGGTCACGAGAAGGCACGGTAACGCTGCCGAAACGTCGAGGTATTTAAAAAATGAATTATTCGTGATTGGGCTTCATCATACTACTTATATATAAACATTATTATGTGTTGAAATTGCGAAAGATTAAAAACAATAGATATTGGAGCATGGAGCATAAATGCGTTATGCTATAAGACGCGACTCACCCATGCAGAGCTCCCCGCAGCCGAGGCATTAGCACCGTCTCTTTCTGCAGCGCGACACTCTCCTCCGTCTCCCGAAACTTGGCGACCCCATTCTCCATCTCCTTCCTCGCTAGCGTTATCTCTTTCGGATGCGCGATCCTGAGCCGAAATACCAGTCCGTTCTTGAGCACGTCGACGTGGGTGGGGTAGGCTTGTGTGGGGAGCGAGTATTGTTGGTTGAGGCGCTCCGCGAATTGCAGGTGGAAGGCCGCTTTTAAACAACGGAACGCCTCGATGTCGCCGGGCCATTTGCCGCTGTGGCCTGGGAAAGATCACAGTTGAAGTTTGATTGGCCTTGTGATTCAGACAGTAGTGGATCGCTCAGGTGGTTCAATTTTTATCTAGGATAAATATTTGTGCGATTAATACAATAGAAAACAGAAGAGGGTAGATGTTGGGACATCTGATACGATACGACAACTTCATTAGAACAATAATAGAAAGTAAATTAGAAGGGGAGGAGGAAGAGAGGTAGACCTAGGAGAAGTTACATGAACCAAGTGAAGGAGAAGATAAATGTAGTGTCGTATCAGGAAGTCAAGGAGAAGGCGGAGTGTAGAAGTACATGGAAGGAACTCCACCGACAAGAGCGTCGCTCTTAAATTATGAATGAATGAATACTGAAGTTTGTTCTGAGTTTGGGTGTAGCTATGTATCATAATTATGTATTTAAAATTTTACATATTATCAGCAATCTGGTTGCATAATCAAGCTTTGCTTAGTGCAAACTTTATTGTGTAGAAACATTTTTGTAGTAGTACTCTTTGGAGATACATTATATATAGTCCTTCCATTGATAAAAATAAGGAAAGGAAGATGAGGCACGTTCTAATATGAAAACTACACAATGTGGCGAACATTTCACACAAATACACAACGTGCATACAACTACACTTCCATCGTGAGATACGTTTCAATGAATGACAAAGACATCATAACAAATTGGCAGTAGATGGGAATGAGACAGCTATACATGCCACAGATACACGTTTGTTTAAATATTTTTTTTCGATAAGAATAAAAGACCGAAGACACTTGCGTGAAAGAGAAGGAGTGTTTTACCCGTTATCACTGCAATCAACATATCGCTGGTCGTGTGCCACTCTTTCACGTTATGTACATCTGTCCCTTTTTACGAATGACAAATTGTTTACAACAGTATGAAAAGTGATGCCACGAAACTTTTTCTTGGTCTTGGAACTATTTGTGCACATTGTACACACACAAAATGGCATTGTAACAGCTCAAATCGAATTTCGTGGAATTATTAGCACGCATGCGCTTCATTTGTCGCTCACGTTGCGACTGATCTTTAATCAGGAGACGTCACCTGATTTTACATCGCCATCGTTGAGGAGCGTGTGCCGCTTCTTCCGTTTTTAAGAGTTCAATGAGTCCTTCTCATCGATTTCGATGACGGCGGCCCAGTCGCTATTAGATCTAACGTGAGCTCTAATGTGGCTCGTAAACCCAAAACTTGGTTTTGAAGACTCGATCGCAAATGTTACAATATAGTTGGCCCGATGTATCATAGCTATAACTGTAGGAAGGCTTAGGTCATGATTTCCGAGCTTGGCGTTTATTGTCAAGGTCCTCCAGCCGACATTCCTCAAACGCATATCTCTAATATCGCCTACTAAACTCCTAATAAATCTGGGTTTATTTGTTTGAAATTATATCAATTTACGTTTATCCTGTCGTCTTATTTAGATATATTATGAAGAGAGCATGGACGTAAAAAAGAAGTCGAACGTAGTCTCGCTAAAATGAAAAACTGTGTCACTAGAGTCGGCCACATTTGCACGTGTGTTGTCAGGCTGTCACTGACAGGCTGACACGCACACATATACACAAGTAACGCGTGGAATGACCCACTGATGTGTGTATGTGACAGCGCACACGTGCATATTATGTGGCCGACTCGATAACTCGGAAGCAAGTAACTTACCAAGTTCGATGATGGCTTCGCAGACGGGCGTGTACTCTGGTAAGGTGACCGTGCCGTCGGGCCGAGTGACGGGCTTCAGCAGGCAGGTGGAGGCGCGCCGCCAGGGGGCGCGGGGCGGCGCGCCGGGCGCCGGCGGCAGCGGGCAGCAGTAGCTGAACACAGGGGACACTCCTGGAAGATACCGGAGGATGATGCTGGATGGATGCAAGAACTATGATTCAATTCATTTATTCGAACCATTGGAAATGAACCTCACTTGGTAACGTCACATTATACAATTTTAAAGGAATAAATAATTTAATATCTTGAGCAGCTGTAAAAAGGCCTTGTCGTAGAAATACACGTAATGCAACTGCAAAAGGGGTTTGTCAGAAAAGATGTGAAAAAAAAAAAACCTTTTTTGACCACTTATTTCATTATTATAATACAGTAAAGTCATTTCAAACTTTGAAAATGTATACAATTTGTATGCTCTTTCTTTTTTATTCGTTTTTTATTAATTGAATTTGGCTCTTTTCTGCGTCGAATCAATTAATTGGTTGTGTGCTTTTCTCAATAAATAAGTTTGTGTAGCAGTCTTAATTATTTTTTAAACGACCATTTGGCTAGGAATAATATTTATAATAAAAACGCACACAAATACCGACAAAGAAAGTATTTATCTTCTGAAGTCTACACCTGGGAAAAGCAAATTTGTTGATTTCCTAGAAAAAGGCGTCTGGGAACGGCCGAAACTTGAGTAGGGTTGGACCAACCATATCATACGTGAACTAGCCCGTTGAATTAATTAAAATAATAAATCTCACCATAAACGGAGCTGACATCTAGCGGCAGCTGCGTCAACTGCCTCAGGTCCCGCTTCAAGGCGTCGAACGCTTGCAGCGCCTCCATCGAAGCTTCCTCCACGTGCAGCGGCCCGTCCTTGGAGTACTGCTTCCGAGCCGTCAGGCTGTCCAGCTGGTTGTGAACGTGGAAGGTAGACGATGATGGGATATCTGCAGATACACCAAATTAAGGCATTAAGCATCTCATTTTAACATATGGAGTACTTTTAGAATTATTAAATGAATAAACAAATATTGGTGGACATTTCACACGCAACCCCATCTACCCCCAAACTAAGCAAAACTCGTAGTATGGGAGTTAGGTAGCTGACATTAGACTCTTAAATACATATTTTGCTAAATACATACACAGTTATTATAGCTAGAAAACACCACCCAACCACCAACCCAGGCACAGTACAACTATCTGTATTCATCACACAATAAGATTTGAATTTGCTTTACTAATAACGCCATCAACAAAAACGTACCGCTTTCAAAACAAAGTACTCAGGGATATTGTCAATGCGCCCTGGTATGTGAGAAATACCGATATACATCGAGATCTTGGAATGGATCTTGTCGGCAAAGTGATAAAAAAGTACGCAGAAGCACATGAACGCAGGCTTCATCATCATGTGAATGTCGAGGCTATCCAGCTCCTTGATAACACGGACACAGTGAGGAGACTTAAAAGAATAAAACCTTTTGAGTTAACATAGTGTAGTGGCAGTGCAATCTATACTAATATTATAAAGCTGAAGAGTTTGTTTGTTTGTTTGTTTGTTTGCTTGAACGCTAGGATCTCGGGAAGTACTGGTCCGAATTGAAAGATTCTTTTTCTATTGGATAGTCCATTTATCGAGGAAGGCTTTAGGCTATAGAAAATAACTCTACTATTAATTGAAGCGGAGCATGAAACAAGAATGTAACAAAATCGGGAAAAAATATTCCCCTTTTGAGAATTTTCGTACGTTTCGTGCTTTGACATGACACATGACAGCATGTGTCAAAGATTGCGTCATTGAATTTCAGTAATCTGTGCCGTGAATATAAACCTTTGCTATTTTTTTTTTCTAAATCTGAGTTGGTACGACCTATTTCCGACAGGTGGCGTAGCAGGTTGCTGAAGAGGTTTTTTGTTTGAAATCGATATTCTCAGGAATGAGTGAACCGATTTCAGTCATTCTTTCTTTTTTCTTTTCTTTCAGTCAGATGAGTGCTATATAATATACCACGGGCGAAGCCGGGGCGGGCATCTAGTACTATATAAAACAATTAAATGTACCAAGTCAAGTGAAATAAGTGACTTCCCCTTAATAGAGTCAACGAGAAAAGTGCTGATGGACACCTTCTTGTATATTATGAACTATGTAGCAATTTAAGTTAGATATAAATTACTCATTAGCCTAGACTTAATAAATTAGGCTAGATTGCAATAAGTATTAGGATCCAAGGAAACTTGGTGAATAAATAAAAAAAAAAAAACGTTCCATGGTCGTCGTCAAACGCTTTATAACACTTGGCTAAATTTAATCGTCTGGATTCAGAACTAAGCCAGAAGCAAGCAATCCTCGCTTCTGAATTTAGTTTTCTAGCTTACTAAAAGCTTTTGAATTAATTAGCGACTAAAGTCAGTCAGCAATATTTAGTCAAATGTAAATAAGCCTTTAAGGTCTGGTAAGGAAAGAGACAAACAAATATAGATTCTAATAAGATTGAGATGTGTCTTCAAATCGAGTTGAGTGAGTGAATCGGTTTCTTCTAGGTAAACACGCTCCATCGTAGACCGCATCGTCGCTTAACATCAGGCGAGATGGCGGTCAAGTGTAAACCTATAAAAGTTAAAAAAAAAAAAAAAAGATGTTATTAGGATTTCAATTTAAAATCAACAGGAAGAAGAGAACCTACTGGCGGGCTCTCGCCTCCCGAGGGGTATGTCTTACCATATTTGAGTAGTAGGAGGTAGTCCAGTATCTGCGCGGTGAGGGTGCGCCGCTCGGCGGCGGAGTCGCCGCGCCACACGCAGGTCTCCGTGATGGAGCCGTCTTGGAAGCGCCGCAGCTCAGACTTGTCGCCCCAGAACGCTCTATTCAACAGGCACGTAACACCAATAACAATACATTCGTCTATACGACAAGTCATGTCAAAAAGTATATTGGCAGTCATAGGGACTGACCTGCTTATGTCTTAAATTTCTTTAGTTTAAGTTATTGTAATTGGTTATTCTGAATTGATTCTCAAATTGTTATTATTAGTACTTTTTTATCTGACATGTTTATTTTTATGTTTAATTATTATTATTAATTAATTTGGATGTGACATGTTTTATTATTATTTGAGTGATATCAGTAATTTATTTTGATATGACATTTTACATTACTATCTGACATATTTATACATATTGTGTTAAATGTTTAGTATAATAATTAATTCTCGGATATACCGAGATATTTTTCATATACCTACTATACCTTTTTTAAGTTTGACATGTAACATAAATGGTTATGAATAAATATACATACATAATGCTTGAACTCAATTTAGGGACGGACTATTTAATTGTTTTCGGCCATAGGAAGCTGCGAAACGTCCTTCTACCGCCTAATCGGCTTTAGCTCTGCTATTGCTATAATTTCAAGCGAAAACAAAAGAGACATCAATATTAAAGCTAAGACTATATTAACTGCCAATCTATCAGTGTCAAGGAGACAAGACAAGTAGAACCACTATTTTAGGGAACTCGGCTGGTCTGGCCGGTGGGCAGCGCACAATACACCCCTAGTGGGACATCAGTGCAGGTCAATCACCACCGGAATTAGATTTAGAACAGTATCAAAGCATCAAAGAACTGACCTGAATTGTTCCGCTTCTGGCAGGTTGGCCGGAGGTCCTTTCTCCACCACATTCATGGCATTTTCCACATTAAGAATAATACCAAAAGACAATTTTTCTTCAAATCTGTAATGAATAAAACAAATGCTATTCATTTTTTGTCATGCTAATAAAATATTACATAATAACTAGACACACGATAATGTGGCAAGCCAAGTTCAAGTATTTAATATTTTGTAAGAACTTATAACATATTTTTAAGCTATTGCATAGCTTTTATCGCGGACCTGGGGACCGAATTTTAGTGATCGTGCACCTCTTTCTTATGCTCACAAGAAAGAGGGATGGAAGACCGTAACGCCGTCCTCTCCACTCGGTCATTCGACTTTGAATCTTATTTGTATTAGCTTTACAGACTAAATGCTCTTAGCAGTATTGCCAACTTAACGGATTTCCCGTGATATTTTTTATGGTAAACAAATGTCACTCTTCAAAATAAAAGCAATTCCGAAAAATTGTTAACGTCCCTATTGCTTATGTTGATAAAAATGCATGCAACATGCAATAGCTTTACCAGGCAGTCTCCAAGTGCCACACTTCTTTTTTTAATTATAATTTGAGATGTAACAAAATATTTTAAGTTGTTTTAATTAATTTCAGGAATGATTATTGAATGTGGCACCCATTTAGATCTCACTTCTTTTGTTGTTGAAGCCATATTTCATAACATTTATAGAACTTGGTTCTTATTTAACATTTATATTTTGGTGGGATTCTTATTATATTGGCTACAGTTGGTTTAAAGCAAAACAAAAACATTAACAGCCATACATACACAAAACCTTCTTTCAACATAAATTAATATTTATGGCTGAATTTTAACAAGTGGTTGACCAATAGTAATAATACTATAAATAAATATTACCCTTCATTCTTAGCTTTTTCCAGAGTCTTTTTCACAGGCCACGAGAACTCTGCTTCCACCATCTGCATGACCAGCTCAGTTCTATTCCCGAGGCCTTTCACTAGCAGGGCATGTATCGTGTCTGTGACTAGAGCTAGTTGGTCCACACCGTAATTCACTCGCAACTCATTTGAGGCTCGGGATATGATGGACTCTTTCAGAGATTGGAGATTTTTAAACCTAAAATAAAGGTTAAATAGTTTGGTACAGTGTTTTAGCATAGTTTCATTTAGTGTTTGTATGGTTTTAGACCACCATATAGAAATACAGCGATGGGATCAGCAATACAAGAGTCTGGTGGTAAGCAACATGGCTGCTCGTAACAGCAGTGCCAATGCACACTATTTTACACTTCTCAAGAATAATATTGAGCAAAATACAAAAATCTTTATTGCTGTTTGTAGGTAAGATAAGGTGATATATAAAACATTTTAATAGTTGACCCATACAAACTGGCCTCTTCTTCTGCGTGCAATATGTCTGGCAACACAGTTTCCATTGGTCTGAATTTATACAATTATAATAATAGTCAGCTAATAAAGTCTTCTTCTTCTTTTTTAGCTTTTTCAATTGTATCATTTAGCTTTTAATCGGTAGTATCGGTTTTATTATTATATGTCATCTGATTCGTCTATTAATGTTTTTGAGGACCGCATCGTTAACATCAAATCAAATAGAATTCATTCAATTCATTCAAATTTTAAGATGTGCAGTTAGTTTATTTAGAGTTCAGTACTTACTTCAATATGTGATCGAACTGTGTGAGAGGTTTAAAAGGTGTCATGAATAGAGGAATGAAGCTGTTAATCTTCCCATTGTCCAGCATATCCACAGCCAGTGTGGCTTCTCTCTTCAATGCGTCATATGTTCCTCTGCACATGTCCCAGCAGATATTGTGGGAGCCAGTCCGGTCCAGGAATACAATTGGGAAGTGATGGTGGAATTCTTCTAGTGTTGATGTGTCAGTAGCTTTGTGTAGAGAAATGCCTTGCTTGTCAAGATCAGTAGTTTCTGTAGATTTAGAATAAGAAACATTGAATGCCTTTATATGAATGCCATACTTTTTGTGTTTGAACAAAGTTCCGTCATGCAGATACTGTGAATTATACAATCTGTGTTATTGTAACAATACATTTGCAAGGACTCTTTAGAAGATCAGTGGTGTAGAAAAACTTCATGAGGTAACCTTTGTGTACCAAAAAAGGCATCTTCTGGGAACATGTTTCGGACTTGGAAGAAGAAAACTTGCAGTCCCAAGACGTGGGCTGTTTATGGATTAAAAGTACATGTGGGAGTCAAGTTCAGACGGGTTCTACCGCCTACCAAACCTCAGGATAGGCAAAAAGGCACATAGTCCTGAATTTGCTTACTTTTATAGCAGCACATGTTATACAAGGCTGATCGTTTATAGCCTCAGTGGTACCAATGCTATGGAAATAAAATCTTCATAAAATGTACCATAAGGCATGTTTTCCTAATAAGGCACAGACAACTATATTGTCAAAGGTAATAAGTATTACTAGTATCTACCTTTCTAAGTTCAAAATTACAGCCTAATCCATCCACAATAAATCCAAACTTTGACATTTATAATATAAGATATTAGAGTAAATCAAATTTGCATCTGGGAAAAGAAGTCTTTTGGCACAGTTTTTTCACTTTGACAAAACAAAAGGTGCACCTCTTGTTACAGTCATAAATATCTGTCACTTATAATTTTACAAATAAAAAAAATTATGGCACATAACTTGGTTCTACATATTAAAAAAAAATCAACACTTACTCAAAGCGAACCAAATATTCCTCACAATCTGATAGCTACTCATTATATTGTTAATCCTTTTAATTTGCACAAAATATGCGACGAGCAAGCTGATGACATGTCCGGAAACTTGGAGTCTTCTCTGTCGCAACCAAATCTTAAGAAGAACTACAGCTTGTTTCAAATTTTCACTTTTTGATAACACATCACTTAGTAGTTCCTGGTTTGTTGATGCTGTCAAGTCTTCTAAAATGCAGCTGTTATAATATGGAGTGGGAGGACCAACTTCGTTTGCGGTACCTTCTTCTGACATAAGCCACGATTCTCTTAGGTTATTCCTTGATGGACTAAACCGGTGAAATTTATATGCTTCTGCTTCACAAGTGAGATTGATTTGCACTGATATGTGGTTGCCCAACTTTCCTACAGGTTTTAGACATAATACAGGGTGTGTTTCACGACCATGTAAATGATAATACTTTACATCATCAACTAAATCACTGGTTACAACATGTGCAGCAATGCATGCTAGATATGCAGCACGTTTTTTGTGATATCTGTAGTTTATGGAATCATTCTTTGTGTATGTACCTGCTGGAACTGTGATCTGCAAGTCTACTTTCAGTTTGGAGTTTATGGAACATCCTAAAGCATAAGATCCCACCACTTCAACATCTTTAAACTTCTCTGAAACTTAAACATGCATTTGGTCTTTTTCAAGTCACTTCCAACAGGTAGTTTAACTTTTAACCGCTTAAATAACGTGTTTTCTGACAAATCATACTCGTTTCCATCCTCGGGTATGGATAGCAAATGAGTTTTGAAACTGTTTAACCACTCTTTGATTTTTTTCTCAGTCTTCTCCTTGAGTTTAACCTCTTGTAGTATTTCGTCGACTTGTAGACGGAACAAATTGGAATTGAAGAGACTTTCGGTTTCTTGTAGTCGGTTTAACTCTTGTGCGGTCGGCTGGCGATATAACCCAAAGGTTTTCTGCTTCTTGACACCATCTTTACTTTGCTGATCTACAGATCTTTTACCATTCGCATTGACCTGTTCCAACTCATTATCTGCCTCCGATATTGAAGGTTTTGTTTCCTGCAAGGTTTAAATAATTTTGTCTTATGAAAATCGAAAAGTAACATGCACGATATTGAGAAAACATAATTTTATATGTGAAATGAATACCGTATTTACCTTTTTCAGCAATTTCACCATGTTTATTATTTTCCTTTTTTGTCTATCCCATAAAGTGTGTAATATTCACGATAATACACAAGATAAAAATTAAAATTTGAACCGTAAATTGAGGTTAGAAAAATAAAAACAACACGAGCCCAAAAATCACATATATACAATGGCATGTTTTATGTCAAATTTGACTTAATGTCAGTTTCATCTTTCGTCTGTTGTTTTTTTAATGTAGCAATATCCACACTAAAAGTATTAATCATTAAGCCAATTCACTAGAACATGTTTGTTATACGTTTAAACCTAATATGTGTTGAATATGGATTTCATTTTTATAAACTCAACAGGAGTTTAAATCCTCAGAAAATTAAATGGCTAAATACTCTAAGGTTTAAACAGTTACGATTTTACAAAGCAATGAATTTCTTGTATTTTTCGTTTTCCCGCTAATTTTCAACATCTTAACTTGACAATGATAGTGACACTTTAGAATGATTGTACAGGATATATTTCCGCTAAATTAAAGCAATTTATTAAACAAAACAATTATCTCGCGAAATTTATCGATGTCTATTGTCACTAAAACTAAAATTAAGCACTATTTGATATAAGTTTGTTTCAGTTATGTCTATAGATTGTATTTGAAAATATTTGTATTTTGTCCTTGAATTCATTTCCGGTCATGCGTAGTTGCCGCGCTGCAACTTCCTCCCCCTCCGCTCCTCACCGCGGAGTTATCGCTCATCAACGAATTTCGCGAAATTATTGAAATGGCTTCAAGAATGATCAGGAAAATTGTAAGTTTGTAGTCCAGAGTTATGTTTTAGACTACTATGCGTGTTTTTGCATGATTTGTGTACAGTTCGCGTATTCAGAAGCCTTTCTCCCTTTTATTCCTGCCGTCCAAAAATAGACGTAGTATAGTTATGTCGAAGAATTACATAAAAGTACTTTTGGAGCCTTTTCGTGAGAGTAAAGTGTTGGGATTGCTGCTGAGATGGCTGGAGCCAGGTGCAAGTGATAGTGCTGGGGCGTCTAGGGGTGGGAAAAATGAGGTTAGGGTGATTAATTTTGTTATTTTTTTGATGAGTTTGGAGGTTATGTGATCGGATAATTCTGGTTGATGTCAGGTGCCTGTGACTCGAACTGGAGCGGCGCAGTACAGCTCCGGAGTGAAGAAGGTGACCCTGATCCCTGGCCATGGAATTGGACCCGAGATTACGGTCGCCGTGCAGAAAATCTTCGAGGCAGCTAAAGTACCGATTGCATGGGATGAGGTCGACGTGACAGCTGTTCGGGTAAGTGTTGATTCATAACTTAACTAACCAGTTTTTCAATAAAACAAAATCACAATGGTAGTTTTTAACATGGTTTTTGTGTACTTCAGTACAAAAACTGTGCCAGATCAATCCTTCAATCTTTTTAAAATAGCTTTTAAAAAAATGTACCTACAGTGTTATGCCTAAGTCGATTTACCAAGTATTATTTCTTACTTATCTTCGTTGCAAATAACTATAGTTAGCAATTGAAGAAACTATAAAAAACATTTTTCATCAAGATATAAAATCTGTATAGTCT
Organism: Ectropis grisescens; assembly: GCA_017562165.1. Classification (NCBI taxonomy): domain Eukaryota; kingdom Metazoa; phylum Arthropoda; class Insecta; order Lepidoptera; family Geometridae; genus Ectropis; species Ectropis grisescens. The sequence goes on along the minus strand of CM029787.1, from coordinate 24,475,773 downwards.
TAGGAAATATATAATTATATGCAACAGGAAATGCAAGTATTTTGCATTGGTCTTTGTAAAAATGCCCATGGCCTGTATTATACTGAGAGAATACATTCACATCTCATTATAAGCTTTATTTTTGAGTGAGCTGAGCCTCTATTAACTTTTAACTAAATTAGCTACTATAAAAATGCACTACATAACATACCTGCACTTATACCTAATTAGTCTAATTAATTACACTGAGCACATCTGACCAAGGTCTAGAGAAAATGAAGGGGAGACGATTTTCTTAGCATTCCATGGATTCACCGTGCGGGTGCCGGGTCCATCGTGTGGTAGAGAGAGAAAAACTCGAGTAGTTCCCAAGACTTGTGACTCGGGCGTAGGTTTAAGGGGCCCCTTTCTGACGTACATCAACACTCACCTTCACCACTCGCCTTTCTCTCCCTGCCCAGCCAAATCTGATATGAGCCTACTAGTGCAGCTTTAGATACACATTCTAGTATAGAACTTACTGCACTTCTGGATAAGCCAAGGTCTTTCAGTAGGTTATAGAGAGATTTTGCTGGTATACCTCTCGCTCCCACTTCTACAGCGTATAAACTAACTACATAGCCGTTTTTTGTTAATTCGTTTAGGAGGTCGTAATACTTATTTTGTTTCATCGCGTGGTCTTTAGGTATATTAGTTTCCCACGGTACGGTAAGTTCTACAAGGACTATGCGTTTCGTCGCTCTAGAAAAAAGGAAAATGTCCGGTCTGGATGACGAAACACCCACATCCTCTGGGATTTTGTAGTGCTTATCATACGTGTCCATTAAAATAGTCCAATCAGGTGCTGTACCCAGGATTGAGTAAGGCTTGTTCCTGGGAGTTTGAAACCCACTACATTATATGTGTGCTCAGCGTGCTGTTAACACTACACGCTGAATAGCAATGCTGATACATGGATCCAAAATACACTACTTAAACTAACTAAATAGCTACTTGTCTTTGCAGGGACCTGATGGCAAGTTCGGCATCCCTCAGCGTGCCATTGACTCGGTAAATGAAAACAAGATTGGTCTGAAGGGCCCGCTTATGACCCCAGTTGGCAAGGGCTACCGTTCCTTGAATCTGGCACTCCGTAAAGAATTTGACTTGTATGCCAATGTCAGGCCTTGCAAGAGTTTGGATGGGTAAGTGATAAATTATTTTTCGTATGATATATACTTGTAGACTTATAAAGAACTCTTATTGAAAATATTTAATCATAAAATAATATTTGCTGCAATAAGTAGAGCTTTGTTATATTTTATTTATTCTTACATTATGGAAATAGAGGAAATGAAGTTGACACTAATATGTATATTTTTAAGTACAGAGTACTTCAGAAGAACATACTCTAGTATGGCAGCCATGCTTATACAGAACCTTACAGTGTTTTAAACAGACTCAAATCACTACCTACAACCGCACTACAAGTTTTGCTATGAATTAAAAGATATTTATTATTTTTATTGACCCTCCTTGTACAGAAATGAGGAGACTTGGTCCACTCCTAGATCTAATTCATATTCATTTATTCATACAACAAGTACACTTCACTATCAATTTTACAATTTATGGTGGAAATCACACAATTATAAGTAGGTAGGTACTAATAAACAATATAAAAAATCATAACTTATTATCAGACGTCAGCTTATATAGTATTATAATGTCAATCTTTACAGATAATAATAAACAATAATATTCAGAAATTGTAATCAGATTAAAAATAATAATAATAGGTACGTTAGGACTAAATAGGTTAAATTTCCTAAATGTACTTTCTTCTTTATTTTTTCCTAAAGGTCTTTACATGTCCTGTTTAAACTATCTGGCATTGTCATATCACAGAGATGGATAATGGCCAGTCTCAAAACACATAACTTGGATACTGAATTACTGTGTCGTTCCAGACTAATTTATCTGTGAACCACATTTTATTCAAATTAATCTAATGCACTTAAGTGGATCATCAATGTCTGCACATTATTTTCACTGTCTCGGAATAAACAAATATTTAAAATCAAATTACAGTTTTATGTTTTGCCTTCTTATCAGACACCATGAATGTCAATAATATTATAGGTCAAGTCACATCATTGATAAGGTATCCACAACTGTATGTCTAGACGGTGTCTGGATTCTGAATGTACTATTATCTTTGGCCCAATTGCATTTAACATGCATAAACATTTTCACAGCTTATCTAAATGAAACAATACAGGTTGAATGACTACTAAGTTTTGCTATCTTTAGTTTAATTGCATTTACTGTACTACGGTTTCAGAAATAAAACTAATTTGTTTGAATGATTATCAAGTTTTTTATGAAATCTTGTATTGCTCTTACACATTTTTAATAATTAATAAGTTATTCATTATTCACTTGTAAGAATGTTAGTCCAGCATTACTGTATTTTTCTATATTTGATTGTGAAAATGTCCATAGGAATTGTGATTTTTTGCTAATTCCAAGTTACATACAGTTACTTGTATACATGTTGAGTTTTTTTTATATGATTAGACCATATTTCAGAATCATTACAATTTGTAAATCATCAAATAATATTTTCTCGCAATTTTACTTGATTACATATTTTTTTGGAACGAAGTCCAGGACACCAGGCTTGGAGGAGATACGGATTTTGTTCTGCGACCGAAAAGATAATTACAAAAAATATAACAGAAGTGACGTGCAAAAACTGCCCATTACAGCTTTATTTTTTCAGATGATCATACCATAGATAATATAAATAATAATTTAAGCAAATGTTTGTTATATCAGAACTTTTGATTGGGTGAACTGATTTTGGCGATTATTTTTGTTCTAAAGGTGATACTTCCCAAATGATTCCATATAACTGTAATCAAAATATATGCCGCTGTTAAATTAAAGTCGGTAGGTTCATGTTTCAGGGAAAAACAGTTCTTTAATATACAGTTCACATATTACAACTTCGGAACTGCTTATGGTTAAAAGTGTGTTACCTCTCAACCCATATCCATATCCAGATAGCTACGCCAATAAATGACGAGTGTTTACACTTGCCTGTTAATTGATAAGGTACCTATAAACCTATATGTTACCATTTACACCCACTTATCTTCATTCAGCCAGGGCTACTACCCAGGTGGATTCATAACACTATTATCGTATTAAACTAGTTATTGCTCGTGACCTCATACAAGTAATTTGATACCTTTATGCATTTTAACCGACTTCAAAAAGGAGGTTCTCAATTTGGTTGTACGTGTTACGCGATAACTCCTCCAATAGGGATGTTAACAATAATCACAAATTAATGTTTATTGTTAATTTTATGATAATTTTTTTATTCATATATTATCGAAAATCACATTTTTATAACTTAATATTACTTAAGTAGTATTTTTATTAAATGAATCTAAATGCTATATTTTTAATCTGTTGTCACGTGATTGCTAAGACCAATATGGCTTATTACGTCACTAACCGCAAAACAAGCTGTGAAGGACTGGCTAGACTGTTTACTTTTCTGCATTTTTACTATAAGTAGTTTGCGACCTTATATAGCGACGAGGATTTTGATTGTCTGTATTCACGTAAAAATAATGAATACACGAACTGGACATACAGTCATGAATCGCGACCAATGTTTCCGCGGTCAGTGACGTCATGCCAGTCGTTAGTGTTTTAGCGGGAAAATTCAAAGTTACTTTATTATTGTATATTTACTCGTCGAAAAAACAAATATTTTTAATAAAATTGTTTTTTTAATGGTAAACAAGCGTCAATCCATCGTCGTCGGATATAGAAATCACTAGCATCGCCTCGCAGTTTTACCCGTGCAGTTCTTGTTCCCTATTGTTGTAAGCTAAGTAGGCTATGTGTTATTCCAGGCTGTAAACTAACTGTATTCCAAGTTTCAACTCGGTCCGTTGAGACGTTCCGACGTGATTGAGCAACAAACATGCAAAGATTCTCATATAATATTAGTAAGATGCGAAAGTTTGGACGTTAGTTGCTCAATCACGTCGGAACTTCTGAACGGATCGGATTCAAACTTACGTTATAGTTAGATTGTAGTCTAGAAAAACACAAAGGCTACTTTTTATATCGGAACTGCGCGGGTAAAACCACAGAGCGCTACTAGTTTATTTATTTATTTATTTCTCAACTACTTGCACACTTACAGTCACGCCAAGCCGTGTGTCAAGTTATAATAATATTAGCATCATGGACGCATTACAAAGTCGGACGTAGTCTCGTTAAAACAAAAACTGTATCACTAGAGTCGGCCACATTTGCACGTGTGCGTTGTCAGGTTGTCACTGCCAGGCTGACACGCACACATATACACAAGTAACGCGTGTAATGACCCTCTGATGTGTGTGTGTCAGCCTGTTTGGACAGCGCACACGTGCATATTGTGTGGCCGACTCGATGGACACAGTTTCTGTTTTAGCAAGACTACGTGCAACTTTTTTTGTACGTCCATGATTAGCATACTAAAAAAAATGAATCTTACAAATCTTGCAAATTAAATCATAAAACTGTTATCTAATCCAGTTGTAACTGCTTCAGAAACAATCTAGAATACTCATAAATGTCATTGGCGCCCATACTTATCAGTACGTGAGGTGTCTCACGCTTTACAATCGGTTTTCTAGCAGTTGATAGCTGATAACCGCATCGCTAGGGTTGCCATCTCTAAAGTTTTGGCAACCAGGTCAAGACTCGTCAAGACCCCGGAGTTAAGAACCCAGAACCTAGACATGTTAACGGTTTTTTTTAATAAAAGTGATTAGTGTAATTAGGACAATTGAAATAGTTTTTAATTGTATAAAAATCCTACTAATATTGTAAATGTCAATGAACGCAAGGGCAAGATGTTTTTTTTTTACGGATGTTTGTCGCTCAATCACATGGTAACGTATGAAGCGATCGTGCTCAAATTTGGAACACAGAAAGGAGTCTGGAAGAACACAGGGCTTAATCTCGGGAAAACAACGGGAAGTAAGCGGGTGAAACCGTGACACGTTATAATATGTAAATAGCTTTTTTTTTTTTTTTATTAAATTTAGCAAATCCACAGACTCCGGGGTCCGTGACCTTTGTCATTTGTTTTCTTTTTTTTTACATGAATCTTGGATTAGGAAGAAAAGGAAATAGGGGGGATATGTATATAGCTTATCGTTTATCATCATTTTTAACCCCCGACCAAAAAAAAGGGGTGTTATAAGTTTGACGTCATGTCTGTCTGTCCGTCTGTCTGTGGCACCGTAGAGCTCAAACGGATAGACCGATTTCGATGCGGTTTTTTTTTATTTGAAAGTTAATATCCGTGCGGATGTTCTTAGCTATGTTTGGTTAATATTGATTCAAGATGGCCGCCGCAACAAAATGGCGGACAAAATATTTCTTTACAACCTACCACAATATGGGTATCAAATGAAAGGGCTTGACTAGTAGAATACTGTACACTATAAAAAATTCAAATCCAAGATGGCCGCCACCACAAAATGACGAATTATATTATTTTTTTCACTACTACCTCAATATGGGTATCAAACGAAAGGGCTTGACTAGTAGATAATATTGCACTATGACAAATTTCAAATCCAAGATGGCCGCTTCTACAAAATGGCGAAATACAATTTCTTTTTTCACAGCTCCCTTAATATGGGTATCAAATGAGAAAGGGCTTGACTAGTAGAATGTCGTACAGATAACAAATCTGAGGTAGTCGGGGGTTAATCAAAATTTTTAATTTTGTTCTTGTACTAAGAATTTAGTGAGTCGGTTCGTCGGTTGATCTCGTCGTGCCGGCCCAGTGGCTGAGTTGCTGGCGGCCCAAGTCTTAAATTTTTAAATCCGGTTTATGCTGGAGCAATTTCAAAATCAATCTTACAAGCAATTAAATACATATTATAATAAACCATAAGCAACTAGGCCTAGACTGAAAGTGTTGTATAAGCATAGGAACTACTATGGAACACGCACTAGGAAATGGATTGTACCTAGACTGTTTAATGATTTGCCTGCGGGGTTCGAGGACCAATTTCAAAATAAAGTATGTTTTAAAATAGCTTTGAAAAAGCTTATGCTGGAGAGAATGAGCTGAGGGGATTGACTTTTTTCTAAATCACAATAGTTTTTAACATACCGCAGCCCCACAATGTAATAATGTATACCCACAATATCCGTATGTATAAGTGTACATATAATTAAATTCTGAAATCAAAATGTTAGTATGCAAAGATAGATTTAATTTAAAAATGATCTGAGAGCATTGCTGCCTACAAACTGCCGCGCAGTTTGGCAGACTTGTATTTAGGTAAATGTTATTGTATATTTTGTGGATTAAAAAAAAAAATATCCGCCCTTAAAACTAGGAAGGACAAATCCGTGGAAACCGAGACGGATGGCCACCTTCATCGCTGATAACCCTGGCACGCGTATCGCGTATACACTGGAATCAGTATCAATGTCAATGACTCGCCGAAGAATCTGGCTATCGGGCCGAGGGGTATTATCGCGATGTGTTCGTGTTATCGAAGTTACGATAATAAGCCCGGTATGTGTTACGTATTGCCGTCTGCTTGGGGCTTTATGTAACTTTACTAGATATGCGGTTTGGTTTCGCTTGTGGCAGTTTGCAAAGATTAAAAAATCGAGTATACGTTTCTTCTAGATATGCATAATTTATATCGCAATGCTGCATTAGTCTTAATCTAAATGATGATCCAGCTCATACCTGATGCCTGTTAAACTGTTGTTAAACCAATTGGTTTAATCAACAACTGGTTGGATTGGACAGTTGTCGGATTAAATAAATTGGCAGTCATAGGGAATGTCGATAGAAGACATAACTTATAACTTGAATTGTAGTTTTAAACTGCACTTGTACAGCTACAAAGATAGTGCTATTACGCAATGCAATAATACGCATGTCGCTGACGCGAACTCACTAGATTTCACCCATCCAATATAGTCCATTGATATGTTACAATTGAAGGACCTAGTATTGTTTTTTTCAGAGGACGCCATTTTATCTTTGGGACATGTGTGGGTGGAAATAAAGATTCTTGGGAATAAAGAAATTCACAGACATACAAGATACGCGCGCAAAACATAACCCACCCTTCTTTCGGGTAAAAAGTAGTACCTAGTGGTTTTGTTTGGTGTAAAAGGTAGACTAGCTAAAGTTCCACCGGGAGGGATATCGTAGGAAGGACTCAAGTCTCTCGATAGTGAGGTGCGTGCGATTACTTAATACACAAAATAAAACAAATATAATACTATACAAAAATCTTTATTGCTGTTTGCAGACAAGATAAGATGATACGAAACATTTTAAAAGTTGACCCATATAAAACGGATCTCTTCTAGAGGCATGCAATATGTTTGGCAAAACAATTTGTGCTACGTTCTTACTTCTTACACACGCAAGAGTGTAACGGACTTAGAATAGATGTACGGACTTGACGCGAGGTCACTCGTTACTCACCGAGTGCTCATAAACTTGCTCGATTTGATAAACCTATTCAATTGATAAATAAAAATAATCGATCATTCGATTAGAATTGTGTACAACATTTTTATAAATTCGATTAAAACTTAACACAATTTAAGTCGTTTTAAAACCGTAGCGTAAACTTGAAACTGTATTAGTTTCAAGTTTAGTTAGTTATTTTACAGCGATATAGTAAAACAACCGATTTCAAAGTCGAAAATTTACAAAGTTTGTCCTAAAACAATGTAACAGTTGATAACAAAAAACACAATAAGTAAATCTCAATTAAACCCAGATAAATGTACTATCTTATCCCGTTCAGAATCCGAGTCGACCACACTTCAGCTATAAGCGGCTTCATCGAATTCTATAGGAAGCGTTGTCCTTATCAGTAAAACTGTAGACAAGGCCATTGCCGACATATTCATGCCTCGTTGCGTCACACGAACGTAATGACACACCACGAAAGAATACTACTCATGATATCGACGCAAATTCTCTAACTAGTCCAGTCATTTTATTACTATTGACTTTCTACAAGGTAGACCTAAGTCAAAGTCAAAGTACTTTATTCATAAATGTACAATTTACACGTCAATTAATAAAAAATAAAAACAAAAGAAAGAGCATACAAATTGTATACATTTTCAAAGTTTGAAACTACTACTTTACTGTATTACAATAATTATTGTACAGAAAACTGTCAAGCATTATACGAGTATAATGTCTTTATTGCAATTGTACTAACCTATGTCAAATTTATTTATTTACATTTTTATGGGAACTTTGCCATCACTCTCTAAAAATTCGCTGTAACTATAAAAAGTTTGATCGATAAGCCAGCACTTTAATCTGTTTTTGAAGCTGCCGAAACTTGGGGCCGATATAACTATTTTGGGAAGAGCGTTATAAACTACGTTTGCCCGCGCTTTACTTGTTCATTTTTACAGTGCGTCATGGAGGTAATTTTAACGTCTAGGATGTGGAATGCGTTGCCTGAGTGCGTTTTCCCCGATGGTTACAATTTTGGTGTCTTCAAGGTATCGGTTTCTTTAAGGTAATCTCGCTCCATCGTAGACTGCATCGTCGCTTACGAGTAACATCAGGCGAGATGGCGGTCAAGTGTAATCCTATAAAAGTTAAACAAAAATCTAAATTTTTGATGTTCGCTGCTCATTCACGTCGGAACATCTGAACGGATCGCGTTGAAATTGGTAACACAATTAATAGTCTGGATCAACACTGGCTACGTTTTTCACGGAGAAATAACGAGAACTGTGCGGGTGAAACCGCGAGGCGATGCTAGCTGATTTATATTTTGTCTTTCCTTGTTGACAGTATCAAAACCCTATACGACAACGTAGACGTGGTGACGATCCGAGAGAACACGGAGGGCGAGTACTCGGGCATCGAGCACGAGATCGTGGACGGGGTGGTGCAGTCCATCAAGCTGATCACCGAAGAGGCCTCCAGCAGGGTCGCCGAGTTCGCCTTCCAGTTCGCCCGGGAAAACAAGAGGAAGAAGGTCACCGCCGTACACAAGGCCAATATCATGTGAGTTGTAGTTGCGTTGCATAGAGACCCTTCAACCGCCTAAAGCTAAGAACTCAGGGAACGACTTTTATTTCAAAATTCACGAGACCGCTGATTTTCGCGGTTTCGCAGCAGCCGCGGGTGAGATTATCGCCCGCGAATGTGGCGGGTGACGCGCACGTAAAACGCGTCGTGAGTTGTGAATTACATTTTTACATAATATCAGCAGAACAGAACCAGCAATCTGCATTCTACAGAAGCTGCGGGCCGGCAACCAAACAATATATATATTTTGTTTTCACTGGTCGTAACTGAAGTAACAAATATTTTTGCCATCGAATAATGATAAGTGTGCTGACTTGATGTACTTAAATCGAAAGTTAAGTATCGTAAAATACATTTACATGTTACCCAAAAACTATGTAAATCTAAAGGTTAAAAGGTTAGGTTTAAAGGTAAACAATTATTATTCACTGATTTATTCATTTTCTTAGGTTTACTTTTTTACAATATTTATATATAAAAACATTATAAAAACCTAAACCTAGTTTGCCGCCAGCAGCGGGGCAGGGCCCAAGCTACCGGTGGTTAGGGCTGCAGAGTGAGGAACCTCCTGACGATGGCCGTGTGTGTCGAGGATGACCGCCGCGTGCATCTGACCCTTGATCCAACCGTCTAGCGAAAGTCTCTTGAGATGTTGGTCGAGACGTTTCGCTATGAGGCAAATATTTTTGCAATACAATTATTATTGTATTGCAAAAATAAATAAATTATGAGTTCACATCATAAAAGTTTGCGATAACAATGAATAAATCCAAATTAAACCCACTTAAAATGCAAGTGGAGATCCTTGAGACATGTAGGTCAAACGTGCACTGTGCCAGTGAACGCATCATATCATTATCATGTTACACCTTCAATAGGCGCAATAAAGTTGTTTGCAGACTATTATTGCTCGTGATACTCGTGATATCATATTTATCTTCATTCATCGCAGCGTAAAACATATAGTCCAAGATCCCAGAGCTGCCACGTTTTTTCTGATGAACGAAATGGGGACGATTGAGTAGAGTTCGTACGTACTGAAGACACATGCTTACCCGCTAACTTGCTTAGGCGGCCAATTTTGAGATATGGGGTCCAGAAGGTAGGTACACTCCGCGAGGCATAAGCTGAGCTTTGCATTTGTGTGAGTGTACATGGATAGTGTAGGTGTGACAACCGGCCTTAGGCGCGGCGCCATTCTGTCTCGCCGCGTTCCTGCCTGATTGGTGATCACTCACACTAATGCAAAGCTCAGCCTATACCTCACGGACAAAATTTCAAGCTCCTGCCTGATTGGTGATCACTCACACTAATGCAAAGCTCAGCTTATACCTCGCGGAGTGTACATTACTTACTTCACGTATATTCTAATAACAGATTTTCACGTATGTTATAGACTAACGGTCTTATTCATAATAAATGCTTATAGAAGACTTAAAACACTCATTAGTTAAAACGCTCGATAATCTTATAAAACGTTCCATAAAATTCCGTATTCATAAACGCTCTATAAGCCTTCTATAACTAAAGCATTACTAATATCAGTTTTAGGATCAAAATGTTGCCATTGTAATGAAATCGATCGTTTTTGTAGACAAACTGACAGAATCGTCCACAGATAAAACGAGTTTGATGGTGGAGACATAGACAATGTTACAGAATAAAAAAAAAATGACATACACTGTGAAGTTATGAAGCGGGGAAATTTAAAGTTATATTACTTCAACGTAGTGGTGTTCGTTCGTTCTCTCATTGATTTCTTGTATTTTATAAGAAAAATTGCAAAAGAAATAAATTAGAAATAAATTCCGAACGTAAAAGGATCACTCCTACTTATATTACACCTTTCGTCGATGTGTATTACTTTCATCTCAACATGTTTTATTCTTTTACCATCAACACCAAACATTACATTGGTTTTTATACACTACATAATATATACTCACTATATTCACATAGATTCAAATGTTTGGAATATTTGAAGCAAGAATTCTGGTACCTCGATTTTACGTGTTTTCCGACAATCAAGCTCATAATTCTCAGAAGCTATGAAGAAGATGGAAGAATTAAGAACATAATATAACAAAAATACTCCCAACGCTCAAACGCTGGACATTGGCGAAATTATGGTGACATTACCGAATGGAAACCAAAAAAAAAAGGTAAGTTGAATATGTCACAACGACACGAATCAGCTGTTAAGAGTCGGCCATATTTGCCTTAAAACACCGCTAAAGTAGGGTTCTCGGCTCTATAACTTTATAAAAGGCTTATAGCACGTTTTAGCGCTAAAATGCTGTTATGAATACCATTTTTCCTAAGACGTACTATAGCAAGTCTTTAGACATGCTATAACTTTTTATGAATAAGACCGTAAATCTTTAAAAATAAGGCCCCAATAGTCCCAGACACCTGGCGTTGATACAAAACTATAATGTCGTGTGCCGGACGCGAGCTCCGGTCTCGGCCTTTTGTCGCGGTCTCGGCGCGAACTGGCGTCCATACAAAACTATAATGTCAAGTGCCTGTCGCGGTCTCCGGTCTCGGTCTTCTATCGCGGTCTCGGCGCGAACTGGCGTCCATACAAAACTATAATGTCAAGTGCCTGTCGCGGTCTCCGGTCTCGGTCTTCTGTCGCGGTCTCGGCGCGAACTGGCGTCCATAGAAAACTATAATGTCAAGTGCCTGTCGCGGTCTCCGGTCTCGGCGCGAACTGGCGTCCATAGAAAACTATAATGTCAAATGCCTGTCGCGGTCTCCGGTCTCGGTCTTCTGTCGCGGTCTCGGCGCGAACTGGCGTCCATAGAAAACTATAATGTCAAGTGCCTGTCGCGGTCTCCGGTCTCGGTCTTCTGTAGCGGTCTCGGCGCGAACTGGCGTCCATAGAAAACTATAATGTCAAGTGCCTGTCGCGGTCTCCGGTCTCGGTCTTCTGTCGCGGTCTCGGCGCGAACTGGCGTCCATAGAAAACTATAATGTCAAGTGCCTGTCGCGGTCTACGGTCTCGGTCTTCTGTCGCGGTCTCGGCGCGAACTGGCGTCCATAGAAAACTATAATGTCAAGTGCCTGTCGCGGTCTCCGGTCTCGGTCTCCTGTCGCGGTCTCGGCGCGAACTGGCGTCCATACAAAACTATAATGTCAAATGCCTGTCGCGGCCTCCGCGCGAATCGCTACCTAAGTCCTGTGTAATGATTACAATATGTGTTGTAATCGCAAACAATCCAAACAACAAAAACAATTCAAACAAAAATCCAAACTAAGCAAAGCTTGTAAGTTCTATGAGACCAAGATAGAGACAAGATATAAATACATACAATACTGTACCGATTTCCGTAATAAATATAATGTTTCCCAGGCGCATGTCGGACGGTCTGTTCCTGCGCTGTTGCCGCGAGCTCGCCACCAAGTACCCCGACATCAAGTTCGAGGAGCGCTACCTCGACACCGTCTGCCTCAACATGGTGCAGGACCCCTCCAAGTTCGACGTGCTGGTGAGTGCGCAGGCCTGCTACTACGGCACTGCCACTTCTACTACTCTCATGCTCAATCTATATGAGGATCTATCTATCTATGGTAGACTAGTGGCTAAGATACGGCTAGTCTAGAAACAAGAAAAACATAAAAATTTTGATTTACCCCTGAATTCATTATATTGAAAATTTGTACAGTCAAGCCATTTAATGTGATAATATTGAAAGGATTGCAAAAAAAAAATTACTTCGCCATTTTGTGGTGGCGGACATCTTGGATTTGAAATTTGTTATAGTGTCTTATAGTAGTACTAGATGTCCGCCCCGGCGTTGCCCGTGGTACATTATATAGTACTCATCAGGATCCCGTACATATACAACGGTGAAAGAATGACAGAAATCGCTTCAGCCATTCCTGAGAATATCGCTTTCAAACAAAACACCTCTTCAGCTACCTGCTATGCCACCTGTCGGAAATTGGTTTCACATATTTAGAAAAAAAAATGATTAGCAAAGGTTTTATATTCAAGAGGTATATAATCTGTGATATTCAATGACTCTATCTTAGTTCTTGGTTTCTTGGTTTCTGGCTTGTACGACTTTGTCGTTAATTCCGCCAACGCAATCTTAGACACATGATGTCATGTGTCATGTCAAAGCAGAAAACGTTCGAAAACTCTCAAAATGGAATATTTTTTCCCGTTTTTGTTACATTCTTGATTCATGCTCTGCTTCTATTGATAGTAGCGTTATGTTCTATAGCCTATAGCCTTCCTCGATAAATGGACTATCTAATAGAAAAAGAATCATTCAATTCGGACCAGTACTTCCCGAGATCCTAGCGTTCAAACAAACTCTTCACTTTATAGTATTAGTATAGATTCTACTAGTCAAGCCCTATTATTTGATACCCATATTGAGGAAGTTGTGAAGCAATATTATTTTGTTAAGCAATATTGTTTGTTAATCTTGAATCGGTGTTAAACAAACAAAGCTAAGAACCACCGCAAGGAAACTGGCTTTCAAATGAAAAAAATCCGTATCGAAATCGGTCTATTCGTTTTAAAAGCTACCGTGCCGCTGTCAGATAGCGACATCCAACCTATAACACATCTTTTTTTGGTTGGAGGTTAAAACAGTGGTTTACGTGGAATTCGAACCTGGAATCCGGATCGGCAGTTGCCGTTCTCCCGACTAGACCAGCCGCAACGTGAAATAATTGTACGACTAACTTATAATATTTGCTTCCAGGTGATGCCCAACTTATACGGTGACATCATGTCGGACATGTGCTCCGGGCTGGTCGGAGGCCTGGGCCTCACTCCCTCCGGCAACATTGGCAAGAACGGAGCTCTGTTTGAATCTGTGAGTTACCTTCCACTGTTATTAATACTCGGACTTTTTATTGACAGTTTTCTCACGGATTCTGGCTGACAAGTTCAATTTTTACTACATCAAAGTTAAAATATAGTTTAGAGTAAAAAATCAGCTATACTATATGTTTTGTCAGTTAAAGGGCATTTTATAGAACTACTGAATTCTTTTGTCATTTCACAGTTGGTTCCATGGTAAAAGTTATTAATAGTGGGAATCTTTGCGGCGTTTACCTGGAAAAGTACCATACATGCGTCATCCGCAAACCCGCACTTGGCCCGTGTGATGTATTATGGATCTCCTTGTGAAAGAAGGCCGCGAGGCCCAACAGTGGGATCACAAAGTGGGGTGCTTATGATTATGATCAACTTTAAAATCGCAATAAAAATCAAATGATCCATATATTTTGTTCATTTCTACGGCATTTTGAATGGAACCATTGATTTATTTCGTGATTCCAAGGTCCCTTTCAGTTGATCCAAAGCAAAATTGTTCATAATGGTGAATATGTACGCAGTACAAATGTCATCCATAACCCTCTACACGCTCAAGACGTGCGGCGCCACTATTGGAAAAACAAATTGAACAGTGTTGTGAAAGCGAAATCTTTACAAAGAGATATGTAAGTCTATTCTCAAGAATATTTGACTAACATGGAAACTAATATGGTTCTTTCAAATCACTAATGTGTGTAGTTTTATGTGTTGAAACAGCATGTGCAAGTTTATAGATCTGCTTCATATCAAGCTTTTGTTGTTCACCTATTTGTCTCAGAACACAGACAAGACACAACATCTGATGTTTAAGACAAAATCACATAATCAGTCAAACGACACAGTGGTGGAAGCGATGACGAGATTGGGAGTTTTTTGATAAACCAAAATCTTTCATTCTTTCTTATAATCTGATATCGTCTTATTAGCGCTTCCTTCATGATTCAAAGTAATCTTATATCCCCTTATAAGCGCGTCCTTCATGATTCAAAATAATTTGATACCGTCCTATAAGCGCTTCCTTCATGATTCAAATAATCTGATAACGCGTTATAAGCGCGCCCTTCCTGATTCAAATAATCTGATACCGCGTTATAAGTGCGTCCTTCCTGATTCAAATAATCTGAAACCGCGTTATAAGCGCTTCCTTCATGATTTAAATAATCTGAAACCGCGTTATAAGCGCGTCCTTCCTGATTCAAATAATCTGAAACCGCGTTATAAGCGCTTCCTTCATGATTCAAATAATCTGATACCGCGTTATAAGTGCGTCCTTCCTGATTCAAATAATCTGAAACCGCGTTATAAGCGCTTCCTTCATGATTTAAATAATCTGAAACCGCGTTATAAGCGCGTCCTTCCTGATTCAAATAATCTGAAACCGCGTTATAAGCGCTTCCTTCATGATTCAAATAATCTGATACCGCGTTATAAGCGCGTCCTTCCTGATTCAAATAATCTGAAACCGCGTTATAAGCGCTTCCTTCATGATTCAAATAATCTGATACCGCGTTATAAGCGCTTCCTTCATGATTCAAATAATCTGATACCGCGTTATAAGCGCTTCCTTCATGATTCAAATAATCTGATACCGCCTTATAAGCGCTTCCTTCATGATTCAAATAATCTGAAACCGCGTTATAAGCGCTTCCTTCATGATTCAAATAATCTGATACCGCGTTTTAAGCGCGTCCTTCATGATTCAAATAATCTGATACCGCCTTATAAGCGCTTCCTTCATGATTCAAATAATCTGAAACCGCGTTATAAGCGCTTCCTTCATGATTTAAATAATCTGATACCGCCTTATAAGCGCGTCCTTCATGATTCAAATAATCTGATACCGCCTTATAAGCGCTTCCTTCATGATTCAAATAATCTGATACCGCGTTATAAGCGCGTCCTTCCTGATTCAAATAATCTGAAACCGCGTTATAACCGCTTCCTTCATGATTCAAATAATCTGATACCGCCTTATAAGCGCTTCCTTCATGATTCAAATAATCTGATACCGCCTTATAAGCGCTTCCTTCATGATTCAAATAATCTGATACCGCGTTATAAGCGCGTCCTTCCTGATTCAAATAATCTGAAACCGCGTTATAAGCGCTTCCTTCATGATTCAAATAATCTGATACCGCCTTATAAGCGCTTCCTTCATGATTCAAATAATCTGATACCGCCTTATAAGCGCTTCGTTCATGATTCAAATAATCTGAAACCGCGTTATAAGCGCGTCCTTCCTGATTCAAATAATCTGATACCGCGTTATACGCGCTTCCTTCATGATTCAAATAATCTGATACCGCGTTATAAGCGCGTCCTTCCTGATTCAAATAATCTGAAACCGCGTTATAAGCGCTTCCTTCATGATTCAAATAATCTGATACCGCCTTATAAGCGCTTCCTTCATGATTCAAATAATCTGAAACCGCGTTATAAGCGCGTCCTTCCTGATTCAAATAATCTGATACCGCCTTATAAGCGCTTCCTTCATGATTCAAATAATCTGATACCCCGTTATAAGCGCGTCTTTCATGATTCAAATAATCTGAAACCGCGTTATTAGCGCGTCCTTCCTGATTCAAATAATCTGATACCGCCTTATAAGCGCTTCCTTCATGATTCAAATAATCTGATACCCCGTTATAAGCGCGTCTTTCATGATTCAAATGATCTGATACCACGTTATAAGCGTATCCTTCATGATTAATTCCTAGCATGTAGGTGACGCGAACTCACAATATTTCCCGTATCAAAAATACCTCAAAGATTGAAGAAGTTTTCACTTTGAAAAGTGATGTGATGAGAAAATGTTGCATGTACCGGGAATGGGCAAGCTGGATGCATCAAGAAGACATTGAAATATCATTATTATTATAAATTCATTTGTTTGCTATACTAATAACTTGTGATGTTATGTTATACATTGTAATTAACACTGGTTAATTGGTCATGTTATTTGTATGTCACTACTTAATGTAAAGTTTTTGTTTTTATAAACTCGGGAAATATAAGTCGATTTTGAAAAATATTTTGTATATGATGGCCCAGGAAGCATGCACGGGCTAGGCACAGCCAGTTATGATAAAATATTTGTTAAATTGATGCGATAAATTCAAGTACTACACTTTTGCCAGTTATTCAACCGCCAATCAAAAATAAGCAAACATTATTGTTCCGATTTAAAGGCCAATGTTTCTAGAGCAATTACAACGTAAAGAGAAAAAAATTCAAATATCTCTGGTGACAAGCGCATTACATTGCTCGAACCGTTACTCTGTGTTATAAAAAAATCGTGGTTATTTATTTTGACTCGTGTTTTTAACGCAGTTTTCTAAGGAATCAATATTATTAAAAAAAAATGCTAAGTTGTAGTCATATGAATGGTATCACAGACAACATTGTGATTAGGAACAGCAAACCAGTTGTAATTTCTCCGGATTTTTCCCTTTCTTTGGAAGCGAGGCATATATTGGCCGACTTTATAAGTGTTCACGTAAAACTGCGATAATTACAGAAATCGATAAAACAGTAACTATATCAACGGTGTCTGGAGAAAGACAAATTTCATTCATCTTACAAATGTTCGAGATTTTGGAAATGGTTGCCCGGCATTGTAACTTGTATATTTTTGTGACTGGTAACTATCGTAAGATAGGTTGAAGTTTAAAAATACGCATTTGAATCAAAGCATGAGTTCTTAATGAAGCGATTCCAAGGTGCAAATAGAACTGTCGAAGATAGTACTCAATTTAACCTTACGTGGCGCCAATGTTTCATTATGTTTGAGATATCACGAAATATTGGCACCACACTTGGCCTAATTAAGAACTGTCTTGATAATTCTATTTGCATGCACGTTTCGACTGCATCTATAGGTATAATGACTAAAAAATCCCAAAAAAAATTAGTCCCTCAGTTAGATTATAAAAAAATATTGTACACCTATTTTTCTTTTGTTTCTCAAAAAAAAATGACGAAGATACAATGGTTGGAAGTTTCGAGTGACGTCACTTCATTGTACGATTTTTACGTAGACTTGACGCCCACTCCTAAAGTTGGATGATCAGTATCTCTGTCGACTGTTAATAAACTTGAAAAAAAAAACAAAAAATATGTGTCTCAGATTTTTCAATAATCTACCTTGTGTACTAATTAGAACGGTATATTTTTGATCCAGTTGTTATCCCAATTATTAATGAGCATGGACTAAAACATGTTTGCATCGGTGATCTAACCTCATTGCTGACATCCTAACTATGAAAACTCATCTCAGTATCAACCGTCTAACTCGGAACAAAGCATTGAAATGTGAACCTTATGTTGTGTGGAATAAATGATAATTTTGACCAACTAAAGCTGATGTAATGTCACAATACATATGCAGCCAGAATCACTTTTAATTTACGGTCGTATTTACGTACGTATTATACGGTCCGTCCTGCCCGAATTAAGTTTCAGCTGTATCCTGCACTCTTTTTCTTGGACATGCCTTTTGGTTATAATATGCCATCTAGGGATTTGTCTAAAATGGTCTTGGTTGTAATGCTCTTTCATTATTTTCTTTTTAAGTTAAAGAGAGCTATACCAAACACGTAACTGTTTAATTGGGCAGGAATTATAGTCCTGACGAGTTTGTATGGTGTCATTCTTGGACTCATTCGTATAGACATGCACATTCCAATGCTTTGTACCGAGCATCGATACTGATCACAAATTTACCAGCAAAATTGTAATTCTACCCTCATTACTAACAAAATTATCATTCTACCCTCATTTTCAGGTCCACGGCACAGCGCCAGCGATCGCGGGCCAAGACAAGGCCAACCCTACAGCCCTCCTGCTCTCGGGCGTCATGATGCTACGCTACATGAAACTCAAAGACCATGCGGATAAGATCGAATCTGCCTGCTTCAAAGTTCTCAAAGAAGGCACCGTTTTAACCGAAGATTTAGGCGGGAAGAGCACCTGTACTCAATACACTGCGGAGATCATTAAAAACTTGTAAAATATACTGGTTCCACAGGGTTTTGGTCGGAAACAAAGAAGTATTCTTATCGTGCTGTGAATAAGGTTGAATTTTGTAGATACCAATTTTGACTACCTCTAGAGGAATCTGGTTTATAATTCGAGTCTCAGAACGATATTAGGAGCCATTCTGTAGATACTCAAGTAGAATAAATACAAAGTATTTGTTAAGGTGTTCAGTTCAGTCCTCTTTGTGTTTCGCCTTTGTTTTAACTTTAATTAAAGTGTTTTATAAATCTAGCTGAAGGCTGAAGTGAATAAGGCAATTTTGGGCTAATTTCATGTAATAGCAACATATTATTTGTATTCATTTTAAGGACTAGATTTTTACTATATTTTTGCTTAACATTCATTATTAACACATTCTTTAAAATATATGAATCTGGTTGTGTCGATTACTTGGTAGTAAGTCTACCTGCAGAGTTTGATTCGTACCATGACAAATATTTGTTTTGTGTCTGAATGTTTATATGTGCTTACAATTAAGTAAGTATTATGTCAGCTGCTTGGTTTTAATAGTACTAATACCTAATTATTTATGCTGTGGTGTTAGCTTCGTTTATGGATGGATAGTGGGGTGTTTGAAAATTCACGCAAACATATAATTTCATTAGGTATCCCGTGGGAACCAATTCCTTAAACTGAGTAAACAGTTAGAGCCTATGCCCTTCAGGTAATGTACTTTACTACGTATTTTCTTTCATTGATTTTACATGTTTTTTCACCAGTTTTATCTACCGTAATTTTTTTTTATCTATGGAACGTAGGTCTTGAAATTTGCCCCAAAATGCAAAATCTAAATACATGTAATCGAAACGATGCATTACAGATGTTATCAAGCTATTGCTTGTAATGCAACATACATAACTTGTATTGCATAATACCGAGTCGTTACAACCAGACAGATAATGCGAGAATGCGCGATATGACGAACTATAGTTCAAGCATTGTAATCTGTGGAACGGGCTTATCGAATCCTGTCAGCCACTTGATCGATAGAGAGAGAGTGATTTTCTATTTTGGTTCCTCTTTTATTGCGAAAAAATTAATATTACGCTACTTGTGAAATGTTATCTAACTATTTAGTAAATTTCTAACAAAGCAGTCAAATGAAAACCATTTTACGCCATTTATTATGGGATCGCTGCCGTGGTTTCAAGATAATCCTAAGTTACGGCTGGTCTAGTCGGGAGAACGGTGACTGCTGATTCGGAGCGTTGGGTTCATATCCCACGCGCACCACCTATCTTTTCGGAGTCATGTGTGTAATAACTTTAAAAAAAAAACGGTGATGGAAAACATCGTGAGGAAACCGATATGCTCCTAGAATCTTTCGTGGTCATGTGTCATTCACCAATCCGCACTGGTCCATCATGATGGAGCAACAAACACATTAATTTACCCTAACATGAGCGCATTTTTGGCAATAGATCCAAAAGTTATTGTGTTTATTCGCTACAAGTTTACAAAAATAATTTTTTCTAGTATTAGTAGAGATGACCAAAACCCTTGAACCTTCCGCTTAGTTCAATTATCCTTAGATCAAATTATTGACTATAATTAGACAATTTAGTAGGTAAGTATTATGAAATCCGTTGGACCGTAACAGATGACGAACGTTGTAACAATAACGTGATAAAGAGAGAGTAAGAAACTGTCTAGATCTATGAGAGTGAGTGAAACAAAATAAAATGTCGTACGAAAGGATACTCTACTTTGGTTTATCGATTTCCAGTGCAGTAATTAAGCAGAACTGTCTGTTTGTTTCACTCTGCCTGAGTGGGTATTCCTTGATGAGTATAATCTTAGTGTCATAAAGTCTAGCGTAAATCGGCTTCTTCAGGATAAACTCTCCATCATAGACCGTTTCGTAACTTAAAGATCGGTCGGTCGAGATGGCGAAGTACAAATCTAGCATTGATAAAAAAAACTATTAGTAGGTGCATATAAGAATATATCTTCTAGAAAGTTTTGTTTTGTGACCGTTTGCTTCTCCAAACATTTTTCAGACTATTTTCATCTTTTCGTCAGTAACAATATGGATCAAAATGAAACATTGTAGCAGGCATTGGTAAAAATTTGCTACCTTTGTCTCTTATCATATCGCAAGCATAAATCATCAAACCGATTCGTATGAATAAACTCAATTGTAAATGAGAAACCTCCTTTTTTTTAAGTCGGTTAAAAAGGCGTGAGAGTTTATGAACCGTGGGACGGAAGGATGTACATACACTCCTGAAACAATAGCAACAAGAGTCGGAAAAAAGTTTTCATACATTTTTCAGTTTAGCTCCCACAATCAAGTTTGCTATAAAAACTTCGTTCCAAAAAAGTTCGTCGTCTGTTACTGTCGCTAGTTAACCAATCTAAAGCTTATTTATTGTGTGTTCGAATGAAATTCGAGAGTATTGTGCTATTTGGGAACAGTGGTCTGTCAAAGAAGTATTGAATACGTGGATGTTTAATACTCGTAGATCTGCCATTGTTGTACAAAAATATCTAATGTTGTAGATACGTCACTAGTTGAAGTACGCATGCTGGAATGAACGGTATCCTTAGCACTGATAATCTTGATTGGGTGATTTCGGCTTATTTACAGTACTGTGATTGAGTACAAATTAAAGTGTATGACAACCACAAATGATACTGGCGAAGTTGCAGTTGAGCTGCATACAGAAGCCAAAGATAGTAGAAAGTACAAATTATATATTCTGAAGGTAATTTAAAATATCGTGCCAGTCGTTATCGTTCAGTGAGACAAGGGTATAATTTGTGAAATATCTTAAATTCAGTTGACATTCATGGAGCATATCGTAACACAAAAACTATTAACTAAAATCTTAATGTGAAAAACACGATATTGTCCTACAAAAAAGCTTAAAATCTCTTCTGAAAAATTACTATACATCTGTTTGTGCCCTTATCTTGCCGAAGGTACGATATCTAGTACCTGTAATAAATTGAAACTTGCCCGGGTAGAAACCGTTTCCCACTGACACTTAAAAATCTTGCCAAATAATAATAGTGTGATTATTCATACTCGTGTATATTTACACTCGGTAAAGCAAAACACACGAGCGAATATGAGTAGGTACTATTACGCAACTAGAACTAAACGCGTATGAAACCTGACGTATCTACGATATTATTAAATCTATGACACAAGGGGTGAAATGGTGTGGAATAGGTATGAATTGTGCGTTCCATTCGTTGATTACTTAATTTATTTTCGTTTAATTTAGCTAATAATGATTTAGTTACCATTTTATTGAGGAAATATGTTTCTAAGTATTAGGGCAGTCAAGTGGATAGTGTCCTATCCAACGAAAAAAACTCCATTAAAATGGACAAAAGTTTTCCGATAAATTTTTAACTAGCAGTTCCCGTTTCCTAAAATTTCCCGGAATAATAAGTAACGTATGTGTTACTGCAGACCATAATGTGTTTCAAAATTCAACCCTATTGGTTCAGACGTGATTGAACAACAAACATTCTAAATTTCATATTTATATTATTAGAAGTATGTAATTGCTATATTTATTGAGACAACTATGATGGAATGAGGGTTTCATTGTATTCGCTGTAGTGTAACGGATAATATTCGCCTTCGAAACTCACTAGCTCATCACTACACGCAGCTCCGAGTGCATGCGTACGTCCTGCTCGTGCCACGTCTGATGCCAGACTGAGCGTGAGCGGTGAGCGGCAGCTGCCCCCTCCACTTGTGTACACAAACCAGTGTTTTGTAAATTATTATCTATTGTTTATATTTTAACATCGAATACTACGGTAGTATTATTTGATACAATTATATTATTGCACACAGTGTTTTTTATTAAAATTTTACATAGTATTAATTTATGAATTTAATTCAATAGTTCTTTTATTTATTTGTGATTATTTTGTGATTTTATTTCAGTATTTTTTACAAATAATGTGATAACATTCCTGTAATAACGTCGTTATGTTGTTTGTAGAAATTACATTCTGCTAACAACATTTTTTATATGTGTGCTAATAATTATTGTGTAATTCAATTCTAATATATTATTAATCACAAGTCAGTTGGTACAATTTTAAAAGTCAACTAGAAGTATATTACTCCATTTTTGAATTAGTACACCCGTTTCGTGTAACTTTATGTATTAAAAAAAATAGAAATTACTTACAGAAGTTACATAAACTTTATAACCTAACTTAATACCTATGGCAAAGTATTATACCAAAACGTTCCACCTTTTTAGTTTTTAAATAATGATTCACTTAATATTAACACGCTCCGCCACGTTGAGGTGCGGCGCTACTGTCGCTTTTTCTGTAGAAATAATGAAAACAATGTATTTAATACCAGTGTTGTTCAAACTGTTCGTCAATAAATTGGAGCGGAGGTGAGGACGAAACTAAAATTTTATTGATATTTTATTCGCAATCCATTTGTATTTTAAGTTATTTCCAGATGTAATCTGAACATTGTTTCTGTACAAGTACGCCCCGTAGCTGTGAAAGCTAATCTTGTTATAAATTATTTACTTAAGTGTAATGTTTGGAGACAATATAGCCTAATAAATCACGTGCGTATTGCAACCTTGTTTGTTTTATTGGTCCTGCCATAAAAAAAGTTTTAAAATATCTACCTCTCTTGTACAGTGAGTTGTTGTAAGTGTGTGAGCGAGAGACAGAATATTTAATACTAAAACTTATGTAATGGCAAGACTTACACTTTTCACATTATATTTCGGGATATATTTTATTATTCATTGTATGAATAGTCATTTTATTTCGGGATATGTATATATATATTTTATTAAAATAATTAAAAAAAAATGTGTGTTACTTTGCTAAAGTAAATAAAATGTGTCGTCAAAACAATCGTCTGTCGATTGTTTTACGATCAGATGTCTCGTATAGAGCGATATTCGTGTAAAACCACTTATTACATTGATAATTGAACGCCGGGGTCAACGGCCGGGCAAATTGTAGGTCATCGACCTACCTGTAATAAGAAAAGTAAATCACGGTTAATTTTCCCGACCGTTATAAACCCTACCTGTAAATTCTCTTGTGCTTTCCTTGTGTTATTGTAATTTTACTCCGTGTACAAAATGTATTCGCATTCATTGGCATTCGTATATCTTTGTACCAAATTAATTATTTTTTTTACTTTTTAGTTTTCTGTTTGAAGTCGTTTCTTTTTTGTTAAAATTATATTATTTTACGATTTTAAGAAATTCCCTTGGCTGTCCTTTGTCTTCATCATCAGACCAATAATAAGTCACAACCCATCTATGTAAAAAGTTCTCATCAATACAAATTCATCGAGCCCAAACACAAGGTAACTACTATGTACCGTCGAGGAGTTCTCATCAGATCGACTACAGACCATCTTTAAATTATACTGCTTTAAAATGCTCAACGAAAAACAACTAACGCACTAGTCATCTTAACAATTTTCGAAAGTTATCCTCGATTTCTCTAGGATACCATCTTCAGATCCTGGTTTCGTTATCATGGTAACCCTTGGAATATCTCCTTTACAACAAAAAAAGAATCATCAAAATCGGTTCATAAACGACGAAGTTATCCGCGAACACAAAAAAAAACATACGTACGGTCGAATTGACAAAACCTCCTTTTTTGAAGTCGGTTAAAAAAACATGTACGGTCGAATTTAGAAACCTCCTTTTTTGAAGTCGGTTAAAATTAAAAAAGATCTAATAATCAAATTTTTGTAGATGACGCTGGTTACGAATTTGGATACAAATTTTGTATGCTGTAGGATTTGACCGGTTAAATGACAGGCACCAATCAGCGCTACTAGCTATCGTATCTATATTATCTATTCTATGCTTTGGCGATAAGAATAGTTGGTCTGAGACGATACGACTTAACAGACAGGCAGTCGGATTATCGGATACACTTTGGAGAGTGTGCGACTGATTTGCATGATCTGATATCACCTTGCCCTTTTTTCTATCGGTATACTCGTAGCTCGAAAAAGCGACATCGTTTCATGGTTGATGTTCCAAAGACACGAACGAAGAGATGTGACTCTTCTTTTGTGATAAGAACGTCTAGGCTGTGGAATACGTTGCCTGAGTAGGTTTTCCCCGATGGTTACAATCGTTGTGTCTTCAAATCGAAGTGAATCGGATTCTTCTAGGTAAACACGCTCCATCGTAGACCGCATCGTCGCTTAACATCAGGCGAGATGGCGGTCAAGTGTAAACTACAAAAGTTAAGAAAAAAAGTATGTTTCGCATTTATAATATCAGTAGGAATAAGCTTTTTTTTCTCTAAATGGTCTATTTTGTTTTCCTGACGTCCCAACTGAAGTGAAGGAGTTTATAAATTTTAATATGAAGGCTGGTTCAACGTCCCGGGATCCGCGCTATTTTTAATCCCAGACCAAGAAGAGTGGTATTATTATTAGTTTGACGTCGATGTCTGTCTGTTGCACCGTGGGCCGATTTCGATGCGGCTTTTTAACCCCGACCAAAAAGGGGTGTTATAAGTTTGACGTCGATGTCTGTCTGTCTGTCTGTCTGTCTGTCTGTCTGTCTGTCTGTCTGTCTGTCTGTCTGTCTGTCTGTCTGTCTGTGTGTGTGTCTGTCTGTGGCACCGTAGAGCTCAAACGGATGGACCGATTTCAATGCGGTTTTTTTATTCGAAGGTTGATATCCGTGCGGATGTTCTTAGCTATGTTTGGTTAATAACGATTCAAGATGGCCGCCTCCACAAAATGGCGGACAAAATATTTCTTCACAACTTATCTCAATATGGGTATCAAATGAAAGGGCTTGACTAGTAGAATACAATACATAATAATAAATTTCAAATCCAAGATGGCCGCCACCACAAAATGGCGAATTACATTATTTTTTTTTCACTACCACAATATGGGTATCAAATGAAAGGGCTTGACTAGCAGAATGTTGTACAGATTACAAATCCGAGATCCGAGGTAGTCGGGGGTTAACCAAAATTTTTAATTTTGTTCTTGTGATTTGACAGCAAGTTTCCTTGCCCTCACAACTTCTCTCAAAATGGGTATCAAAATGATAGGGCTTCTACACTATTTTGACTATTTCAAATCCAAGATGGCCGCAGCCACGACCATAAAACGGCGAATTACATTTTTTTACTACTCCCTCAATATGTACGTACCCATATCAAATACAAGGGCTTGACTATTAGAATATTGTACATATTTCAAATCCATGGTAGACAATAGGGGTTAATCAAACAATTTTTGAAAAAAAGTTAATGTAAAAAGTAATATAAAGTTAATGTTAAACAAGAAATATTTACATTAACTGTCTTTGTTTTTTTTGGAACGAAGTTCTTTACGGCTGGCTTGGATAAGATAGAGATTTTCAGACTACAGGCCCGTGAACAAAATTTATGGGTCATATGATACACCAGCATACTTAGGTAGGATAATAGAAGGGTATAAAATAATAAGATTCAGCACCGGTCTGTCTTATTTCTTATTCCTTTAGTTACGTTCAGAATCGATAGTTTTGTGTCCCACATATTACCTATCTTTTATTTTTATTATTATAGTACCTAGGTATCGGAATAATCAAAATAGTATTTATATTACATTTGTATGTTTCCAGGTGCACGGCACAGCCCCCGATATCGCTGGCAAGGACATGGCGAACCCCACCGCCCTCCTCCTCTCCGCTATCATGATGCTCAGGCATCTGCAACTAAACGAGCACGCGGACCGCGTCCAAAATGCTTGCTATACTGTCCTGCGCGAGGGCAAGAGCCTCACGGGCGATCTAGGCGGCTCTGGCACTTGTAGCGAGTACACCAACGCTATCATTTCCAAACTATAAGCCTGAATACTGGGCCATAACAGTTAAAAAAAAAACGAAAATCCAACTATCGGAGCCAATTTAAAAAAATAACATTATAGACTAATGATACCTATCGTAGTCGCATTTTATAAAAACTCGAATATGCTGAAATACCACCAGATGGTTCACGAAAGCAGTCCGGAATTGTTTTTGTATTGAAATAAATAGTAGGTACAGGTAGTGTAATTGTAATGAGGCGTTTACAGAAATAGAAATAAATGAGTGAAATTATTTGTCAAATTGTTGACATTAACTGCCATTTTTTTTTCAATATATCATAGAACTTCGTGTAATCGTGGACCCAGCAACTACAAATAGCGTTGACGTGGATACGTAATGCTTTTGTAAAGAGAGAGATTTCGTGCTAACTGCACGGATTTCACCAAAGCTAGATGGAATTTAAATTAAGTAGATCGTTACTAAATTATTGTCGTCAGTATTGCAAAGCAATCAAGTATTTTAACTTATCGAATATAAGAATATCGTCACCATCTTACCACAAATTCGCCCTTTTCAGTCATATTCATATATCGTGCTCTCACTCTTTCTCTTTCTGCTCTAAACAGAGAGAGACAGAGTTTTTAAGATTGTGGTAAGCCCTATCTGTCCTTCATTAGTTGTAGTTATTTAAAAAAAACTTATGTATGATGTATAATCTCATAAATCAACATTGTTGCCCATTGACTTTTTAATAAAAATCTATTAAGTTAAACTAGTGTTTTATTTACTCAAATAAAATAATTGAATTTGTCATCATGCTAATGCGACAAATTCAATTATCCTTCGTAGGCTCCATCAGGATCATGTAATTGGCGGTCAGGCGCTATCTCATAATCTTGTAAATTTCAAAAGAGCTTACGTATCTTTGACGAAACAAAATGTTAGTACGAGTACATAAAATATTTTAGAGTTACAACAATGTTCTTAAAGTTACTATTGTGTCTGGAAATATGTAATGCCTAGTAGACCCTATCCAGATCTTGAAGATTTCTTTCATTTTTTAAACCCCGAAAAAAAAGGTGTTATAAGTTTGACGTCGATGTGTCTGTGGCAACGTAGAGCTCAAACGGATGGATTTCAATGCGGTTTTTTATTTGTAATACCCGTGCGGATGTTCTTAGCTATGTTTGGATAATATCGATTCAAGATGGCCACCAAAATGACAGACAAAATATTTCTTCACAACCTACCTCAATATGGGTATCAAATGAAAGGGCTTGACTAGTAGGATACTATACACTGTTACAAATTTCAAATCCAAGATGGCCGCCACCACAAAATGGTGAATTAAGTATATTTTCTTTTACCTTGCATCAACAAAATATTCGAGAAACTTGTTCTCCAGCAACTTTTATCTTACTTTAATATTAATAATCTATTACATAGTAACCAATTTGGTTTCACAAAAGGACGTTCCACTACCGATGCAGGTATTGAACTAACTAATTATATATTGAAAGCCTGGGAAGATCATCATGACGTTCTGGGAGTATTTTGTGACTTATCAAAAGCTTTCGACTGTGTTCATCATGACACTCTTTTAAAGAAACTGCAGTTTTATGGGGTTTCGAAACCAGCTCTAAATTTCATTTCTTCATATCTTAAAGACCGTGTACAAATAGTCGATGTTGTCGGTGTGCAATCAAATTAGCCGCCTATAAGAATGGGTGTACCACAAGGTTCCATACTTGGACCTTTCTTGTTTCTTATATACGTTAATGATCTACCTTTTATGATAGAGAAACATAAAAATATAGAAATAGTTATGTTCGCCGATGATACATCACGTCTATTCAAAATTAAGAGAGGAATAAACGATTTCACAGAAATAAACGTATTTTTGGGCATTGCGTACAAATGGTTTGATGCAAATAATCTAGTACTTAATCCAACTAAAACGAAATGTATAAAGTTCACACTCTGCAATGTAGTGCGCGGTAAACTTGATATAAGACTGAAGGATGAACTTATCGAACCTGTACAATCTACTCGTTTTCTGGGTTTTTCAGTAGATTCAAAGCTTCAATGGGGTTCTCACATAGAGAGACTAGCTGATCAACTCAGTTCAGTTGCCCACGCAGTTCGTCAAATAAAAAAAATATCTGACATTACAACAGTTAGGCTTGTTTATTTTGGCTACTTTCACAGTATTATGTCCTACGGGATCTTATTATGGGATTCGGCTGCGGACAGAAACTCTGTTTTCATATTGCAAAAAAGAGCAATCCGTGGTCTATATAATTTATCACCTAGAGAATCAGTACGGGAGATGTTCAAAACTATTAACATATTAACAGTCCCTTCATTGTATATTTATGAATGTACCTATGTAAGAAAAAATCGAAGTCGTCTGCAGAAATTAACTGATCTGAATCCAAAAGCGCACCATAAACACAAAATTGTATTTCCTAAGCGCAGACTTCAGAAAACAAATAACTCTTTCAAATGTAATGGTATTCGCTTCTATAATGCAATTCCTGTACATGTGGAAGGTCTCAATGAAACCAAGTTTAAAAATTAAATAAAAAGCTACCTATTGAGCAAGGCATATTATGATATAGACGACTTTATTAAAGATAGTAACGTATGGAAGAGAAATAAATGTGTTGAAATTAGAATCTTGTAATATGGTAAAATAATAGATTTTTAAGACCTTTGATGTTACATTGTTTGTACTAATGTAGTATCTGTATACTGTGTGTATTGATTATTTGTTATTTTGTCTTCGACAAAGCCTTTTACAGCTGCATGTAATTGACTAGGCCCCTTTACAGCAGCTTTATTCTTTTTGACGTTGTTATTTTATCATATTATGAACACAGATTCTTTGCCTTTTTGTAAATGACGTTACCAAGTGTTCTTATGAATTTATGGTATGAATAAATGAATTGAATTGAATTGAATATGGGTATCAAACAAAAAGGCTTGACTAGTAGGATACTTTACACTATGACAAATTTCAAATCCAAGATGGCCGCTACCACAAAATGGCGAAATACATTTATTTTTTCATAACTCCCTTAATATGGGTATCAAATGAAAGGGCTTAACTAGTACAATATTGTACAGATAACAAATCCGAGGTAGTCGGGTAACCTCCGATCAAAATTATTAATTTTTGCTCTTGTTAACGTGACGCTTGAGTTCAATTCACAGCCCACGTAAAATCTGTGTGTGACACAGCCTCACAAATGAAGCCAAATTAAGTTTTCACTTCAACAAGAAAAATTATAAAAAATTGAGTAACCCCCAACTACCTCAGATTTGTAATTTGTACAACATTCTACTAGTCAAGCCCTTTCATTTGATTCATATGAGATCATAGAAGTAGTAATCAGAGATGTATAAGATACCCTATACAAAGTATCTGAAATACAAGATGCAAGATACTTAAGAAAAACGTATTTCAGATACCAGATACAAATACTTTTCTAAAAAGGTATCTGAAATACTAGATACAAAATACGTATCTTACAAATACTTTTTTAAGATAAAATACTTTTGTAAAAAAATAACGTATAATTAAACTTAAGTTTATTCATCCGAGAAAACAATTTTCGAATAAGTATATCGCATTGATAACAAGGATCAGGTAAATGAGAATATAGTCAAAGTCAAAGTACTTTATTCATAAATGTACAATTTACACGTCAATTAATAAAAAATAAAAACAAAAGAAAGAGCATACAAATTGTATACATTTTCAAAGTTTGAAACTACTACTTTACTGTATTACAATAATTATTGTACAGAAAACTGTCAAGCATTATACGTTATAGTTAGTGTTTAGTGTATAAATCAAGGAAAAACTAAACTTCTAAACTAATTTTTCAATAGTTATTCGGTCCAGTTTTCCAGATGCATTAACTAACTAAATATATAACTAACTTTGTAATCCCATGTATAAATGTATAATACTGCAAAGTTATTATTACATATGCAGTTAATTAATAAGCGAACTTGTGTTTGTGTTTTCATGCGATGGCCAAGTCAATATTTCTATTTAAATGTTAAAGATATTTTGTACTGAAATGACTACTGTTAGACCTTTTACAAGAACAAAATTAAAAATTTTGATTAACCCCCGACTACCTCGGATCTCGGATTATCTGTATAACGTTCTACTAGTCAAGCCCTTTCATTTGATACCCATATTAAGGGAGTTGTGACCAAAGAAACGTATTTCGTTATTAGGCGAAATTTGTGGTAGCAGCCATCTTGGATTTAAATTTGTCATAGTGCAAAGTACTCTATTAGTCAAGCCCTTTCATTTGATACCCATATTGAGGTAGGTTGTGAAGAAATATTTTGTCCGCCATTTTGTGGAGGCGGCCATTTTGAATCGATATTAACCAAACATAGCTAAGAACATCCGCACGGATAATAATTAACCTTCAAATAAAAAAAACCGCATCGAAATCGGCCCATCCGATTGAGCTCTACGGTGCCACACAAAATTCAAATCCAAGATGGCCGCCATCACAAAATGACGAATTACATTATTTTTTCACTACTACCTCAATCTGGGTATTAATCGAAAGGGCTTAACTAGTATAACATATAGTATAAAAGTATAATAGATTTTTTGCACTATGTTAAATTTCAAATCCAAGATGGCCGCCACTACACAATGGCGAAATACATTTCTTTTTTCACAACTACCTCAATATGGTATCAAATGAAAGGGCTTGTCTAGTAGAATGTGGTAAACATAACGAATTTGAGGTAGTCGGGGTTTAATCAAATTTTTTAATTTTGTTCTTGTTTATGAAATTATTTTATGTTTTAACATTAGATATATTGGATGTTTGTTGCTCAATTACGTCGTAGTAATCGACATGGAAATAAAACATCGATGTTTTTTCCGATGTAACATCCGATTGTCACATTGATATATCCTGCTAGTCCTACTAATATTATAAATGTTGTTGTATGGATGTTTGTCGCTCAATCACGTCGTAACTTTGGAACACTTTCAACTCCAGTCTGGAAGACATTTTTATCCCAAAAAATAACGGGAACTACACGGGTAATACCGCGGGGTACTGCTAGTTAACATCATAAAAAGAAAAGATTTTATTCTTTAGTGCGAGAGATTAAATACATTTTTTCTTATTTTACACACAACATAACTTAGATTAATACATTTATCTGAGTATATCACTTTTACTGACTCACCTTATTTACTATATTTATTTTTTAAATATCGATGTATAATCGATATTTTAAAATTAACAATACATCGGTTTGATTCGATGCATCGTAAGAAAACATCGAGTGTTTTAAAAACATCGATATATGTATATATGGTCCATTCCTACTCCTGTGCCAGTTTAATTAAAATAACAGTAAACAAATTTCGTAATTTTTTTGTACAGAAATTTCCATGTTTTTAGATATCGATGTTTTTTTGCACATCGATGTTTTACGTTCGATGTTAACATCGAAGTTTTTCTAATATCGATCATCTCTATTCGAAACACCATTCAACACGTGCAGACGAAAAAAAAACGGAATGAGTGACAGTGACAGGAATGAAGATGGGACATCTTAGTCGATGACATTTGTAGAACGATAGTGTCGCCATCTGTCATTTGGTTCCCGACCATATCCGCGATTTTTTTTTATACGATGCGCATCGTTCAGTTGCTTTCGGAGAGAAAAACTGCTTTTTTTAAGTTTATTTTAGTAACAGTATCTTACGGAAAAAGTATCTTCAAAATACTAAGATAACCGGAAAATGTATCTAAATACAAGATACAAAATAGAAAAATTAAAAAGTATTTGAAATACAAGATGTAAATACGTATTTTGTATCTTGTATCTGTATTTTAGATACTTTTATCTAAGATACGTCACATCTCTGGTAGTAATGATCTGGGAGTAGTGAAAAAAGAAATGTATTTCGCCATTTTGTGGTAGCGGCCATCTTTGACATGAAATTTGTCATGGTGCATAGTATTCTACTTGTCAAGCCCTCACATTTCATACCCATATAATATGTATTGTCATGACATAATGACGTGGTAGTGAAAAAAATAATGTAATTCGCTATTTCGTGGTGGCGTTCATCTTAGATTTGTAATTTGTCATAGCAATTAGTATTCTTCTTGTCAAGCCCTTTCATTAATTTGATACCCATATTGAGGTAGATTGTGAAGAAATTTTTATTTTATCCGCCATTCGGAAGCGGCCATCTTGATTAGATATTAACCAAACATAGAGGTAAAAACCACCGCACGGGTATTAACCTTTAATTAAGTTTGAGCTCTACGGTGCCACAGACAGACACACACGCGTCTGCGTGTGTGTCTGTCTGTGGCGGTATATGATCACTCCATGTATATGATCACTCCATGTATATGATCACTCCATGTATTTGTATACCTATATTTGGGAATATATGTCACAATTATTTTAAAGAAACTCGGCATGCACGTTTATTTTTATAAACAATGTTGTGTACTGTACTGTATTTCTAATACTGGCTAGGCTAACGGTTGTTACAGGTGCTACGAAATAGTAGGTATGTATGTAGTAAGACCCAGACCCGCCTAGCCTCTTCCCCACTTCTCTATGAAATACCTTTTGATGGGCTAAAATTTTTCGTAGGTCACGCAGGTATATAAGTTATCTAAAAATAGTTATTAATAGGCATCTACGCAAATAATTTAAAGGACTTTCTCAAAATATTGTAGATGTCTTATTAAATATTAATTTTATTAACTTATTTGTTTGTTGATCATGGTAGTAGGTATATTTTGATTTACAATATTTGTTTTATCAATCTATACTAATATTATAAAGCTGATGAGTTTGTTTGTTTGTTTGAACGCTAGGATCTCGGGAAGTACCGGTCCGGATTGAAAGATTCTTTTTCTATTGGGTAGTCCATTTATCGAGGAAGGCTATAAGCTATAGAAAATAACGCTACTATTAATAGAAGCGGAGCATGAATCAAGAATGTAACAAAATCGGGAAAAATATTCGATTTTGAGAGTTTTCGAACGTTTCGTGCTTTTGACATGACACATGACAGCATGTGTCTAAGATTGCGTCATTGAATATCACAGATTACATACCTCTTGAATATAAAACCTTTGCTAATCTATTTTTTTAAATCTGTGTTGGTACAACCAATTTCCGACAGATGACGTAGCAGGTAGCTGAAGAGGTGTTTTGTTTGAAAGCGATATTCTCAGAAATGACTAAACCGATTTCAGTCATTCTTTCATTGTTGTATATGTACGGGATCCTTATGAGTACTTTATAATGTACCACGGGCAACGCCGGGGCGGGCATCTAGTGTAACATATAATCTTACGTTTTTCGAGTAATTAAAGTGTAAATTTTAATAAATAGCTCACCATCATTTCCCATCCCACCATCGGAAAGTAGAGATTTCAACGAACAGAATACATACCGACTTTTTGAAAAAAGCTGATATTTTGACGGGTGAATTTTTGATTGAAAATTAGGGTGCTTTTTCGATATTAATTCAAAATAAGGTGCAAAAATAAATATTTCTAATCAAATAAATTACAACGTATTTGGGACACAAAAAGGAAAGTTTTTACCAAATTCGTGAAAAAAAAACTTATTTGAAAAAGATAAAAATAAAAAACCTGAAATATGTTTTTTTGAATATTTCACATAAATTTTGAGGTTATAAAAAAAGTGTTAATGCAAAAGGTTTAGATCTTTTTATTACCTACAACTTTGCGATTAGACTTTTTTCCATAGGACTTTTAGTTTTGCCGGAACTCGAGACAACCCGTTTTTTACCCTTAAAAACTCACCCCCAACCCCTTCCCGACCTCAGATCGCCCGTAAATTATTTTTCTTTTCATTTTTATAATATTTTCCTCCTATTGTAATGTGTTTCATTCTACTATTATTTCTTCTCACTTTTTATTATTTTCAAAGGCTTCTACCCTGGTCTATCAGTTTTGTTGTCAGCCAGCTTCTTGCTACCGTAAGGCTTCATTCGTCTAATTTTTGTATATAAATATTTACTTAATTCGTCTCAAAGGCCAAATTTTTACATCCGTAACGTAAAACCGACACTCTGAAGTTATAGTCTTCATTGAATAAATATATTGATATTTGATTTCTTAGCATATAGCAGGAGGAATAATAAGAAAATGTATTAATTTCTAAAATTATGATGTATTAATACACAATTTTTTTTCTTTTCGTTTCGTTATGGCCGCAAATACGCTGTTATTCTGTAAAAATTACTACTACAATCTTTCCCTAATAACCCCTTCTGCTCGAACTGAAGCATTCTATGGTAAGTCGTTTACTTTTAGGACGACTCAGTTGTGGAATTAATTACCTGTGCACATCAGGATTTCTCCGTCCCTTAACACCTTCAAAAGAAACGTTAAAGAGTTTTATTTGCTGAAATTGTAGCTTTTTGTTGTAGCTGTTGGTCGACCAATTCCTATGGCAAGTACAGTATTTTTATGTATTTATAATTATATATATTTATTAGTGTATTATTATATTTTACTATCTAAGTACGAGTACTTCATGTTAGGTGTAGGTATGTTTTGATAATATAATTCAATCTTCTTTCGATTTTTCTACATCTTATTTGCGCACCCCGTTTTTTTTTCATTGCCCACACATTATTTTCCATCCTAAGGTTGCCTGGAAGAGATCGCTTTTAGCGATAAGGCCGCCAACTTGTCACACTAGTTTTTAAGATTTATTGTAAATTATGTATCCCATTCTTTTGGTGTGTCAATAAAGTGTATATCTATCTATCTATCTACCTACTTACAATCACTTCATTTTCAATCAGCTGTTATTCTAAATTATTTATCAAACGTTGGATACTAGCAAAATTACGGTAACATAACCAAATCGAATCGATTATCTTTGTCATAGGTAGTATCTCTCTACCTAGTCTGTGATAGTACGTTATTGATCTGTGCCCATACTTGGTCTGTGGTGGCCATTACACTCTCTACTTAGTCTGTGCCATAGAAAAAGTTGAAGTTGAATCAGCTGTTTAATATTTTTGTTTTGTCTCTGTTTTTCTAAATATTCTATAGAAAAAGGAAAACAGTAATTGATTACAGAGAAGGGGGCAGGATAGGTATTAACAAAATAATACAGATGTCCAGTGAGGGGTTGCACCATGGATCACCAGCCGTTACCACTAAAGTTGGCCTCCCTGAGCTTGATATCCCAGTGCAAGTTGGA
The DNA here is from genome assembly GCA_017562165.1 of Ectropis grisescens. Taxonomy (NCBI): domain Eukaryota; kingdom Metazoa; phylum Arthropoda; class Insecta; order Lepidoptera; family Geometridae; genus Ectropis; species Ectropis grisescens. The sequence goes on along the minus strand of CM029787.1, from coordinate 24,439,739 downwards.
GAGCATTCTCTCTAAATGTGGAGACAAGAAAGACCTCATTATCGACTCTTCTCTAATTAAACCATTAGAGAGAATTTGTGGAGTTAGCTGGCTAAGGTAGTATCGTTATTATTATACTCTACTTCAAAAGAAATATTTATTATATTTCTTTGGATCACCTGTGTCGTGTATGTTACAATTATATGTTATAAGATTGCTGTTCTTGTTACAGGCAGTATGGAATCGACAGAATATACAAAATGGATCCCCAACTCGGGCCTACAGCAAATACTAACAGAGTGTACTTCATCCCAGCTTGCATACACAAATACAAGTGTGTTCTCGATCAGATAGCTTCTGTTATCAGTCAAAACGCATCTCTCGCTGACCTTAAATGCTTCCACATAATTATCGTACCTAAAGTACTTAACTACTATGACTCTATTCTGGAGAGTCGAGGGCTGTATGATATTGTACAGCTACACACGTTTGCATGGGAGCTTATGGCACTAGACGAGCAACTGTTAAGTTTAGAACTACCTTTCCTGTACAAGCAGCTATATGTGGAACACAATCATTCTTTGCTGGGTAGTGTGGCCATGTCGCTGTGGAGTTTATTTCATGTTACGGGAAGACCGAAAGCTGTCTTCTCAGTGGGCAAGTTGTCAGCTTGTGTCTTAGATACTATGGAAGTATATAATGAAACTTACGCCAGAGATTTTGTTGATACAAGATCGTCCCGGGAAATTGGAGCTTTGATCTTGATTGATAGAAACCAGGATTATGCATCTAGTTTGCTCACACCAGCTACATATAGCGGTCTTCTCAGTGAGATATTCAACATAAACTGTGGTCATTTAGATTTGAATGTAAAAGAAACTAAATTAAAGAAAGGTAAGTTAGACTTTGGCTTAGAAGAAGAGGCAGCTACTGCTGCAAAAAATACAGTAATGCCACTAGACAGCTCTATAGACAATTTATATGGAGAAATAAAACACAGACACTTTTCTGAAGTTCTGAGCGTCCTGAGCTCTAAAGCTAAGCTTTTAAAAAGTGAGGATATCACAGCTCTCAACATACAGGCCATAAAGCATTATGTTGAAACCAAGCTACAGAAAGTGGCTCTGTTCAAACAGAATCTAGTCAACCATGTTCTAGCTTGTGAGACCATCATATCTGAAATGAGCAACAAGTTTGAAAACCTCAAAGAGACTGAAACGGAGATGTTAAATAATAGAAATAAGAAGTCAAACTTTGCTTTTGTGGATGAGAACTTTGGTACGGATATTCACATGTACAACAGCCTACGTCTTATGTGTCTTCTAAGTCTTACGCAAAGCTTGAGCTATGAAGAATACAATTCTCTAGTCAGCAAATACTTAATAGCTTTTGGTTACAAGTATTTATATGTTTTCCAAAACCTAGTAAATGCAGGACTGCTGATCCAACCTACAAACTCAAAATTGTCATTAAACATGTCTTCTTTGGGTAACCTTAGTGATCGGTTACCAAAATGGCAGAATGAATTTCAAACAACAGCAAATAAGTTAAAGCAATTACCGTCACAACCTGAAAGAGTTGATAAATCGTCTCCGGGCTATGTGTTCAATGGAGGTTACGTACCACTGATTTCTGTCCTATGCAATACCATTCTGACATCAGATACTCTGTCAGAAGTGCTCTCAAAAACTATCTGCATTACCCGATTTGAAAGTTGGTGGAGTGATCAAGGATCAATTAAAAGAAGGAATAGAGACTTTAAATGAAAAACTGTCTAATTTAAAACTGTCAAGTGACTTAGAATTTGGGTGTAAAGATGTGAAAGGATTGACTAAGTTGATAAAGACGGATCCAAACTTTGGAGGCTTATTTCCTTTGAAACCCAAGTCAGTACTGGTGTATATAATAGGAGGAGTGACGTATGCAGAGATAGCTGCTTGTGATGTGGTCCAGACAGCTACTGGATCTAAGATATACGTGGCCAGTGACTGTGTAGCCAGTGGAGGAGACCTCATGGCAGCAAGCATGTAATTATGTGAAATTTGTTGAAGATCCGCATACTGCAAAGCGCTTTTCGTAACATTCTGAAAGGCGTCAGAATGTTAATGTACATTGGAAAGTGGTACCTTATACCTACACCCGTGACACAAGTCTCGGGATCTACTCGGGATTTGTCTCTACCACATGATGAACCCGTCACCTGCACGGTGACTCTATGGAATGCCAAGAAGTTAATTTCTCCCTAACCTGGAAAATATTTTGGTATTCAGGCAATGTGCAATGCTGGTGGTATAATTGTACTATGTCCCGTGCAATATTTGCTATAATACATGTTACAAAGTAATCTGGCAATTGTTCTGCCATACTATGCTACTGAGTGACGCATGGTAATTTTTTAAAATTAAATTATTCATGTAATGTTTACAAAGTAGACATTCTAATCCAGTCATTATGAAAGTGTTCTTATGTATTTTAGTTTTTGTAATTCATTTGTGATCAAATATGGCTACATGTGTTTTGCTCACTATTTTGCACAACTATGCTAACTTCACACTTTAGTATATTAATAAAAAATGTGTTAATGCATAATGACATTTCTCATTATGCAATATTCATATTGATAAATGACTTAGCTTTTAAATTGTTAGCCATACAAAAAATCTCATAGCTTATTTATATAATGATTTTTTACTCATGAAGTTAGAAGTATTTTTGTAAGTACACACCACGCGACATTTTCGCAACGCGAAAAAGCGCATAAATAAAGATTATAAAAAAAAAAGTACACACCAATACAATAATACTTATATCTATGAAATAAAAGACATGTTTATTTACTAAAAATATTCATTTATTACAAATGTCCAACATAATATATCACAGTACAAAATTTAAGGAATTTTGCAGAATACTTTTTACATCAGTATAAAAGCTACAATATTTAATTTTTTACAAATTTAAGCTACAATTTTTAATACATACAGAGTGTCACCAGAAGGTTCAATAAAAAAATAAAATGAGACTTATGTAGAAACCCCAAAAAAATCAAATTCTCCATACAATTTTCCCATTCAAAATCTAAAAAAATTATTACTTCAAAGTTGGGGAAATTACAACCTTAAATATCATTGAACCTACTTAGAGACGCTGTATACCGCTGATACAAATAAAACAAAACACAAAATTATTTAAATTGGTCCAGCCATTACAACACAATATTTAGGCTTCCAATTTAAACGTTCAAATGAAGCCCAGACAACCAACCTCACCTACTGAAGTAACATCGACAGAATTTGATAATATCCATGAAATAGCTACTATATTTTTACCATGTAGACAGTTTCGGACAGTGAGTCGGTGATCGCGTATGACGACCTCAGACTAGATGGAGTGACGATATACGAAAGGCGGCTGGTAGCAGTTGTTAACGTAAGACCGACGATCAGGCTGAGTGGCGTGCTCGTATTATAGGCGAGTGCTATGTCTAGCAGTGGACGAATTGGTACAATCAATCCCGATGTTTTCAAGTTGAGAGTGAATCGGTTTCTGCTACGTAATCATGCTCCAACGTAGACTGTATCGCTGCTTAACATCAGGCGAAATGACGGTCAAGTGTAAAATTTATATAATACACAGGCTGAAAATTATGATTACAGGTTCATTATGAATACTAACGCGATTATTAGTATTTTTTTAATTTTTAAGTACCTGTTTTTTAATAGCGCTAAACAAGCCGCAGTCGCGAACCGAGTCGAGACCTTTCAATAAAGGCCGCCGAAGCGGATTGAACTCCAGTCAGGATTGAACAATCAATTTTAGACACCCTTCATTCCACATACACTGTCTACATGGTAGACATGATGTGAGAAACATCTAACGGTGGGCCTATCGTCTGGACACCGCTTAATACAAATGTAAAAAATTTACTAAACACAGTATTAGATCAAGATTCGTAATTTAACAATACATTTCCTATATAACAAGGTGCATCAGCAACAAGTAACGAATCGACAAAAATTTAAAGAAATTCACTAAAATTTTCAACAGACAAAACATATCATTCAGACATTTTGTTGTTGGTCTCTTATTAAAATAAAACGAAATGATATCTTTGCAGAGTCTGTCTGGGGAAGTACCCGGTTTTATTGACGACGATCATTGCTGTGTTCCGGATCGAAGGGCAATGATTTGGAGTAAAATTAACGGGCAGAGATGAAATATCTTGGGTGGTGTGTAGTGATTTAGACTCTTCATATACCGAATACTGCATGGCGCTGTGCTGTTACAGACAGGCGTATTGCTTAGTACCAGGCGCCCGTTTTGATCGTCATGAATTTAAAAACATAATTATGATATTGTTAATCACGTCTTGGAAGCACCAAAAGAACAAGCGACTCATTTGATAAAGCACTGGAGTCTTTTGACAAAAATCCGGGAGCCAATTAAATTTGGACTTCAACATACATTGTTATAAAGTTGAAACTTCATTGGTTCATCGTGACAGGTGATTTGTAGATGTTAATCTTACCAAGGTTTTTTTGTAATACCGATAAGTATTTGTATTTGATTTTTCTATGGTCAAAAATTTACTGCTTTATTGAATTTCAGTAAACGTTTGGAAAGAGGCGATAAGACGTTCGGGCTTAGGTACCTATACATTTAAGTCACCTATACATGTTGGCCGAATTTTGCCGAACGATAGCCATTGCCAACGTGTAGACAGCCTTATTGCCCTGCCTTGTCATCGCTCGGTGTCGCCTTGTTGGCCGCGTGAAGGCAAGCGCCAATGTGTGTGGAGGTCATTTGGCGCAACTTGTTACCGCTCGCCGTCGCTCGTCATCACTTGCCTCACTTCGGATCCATGCCAATTTTTGTGCACAAATATGGAGGGTTGAGGTAAAGAGCGTCATCTGTGTACATAAATAAGTGTCCATCCAAAAGCATCCAAGCAAATTAGGGTGCGCCGCATAACCATCAGGCTAAATTTTAAAGGAGATCAATAAACGTAAAGAATTTTCAACAGATATTTATATTTACATAAATACACGGGTAACTCACGTTTAATATAGTCAGTCCAGTCCGACTCAAGTTTCGATCGCGTCCGGCGATCTTTTTCAAAACGAGCTGCGAACCCGCGCGCGCACTCTCCTCTATAAAGTTTGTATGTAAACGCAGCGTTATTTGACATGGGCCATTGGTTGGAAGGCTTCTTATAGTTTAACTGGTTGTTAGTCTATAACTACTGAACGGGACAGACACAACGTCACAACATAGATATACATGAAGTCCACACGTTTGTCTGCCTATAATTACACGATTAACATCATCAGAAATGTACAATGTTAAAGACATTTTGAAACCTTTAACATGCATTTTTTTAAATAATTAGAAAATCACATGCTCATTAATTAAGACGAAGCTCGAGAAACTTCAATGTCGACGTCCACAATGGTTCAGTGCAAAATAGAACTCACAGTGGCTAACTTGGGACAGCTCTGCAAACACTCGTCAACATTGGCCGCTTGCATTGCATGCGTTCGACGATCTTGTTAAACGTGTATTGTTTGCAATTGTACCTTTGTGATTGTATCTTTTCGCCAACGCTCGGCCAGTGTGTACAGGTGACTTAAGACATGGCTAAAATAAAGATTCTCGTTGATCGATGATGAAAGAGTCGACAAAACTGATATTATTAGCTACCAGAAACACAGATGTCGCCAAAATTGTGCGGTTAGTAGGAACTACCCTCTCTAGCTGACTACCCTCATATCCAATACTCGTTTGCTAAAAAAGACGGACTATAGTACACTCCGCGAGGTATAAGCTGAGCTTTGCATTAGTGTGAGTGATCACCAATCAGGCAGGAGCTTGAAATTTTGTCCGCGAGGTATAAGCTGAGCTTTGCATTAGTGTGAGTGATCACCAATCAGGCAGGAGCGCGGCGAGACAGAATGGCGCCGCGCCTAAGGCCGGTTGTCACACCTACACTATCCATGTACACTCACACAAATGCAAAGCTCAGCTTATGCCTCGCGGAGTGTACAAAAGTGATATTAGCTACCCGAAACACAGATGTCGCGCGAGTCGTGCGGGTAGGAAGTACCCTCGTTATCCCCCTACCCTCATTTCCGCCAGTACTGCGCGAACTTGTGGAACTGCTCGACTAGGACCGCCATGACTGCTGTCACCGACATGTCCAGCAGGTTCTGGAGGTAGTGGACGGCTTCCTCGTCCCCGAGGTCTAACCTGTGGACACGACATTTTGTTCTTTAGACATCAAAGACCATGATAGCCCATGTAGGACCGCGCCTACACTAGCATATAATGTGTTGGTTTTTTAAATTGTAAGTGGCATTTATGAATTGAAATCTATACTAATATAAAAAATCTGAAGAGGTTGGTTGAACGCGATAATCTCAGGAACTACTGGACCTCTATTTGAAAATTATTTCACTGTTAGATATGTACGTGATCCCTAATATATAGGATATATACATATATTATGTACCACGGGGCGAACCGCTAGTTAATCTGTAAGCATCTAAGCACGTAAAAAAAACATATATACGGTCGAATTGAGAAACCTCCATTTTTGAAGTCGGTTAAAAATGAATTGAGGATACTTTATAAGTACCTAACTTTTGTTTGAGAAGTTGTGTCTTGAGTTACTATAAAACTGTGTAATGTTTGTTGTATAATTTACAATAAACATTACGTGCTTAGGACCGAGCCTGCTCAAGCATGTAGATAATGTTGTAATGTGTTGATTTTTAATGGACTTTAAAAAACTTCTATGTTCGACTGTTTTGACGTGACAACGTCTTATAAATTGGTTTGCCGGGTGACACTTCAAGAAACTGCGTTACGCTCCGCTCACGTTATGCGCTCACAACGAGAGCGAGTGAGAGGCACGCGTCCCTTCCACTCGGGCATGGTTAGCCCGCCTAAGAGCGAGAGAGACAGACATAAAAAGTGAAAGGCACGCGTCCCTTCCGTAAAATTATTTTACCACTCAAAGTCGTTGTCACGTAAAACTTTCGCCCGTATACCGACTTTACAGGCTACCAATTTTTTTTTTAAGTGAAACCATATATTGGCGCACCACATACAGATTTTCCGTGGGTTGTGAATCGATTTCTGAAATCTTCGGGTAAACTAGGATCTAGGATGATCTCAATGGCCATGGTCGAGGCTTCGCCCTCCGGTTTCATATAGTAGGCCCCGCGTAGTTTCCAGAGTGAGCTATCAAATTCTGAGTTATAAGTTTTCACTTCTGTCACTTCACTTCTTCGCTCACTTCGTTCGTTCACTTCTTCGGCGGTCCCTATGACTGCCATTTTTTTTTGTATATGTCCACCGTTTTACCTGAGCTTGTCCTGCACCTTCTTGACGGCCTTGTCCGGCTCGAGCGCGATGTCGGGCACCGACGCGTCCACCATCAGCGAGAACAGGTTCAGCATCAGGTTCGCGTGCCTGGAACACATCGCGTTACACTTCCTCGGCTGTTCTAATATGTACTTTATTACTATAGCGGTGGCGCTCGTTTTACTCTGGGCTCATATTTTCAAACCGTCATCCCTTCCGCTTTTCTTTTTTTTTTAAATAAGAAGTAACGAGACGAGCAGGACATGTGCCTGATGGTAAGCAACATGCCTGCCACATAACAGCACAGTGACACGCAGCTATTGGAACATGAAGAGTCCAAATCATTACCTAGCACTGCACTGCGCTCATCACCCAGAGATCTAAGATATTATATCTCTAAGCCCTGTAATTTCTCTGGAAACATTGCCCTTCAAACCGGAACGCAGTAATGTGAAAACATTACTGTTTAGCGGTAGAACAACTGGCAAAGGTGTGGCACTTCTCCAGGCGGACTCTGCTAGGAGTCCTACCACTACAAAAATTCAAATTTGTACTCTATTACTACGAAAGTGGGGCGCGGTTTCACTGGGCTACTATTTGACAGAGTCAGCTGGATCAGTTTTTCTACGTCAGTTTGGCCATAGCATCAAGTTCGCGTACCTGAGACACACATTACAGAAACGACACATCTTCGTGTTTTAAACAGATACAACGCCATCTACAATTACGAGCCTAGACTAAAAAAATATCGAGTCATTAAACGCTATTGTAACGCTTATGCGTTGTAAAGGATCCCAACACCGTATAAAACCACGTAAACATTGCGTTTCAAATCGGAACACAGTGACGTCTGCAGATTACTGCTTGATGATAGAATAACTGGCCGAGTCTGTGAGTGTTTTACAATAGATAGCAAAGAGACAATGGTTAGGATCGTAAATATCCTTTTCCGGGCCTAGCCTAGCTAGAGGAATGCTATGTATAGTGTCTGTTTTATTTTATTCAAGGTGATAAAATAAAGCACAAGCACTTTGGTGTTGGTGGACCAATTATCTAATATGTTGGTGATTGATGATACTTGCATCTCATGTATGTGTTGGAATCGAGCCTACGGTTGTAGCGGGAAATTATCAGGAGCAAACCGAAAAATGATAGCCCTGGTCTGGCCATTGTTGCGCCCCCCGGAGTCTACTGTGTCTGGGTACTCGTGGCATCGCCCTATTTACTGGTGGTGGTCTCACCTCCTGAGATGAAGGAAGGCGGTGTAGCTCTGGGTGCGGAACTGGTTGTAGTGTTCGGAGTGGACGCCCCCCATGGCTTCCACCATCTCCTTGCTGAGCTTCATGGGCGGCGGCAGCGGCTTGGGGTCGCGGCCCAGGATGTAGCCGAAGTCGATGTGGAACAGCGCGCCCGACCGCGTCAGCAGCAGGTTGTCGAGGTGACGGTCGCCCACACCTGCACACAATTCACCGTGGAATTAGGACTACAAAATACTGTAGACCTAATTCCACGCCATAGTGTTTTAGTAATTCAAATGGCGATACTGAAAATAAGTGTAAACCTACTCTTTTAAAGTAAACAAAAAAATATAAGATTTTTTCAGTTTTATTGAACAAGAAATGTACTGTCACCGGAACCACATCTGCGTACGAAATATCAGATAAATCTGACAACGGGAAAGAGATTTTTTAGCCACAACAGTTTCGCTTGACCACCATCTTGCCTGAGCGACGATGTGATCGGATAAAAATCCATTACTGAATTTGACCCAATAAACAGGCCAAGCTAAATAAAACTGTACGCATAAAAAAGTAATTATTTCTCCTCTTTATTCCGCGAGCTATTTAGTCTTACTTGAAGCATAGAATAGATAATATCTTCAACGCAAGTAGTATCAACCTGAATTACCCTGAACCTGAACATTGTAACTATGTTTACTAGTTAACTTATCAGTTTTTCGTGGCAGTGTGCGTGCGGAATGAAAAAAAACTTTTATAATTTTTCTCAAACGCGCCAAAAGAAAGTGTCCCTTCGCTTTCTATTGTAAAACAACTTAACTTAAAAAAGCAGCAGTAAACTCACCAAGTAAATAAGTGATCACGCAGTACCCGGCGCAGCTCCTGATGTACGTGTCCATCGTCTCCGGCTTGATCCCGTACGGGGCCCCTTCGCACGGATTGTGCTTCCTGAAGAAGTTCTGTATACTGCCTTCCGTGGCCAGCGCCTCAGCCACCGTCACCGATTCAACGAACTGCAAGAAACCGTGCTTCGAACTCGTCGCCAAGACCTTATATGGTGTTAGTTTAAGGTCCAAATTCTCTCGGCGCAGCAATTTGTCCATGAGTGTGATCATTTGTAGTATTAGCTGGTCTTGGCGCAAGTCGTCGCCGTGCTTGAAGATCGCCTCGTACTCGCTGCCTTCTGTGGTGAGGAAGGTGAGTTTGAAGGCATCAGGGCGGATTTGAAGAGGCTGGCCTTTTTGGCGACGATGCCTTTGATTGTGACGCTGGGGTCGAGAGGGAAGGGCATGGGTTCGAAGTTGGTGAAGTTGAATTTGAAGGCGTCGGGGTCGGCGAGGAGTTGTTGCAGCCGTTCGGCCTTCTTGTTCCGGTTGCCGCTCTCGCGGGCGACTGTTTTGACGAGCTTCACCAGCTTGTCGATGAAGACTTGCTGGCGAGCGAGGAAGGAGCGCGTGCGCTGGTGGTCGGCGTTGCCTGGGGGACAAATTATATTATGTTTAGTTTTATCTTCTACAGGTTGTACTGCGTTTTTGATGGAAACTGTTCGTATTGTGTTTATTGGTATCTTTTTTGACCAGTTAGAGAAGCCATCGACACCAGATAAACAGTCTATGACACTAGTTCTGGAGCCGATGGGTAATATCTCTCACACTTTGAACTGAATTGTCTGATGTCAAAATACGTTTTATTTCAATGTTCAAGGACAAGGTTCAATGGACGCAGGCCCATAATGCTTTCTTTTTTATTGATTGCCTTATACGCGACCGCCACATTGCCTGAAAACCTCGTGAGGTCTTCGGTGGAGAACGTTTATATAGAAGAAACCGATAGACTCGCCACTTAACGACACCAAGATTATACCATCGAAAAAAATCTCACTCAAGCAGTGCATCCTAGATATAAACTTTTGGTATTACGGAAATGATATCGAACCTCTTCCGTTTCATTCTTAGGATCACACCATTCAAGCGAAATATAAATACGACGTCGCTTTTTGAGCTGTCCTATAAAAGATTGGCTGGCGGGCTCCTGCGGAGACAGAGACATCAGTACCTCTAGCGAGCGCGTGCGAGAAGGTGCGCATGACGGCAGGTACATACGCCTCGCGGCGGGCTCCTGCGGAGACAGAGACAGCAGTACCTCTAGCGAGCGCGTGTGAGAAGGTGCGCATGACGGCGAGGTACATGCGCCTCGCGGCGGGCTCCTGTGGAGACAGAGACAGCAGTACCTCTAGCGAGCGCGTGCGAGAAGGTGCGCATGACGGCGAGGTACGTGCGCCTCGCGGCGGGCTCCTGCGGAGACAGAGACAGCAGTACCTCTAGCGAGCGCGTGCGAGAAGGTGCGCATGACGGCGAGGTACATGCGCCTCGCGGCGGCTCCCTGCGGAGACAGAGACAGCAGTACCGTACCTCTAGCGAGCGCGTGCGAGAAGGTGCGCATGACGGCGAGGTACATGCGCCTCGCGGCGGGCTCCTGCGGAGACAGAGACAGCAGTACCTCTAGCGAGCGCGTGCGAGAAGGTGCGCATGACGGCGAGGGTACATGCGCCTCGCGGCGGGCTCCTGCGGAGACAGAGACAGCAGTACCTCTAGCGAGCGCGTGCGAGAAGGTGCGCATGACGGCGAGGTACATGCGCCTCGCGGCGGGCTCCTGCGGAGACAGAGACAGCAGTACCTCTAGCGAGCGCGTGCGAGAAGGTGCGCATGACGGCGAGGTACATGCGCCTCGCGGCGGGCTCCTGCGCCGCCTCCTGGTCCTCGCACTCGATGAGCAGGTACCAGTACAGGTAGTTGGCGAGCACGGAGTTGTTGCACGCGCGCTCGATCAGGAACGAGGCCAGGCTGAGGCGCTCCTCCGGGGCCGCGCCCTCTGACGACTCGCTGCAACACGCGGAACATCAGTCTGTACTTATTGAAGAGAAAACTCTCTTTGGCGCACCACACACAGATTTTCCGTGGGCTGTGAATTGAACTCAGCGTCACATTCGTAAATGGGAGAAATCTTCGGATTAACTCGGATCGCCACCTGTCATAGATACGGTCATGACCATCTAGATCAGTGACTAATAGCTATTGGAACTTGAAGAGTCACCAGCACCGCACTGCGCTCGTCACCCGGATATATAAGGTGTTTTTTTTTTCTCTTAGGTCAGTAATTTCTCTGGAAATATTGCCCTTCAAACCGGAACACAGCAATAATTTTTAATAATATACCTACACGGTAACAGGGTTAACGGTTGAATTTCGGCACACAGTCAAATTATTGGAACGAAGTTCTTTACGGTAGCTTGGAGGAGAAAGGGATTTTACTGCGTGACCGACGTTCCGACGTGAATGAGCAACCTATATCCAAAATTTCACATTTATAATATTATAGGATTTAATAGAAAATATCATCAAATACATACTGATATACACAACGACTATGACTTTATAATGTATCTACTAACTAGAATTAATTCACTGTCAAAATGAAATAAAATGTCCATGACAATTTAATTTTCTCCAAAATAACTAAAAACTACTTCGATTTAAAATCAAACTGAAACACTGTACAAAATTTCGTATTTTTTATGAAATCAAACCCACTAACACACACACCACACAAACTCTTTTCCATTGAGACAGCGAACTAGTTAGACAACGTCGTCCAAAAAGCCAATTTAAAAAATATCTTAATATTTCAAACCAACTTGGATAGAATTGCTACTACCTCTGAAGCATTAAAAACTTCCCGTGATATCACGATTTTAAAATCACAATTTAGGACTCTCCGAAAAACACTACAGAAGCGTGACGTCACAATGCCATATTTTCTTTCTATGCGTCGCGCGTAAAGTTTGTATGGTAGCTATATTAAATTTTGCGTTTAGGAAACCGGTTTCATAACAAAAGTCACTTGAAATTGAATGGGTACGTACTTTTAAAATGGACTTGCCCATCCAGCTTTGAATGATCATAAAGTAAGTTAAACTAAAAAATATCAAAATTAAAATTGGTACATATTTTATTCTATTGAAATACTGTCATTATATCAAATCTATCCTAATATTATAAAGCTGAAGAGTTTGTTTGAACGCTAGGATCTCGGGAAGTACTGGTCTGAATTGAAAGATTCTTTTTCTATTAGATAGTCCATTTATCGAGGAAGGCTATAAGCTATTCTAGTGATAGTAGCGTTATGTTTTATATACTTACCTATATATAAAACAACGCTACTATCAATAGAAGCGGAGCATGAATCAAGAATGTAACAAAAATTTGGGATAACCGCTATTTTTCTTTAAACATAATTATGATATGCGTATTTATTTACACATATTGTACATGTTATATTACTGAACTTTAAGCACTTTTATTAAAAACAATTTACTTATATACCTAATATGTGAATTACATCAGATAATTGAAAATCACATTGACAAATATGCCTATCTTTTCTTGTTTTGTAATATTTCTTTCATATTATTTTCAAGTATTTTTATGCAAATTAATGTATTTAGTGTTTTGAATGCCGAAGGGATAAAGGAAGGGAATGCAGAATGTGGAGTTCTTTTTTACCCGACTGAAAGAAGTGTTATGTTGTTCGCGCGTATCTTGTATGTTTGTAAATTTCTTTATTCCCGCGTATCTTCCAAACGGCTGGATAAGTTTCGACAATTAAGATATCGGATATCGTTAGATTCGCCTCAATCACCAAAGTGCCTTTAGATAGTATATTGTATTACATAAAGTTTTTCATCTGTTGATTTTTGGAGTCGGAGTTTATAAATTAAAGTTATTCTGTATCTTATCATCTGTAAATACTCATATGTGCAAAAAGACATTTTTATTAATTCGATCATCCGGGTAAAAAACCTCCAAAAAAGTGCTCCAGGTGAGGCTCGAACTCACAACCCCGGCATCGCTCACGGCCACTGCCTTATAAGTACCGTGCGCTAACCAATTGCGCCACTGGAGCGAGCAACCGCCCGCTCGAAATTACGCTTCGCCCGACGGGCGGGCGTTATCGCGTGACGTCACCGCATCCAGTCATCACTACGTAGATATGCAGAACGTTAAACAATGAGTTAGGTATTGAGATATTAATTAGGTGCGAGTTAGTGGCATTACGTTAGCAAGTTTTCAACGGTCCTCGTAGTTTTTTGTCAGTCACTCATTTTGTAACACAAGCTAACGAAATGATTACGGTAAAACATTAATGAATTAAATTTAATTCATTGATTTAGTCTAAATCCTACGAGCCGCGTTGCTGTTGTTGATGCTGTATTATAATAAGTGCACGGTAAGCGATAAGACCGCCAATTAAAATGTCTAGCTGATTATTGTTTCGGAGTTTTTTTATCTTACGAACTAGCGCCACAAGTTTTTTATTGGTGAGAGCAATCTCTTCCAGCCAACCAGCATAAAGAAAATCAAAGTAAGACAAGGGAGGGGGCGACGTTTATTTTATACCTTCTACTAAATATACTCGTATACTAACAATAAGCAATTCCTTAAAAAATACGGATATTATGAACATCAAGTGATTAAAAGACGGCAAGCAACAAGAAGCGATTTCAATCAGCAGATATCAACAATGCTTCCAGGCTTCCTACCTACGATTATGCACACTACTACCATAGCAAGATTTAGTTTTATTTCGTAGGTACTACCTGACCCGCCGAACTCCATTCCATCGAAGATGCGACAAATGAACAGATTTTGGATTTTGATGGATAGACTGATTTTAGACTTATATTATTGATGAATATCATATTTTAATACTTATCATCCTACTCCGGACGAAGACTCATATATCATTAAAATTGGTCCAGCCGTTCTTGTGTTATAAATGGTGTAACTAACACGACCACAGATTAGATACCCTGTTGATCGGCGATGAAAAGAATCTCGCCTACATTCACAACTCATCAGCGGGGGCGCGGGACGAGGTAAAAGGCCGCGCTGTGATTAGTCGAATACCCGTGTGACGTGCACTACTTTCCACGACGAATGATCGGACAAAACGAGATAGAGTTATGCAAACTTCTGAGGACAGAGCAGGATGCAAAGAAAGACATCAACGGGTTCCCATTTCGTTTTTTTTACAATGTTCGTTTTAATTTTGTAGATTGATGATATGTTTTTCTAATTATTGCATTAAATTTCTTGTGAAATGATATTACAGTCCTTTGTAAAGTTGCATGTCCTGCTATTCTTTCCGCACCATTTTACTGAGCAAAAAGCCATATTCGATATTTTTTACCGTTTTTTGCGAGCTCTCTATCGGTCGAAATCAAAAGCCTGCCCGATCGAACTCGCAACAGGTATAGTGCTATTACGTGCAGTTGTACGATCTGTCAAATGGGTATATCGTCTTTGCCATGGAGCCACCTTTCGGCCCAGTCCGACTCTGGTTAGAACACGGCCTTATTCTTTGTAGATATAGATGGATACATCAAGTTTGGAATGACTGAAACGATTTTAGTAATTACCTATTACCAGCTAGGTCAGGGGTTCCCAAACTTACTTTGTCTGCTGCCCGCTTTAAGAGTAAATTAATCTTGAGGGCCCCCCTGATTTCACATACTTAAAAACCACTATAATTTCAAATTACATTAGTTCATTATTGTGAGCTAAATTAACAAAGATTTAGCATTCATCCCAAAAAAGGCTTTTACTACAGTACAGTAAAAGTTAACCGCAAGAGTTAACTTGAGCCCAGTAGGTGGTAGGTACACGAATTACAAATTCCAAGCCTTTTTTAGGCCTGCAGCGCCGTAAAATAAACTATTTTCGTACAAAAAATTACACTGACTTCAAAACCACATATATATATAGGCGGCATTCAAAAGCGAAAAATAAATTAATATCACTATTACAAGTGCTACTAATTTATCTATTTGAAGTCGGTGCTAGCCTAGTGAATACGCCTACCTACCACGTGCCTACATAGTATTTTTGGCCTGACTGGCACCGACTTTAAATAGATGAGTGAGTAGCACTTGTAATAATGATATTAATTTATATGAAACAGAACTCACTCGGTGTTGGAGTCTGCAGGGGCGGCGTCCGAGTCTGCGAGCGCGGCGGGGGGCGCCGTCGTCGGAGCGTCGGCTCACGGTCGACGACGACATCTCGCTCGCTGTCAGCACTGTCGAACATTACTCACTTATATCACAGTCTGATCATACAGACGTTCTACGAAGCAGTATAGACGGAGCAATTTTTTTTTAAAATTATAGTATGACGAGACGAGCTGGACATGTGCCTGATGGTAAGCAACATGCCTTTCACATAACAGCACAGTGACACGCAGCTATTGGAACATGAAGAGTCCAAATCATTACCTAGCACTGCACTGCGCTCATCACCCAGAGATCTAAGATGTTATATCTCTAAGCCCTGTAATTTCTCTGGAAACATTGCCCTTCAAACCGGAAAACTGATGTTGTCACATTACTGGTTGGCGGTAGAATAACTGGCAATTGTGCGGGGTGAGACGCGGGAAGCGCACTCCCGCCATCGCCAACATCACAATGTTAGTATTTCGTGATTTCACTTGTTCTTATCCATTTTTCGCAACGCCGCAAAAACATGCGACAACGGGCAAAGCTCGAAGGTTGCAACCAAAGAGTTTACATATACTACGTATAGAGTTAGATTTTCCGCACGGTTCCTTTGTGTCAATCGTAAGCAGATGACGTGCTTACTTTCTATGACAACAGAGTGCTGCGCCGCGACAAATGTATGACACTTCCACAAGAGCGACAAGGCAAGAAAGATGCTACCCACAGATTAAATTCTACCCGTCCTTTCGGTGTAAAGCGTTTGTGGCAACTCTATACGTAGTATATGTAAACTCTTTGGTTGCAACCTTAGATAAAGAATAAGTAAATAAATAGATCAGGTTTTTCAGCACGGTTCCTTTGTACCAATCCTAAGCAGATGAAGTGTATGTTATGGCAACATGATGTGCTGCGACAAATGTATGACACTTCCACAAGAGCGACAAGGCTAGAAAGATGCTACCCACAGATTAAATGCTACCCGTCCTTTCGGTGTAAAGCGTTTGTGGCAACTCTATATGTAGTATATGTAAACTCTTTGGTTGCAACCTTAGATAAAGAATAAGTAAATAGATCAGGTTTTTCAGCACGGATCCTTTGTACCAATCCTAAGCAGATGAAGTGTTTGTTATGGCAACATGATGTGCTGCGACAAAAGTATGACACTTCCACAAGAGCGACAAGGCAAGAGCGATCAGACCCGTGCTTTCAACGTAGAGCGTTTGTTCTAACTCTATACGTAGTATATGTAAACTCTTTGGCTGCAACCTTCTCTCTTCACCTGCACTCAGTTGGACAGCTTACAAGTGACGGCATAGTGCTGAGTTTTATTATTTTATACCCTCTTTTTCTATAGGTGCCCTGGTGGTTCAAATGACATCAATTTTGTACACGGTCCAGTAGTCTATTATCATACTCGTTTACCGTAATAGACGAGTCCTACATTCTCGCGACAACTAGCGCAAGGATAGCTGCAATGGAATACTTTTGTTTCTCACCTTAGAGGGGCTTAGCATACTACTAACCTGAGGCACTGAAGACCCTTGACTGCTCGTCTTTGAAGATGACGTTATGGTTAGATCTCGAGTTTAAAACCATGAGTGGCACAGAGGGAGGGTAGGAATAGCAGCTTCCCGCTTCTATTGAATACACTTTGGAAAATATACTCGGGAATTTCAGCAACTAATTAGACCAAAGCGCTTTCGATACATAAGTGTTACTTATTCGATACGTGTGATTACTTGACTCAACTTTTAGGCAAAGTAGACGCTTGAAATACCCGAGGTAGAGAGGAAATTTCCACTGATGTTAAAACTTTTTTGTTGCCACCACAGGATTTTTTTTGGATATTTTTTCTGGCACAGCAGTTTTGCACATCCAGAGAGAACGCTCAACCTTCTCATATTTTATGCGATTTGTGGGACACTCAGCTCAATTCAGTAAAACCTGGATCTCTTAGAATAAAAGATTTCTTCTATGCGAGCCTGTTCTTGCTTTGCTCGCGTTATGGCTTAGCATAAAAGAAATTGAAGTCAAAAGAAACGTACAAAAACAAGAGTAAAAACAAAAGTACATGAAAAATGTAGCCCTCCATTTTGATGTGGCGGCCATTTTGAATTTACAATGACTTTTAGTAACGTCACCAGAACTAAATTTTGATGTGTTATCTGGACATTTAAGGGCCATCGGTGAACAGGAAAAGGTCAAGGAAAATGAGATCTACAAATAAAGCCGTTTAGAAGCAAAGTCGCGTGGCCGGTGTTCACCTGAAGCAGAGAGCAGAGAGGCTTGGCTGCCGCGGTGCCCGCTCTGCACCAGCTTCCCCTCGGAGTCGGAGAGCATCGCCACTTCCTTCCCGCACACCCGGGCGTACTCTGACGGACAACACACGACTTTCAACTTTAACGACTTGCACGAGAGTTGAAAATCTTTTTACAGGACTCACCGCCGTATTGCAAACACTGACTCAAAGGTTAAGTTTGATACATTTCTGAGTTGAGTGAAATTTGTTAAAACTAGAAGTTATTGACATTAACATAGCTTAAATAGACAAGTTAGTGAGCCACGTTTTAGAATACGGCTGATATTTTCGATCCAATGTTTTTGATCAATCTACTTGCTTCCCTCGCAAAACTGGGAGTATTGGCGTGAGAAGGGGGATGCTTTTGCAATCCAGTAGGCGAAAGATGATGCCTACTATTATTAAATACCGAATGTTGTTGAACTGATGTTCCAATAATTGAAAAACATTAGATCGCGATCATGTCCTGTAAAATACTTCCAATATTCGAAAGTTCCAAAACCAAGGGTATTCAGATCGTTAAGAGACAGGGTTGCCATAGCGAATACCGATGCCACGAAAATTTTCGGAATCCCGGACATTCAGTCAAAAGCTGCATTTATTTACTGGATTCGATTACATAAGAGCAAGTATTCTACCGAGGATATTAACGGATGGCAGCCCTAAAGGAAGTAAATACAAAAAGTAAACTACATACGCGACTCTCACACCAGCCACCACAAAAGCATGTTGCGTCAATTTCGGCAAATGAGATCGGACTAAGAAGATGACACGTCATAACAATAATTATTATTACTAGCCCACATTGTCCCAGTGATGGACAAATGCCTCTCTTCCCTTCTTCCAGGCCGCCAGATTACAACTCCTTCATCTGTGTCGATCCTGTCGTTTGGATGTGGACCCCAATCGGTAAAGGTCTTTGCCCCTAGTAGCACAAACTGCCCACTAAATGTTCCTTCTCATGTCACGATGTTCTGCGCGATTGAAGAGTTTGGCCACGACAGTTTTACCACACCCCGGACACTCCACTAAAACTCCATACAACCGAAGCTGTGGAGTTGCCTACTCTTCACACAACTACGCAGATGTCGTTCGTACACACTCGTGAATGTGTGCGTTAGCGCTAGGGCTACTGAATTGTTTTATTGAATAGTTGTGCCCCTTGAGTTCACCTGGTGACGTAGTCTATAAACTTGCTAAAATGTTGAGTTACATAAATAGAATGGAGCCAAATTACACTATTCTAATTAAAAGGGTGTTTGCACAGATTTCTAAATTGTTTTAGAAATCTGTGGGTGTTTGTATTGCCGCGTAAAATGAAACGAAACCGATGATAGATTAGATCAGGTACCTAGATATCTATTTCTGTTTGTAGGTACACATTCACATTTTATTTTACACTTACCCAAGAAGGAAACTTTATTCTGTCACTACAATTATTCCTCCAGGCATTATCAATCCGTGCTTGGGCACACAAGTTATTGGCTGTGTGAGTTACGAACGTTGAGTTAAAAACGTTAATTATAAATAAATAAATATTGGTAGACAATCCACACACAGCACCATCTGAGCATCTGACCCCAAACTAAGCAAAGCTTGTAATATTATAAAGCAACGTTATTGAAAAGTTTCTAATCTTACGTTATTTTATCATTAGGAAATTAAATAAAGCTTTTAATCTTGTGCCGTTTAGTTGACGGACAGCAGTAAACAGCACAACAACCCACCATGATGATATTTCGTTAGGAATTAGATGTTCGATACCAGCCCTTCGTTGAGTGCTCCTAGCGTATCCGAAACGGCCTGAGGGGTGAGGAAGCTTGAAATTGGCGGGGGGTTGGGAGTGTCCGTTCTATCTGTATTATCTATTCTATGGTTTTACGCCAATGTTACCGTCATGTATTTCCCCGAAGTCCTCATATTTGAGAGCTTGTACCAACTGCAGCAGATAGAGAAGTAGATCTTCGTCCGGAGCTTGCTTCAGTCGGGATATCGCGTACCTGGAACGAAAATATTCATTGGGGTTTTACGTTTTTTCAGTTCGTCACTTTCGTTAGTTATTCCGCCATCCATAATGCGAAAACATCACTGTGTTCCGGTGTGAAGGGCTGTGTTTCCAGTGAAATTACAGGGCATAGAGATAAAGCATCTTATATGCTCCGCCAGTTCCACCAGTTCCCCCCCCCCTCCCCCACTCCCCTGGCGCGCTCACCTCCGCACGGCCGGCTGCGAGAACTTGGGCGTGAGCAGGTCGAGCGCGTCCTCCACGTCGCACGGCGCCCAGCGCGCCAGCATGCCGAGCGCCTGGCGCGCCTCGCCCGCGCGCGACCAGTTCACGCACTCCAGGAACTTGGTCAGCGCGCGCTTGTTCGACGACAGGTAGAACCTGCACACACAACAAAAACTATTTACAACTCATACAAAAGGATACATTTTCGACTTAACAAAAGTCCCAGCAAATTAAAACGGCTGAACCGATTTTGATGTAACTTTGCTAAGAACACTTTCAAATAAAGTGTCGTTCGAATAAAAAAACTACATCAAAATCGGTCCATTTGTTTGGGCGCTACGGTGCCACGAACACACAAACACCTCTCCTAGGGGAGGCAATTGGAGTGAGTCTTGGTACAGACTGATATTTCCAAACCAGGTCCCCCAAGGGCGGAAGATGAAGCGAGGTAAGTGGAGTGAGTGAGACTCGGTAAAGACCGGTACTTCCAGACGAAGTCCCCCAGGGGTGGAAGGTGGAGTTTGGTAAGTGGAGTGAGTGAAGGTCGGTAGAGACCGGTACTTCCAGACGAGGAGGTCGTTTGATTACGTACGTCAGGAGCCTGTGGTTTAAGACACGTTCCATAGTCTTGCAAAGTATGGACGTGACCGAGATTGGCCTGTAGTTGGCAGGGTCAGCACGACTACCCTTTTTGGGCACTGGTTGCACATTGGCAAGCTTCCAAGACTTCGGTACCAGCCCCGTTTGGAGAAAGTCTGAATAGGCGCGTCAGTATCGGGGATAACTGTAAGTGGAGTGAGTGAAGGTTGGTAGAGACCGGTACTTCCAGACGAGGTTCCCCAGGGGGTGGAAGTTGAAGGTAAGGAGAGCGAGTGAAGCTCGGTACAGACCGGTCCTTCCAGACGGGGCGTCTCAGGGATGGAAATTGAAGGGAGGTAAGTGTGGAGGGTGGAGTGACTGAGTCTTGCAGTAGAGTGAGGCAAGTAGGGTGATGGTACGTACAGTGAACTAAGTAGAGTGTCGGTACGTAGAGTTCATTAAGTAGAGTGACGGTACGTAGACTGAATTAAGTATAGTGTCAATCCATAGAGTGAGATCAGTTGAGTGCCAGTACGTAGTGTCAGTAAGTAGAGTGTCGATACGTAGAGTGATAGAACGTCGAATGAGGTCAGTAGAGTGACAGCACGTAGAGTGACGATACATAGAGTGAACTAAGCTGAAAAAGTGAGGGCTGGCGCGCACCGGTACTTCCAGACGAGGTCCTGCTGCAGCGCGGCGGGCGCGCGCGCGGGCGGCGCGGCCAGCAGCGCGGCGAGCTGGTCGCGCTCGGCGGCGCTGGGCTTGGCGTCGCGCCCGCGCGCGCCCGAGCGCAGCGAGCGCGCCAGCCGGTGCTGCTTGCTCTCACCAGGTTCTCCTGGAATCACAGACACTACTCATGATCCAAAAAAAGTCAACTGGGAACAGATTAAAGGAACACTAGCATTTTTCCGCAAGAACCGCGGCTTGCCTGTCTCCAGACCTTTCTTTGGGGCACACCCCCTTCACCGGAACACCTAAACGATGATATGCCGTGACTTACTCAGGGGACAAACCAGTAAATAGGTGCTAGAGGCATCTAGACACTCTTGGTATTTACACTTGGATGCTTGGTTCTTTTTTTAGGTCTGTATTCCCATCGCCGCCTACATTTCGGCTACAGAGGACAGTGGAAGTGGCGCACCGCAGTACCGACATTCCTCTTTCAGATGTAGAAGACGGTTATCCTTGTCACAGCATCTATCGTCAAGAAGTTCGCAGTTTCATTGCATAACCACCGGTAGCTTGCGCCCTACCTCGCTACCAGCGATACCCCAGTCTTCTTTACATATTTATTGTAAATAACTTTAACTAAGTAAGTTAATAACAACGATAATAAATAAAGAATTACCTAAAAACACAAGTAGCAGCCTTATAGGATTTTTTTTAAATTTAAATTAGCCACTCCACAGACTCCGGGGTCCGTGATCTTTGTCATTACAATTATATATTATTATTTTTTACACATATTTTGGATAAGGAGAAGAAGAGGAAAATAATAATAATAATAGAAGCCTTATAGGATTTATAGCTAATGTTTACATTAGTGGCATACTAATGTCTCCTCGGTGCTTAGTTTGGGGCCCGCTAAACGTCTTTTATATACACAAACACTGTAATGATATTGTCAACCTTCTCTGCTATCCTGTTAAGTTTTTGTGTATTTTGTAACTTTCTGTGTGTTAATAAAATTATTCTTATTCTTAATGTAAACATTAGCTTTTTAGGTTCGTGGAGTTTTGGCAACCTAGACTGACCTGCAGTATCTCGCAGTCGGGCACGGTGACCACGTCCGCCGTTGCTTTGAACTGGTACATCTCGTCACCATCCTGCTCGTAGTACACGACTGCGTGCTGAAACATACGCGTACTTTAATTAGCATACGTTTGGTTTTGACCAGACTTTTGTAGTGGTAGGACTCTTGGCAGAGTCCGCCTGGGGAAGTACCACACCTTTGCCAGTTATTCTACCGCCAAGCAGTAATGTGCAAACATTACTGTGTTCCGGTTTGAAGGGCAATTTTTCCAGAGAAATTACAGGGCTTAGAGATATAAGATCTTAGATCTCTGGGTGACGAGCGCAGTGCAGTGCTAGGTAATGATTTGGACTCTTCATGTTCCAATAGCTGCGTGTCACTGTGCTGTTATGTGCCAGGCATGTTGCTTACCATCAGGCACATGTCCTGATCGTCTCGTCACTCTTTATTTAAAAAAAAAAAAGACTGGTAACATCTAAAAGAAGATAAGAGAGAAATAAAATTTCCAAAGTTAAATTCTGAGTTATAAGTTTTCATCTTTTGACAGTTTCTAGACTATTCAGTTTAGTCGCGCAACAAAATCCCTATTTCCTGCAAGCCTGTCGCACGGAACTAGGTTTCGATAGTGAAGGTGATGCTGATGATGCAGGTGATGGTACGTACGTTGATGCCGTCGACGTGCACGGTGGGGAACTCCACCATGAGGTACATGTAGTCGGAGCTGCGCTTCTCCTTCTCGTTGATCATCTCGATCTCGCGGAACGTGAGCCGGTCCAGCCAGTCCACCTGGAATCACCACATCAACCGCCATATTAAGAAATCTGACTCGAGCTCAACGAACTCAAACAGTTGTTTCTTGTGAATCAGCTGGTAAATAATTTACATTATAGTACAAGCGCGTTAGTGTGTGTATTTGTTTAATTAAATCTGTGGAAAAAATACATACCTGCACTGCATTTTTTTTTACTTTTATGGGTTTTATAGATGTGGTCTACGATGGAGCGCGCTCACCTAAAAGAAATCGATTCACTCTCGATTTGAAGACACTAAGATTTAACCATCGGAAAAACCTACTCAGGCAACACATTCCACAGGCTATATGTTCTTATCACAAAAGTAGAGTCAAACCTCTTCGTTCGTGTCTTTGGAACATCAACTACGAAACGATGGCGCTTTTTCGATTATGCAGATCAGTTGCACATTCTCCGAAGTGTATACGATAAAAACGATAAGCTAGCTATTTTGCGGTGATGAGACTTTGAAGTCTTTTTCGCACTAGTTTTCCGTCTATGAGCCTTTTGGCAAGTAAGACTTCAGAGCCAGATCCATCCAAAAGGTGCGAACAGTATTCCATACAAGAACGATTCTGTGCTTTTAATTTATGTATTCACAATTTTAAAGTATTTAATGTTGTTATCGGATGCTATATTTTATAAAACAAGACATGAAAAACCGCATAAAGTTAGAACGATATTCATTTATCAAGTCGGAAAAATTTGCTGCTAGTAGGTATATTATGCATATCGAATATACTAGGATAAATATAATAATTATTTATACCTATGGCTATATGACTTTAATTGTACGAGTATGTAGTACGTCATACAATGTACTGAAATTAAATACCTTGGGCATGTGTCCATTCCTGTGTTTCTTGGCCAGCTTCGCGAGCCTCTGCATCTGTTCCTTGCCCCGGTCCGGCGCCTTCCCCGGCGTCTTTTCGCTCCCTTCTAGTCCCGGCCACACCCGCAGATCGAACATACCCTTTTTGGGGACAAACAACCTCTTTAGTTTCCACAGAGCCTTCGCATAGCATTGGCGGCAAATGCGCAACGTACTGGCCGATACACCCATTGTGGAGTTTGAATTTAGAATTTCTTTTGGAATATTTCCCGAAAGATCTTGCGTCTTTATTTTTAAATAAACCTTTTTTGAATTTGGAATTGTCAATTATGTTATCAGCCAATTTTGTAGCAATGGAGAGTTATGACCAAATGTTAAAGTTTCCAACAAGGCATCACAATGAAATACAGAGGAATAATTGTTTGAGAGTAGTAAGCACACATGATAGAACACATGAGAGCACTGGAGTGACTGACACTGGCAGATATCTTTACCGTCTCCTTAATATATAACTTCTTAAATGCATATACATTTCTCTAGAATTATGTTTATCGTTTACGTCAGAGTTCATAAGTACGAGTACAGTTCAATTTGAAAACATAATCGATATATAGAAAGCGAAATAGCATTGTCTTGATCTCACAAGGTTTTATTGAGTTGGCTCTTTTCTCAAGGAACTATGGCAGTTGGTGTCAAGTGGCCGCTACTGCTTACCGAACTTTGGGCCAGCGCAGAAGGCCGTAATGTTTTTTTTTTATTAATTTTAGCCACTCTACAGACTTCGGGGTCCGTGACCTTTGTCATTACAATACATTATTTTTTACATGTTTCTTGGATTTGGAGAAAAAGGGGAAAACAGGGGGGGTGTTGTGAACATTTCGTACCTAAGCCTAGTACTAGTCAATCGGATTTCGTCTTTTGAGCCGATCACTACCGGTTGGGATTCCGATAGTAATCGACTCGACATCGTCTTTTCGCTTAGCCGCCTCTTCCCGGCTCAGAGCCTCCACCACGACCGCATTTCTGTCCTTGATGGCCATCTGTAAGTTGGGCCGTAATGTTACCATACTTATCGAAGATTACGTTGCGTACGACTAGCGTAGGAGCACCTCAGACGGCTCGACCTCGACTTGGGCTGCCGCCATTAGGGAACATCAACGACCAGAATCAGAAGCATGACATCCAAGAAGCGGGTTACCCTACGGGCCTAGCATCTGCCGACTTGTAGCCGGTATGTAGAGCTAATATACTGTTTTTGATTATTCTATTGTAAGTTTGATCCTAACATATATTCGTCGAAGACAGTTTAGCTTATTTTTAGTGGGTTTTAGAATGAATAAACACTTGAAATAGACATCGTAGACACCAACCTCATGACCACAATTTTAAATTGTTCAATATATTCCTCGTAATTGATAAATTAACTGAATCAATTACATACAATTTGTGTTAATTTGTGTGGAATTGAAAAAGTTACAGTGATAAAGAATTGACCATTGAAATAAAACCTAAACATGAACCCGGACTCCGATTCACACTGCAGTCAGGACGATTCCTACATATACCTACATAGAAGAAGCCTTCAGTAAATACAAATACATAATTTATTTCCAAAACATATGTACATATAGAATAAAATATGTATCCGCTTCGCTATTGCTTTAGCGTTAGTTGTGATGCAGCAAACAGTATCATCACAAAAATTTGCAACTAATTTAGAATATTTAAATTAAATTAATAGCTACCTAGATTAAATAAACAATAACACCAGCAAAATTTGGGAGTCAAAGGACCTATAAAAATAATGAAAAAAGATTAATGTATTATGAACGAAGCAAGTAAATCCGCAATGCATTCTTAGTAATAATTAAATGGATGAATATAATTTACACGTTCCAGAAAGATAAGCAATACAAACAAATAATGACCCCAAGCGGGTGATAGGACGAGAAAGGAGGATGGGCTACGTACATCATACCACGAACCTAATTTATGTATATAGAAGGCAAAGGTTATCTCGGTATAGATTAGAGGTCAGTGATTACGATAGTAATAATTGACAGCGGTTCTTCCGACATCTACCAAAATTAACATTAAAGTTATCTTTTCGGATTTTTGAAGTGAAAACAGCTTTTGCCGCGCTACAGACAGATTTTACGAGCACCGTGAAATGAATTCTAGCGTCACCCTAGGGAATGATAACAAGAACAACATTAAACATTTTGATCAACCCCCGACTACATCAGATTTGTTATCTTTACAACATTCTACTAGTCAATCCCTTTCATTTGATACCCATATTGAAGTAGTTGTGAAAAAACAAACGTATTTCACCATTCTAGTAGCTGCCATCTTGGATTTAAAATTTGCTTATTGCAAAGTATTCTACAAGTTAAGCCCTTTCGTTTGATATCCATATTGAGGTACTAGTGAAAAAAATAATGTAATTAGCCATTTTGTGGTGGCGGCCATCTTGGATTTGAAATTTGTTATAGTGTATAGTATTCTACTAGTCAAGCCCTTTCATTTGATATCCATATTGAGGTAGGTTGTGAAGAAATATTTTGTCCGCCATTTTGTGGAGGCGGCCATCTTGAATCGATATTAACGAAATATAGCTAAGAACATCCGCACGGATATTAGCCTTCAAATAAAAAAAACCGCATCGAAATCGGCACATCCGTTTGAGCTCTACGGTGCCACAGACAGACACACACAGACAGCAGCAAACATCGACGTCAAACTTATAACACCTTTTTTTGGTCGGGTATCTAAATCACCAGGTAAACTCGGGACCAACTCGTGGCCACGGCCTCCGGTTTCACCCGCGTAGTAGTTTTCAAAGTGAGCTATCAAATTGTGAGTTTTAAGTTTTCACTTCTATCGGCAGTTCCAAGTAAGTAAACTGCTAATTTTTTACAGAAACGGAAAATTTACACCATTTCCGTATAAACAAGTACTCTGTGATTTGTACACCGTGTGCAGTTTGATCCAACTTTAGGCGCGGCACAGATTGATTTTTCGTGGGCTGTGAATTAAATAAATAAATATTGGTGGACAATTCACACACAACACCATTTGACCCCAAAAAGCAAAGATTTTATGGCGCAATAGCTGATATATATATTTATATATAGTTTAAAATACATACTTATTATAAATAGAAACACCAATTGACAGTGCAAATATTTGAATTCATTACACAAATATTTTGCAAGATTATACTACATTTAAAATCAAAGTTCAAGTTATTTTAAATCATATCAGAAATATGGTTTTGTCATATTTAAAGCAGACTAGTATCCGTGATGTGCGTCAATAAATGTCACTCCAAAGATCGTGAGAAAACCAGTAACCGTGTATACTGAGTTGCAATAATATTTGCTCATTATGTACAACTTACGTGATCCTACTAATATATTTTTGGAACGAAGTTCCTTATCGCGCGTTGTGAAAGGGGGTTAGACGGAAAAAATTCTTACGAAAAGTTGTCACGACACTTTTTGCTATTGTAAGCTGTGCGGCGTCGCATGTTTCTCTGTCTGTCTCTCTCTCTCTCTTGAAAGCAAGCCAGATATTTTCATTTCTATTTCGCATTGAACAGTGTGGTGTCGCGACGATTATTTTTGTTGAGTGTATACAGGTTTTTTGTAAATAATAAAAAAAAAAAAATGATTCCTTCACTAATTAATCGAAAGGAACTTCGTTCCATCCGGGTGTCCCTTGACACCTCTCAAGTTTTTTTTTTAACTTTTATAGGTTTACACTTGACCGTCATCTCGCCTGATGTTAAACGATGATGCGGTCTACGATGGAGCGTGTTTACCTAGAAGAAACCGATTCACTCTCGATTTGAAGACACAAAGATTGTAACTATCGGGAAAAACCCTATCAGGCAACGTATTCCACAGCCTAGACGTTCTTATCACGAAAGTAGAGTCAATTATTTTTACTAATATTATAAATGTGAAAGTTTGGATGTATTTTGCTCAATCACGTCGGAACGTCTGAACTGATTAAAATAAATAAATAAATATTGGTGGCCAATTCACACACAACACCATCTGACCCCAAACTAAGCAAAGCTTGTGTGATGGCAGCCAGATAGCTGATATAATACTTATATAGTTTTAAATACATACTTATTATACATAGAAACACCCAGACACAGTGCAAGCATTTGAATTCATCACACAACTATTTGTACTGGGTGGGGATCGAACCCACGACCGTCGGCTTCGCAGGCAGAGCTACTACCAACTAAGCCACTAGGGCAGTCAAGATTCGGTTGAAATTTGGAGCACAGTTAAATTATACTTTAGGTTTATAATATCACATAAGTTACTGTCATAGCGGGAAAGTCAGAGGAAATATTGAAATATGGTGGTATAACATCGGATTGTCTACCGTCTAACTAAAGCTGTCTTAGCTTTGAAACTGCTCTCTCTTTTCTTCTCGCTTGAAACGATAGAGACAGCAATAATTATAACAAAAGCAAAGCCATAGCCGATTTAGTTAAGCGGGAGAAGGGCGGGGCGCTGTTAGATTTTTAAGCTATTGCATGGCTTTTATCGCGGGCCTGGGGACCGAATTTTAGTGATCATGCATCTCTGTCTTATGTTCACAAGAAAGAGGGATGGAAGACCGTAACGCCGTCCTCCCCACTCGGTCATTCGACTTTGAATCTTATTGTTATTAGCTTTACAGACTAAATGCTCTTAGAAGTGTTGCCAACTTAACGGATTTCCCGTGATTGTTTTTATGGTAAACAAATGTCACTCTTCAAAATAAAGGCAATTTCGAAAAAAATTTAACATCCCTATTGCTTATGTTGATAAAAATGCATGCAACATGCAATAGCTTTACCGCGGCAGTCTCCGAGTGCCACACTTCTTTTTTTAACATAGCGTGACGAAACGAGCAAGACTTTCGCCTGACGGTTACCAACCTTGTCCATGGCAGCAGGGTCACGGAACTATTTGAACACTCATAATGCACATACGTATTTATGTGGCTTGTATTTATATACAACTAGCAGTGCCTTGCGGTTTTACCTGCGCAGTTCCAATTACCGTGATAATTTGATTTTTTTGACTGGCCTCGTGGCTTAGTGGGTAGTAACTCTGCCTGCGAAGCTGAGGGTCGTGGGTTCGATTCCCACCCAGTGCAAATATTTATGTGATGAATTCAAATATTTGCACTGTGTCTGGGTGTTTCTATATATAAACTATATAGCTATTAGCTAGTATTATATCAGCTATTTGGCCGCCATATTACAAGCTTTGCTTAGTTTGGGGTCAGATGGTGTTGTGTGTGAATTGTCCACCACCACCATAAGTAAATAGTCTAGGTGAGCGCTATTAGATATTTTTATTAAATTTTGAATTTTACGTACACACGATATTTTGGGAGGGTGTCATGTCCCCAATGATCCCGCCCCCCTCCTTCGGACCGCGCCTGCCGTAATTTGTTTTCCAAATTTCCTCCCGATCCGTTCAAGAGATTGAGCACAAACATCCAAACATTGACATTTATAATATTAATAGGATTCCAAAAATATAAAAATTGCAAGCCTAGTAGTAAGAGTACAAATATCAATCACCTTGAACACGTAGTGTTATTGGCAATGACATTGGCACTGTTTGTGCAGCTTGGAACTGGAGGCTGGAGGCTAACCACAAAAGAAACAAGATACAGAATGAACTTGAATAGATTAATATCGGAATTTTACTCATATTCATTGTGAAACAATCGTAATATGTAAAATTGGGCGCACAAATTAATGTGTGAGTTAATTCATTTAACTACTGTTATGTAGTCATAACAATACTACGAGTATAATATTGCTACGGAAACTTATTTTAGCTAGCTTTGTTAGTAGTAAAGTCTGCCTGCGAAGCCGAGGGTCGTGGGTTCAATCCCCACCTAGTACAAATATTTGTGTGATGAATACAAATCTTTGTATTGTATCTTATTGTTGTGTTGTTTGTATGTTTCTATGTATAATAAGTATGTATGTGTATATATAAGTATTATATCAGCTATCTGGTTTCTATAGCACTTTACACCATCATAGCTTTGCTTAGTTTGGGGTCAGATGGTGTTGTGTGTGGAAAGTTCACCAATATAATTTATTTACTTTTGGGCGTTAGGAAAATTGATGAGTAAATTTGTACGATGCGCGCTTACACTGTCACGAAAAACCGACCCCGTGAAGTTAGCATGTCAAAATTTTTGCACACGTAGTTCTTTTAGTTCTTTAGTTGTTAAAGAGAAGATCTATTCTTCAGTGTATAAATAAGTGTACACATCGTATTTTATTTTATTTCATAGCTATTTAACATAATCTCAGTCAACCGAATCCGTGTATTAAGCCATTACCTAATTTTAAAACATAATTTACATTATACGAATTTGTGAAGCCGTAGTGGCTTAGTGTTTAAAAAGACTGTTATCATAATAGTCGGTCGTAGTTTCCATTCCCGTCTTCTCTGACAATTTTTTTTAACTGGTGTACACGACTGGTTGGAATCCAATTGTCTTTCCGAAGTTTCGTTCGTAACGCCGTAAAATTAAAAACGGTGAACGAAAACATCGTGAAGAAACCGATACGTTCTTAAAATCTCTCGAGATCATGTCATCCATCCGCACTGGGCTAGCGTGGTTGATTACAGCTTGGACTCTCTCCTTATGAGAGAAGATACCGAGTCCCAACTGTGGGAACATTTAGTGGGGTGCATATATAAATGACTTCGAAAAGACAAGGTTCGTGTGGGGTTTGAACCCGGGGTCTCCAGATTTGCAGGCGCCGTTCTCCCGACTAGACCAGCCGTAACTTAGACCATGTGCGTAATGTCGCTAACTTTAAATGGCGAAGGAAAACATCGTGAGGAAACCGACATGTACCTAGAATCTTTCGAAGTCATGTGTCATCCACCAACCCGCACTGGGCCAGCGTGGTGGATTATGACCTTAAGACTCTCCTTGCGAAAGAAGGCCCTAGTCTCAGCAGTGGGAGCATTTAGTGGGCTGTTCATTGATTGATTGATATTTATGAGCTGTATTTAACACTCTAGGATGTAACATGTTAACCTATAAGGTACCTGTTTGTCTTAGACACCTAATTTACTATTAATAGATAAACGAGTATTTATTATTTAACTTTTGCTTGCTGATTTACATATAATTCATTATCACTCCATTTGATCTAGAAAATGCAAAGAGTTTACATATACTAAGTACAGAGATAGATTTTCCGCACGGTTCCTTTGTGTCAATCGTAAGCAGATGACGTGCTTACTTTCTATGGCAACAGAGTGATGGGCCGCGACAAAAGTATGACACTTCCACAAGAGCGACAAGGCAAGAAAGATGTTACCCGTGCTTTCGGTGTAAAGCGTTTGTGCCAACTCTATACGTAGTGTATGTAAACTATTTGAGAAAATCTATACTAATATTATAAAGCTGAAGAGTTTGTTTGAACGCTAGGATCTCGGGAAGTACTGGTCCGAATTGAAAGATTCTTTTTCTATTGGATAGCCCATTTATCGAGGAAGACTTTAGGCCATAGAACATAACGCCACTATTAATAGAAGCGGAGCATGAATCAAGAATGTAACAATCGGGAAAAAATATTCCTTTTTGAGAGTTTTCGTACGTTTCGTGCTTTGACATGACACATGACAGCATGTGTCTAAGATTGCGTCATTGAATATCACAGATTACATACCTCTTGATAAACCTTTGCTAATCAAATTTGTTTTTCTAAATCTGAGTTGGTACAACCAAGTTCCGACAGGTGGCGTAGCAGGTAGCTAAAGAGGTATTTTGTTTGAAAGCGATATTCTCAGGAATGATTGAACCGATTTCCGACATTCTTTCACCGTTGTATATGTACGGGATCCTGATGAGTACTATATAATGTACCACGGGCAACGCCGCCGCCGGGGCGGACATCTAGTGTGGATATAAAAATAAATGATGTCATTTGTTTGTCCTCATTGCAACGCGCATTAATTTCTTGATTTTCATTAAAACCGGTTCATTTGGTTTTTGTTTGTGTTAGTTCGTGACGTATGAATATGACACGAGTATAAGCAGCCCACTGAATGTTCTCACAGCT
Organism: Ectropis grisescens; assembly: GCA_017562165.1. NCBI lineage: Eukaryota > Metazoa > Arthropoda > Insecta > Lepidoptera > Geometridae > Ectropis > Ectropis grisescens. The sequence continues at coordinate 24,407,497 of CM029787.1, read as the reverse complement.
GGGACTCCAGGTCGTCGCTCGCAAGGAATCAAGGTCATAATTCACCACGCTGGGCTAGTGCGGGTTGGACTTAAAATTCCCTTTGCCCTTTTTTCTATCGGAATGCTCGTAGCTCGAAAAAGCGACACCGTTTCATGGTTGATGTTCCAAAGACACGAACGAAGAGATTTGACTCTACTCTAAGAACGTCTAGGCTGTGGAATACGTTGCCTGAGAGGGGTTTTCCCGATAGTTACAATCTTTGTTTCTTCAAATCGAGAGTAAATCGGTTTCTTCTAGGTAAACACGTTCAATCGTAGACCGCATCATCGTTTAACATCAGGCGAGATGGCGGTCAAGTGTAAACCTATAAAAGTAAAAAAAAAGACCTTTTGAACATACCGGTTTTGCTCACGATGTTTCCCTTCACTGTTACATCCAGTGATGGTGACAAACTTATAAATCAGCACTTGAAATCAGCCAGAAGACTTTAATCAGCTGAATATTATTCTATTTAATTATAATTTTTTTATTGTGTAAATTAAGGCTAAAACATTGTTTTGCATATTGCATCCCTCTAGAAGAAGCGGCCAGTTTAAATGGGACATATTTTAAAATGTTTTGTATCATCTTATTTTACCTGTAAACAGCAATAAAGATTTTTGTATATGTATTTGAAAAAATACTCGAGAGGTGCGGGCGGGACCCGAACAGGCGACCACACTATTGTGAACCGCACTTTCTAGCCACTAAGCGACCACGGCCTTTTGTATATTGTTCTATGAAAGGATGTTAATTTAACACGGCAATTAGTTGTTATTTGACTCAAGTAGCATGAAAGAAACACCGATTCGTTTCCGACACGGAATAATACCGTACATTTTGTTATCGTTCGATTCGTGGAAAATTAGAATTATTGCTGATATTGTCACGTTGGATTCCACATGAGCTACAAAGACTTACCTAGACTTACTAAGAGTGTCTTTCTGTTCCACACAAAACTCCATACAAACAACGCGTACGCACTACCGACAGACAAACACAGACAGCACACAAACGTATCACATACGAGTACATAGTCTTCGTTTTGTATCTGTTACTAAAAAAAAACGAACTCGAACTGCGGTCAATCCTAAGGTGTTCGAGTAAAACCTAAGATTTACCAATTCCCACCTAAGCAGTAAAAGTTCGAATAAATCGTCCTATTTTCAGAAATACTCACATTTACCAACTTATATCGATAAATCCTAATACTTACTATTAAATCTTAAGACTTATCGTAGTTCGAGGATTTACAGTGACATACTTAAACTTGTAATTTATGTGTTATTATTTATATTATTCCTCCTATATTTATATATACATATATGAATCCTCAAATATTTTGGACATGTCGCTTGTAGGGACCCTGACAGCCTTGAGAAGCTTATGGTGGTCGGTAAGGTTGATGGGAAAAGACTAAGTGGTCGATCACCTTGACCTCGACCAGTTGGTCAGATCTGGTAAAGACACTCACTGGATTCGAGCCGAAGCTCTTAGGACCGCCGAGGACAGAAAGACATGGAAGAGCATGGTGCGACGAGTGATCAATACCTCAGACTAGACGCGACCTTCAGCAATGAAGATAACGACTGAGAAGAAGATTTACATTTATGTGTTCTTCCAGACTATAATCTGACTGTGTTGCAAATTGCAACCCGATCCGTTCATACGCTACGTGATTGAGCAACACACATATAAACTTTCCCATCTATAATATTAGTAGGATAAAAAACTGTAGTTCGACCACGGCTTGCGTGTTGTAAAGCTCAATCGTGGCCTGGGATGGAACTCATTGAACTCACTTACCTAGTAACATTACATCATATTTCATATATAGCTAGTTAAAAGGTTTATTACAATTGACTAACTTTGGAGACTGAATTCAGAAAGAAATTTACAAGCATAGCAAGTTTATCATCTTCATCAGCCGCAAGACGTCCACTGCTGAGCATAGGTCTCCCCCTAGATTTCCACAACGAACGTTCCTGCGCAACCTGCAACCAGCGGTTTCCAGCGACCTTAGTGAGGTCATCTGCCCAACTAGTGGGAGGCCGTCCAACGCTGCGTCTTCCGGTTCGTGGCCACTCGAGAACCTTTCTTCCCCATCGGTTGTCAGTTCTGCGAGCGATGTGGCCTGCCCATTGCCACTTCAGCTTGCTTACTCTTTGAGCTATATCGACTACTTTCGTTCTTTTGCGAATATTCTCATTTCGGATACTATCGCGCAAAGAGACTCTGAGCATACCTTTGTCCATTGCTCGCTGTGCGACTTTGAGCTTTGTTATGAAGCCCACAGTGAAGAAGTTAAGAAACAAGGTTAGTCGATTGAATTCAGTTTAGAATGCTAGCTTACTGAATATTGCACATCCTTGAATTCAGTAACGACTAAATTCAGTGGACTAAATTTCAGCAAGTGTAGTAACCCTTTAAACATAAACATTCTAAAAATAATTTCCCTAATGGAAAACCATTGTTTACATCGTATAATCTTATCGTTGCAGTAATTAGGATCACGTCAGTTGTTCTAAGATAACAATACGACACCAAACTATCACTATAAGTATGTGTAACAAATTTAACCAAGCTATATTCTCATTATATGAGAAGATGCTCAAGAGAGATCACGACCCTCAGTAATTGGGGTATCGACGCAAGGAGGAGGAGGATATTCTCACCTACCATAATAACCGAAACTTAAGTTACAATCGGCGACTGCCGATCCGGAGCCCCGGATTCAAATCCCACCATTACTGGCTTTTCGAGCCCACGTGTGTAATGGGGTAACTTAAAACGGCGAAATAACCCAGCATGTACCGAAAATATTTCGAGGTCATGTGTGCCACCAACCCGCACTGGGCCAGCGTGGTGGATTATGGCCTTGGCTCTATCTTTGCGAGAAAAGGTCCCAAGTCTCAGCAGTGAGAACATTTAGTGGGCTGTTGTTCCATATTCTGTAGCGGCAGGATTCGCAGAGTACAAACTTTTGCTAGTTAATCTACTGTCAAGCATTTGTAAATGTTACTGTGGTATTTTTTGAAGCGCATTGTTTTCAGTGTTATAACATAGATCCTATGCTTAGGTGTATGACTGTATGTGTGGAAAATATATCGTTTATAAAAAATCGTTTGAAGAGGGCGCGTGCGTGGGATAGTGCTGAGAGTGTGAATGCATATGTGAGTTCATCACACAAATATTTGCACTGAGTGGGAATCGAACCCACGACCCTCGGCTTCGCAGGCAGAGTTCACCTAGAGATCTAAGATGTTATATCTCTATATCTCATAGAATTCAACTCACAGATAGGTTTACAACCCATTACTCACGAAGCCAGTCGTCGTTGTTGGTGGCGCAAACCGATAAACTTATACCCTACTAAAGAATGCTCAACACAGATAAAGAAGCTTACTCTTCAAAAATGTTAACATAATGTTTGTCCACATAAAGCGAGGGCCATCGCTCACCTGCCGCAGCATGCCGTGCTTCCCGAAGAGCGAGATGGTGGTCCCGCCGACCACCATGACCTTCCCCGGGCCGGCGCAGTCGTAGATGGTCATCGCCAGCGTGGCGTTCCGCGGCAGGTCGCTGAAGAACACCGGCAGGCTCACCCACTCGTTCCAGCTGGAATCAAACACGTTGTTTCAATATCATACAACTCGCAAACTCAAACATATTTCCTTTTCTTCTCCCAATCCAAAATAAATGTAAAAAAGAACCCTAATGACAAAGGACACGGAGATTGTGGAGTTACAAAATTTTACAAAAAAATAAATAACACAACTCATCTTATCTTATACCTACCTTTAAACGAGCAATTCTTTTATATAACTATAAACATATATATATATATATACATAGAATCTGAATCTCGGAAGCGGTTCTAACGATTTTCATGAAATTATGTATGCAGCTATGCAGGGGACGATAAATCCATCTAGCTACATTTTATTTCTTAAAAACGTCATTAACTTATGCACATTTTATCCGTAGGTACCTTTCTTTATCTGTAGGTATCTAAGTATACTCAGTGTTTAAACCGTGCAAAGTTCGGTCACCCCGGCACTACTATTATAAATTAAGGATAATTTGAGTTTCTCCAAAAAACTAAAACCTATCTAAACTACTTCAATTTAAAATTAAACTCAGACATTCCAGAAAATTTCACAATTTTTATTGAAGCTATAATAACATCACCCAGGTAAATCCAGATTGATCATAGTTCAGAAGTGGTCCCGTATTATTATATTTTATCGAAATCGGCGAGTTTTTAACCGACTTCCAAAAAAGGAGGAGGTTATCAATTCGACCCCTATGTTTTTTTTTATGTATGTTTCGAAATTTATGTTTCAAATTAACTAAATTTTATAAGAAACACCACCATACAAGCACGCTAAACAATTATTAGATACCTCTAGTAATGTTTAAAAACCGGAAAATTTCGAAGTTAAACCAGTTGTTTAACAGAATGGTTCCACAGTCTTAGTTTTATATAATAACCTGACATGTAAACAATATCTATGAATATATGAATTCATAGCTGACCCGGCAAAAGTTGTTTTAGCATTACTAAGAGCGCCCGCGCCCGCGCCACAGTTCCCGCTCCTGATACTTTCCAGCCATAAAAAGTAGCCTATGTACAACACTAACGACCCACCCCGGCTTCGCACGGGTGCAATGCTGATACCAAAAATACGAATAAAAATAGTTATTGTGGGTTATCCCTAAGAGATAGACATTATACCATTGTTGACTTTTTTGTACACCTTTTTAAGGGGTACAACTGCAGTACATTATTTTGATCCATTTCATAGGATCCAGCCAGCGTTTGCAAGTAAACGCAAAAAAAATGTGTTTATTTATGACATCACATTAGAAACCTTTAAAATGATTAGTGTTCCTCTACTGTTGTATGCACATGTTATACATATAAACCGTCCTCTTGAATCACGCTATTTAAAAACCCGCATTAAAATCAGTTAGGTAGTTTTACAGATCTAAGCATACATAGGGATATAGGGACAGATAATAGATTGCCCCAGAATAGACCCAATTACCAACAGCCAAGCTCTTCAAGCATGGGCCCTAAGCCGATGAGTGGCGTTAGCCACTATGTAACAAAACCTGCTCAACCTACCAGGATGCTACATGACTGGTCTAAACATGGAAATCCACCCCCTACGAATTACTTTAAGACAAGAGAACTAAACTTCAATGACGGACAATACTGCGAGCCATATGACAATTATTACGACTCTGAAAATGTCTATACTGACTATGACCCGACTTACTATGACACAACGTATGACGTCACACCTTATGAACAGACGCATGATTATGTTCCCGCGTACGTTGAAGAGGATACGAGCGACTATGTTTTATACTACGTAGTGATACTGTAATCTGTGTTCTAAATTTCAACCCGAACCGTTCGGCCATCCAACGTGATTGAGCAACAAACATCCAAACTTTGACATTTATAATTTTGGCAGATTCGTTAGCATTATTTTACGTTTATTAGCGAGCGTAGGGAAGATTCATTCATTCATTGTTCATTCTACCTAAAAGGTAATAAATAAGTAGATTTAAGATTTAGACGGTTAAGACTGATGTTTCGACTGATAATTATTTTTATTGACGAATATCATATTTTAAAGTTTTTGACGAGCACGAGATTTATCTGATGAACAGCACGCCTGCTGGTTTTCGGTTTGGATGGCATTGTTTACAGAGAAATTACAGGGCAAAGAAATATATCCTATAACTCCAGGTGACGAGCACAGGAAAGTCCTAGGTAGTCATTTGAAGTCTTGATATTGACTATTGACAAACGCGTTCTCAAATCAATGCCAACAAAACCACTGTTGACCGGTGTAACATGCCAATCAATCAAAGTAGAAACTGTTCAAATGCCGACGGCCCAGCTAACTGGTTTAGACCAGAAATCGCATAATTAACAGGCCTATATTTTATCACAAGCAGTTTTATACCTAACATCGTGCATAATTAGGTACAAATTAATCTGAGGCGTTAAAATACCTGATAAAGCTTAGCCTCCAGTCGGGATGAAAGAGGAAGCTAAGCAATGCGCGACGAAAAAACTTAACAACATGTAAATCTACTATTATTTTAAATGTGAAAGTAACTCTGTCTGTCTGTAACGATTTGAAGCCGTAACTACTGATCCGATGTAAATATAGGCTACTTTTTAAAGCGAAAAAATTTATAAGTGATATAAAGGAAGGGTTGTAAAGGATACGACACATACCTATTATATATATACTACTATACATAGTATATGGATACTTATTAGGGAGAACGTACCTCTCAAAACGATGAATGTTTCTAAGGTTTTGTCATTTATGAACGTAAAAGCTTATTTTTTAGACTTATGATAACATAATATAAATAAATATTAGTTGTTAAAAATATTATTCCATCAGCAAAATGTTCATTTATTCCACTAATTGGTATTTTATACTGGCAACGTTATGTGGTTTCACCCGCACAGTTTCCGTTATTTTCCTAAAAGTGTCGTTCCTTACTAAAATCATGTTTCAAATTATAACCAGATCCATTCAGACGTTTCTACGTGTTTGAGCAACAACTATCCAAGCTTTTGCATTTACAATATTAGTTACTAGGATTATGCTAGTTCAAAGTTCTTATCTCTCATTCCAAGATACTTTTTTTTTTAATATAGTGACGAAACGAGCAGGGTTTGTGCCTGATGGTAAGCAACACGCCTGCCACATAACAGCACAGAGACATGCAGCTATTGGAACAAGTAGAGTCCAAATCATTACCTAGCACTGCACTGCGCTCATCACCCAGATATCTTAGATACTATATCTCTAAGCCCTGTAATTTCTCTGGAAACCATTCAAACCGGAACACAGAATAATTTGTCTTATATTATTGGACTACAATGGTTTGTCGCGCTTTATTTCTGCTATATTTACGATGTTTAGGTATCGCGGTCGCTTCAACTTCTCAAATAGTTTTGAGAAACGTTCGTTTGTACCGAAGTTAGCACCCACGTCTACAATCCACGAACTTTATCGTTTTCAATTAGACAAAAAACTTCTCTAAAACTGGACAGTAGAGGCTTTTATCAACAGTTAGAGCATTTAGGTAAGTCTATAGGTGAGTCAGCGGCACATATAATCAATTTTAAATCGCGTTTCGGAGCAGTCAAGCAGTGGCCTTGAATTCGAAACGGCTAAGGTTTAGTAGATAATTCATTATACTGAGCTATTTTATAAGATCGTGACTTTAGTTGCTGAGTAGTGGTAATTTGGTAGTAAGTTTCACAGAGCTAAAGGATTCGATTCCCACTTAGGACAAATACCGGTGTGATGAATTCATACATCTCTATACATAAAAATGTTATGTTGGTTTGTGTACGCTTCAAAAACTCAAAAAGTTCTGCACCGATCGAGCTGAAATTTTACAATTATATATAATCCGCATCAAGGATTGTTTTTATCTAATTTTGGCATCACGATGTGCTACAGCGAAGCGTGGCAGGGTACAGCTAGTATATTATGATTATGTCTTCTTTGTCTGGGTGTTTACCATAGATTCCGATTTTTTGTCATCTTTGGTGTTTATCTATGCAATATAGCATAAGTACCTATATTTATATTTTTACAATTATATGAATACTAGTAATATCCCACGGTTTTACCCGCGTATTTGCTGTTTTCGTTATTTCCCTGAGATAAAAAAGTAATCTATATTTTTTCAGACTATACTTGCTACATATGATTTAAACAAATTTGATCAATACCTACTTAAAAAAATACAAATTCTAAGCTGCCCTCATTCCACAGGTTAATTTTGAAAACACATAAAATAACTATAGATAAAACCTCGGATCACTTTGAACTGACGATAAAGCAAATAAATGACGTGAATTGAAAATGTTTCTTGTCATAAAACTCGCGATTAATAATTAATGGATTGTGTGATAACTCTAACGTATTTTCTAACCTCCTTTTTAATAATAAACTGGTCTAAATTTCTTATCACATGATCTGAGTGACCTACGGCCTAATTATTCAATGATTTTACTTCAGAAAATATTCTAATCAACGCGAGATTTGCAAGTAAATTGCAAATCAAGGATGCAAATATCTATACTAATAGGTACCTATTATATTAGATATATATTAGATGGGGTTACACACAACACCTACATTCAATCGAAAGGGTCACGTTTTACTAAGCCTAACCGCCAAACTTTATCCTTCTACACAAAAACAAAAGCAGCCAAGTGCGAATCGGACTCGCTCATGAAGGGAGTTGAACTTGTGGAAGTGTCATACTTTTGTCGCGGCACATCACCGTTGCCATAGAAAGTATGCACTTCACCTGCTTTCGATTGAATGAATTTTCAGTTTAACTTAACAGAAATGTATGAAAAGTAACGTTATAACACATTTTAAATAAATACACGGGTAACTCACTTTGATATAGTCAGTCCAGTCAGACTCAAGTTTCGATCGCGTCCGGCGATCTTTTTCAAGGAGGCGCGTGCGTGTTCGCAGCTCGTTTAGCACACACAAAAAAAAAGATCGCCGGACGCGATCGAAACTTGAGTCGGACTAGACTGACTATATCAAACGTGAGTTATCCGTGTATTTAATTAAAATAACAGGAATGATTGCTCAAAATTCCGCGTTCGATCCCTACGATACAAGTCTCGTAGGTGTACTGAGAGCTGGCAGCAAATTTTGAGCAGGTACGTACTTGAGGTATGCTGAAAACTTGTCACATATGCACTTACTTCTATTATACCCCAATACGAAGGTGCAGACCTGGCTGGAGAGCGGACCGGACCGAGTCCCAGCAATGGGAACATTTACTGTACTGTGTTTAGCATGTACTTGTGTTATGCAGCCTTGGATCTTCAATATTTTTTAGGCGGGGCAAATCGGTGTTGTTCTCTGACCTCTGACTTCTTTTCCCCTCGAGTATCTAGCTCCCCTAACTTCCCCCAGATGAGGAAGGAAGAATACATGATGATAATATTGGACCCAGTGGCAGCCAAATAGGAAACGACGACGCGGGAGACTCAATAGGCGATGGCGGGACGACCTCGACAAACACCTTAAAGACTGGACTACTTTGAGTCAAGATAGACAAAAATGGAAGAAGGGTAGGGAGGCCTTTGCTCAACACTGGGGCACAATGGGCTCTTAATAATGATAATAATAAATTTAAGAACCATGAATAAATCTATACTTCTATACTAATATTATAAAGCTGAAGAGTTTGTTTGTTTGTTTGTTTGAACGCTAGGATCTCGGGAAGTACTGGTCCGAATTGAAAGATTCTTTTTCTATTGGTTAGTCCATTTATCGAGGAAGGCTTTAGGCTATAGAAAATAACTCTACTATTAATTGAAGCGGAGCATGAAACAAGAATGTAACAAAATCGGGAAAAATATTTGAGAGTTTTCGTACGTTTTGTGCTTTGACATGACACATGACAGCATGTGTCAAAGATTGCGCCATTGAATTTCAGCAATCTGTGCATTGAATATAAACCTTTGCTAATTATTTTTTTCTAAATCTGAGTTGGTACGACCAATTTCCGACAGGTGCCGTAGCAGGTAGCTGAAGAGGTTTTTGTTTGAAATCGATATTCTCAGGAACCGATGAACCGATTTCAGTCATTCTTTCACCGTTGGATTTGTACGGGATCCCGATGAGTGCTATATAATATACCACGGGCGAAGCCGGGGCGGGCATCTAGTTACTGAATAATGATAATATTGGATCGGATATTACGACGATGAGTTGAAACACGAGACATGGGCCCCGGCTTGCCCCCCCCTAGATCCGGGGCTGGTGTTATGTCTATGCAGATTAATAAAAATTGATTACTGTGGAGAATATCTTGTACTTACTTCCACCTCACCACCAATCTTGTTATCTATCTTGTACTTACTTCCACCGGTTCGTGAAGGCCTTGTACGAGGTGGTGACGGGCAGGGCGAGCGGCACCCCGTCACTGAGCACCTGGCACGTCACGTACAGGTCGGAGCACCCCTCCTGGTACAGCCCGGAGAACTTGAGCATGGGCTCCGTGAGCAGCACATCGTACTCCGGCTTGGCTCGCTTGCCTTCTAAAGTGCCACTGCGAATAACACAAAAAATATAAACAGATATAGATTTTTTTAAAGTGAAAACTCAATTAGGCCATAGCAGATGTAATATGTATAAATGGGGTAAATCACTACATAGTACAGGGTGGAGCAATAGAACGTCACTATGCACGTATCATCTTTGTTTGCGGGGTAGAAATTGCGCAGGTAGTCATAAACATTTGAATTTTTAATATATAAGGGTTTATTGATAGGCCTGTAAATAATGGATATCAATGAATAAGCCCCTAATAATAATATAATGGCAAATACAGCTCCTACAGATAATACATAATGGAAATGGTCAACTACATAATATGTATCATGTAAAGTAATATCAATAGATGAGGACCTTCCTATCGCTGGATAGGTATGTTCATGGAGTTTTAGCCACAATGAGTCACTTTGACGGGACGTGTCGTGCATTTTGCGTGTGAGTATTTTACGAGAGTTCTCGTTCATACATTATTAAGGTACAAGTTCGCGCTGAGACCGCGATACGAGACCGAGACGCGAGACCGCGACCGGAGACCGCTACAGGCACTTGACTCTATAGAATTGTATGGGCGCCAGTTCGCGCCGAGACCGCGACAGGATGCCGAGACACGTGTCGCGAGACATGTGTCGCGGTCTCGGCGCGAACTGGCGCCCATACAATTCTATAGAGTCAAGTGCCTGTCGCAGTCTCCGGTCGCGGTCTCGTGTCGCGGACTCCGACCGAACCGCTACCTTTACTCGGCGACAATATTGTTCTGAATCTGGACTACGGCGAATTAGTGTAGCTCCAAGTGCTAATTTAATTAAAATATGGGTAAAACGTTTTGGTGAGACTGATTCAAAACCTAAACAACAAGCAATTTGTCGCATCTAGGACATCTAGGACTGAAGATAATATTGAGAGAGTTATGCAGTCTGTAGTCTGTACGAGAAGATCCGTGTTTGTCAACTCGCAAGAGATCGTCTGTCTTACTCTTTTCGCGACGTAGGTACCTGGTTTGTTACGAATTTTAGTCTTGGATCTCTTAAATTGCATGCGTGCAAGCTGCCATCAATACAAAAATGAAGGAATATTAAGGGAAAGTCTTCCTTTTGCAAATGAAATGCCTAATAGACTACAGGCACGTGAACAAAATTTATGGATCATGTGATACACCAGGAGACCTATGTAAGATGATAGAAGGGTATAAAATGATAAGATTGAGCACTATGCCGTCACTTGAAAGCTGTTCAACTTTCTTAGGTAAAAAAGTGAAAATTGTTTTATGATTTTTGTTCGGCATTGCGGAATAATGAATTAGAAGAGGTATTGAAACTGTTTGGAACCAATGCCGTACATAATTTTGATTATGTACGACGATTCCAGGGTAAAATTGTTCACAAATGACCCTGAAATCATCGGATAATCATAATTTTCCGACAAAAATAACAATTAAAATAATAAAATTTACAATTTTTATAGCCTCAATACCTCTTCTAATCCATTATTCCACAACGCCGCCCAAAAATCATGCGACAAGGATAAATGATCGAGAATTGTAGCCCCCTATCTTCACCTGCATTCAGTTGGACAGCTTCCAAGTTACGGCATAGTGCTGAATCTTATTATTTTATACCCTTCTGTCATCCTACATAGATCTCCTGCTGGTTCATTTGACTCATATATATTGTTCACGGGCCTGCAGTCTACACTGTGACACGTTGGGATTTTTTTCCCAACGAGTAACAGTGTGACTCGATGGGAATATAAACTAGTAAAGAAAGTTGCAACGAGTAACAGTGTGACTGGTTGGGAACCTACCGATTTATCCATTTTGACAATTATCTTTTCTCTGGCCCACTTACAAATCAATGGATTTCTAAATTATGAAAATGTTTGTTACTGGAACAGTGACAATCTAAAACCCAAACATTAGAAATCACTGCATAGTCCCAAAGTGACGGTATGGGCAGCAATCAAGAACAGAAGATTAATTGGTATATTTTCTTTGAAAACGCGTAAGGGCAAAACGTCACTGTTAATACCGAAAGCCATGTTGCGATGTTGGAGGGTTTTCTGGCTCCAGAAGTTCAAAGTAAATTATAGGACTTGGTTTTAATAAGACGGAGTCAACAGTCATGCATCAATTTACTCTATGGTGGTTGTAAAACAGATCTTCCCAGGGAGACTGATTTGAAAAGAGTTGATATCCAATGGCCTCCTCTTAATCCTTTTGACGCCACCTGACTTTTTTGTGGGGATACGTCATACATAAAGTCTATAGTAACAATCCGAGAAACGCCAACCACCTCAAGAAAAATATTCGTAGTAAAATGGCAGCAATTCCATCAGCTTTCACCAGCACCAGCAGATATGTCACCTGTATGCATAGCTACAGATATACTGCTGTTACGTATGTTGGTGATGCAAACTCATAAGATTTCACCCATCCATATAGCGTTTAATATGGATGTCCTGCTCTGTTTAGTTTTACACCATGTTTGCATGTTGGTAACGTGAACCCATGAGATTTTCTCTATCAAAACAAGGCCTAATATGCCTAAATAAGTACCTATTCCCTTAAAAAAAAAATAACAATATGGTGAATTGGTAACAGAGTACAGACAGGTAAGTGTATGTAAACAATGATCTCAATCCAAAGTGGCCCCCCAAACTTCAGGGCACACGGAATCTTGTTATCGTTGGGAAGAGTGAGCTGTCTCTTACAGAGTCGGTTGTAGGAAACGGTGAACGCCAGACGTTTTTACCTTTCACTATTTGTTGTCAACAACCAAAATAAGTAGAACCACAGCATACATCACCCCTAGCGATTCTATGGGTCAAGTGGATTGATGTGTAAACCACTTACATGACACACACAGATACAGTTCATTACCAATTTCAAGGCACATCTAGAGGTTTATATCGATGTATGCAAAACAACTTTTAATCCAAAATTTAACACAGTGTGGTATTATTTGTCATTCTTATTTTAGAAACATACTCTTTGTTGAACTCCAAGTACCTATAAATATCAGGCAAGCAAAACCAGTTTCAAGTTATTAATCTCTTCATAAAAGTCGAAACTGTTACAACATCATTTCTAAATTCAACCGTATGATGAGAGTAGTTGAATAAATTACCATAACCTGGCCCTACATTCCAACACAAACACGTGGGTTTATCTGTGATGTATCTTGTGATGTTTGTCCGGCACCCGCACGGTGAATCCATGGAATGCTAAGAAGATCGTCTCTAGTAGTTTCTTATGGCAGTTAACACTGCCATTTGTCATCTGAGTTTTGGTCAGATGGAACAAGTTAGACTTTTTTTAAGTTTTGGGATACCAACCCTCATAAAATAATTTATAATGATATGTATTAGATAAGTAGCCCACTTAGTGTGCTCACTAGTGGGACTGGAGCCATCTCTCATAAGCAAGAATCAAAACCACAAATCACTGGCCAAGTGTGATTTGGTTAATCAAAGATGTTTATAAAAAAAGGTATTTTTTTGCATACATCTTCACTATGTTTTTGTCGACTGTTAAAGCCATTGGAGACGACAGATTTATGATAATACAATCACTTGAAGAAAAAAATAACATGCAGGATTTGAACCTAGGACTTCATGTACAGTTTTCTAAACTTTCACAATTTAATTGCATAGTGCAAACTTTACGCAGTGCGTAATCACGATCTTAATTATTATTATCTCAATGTTTTAGTAGCTTTACAACTACTGTGGTCACAATAAGACTCCGTTGTGATCATTGAGGTAATTAAAAAAAATGTAGAGTCCCATCTCATCTCTTGTTTTGTCAACAAAGTTTCTTCAGATAATTTAGAAGCAACAAAATTTGCAAAATAGTTACGCTTAATTTTAATATTCATGCCACAATCATATGAAAAATAAATTCGGCAACACTGGTTTCCGGCAGTTTTTACAAACCACTTCTGTTATATTAAATGAAGCCGAGGGTTGTGGTTTCCATTCCCACCCAGTGCAAATATTTGTGTGATGAATTCAAATGTTTGTACTGCGTCTGGGTTTTTTTTATGTATAATAAGTATGCATTTAAAACTCTATAAGTATTATATCAGCTATCTGGCCGGCATAATACAAGCTTTGCTTAGTTTGGGGTCAGATAGTGTTGTGTGTGAAATGTCCACCAATATTTATTTATTTTTGTGACAGTTTATTTGTATACCACAGGCGGAGCTAGGGCCAACCGCTAGTTTAGTAATAATGTTAGGTCACATTTAAGCTTTCAGGCTATAGGACCCATGGTATTATCTTGGTATTTATCTAACCTTGTCACCCTGTCTTTTTATTCTTCTGTATTTATACCACTCACTGGTTTGGTAATACTGTACTTTCTTGTGTATAATTGCAAAAGCTTTGACATTGTATAAAGGAATTGTTATACTACACATGTGGGTTTTTCCTAATGGTTACAATCTGTGCGTCTTCAAGTCAAGAATGTATTGGTTCCATCTTAGTATTAATCTGCAATACTGCATTTGATTGATTGTGATGTTTCTTTAATCAGGTACAATGATAATCAAGCCTATTAAACTTCAAGAAAAAATAGAAGTGGATAAAAAACCACTGACTTTGTAATTCTGTACTTGCATGTGAATAATTGCAAAAGCTTTGACATTGAATAAAGGAATTGTTGTGCTATAGATGTAGGATTTTCCCAATGGATACATCTTGTGTGCTCAAGTCGAGAGTGAATTTGTCTTTTCTAGGTACACACAAACATCTTGGACCATATTGTGATATTAACATTTACTAGCAGAAGTGGCAAAGAAGGCTATATTTGACATAAAATAAATATATTAAACATAAAATAAAATATAAGTGGGTAAAAAATTTGTCTTTGTTTGTTTACATGGCATTCCGGATGTGACATGTCGCCGTGAATTTAAAAACACAGATGCAGACCTACTTTTTGTGGTTACAAGAAGGTACTTGGGCAAGAATACTTAGTTTTATCAAAAGACATGATTTATTGGACGTAAAAGTTCGTGAGCGGATGAAATTGGGCCTTGTTCAGTGAAGTATTGCAATTACGAAAGTTCAACAACAATGTCATTATTGCAAAATAATAATAATAAAAATAGTACTAGAGCTAATCTGAATAGGTACTTACATTTTTATTTCAACTTTACGATCGATTGAGGAGCTATACACGTAATAAAACTTATCGTCTATTTCATTCATTTTGAACACAAATGATTTTCCATGAAAATACTAAAAATTAACAACACAACACCACTTCCCACAACACACAGCTGTTTTTGACGTTTTTTTTACGAAACTGCAGTCTGACATTGTTATAAAAAAATAAACTACTCTATGAATTTACCAGTCTAAAATTTAAATTACCCGACATTTACAAAGCCTTCTAAAAGTCATATTTGCGAAACTAAAAACTATGGAGTTTTTGTTGCTCACTAACTCCAAAACTCAACCCGACTCATGCAGCCGCATGGGTTGGGTTGAATTTGGCATATGGTTATAGTATAGGCTGAACAGTAAAAAGCTGCTTGTAGCGAGGCAATAGATAACATGAAAACAGAAAGACGGGAACTATGCAGATAAAACTGTAAAGTACTTAATGGTAAATTAAACAACATATTAAAATTGGTAGTCATAGGGAATGCTGATAGAAGTGAAAATCTATAACTCAGAATTGATAGATCATATTGGAAACTGCACGGGTAAATTTGGAGGAAGCTGCTAGCCTGGAATAATTGTTCAAAACATTGTCGTCTAAATAAGTATTCTAAGCATGGCCATGACATGGCAAGATTAGTCTTTTAACCAAGGCCATCTATATATGTAGTCATGGTCCCGAGTTTACCCGAAGATTTCTTTCATATTTCGCGTGCATTGCGTTGGGGTAATTCCGGACGGATTTTTGACAAGTTAGCATGGTCTTGCGATTTATTTAATTTCTGAAGATAAATTTATGTCAGATCGTTAAGATATATCTACAATTCTTAACGGATAGAAAGTATATGTGTGAATTTTATCTGTCCTACAGGTTTAATAGATTTTGTTGTAGACGTATACTAAAACAAACTTTGTCTTTTATGATCATGATAACATATTTACCACCAAAGAGCAAGTTTGGACTGCAATTAATAGTAGCCTCTATTGCTTAGAAGACAGATTTCATAAGAAGAATACATCCGATCTTTCACTTTCGAAACTAAATATTTTGTATGATTTACATACAGCACATTTCTGATTTGCCAGAGCGATAAACAGAAACTATGGGTCGCGGGATAATAAAATGACGTCCTATTTAATCTTACAAGCGTGACGCTTGAGCTCAATTCACAGCCCACCACACACAGATGTTTCGAGAAACATCTGTGTGTGATGTGCCAAAAGAAGTTTCCACTTCAAAAATAGGTTTTAGATTTATTTACCGCATATGCTTATACTCCCAATTGAACTTAGTAAATGTCTTTTTATTTTATATTACAATCCATGATTAACTTATTTATACAAAGTTTTCCCAAATTCCGTAACCTCTATAAATGCCAACGCTCTAAATGATCCAAACCTTTTAACGGGTTTGGTTTAAAACAATATTTTTTTCGTATTTTCGATCTTATTATTTCACAAAATCCAAGTCATAGTAATTTATTTAATAAAAATATAATAATCTATCTATATGTATGACTGATATGCCCACGGTTTATTCATATTTGCCCGTTTCATTTAATATTATTGTAGGCATCATGCAGCAACTCTTGCTCTTCATTCATAATTTTCAGATAGATTTTCATAAAACAGGGAAATCAATAAAGTCTGGTAATCCAATTTCCATCAAAAAAAACTTTAACTATCACTGTCATTGATGACGTACGTTTTACATTTGCGTTTGTTGGTTCCACGTTCCGAATCACTCAACGGAAACCAACTGCCTTTACCATACGAACAGGTACATACATCCTTTTTCTTTGTAATTACATAATATTTTATGTACGCACTTGTCTCTCTACTTAGTCTGTGGCACTTGTGCATGCATATTATTATTATTTTGATGAGAACTACACTACACTACAAACCTACCCAACTACTTACACTAAGCCCAGGAACGGTGCAGGGCGGGTTATGTGATAGCTTATAAAACAGAATTTAAATGTCATCGTTACTTTATTTTTGTGAGTTTATGATTCTTCGTTACTGTATTAAGTATAATAATTATTGTATTTGATAGATTGTCATTTCAAACAGCACTGAATTATAATATTACATATTTTTATATTACATACATCGATTGCACTAAATTAGTATTTTTAACAAAACTGTGATTGTAATTTTTTAGACGCAGCCCGCAACCCACAAAGTCGAAACTGTCGCCATGCACCACTAAAATTAATAGATATATACTTCGTTAACAATTTTTAATCATTTATTTTAGAGCATTTTGTGTATTTTTTTTATTTCTGCGCTTTCTAATATTGCACTGCTCTTAAGGTATAAATAAAGTGATACGGAACGATTCACAATTTTTTATCGCAAGAACAATAACTTATAACAAATGTCACATTTGTGACACTTCTATTTTCTATTTACGTCATTTTGTAAAATTAAAATGTAAATTTTTTTCAGTATTTATGCTACAAAATACATAAAGCGTTTAAAAAAAACAAAGAATTATTTTGGAAAAGTGTTTTACATTTTTCAAATAAGTTTTCGGAGAACTAGGTACGATAACATTAAAAAAAAATAGGTACATATTACACTGCTTGAATTTTACGTAGCCAAAAGTTAATGTCTGCCTTAATTTATAGTTTAATCCATTTCAGAACCATGACGAAGTTATTAGAATGGATATCAGTGATCTCAGCAGCCGTCGCTGTCTGGTATTCCCTAATTGGAGGTTATGTTAAGCACCCATCGATAGAGAACAACATGAATCTGATCATGATATCGCCGCTGCTGTTCGTGTTATTATTCGGTCTGTACGCCGCTGTAGTGGTGCTTTACCGGGTCTTTACGTTCAATAATTGCGAAGAGGCTGCCAAAGAGCTGCAAGGTGAGATCCTCGAGGCTAGAAAAGACCTTCAAGATAGAGGATTGGTATTCAACTAAAGAAGGTACTGCTACATTCCATAGACGTAATAAATTATAATTTATATGTTTTGTACAATATAGACGTAATTCTTGATAATATAAGAAACAATTGAAAGAGTTGTGTTTGATTATAATAGTAGTGATCCATATATTTGGTGGTGGGATGTATCAATTCAATCATATTCTATCAGATTACTTTTAGACTACAAGTTTAATACAAAATTTATGGGTCATACGATACACCAATATACCTATGTAGGATGGGACCTATGGACCTGTGTACTATAGAAGGGTATAAAATAATAAGATTCAGTACTATGCCGACATATGTAGGCTGTCCATCTGAGCGCAAGTTGAAGAGCGGAGGGGTGGGAATTATATGACCCATACATTTTGTTCATGGGCCTGTAGTCGTATTTTGATTCTAAAATGTGACAATGTTGCATGACTCATTTCTAGGGACTAGAATGAACACACTTGGCTAATATAGTCGCTACTGCATTCAGTGAAGTGTAACATCATTCAGTAAATTAGCATATACTAAATTCAGAGGCGAGGATTGCTTGCTTATAAGTAGCTTCGGAATTCAGTCACAAAATACAGCCAAGGGTAATAAGCCTTTTAATTCCACTTTGTAACAAAAATACCTAAAACCATGGAATACACTGTCTGAGTTCCTTGATGGATATAATCTGATTGTCTTTAAGTCGAGGATATATTATGTATCCTTTAAGTTACCATGCTCTGTGATAGACCATCATTGGTAATTATGGTAGGTGGCCACACGAAGGACCCTGCACCCGCACGGTGAATCCATGGAATGCTAAGATTGTCTCTAATATGTACAGGATATTTATACATATATAGTATTTAGTACAGGTTAGTCAGTTATGAAATAAAGTATGTCAATGTTTATAGTCCTTGACGTATTTGTCAATTGCAAACTAAAAAACTATTATTCTAATTTAATATTTGAAATGCAAATATTCTCAAGAATTAATCTCACACTAAAATATCACAAAAAAATGTTTCTGATTAATAAAGGTGAACTTTGTTTGGTTCAATGACAGATGATTCTTTAAATTTATTTTGAGGTGTTCTGTTCACAATTTTCTGTAAATTAACCTAAAGCAACAGAAAAGAGCCAACCATTCCTATCAAATTCAGATTTTAATTGCCACAACTGCCTAGAATAATTTGGGATAGCACAGGAAACACACCTAACAAAAGGGTTGTTTTTGGGCCTCTATTTATCTTCGACATATTTTTTTTAAATATAAAAATTGTAAATTTGAATCAAAAATATTGTAAATTTAAATTTTTTAATTATTATTTTTGTCGGAAAATCTCATGTCTCAAGAGAGAAATCCCGAGTAGATCCCGAGACTTGTGTCACGGCATAGAATAGATAATATAGATAGAACAGACACTCCCCACCCCCCGCCAATTTCAAGCTTCCTCACCCCTCAGGCCATTTCGGATACGCTAGGAGCACTCAACGAAGGGCTGGTATCGAACATCTAATTCCTAACGAAATATCATTATGGTGGGTTGTTGTGCTGTTTACGGCTGTTCGTCAACTAAACGGGACAAGATTAAAAGCTTTATTTAATTTCCTAATGATAAAATAACGTAAGATTAGAAACTTTTCAATAAAGTTGCTTTATAATATTACAAGCTTTGCTTAGTTTGGGGTCAGATGGTGTTGTGTGTGAATTGTCTACCAATATTTATTTATTTATAATAACGAAGTCGTTTTTAACTCAAAGTTCGTAACTCACACAGCCAGTAACTTATGTGCCCAAGCATGGATTGATAATGCCTGGAGGAATAATTGTAGTGGCAGAATAAAGTTTCCTTCATGGGTAAGTGTAAAATAAAATGCGAATGTGTACCTACTAACAGAAATAGATATCTAGGTACCTGATCTAATCTATCATAGGTTTCGTTTCATTTTACGCGGCAATACTAACAGCCACAGATTTCTGAAACAATTTAGAAATCTGTGCAAACACCCTTTAATTAGAATAGTATAATTTGGCTCCATTCTGTTTATGTAACTCAATATTATAGCAAGTTTATAGACTACGTTACCAGGTGAACTCAAGAGGCACGAGGGCACAACTATTCAATAAAACAATTCAGTTGCCCTAGCGCTAACGCACACATTCACGCGTGTGTACGAACGACATCTGCGTAGTTGTGTGAAGAGTAGGTAGCTCCACAGCGGCGGTTGTATGGAATTTTAGTGGAGTGTCCGGGGTGTGGTCACGGGTGTAGATTTAAGGGGCCCCTTTCCGACGTACCTACAATCACCTTCACTACTGATAATACTTATAAAATCCCACAATAGTGAAGGTAGAGTACAATGATTAAGTGGTGCTATTGTTTAAGACTAGATGGAGTGATGGTATAAGAAAAGTGACTGGTGGCAGTTGGAAACGTAAATCCAAGGATCAGCCTGACTAGCATATTATGGGTGAGGCAGAGGTCAATGTCCAGCTGTTGACAAATACAGGCTGATGATGATGATGATTGTTTGAGGTACTTGCAATCAAAGTCAAATATTATTAATTAAGGGTTTATTAAGCTAATTAAAACATACTCTGCATTAAATATTTACAATATTATTTCAAATTGACTTAGAAAGATATTATTGATGTCTTAAATGGTAATTCCACATTTCTTTGGTCGGCAGACATTCTTATTATTAAAAAAAAGAAAATTTTATTATTAGAACAGCTTCCAAACCTTAACATAACAATATTTGTAAATGAAGTATATTTCAAGCTAGATAGAGATTTATAAGGAAAAGTGCAATAATTTAAAACTTAGGGCTAGGGCTGCCAGGTCGCCGAAATCAATAGCCGGACAGACCGGGGGGTTCTACCGCCTAACGAAAACTGTCTCAGCTGATGTCGCACTCTCTTTTCTTTTCGCTTGAATAGATAGAGCCAGCAATAGCAAAGGTACAGCAGGTTTAGTTTGGCGGCAGAAGGTCAGGACGTCTGCTCTCTATCTACGAAAAACGTAATTTCGAAAGAAACTCGCGACTTTCCTACTCCGATTCTACTTCATTCCGTCGTTTCGTCCTTTTAAATGTTCTAAGTTTACATGTTTTAAGGCTTAGAACATTCAAACGTCAAACAATATTCGATCGGACGAAACGAAGTAGCCGGAGCATTGCGATTGCGATGAATCCGATTGCGTTGTGAATCCATACCGTACCCAGGACGTCAACTCTCAGTCTACGAAAAACGTAATTTCGCAAAAAAAATCGCGACTTTCCTATTTATCTGATTCAGCTTCGTTTCGTCCGATCGCACATTGTTTCACGTTTAAATGTTCTAAGCCTAATTAGAGTAGGCTTTCTTTTTAACTGACTTAAAACAAGGAGGTTTCTCAATTCGACCCGGAGTAGGAAAGTCGCGAGTTTATAACGAAATAACGTTTTCGTAGAAAGAGAATAGACGTCCTGACACCGTTAATTTTAGCTGGAAACGCAATAAAAAAATAACGGATTTATCTGAATGCTTGGCAGCACTACTCAGGGCTATGCAGAAATAATGTACTAAGGCAAGTTACAAACAAACTTTATTATAGGGCTTACTTTTTCGTATAAAAATGTATATAGTTCGTAAAGAAGCAAATATTTTTTTAGTGAAACCAAATTTGGCCCCATATATAAAGTTGTGTATAATAATTATATTAATACACTTCTTCTGGGTAATGTTGTTTAGATAGAATAAATAATATAGTTAAGTTATTGATTTGGTCATATTCATATTTATTTGTCAATACAATTTTTAAACGAGCCATTTTTACAAGAAAAAAAAAGTACCAAATTACGCACATAGATGCCAGTAGTGATTTTAATATGCCACAACTATTTACTTATTTAATAAAATACATAAGTTAGGCGTAGACTGGTGTTATCTAGCGTACTTTTTGTGATGAAATTTTTGTTTCGTTTAAAAATAGCTCATTTTAATGTGGCGAATTTGTGATGCAAATAGATCTGTCAAAGATAGTTCTCAATTTCGCCAACTGTGGCGCAAATGTTTCATCTTGCAAACTTTCTCTAACTATAAATCAAATTACTTATTCATTATAATGTTATGGTCACACAAACATTTGCACACTGTTAAACATGTTTTAACAACACATTTACACATTCGCCTTATTAATTCACATTTACAGTTCGGAGCCAATCAAGCCAAGGGTTCCTATCAAATTTTTGTTAACTTTATGTATGTATATAATATATATAGTATAACCATAAAAATTTGTTGTATTTTATATAAAAAAAAAGTAGGTACATTCAATCCACAATCCACGTTCAAATGAAACATTGGCTCCACCTATGTTGAAATTTAGAACTTTTATTGACATGTCTAGTGCTTTTTGAAAACGCCTTGCAATTGCGTTTTGGTAGGTTATAGGATAAATACCCTCAAGAATTCAGACCCAGCATTTGGATTATAAGGACTAAATTATTTAAACAACTCAATAACCATTGCTGCTTATCTCATACAAATTTGAATTGCTTAATACTAATTTAAAGCTGTATTCTTAATTTATAAATATCCACAATATTGTTACAACCAGCAAAAATTTCACATACCATATTATACATAACAAGTTTAGTGTCATTGAAGGTGCTGCATTGATAATTTAAGCATCAAAAGAGTAGGTAAGGATTTTTTTTACAAATCGAGACACAAAATGGATAATTTATTTATCACAATTTATTTCAAAATAAACTTATTTCAATAAGATAGCTAAATCCAAAAAACAACCCGTCTTTTACTGCTCCGGGCGCAAAGATGCCAAAGACGCTATAATGCTTTAATGGCAATGACCAACCTTTGCCGCTATCTCTGAGCTAAACTAAAGAAATAACAAGACAACAAAATTACAAGTGTTGTTAGGTGGTAGTATCGGGTACTAGTTGTACATTTTTCCCCTATGCTTGCGTTGTTTCTCTGAAAGTAAACCTCCCGAAATATTAAGTCATATAATTTTACTAGCCAATACATAGGTAATTCACTTGATTGAAGACAACAAAAAGTTACGGGAGGAACCTCATATTTATCAGCCACACGTACTCTCGGTCATGTACGAAGGTACTCGCAAACTTGCATATACCGGTTGTTGTGGTAAACTTTGTAAAATCAAAAGGAATATCGTAATTTTTTCCAGTTTTATGGATAAATAAAATAGTAAAATAAATTTTGACAGTAATTTGATAACTTGTATTATAAATACTGTTGTAACTCAGAAGTAAAAGTCTTATGTTTTGGCTAATCTGTCTTATTATAATTAAGTGCACATGGTAATTCATAATCATATTCTGGTGTTTAATCACATTATTATAGCTAAATTGTTAGAATTCTTATTTTATAAGAAACGTTGTAAGTTAACTTTGTCAATTTTACACATTTTATTCATTCATTTCTTAATGGCGCGTTTTCATAATGACAGATGAATAAAAAAATCACCTATGTGTCATCCTGGAAGATTGGAATCTAGAAGATGAGGCGTTTTGAGATTGCCAATGTTTCATTTTATTTATCTAACAAAATTACTTAAACATTTTGACAGGTATATTTTCTTTCTGAAAACGACTCATATTGTCTTAAACAAAATATGAAATAAATTAAGTAGGTCTTCAACTAAAGGCGAAATAACAGAGATTGTAAATCTTTTTTCTTGCTAATAATGAAGACTTTAAGAAATATTCCACCGTCGGCCGATAGGTAGCGCGCTGTATTCATTAATTAATTTCAAAATACGGCATGCGTGACAAATGAACGGTCTATTTTGTTCATTAATTTATGTACGAGTACTTGACTTGGCTTTGAAAAAAGGTATTTGATTTTTAAAGCACCATCTATCGAACACCAAACACAATAATTTCTTTATAGCCTGCACTCTTATAAATATGCAGACAAATCAATTTTATTTTGAAGTCACATGAGATGTAAAAACACATAAAAACACTGTTGGTGTTCTTATTAACCTACCGAAAAAAGTTTCCTCTATCTGAAAGATTTCTTCAGTCAGCGAAGTACGAATATCAGCGAGTAGCATTGAACCGTAACTGAGGCGTTAATGTTCAATTTTGTTACATAAATTTCACAAGAGTATTATATCAATGTTAATAATTTCATTGATCTGTCATTACAAAAACGCATTATTAGAACTACGCCTCTATCACCCTTGGCTGTATTCTCTAATTTTACACGTAGTTTCCGATGATGCTGTGTATTCGTGCTCCGTCTACTGCTCTCTTTTGGTACGACAAATAACTTTCATAGTAATTACTCCATGAATGAAGAAATCTGGGTTTTAACTTCAAATATCATTGAGCTGACTAATTACTCTAATATTCCTAATTCTGTTCCCTCTTTAATTTCTATATAACGAAGTAATTTATCTACGAGCTATCTAAGAGTGTTAGAGAAGAGTATGAACTAGGATAGTTACTGGAAACAGTTACTAAACTGATGTGTAAATAATGTTTATGTAGAGTTACGAAGTTATTTCCAAGATAAATGGCAACATTCTCCATAACTACGAGACGTTTTTATAATGCAAAAATATCTGTCAAAGATAGTTCGAAAATTTCGCCAAAGGTGGCGCCAATGTTATATTTTGTGAATTTATTCGAAGATGAGAACTATATTTGAAAGGTATATTTGCTTTCTAAAAACGCCCCATTATATAATAGAAATAGATTGTTAGGGCAGCCTCACTCTAGACCATTTCCAATATTTAAATAATAAACTTAAATCTAATGCAGTTTCACAAAAACCAATAAATTTCTAAATTTCAAGTCTTACTTATAAAATAGTAAAATGTAATAAATAATTGTATTTATTTTTCTACTCTATATAACTATACATAGTCGAAATTCATACATTATTTTGTAAAGAATAGTTTATAATGAATAAATAGTTTTAAATAAAACAAAAAGCAAATGAAGTTGCAGTATAGTCACTGTAACTTAATTTGATTACTTTAATACGAAATACGTACACAAAGCAAAATAATCGTTACAGGAAAACATTACAAAACATCAAAACTTAATTATTATTTTACAAAAAGTGAATATACATCTTGGCAAAAAAGTATTGATGCAGAGATCTAGATAGAGATAATAAAATAAATATGTATTAGTGGACAATTCTCACACAATAATATCTTAGCTGCAGTATCTAGCCTCGAATTAAGGAAAGCTTGTACTTTACTACTACGAAAATGTAGTCTTAAAACCCATCATCGCCATCCAGTACATTTATTTTTATAATTTTTTTGTTGTTCCGAAAACGGCTCATTGGCGACATGAATATTCAAAAACTGAAATATTTTTAATGTTGACATCTAAAAAAAGTGCCATAATTTTCTACTCTTTTTTGCCAAGTGTAACTTCTCAAAAACATAATGGCTAAAATTCTAACTAGACTAGTTACAGCTATTCTTTTAGGCTGCCCGAGTTTTCACTACTTTAGTACATATTCTCTAAGTTTTTATTCTAAATAGTTGATGATTATGTTCATTAAAGCTACAATTCAAAATCTATCTACGTGAAGAGTATCCGTAATAGTGAAGAAATATGTGGCTAGTCATAGAGGTTACTTATAGAGTTTCTACAGAGTTACGAAATACAGGAAAATAAAAAGTACGTGTTATTGAATCGTTTTCAGACTGACAGATTTTTTTGATACATTGGTCAAATTTCTTGGCAAAATTAAACATTGGCACTACCTTTGGTGGCAATTTGAAAAAGGTGCAATGCAATGAAAAACTTTTACTTTATGGAACCCAGTGTTACCATGGGGCTTAATGTTCTGGTTGCCTAAAAAAGATTACACTCAGCAATAAGACTGCTACTTGCGATGCTAGTTCGTAAGTGGCAGAATATCAGAATGAAAACATAATAACATAACATAGCATAGCATAACATGTTAAAGTTAATCATTGCAGTACCTAAATAATAATTTTATACTTTCAGCCAATTGTCACTTATAGCTGTCATTCTGAAAGTTCATCTGAAATAAACTATCTACGGTCCTATGAAAATGAAAACACTTTTTACGCATTTTCACATTCGGAAAACGCCAATAATCCTTGTATCTCAACTTAAAAAAATCTTAACTGCGCTGCTTGCGGTATTGCTGTCGGTTTTTAAATTTTGTTCAAGATTTAATGGGATAGTAATAGCGAGAATATAGGCAATATACTGTCATATTTCGAATATTTACTGTAAGCCGATTGAAGTTCAAGCTAAAATCCCTAAAGTGAAACCTGTATAGACATTTTCTACATCTGTAGTTTCAAAAGAACTCAAAGAGACAAATTTGTGCCTAAGAAATGTAGGAATATATCATGTAGTTATGCGTTACGTAGATGACAAAAGATTCTAGTCGAAAGTGGATTCGTACGAGTATAGGCGTACTTTGCACTGTGGCGTTCGACACGAGAGGCCTTCAGAAGTAGACGAATAGTAAATAAGCCACGGTACACATTTAACATCATTTTATTCAGACCGTGGGCCCCCACAGTCTAATTAAAGTTGTTAGATGGGTGTGATATTGTTATCTCATAAGTTTCGCTCGTAATTAATTAGACAACAATAACAATCATTTTTAAACCATATGATTAAGATCAAATTTGGTCGAAAATTTAGTGACATGGGCTATTTTCGTTTTCCTAACATTCAAATGCACCTACCTACATTTCCATATTTTTAGACCTTAGGTCTTTTCTGTATTATCTCCTGTCATTATTAATCGTCTAATCTACTTCAACTAAAACATACAAAGACGGACAATATTTTGAGAGTGATTATTTTGAAAAAAAAAAACAAACGAAATCGTTACACATTTATAATTTCTAACCGATTTCGCAACAAGAGGTAAAAAAAGCTATTTGCAATGCCTTTCAATGTTTTGTTTTTGTTTTGACGTATTTATTCTGCCTGTAAATACTGTTAATGTGACGTTTTCAAGATGCACTATTTGCACCTGTCAAATGTAGTTCTCTATTTCACTATAGATGGCGCCAATGTTTCATTTCGTTCGAGAAATCACATAATGAAACGTTGGTACCACACTTGGCACCTATCTTTGACACTTTGACAGGTATTAATGCGTTTTAAAAACTGCCGCAAGGCATTTTAAAACGACAAATAATTCAGGGGTTAAAAATGTGAAAAAAAATAATCTTATACGTTTAAAAACCGCATTATTTGTAATTTTAACATGAACATTAGAATCACTCTCAAATTAAAAAGTTTTTCCTGTGTCACCATCGTAAAAATCATCCTAGTGTTGTAAAAAAATACGGACTTACGCAAGTCGTAATACACAAATAATGATCTCTATTCCTCCAAAATTTTAAAAAAAAGTGTGCCTCTACAAATGCTGAAAATAAAGAGAAATCTTATACATATTTATTTCGCCCATTTTTCTAAATGGACCAAAGTCATCTTAAATTGTCCTTTTTAGATCCCCTGCATGACCTACCAAATTTCGGTCGATTAATTCTATAACAGGATGTGAGCTATCTAAGTATGTCTGCTACGATGGAAGTCGTCCAATGCACGAGCGCCCGTGTGACGTGTGGACGTATCTATCTATAACGTAGGTCGAAAGGCTGTCGGCCTTTTGCTGTTTACTGACTCCGCGCCACCAACCACGATCGTCGACGTGAGGAGACACTGTCGCATTTTTGAAAGGTAACAAAAGATATTGCAGACACGATTGTTGCAGTAACAACTAAAAAACAAATTCTAGTAAAACTAAAATATCCTACATCATCGATAACAGGAGGTCTACTCTCTTTCTACGAAAAACGTAATTTCGAAATAAACCCGCGACTTTCCTAATCCGGTTCCACTTCAATCCGTCGTTTCGTCCGATTAAATGTTCAAGCCGACTGTTCGTCCGATCGAACATCAATGTTCGACTGGACGAAACAAAGTAGGAAAGTCGTGAGTTTATTTCGAAATTGCCTTATTCGTAGAAAGAGAGTAGACGTCTTGGATCCCTCACGAATGTGAACTATTTATCATCTTTAACGAAATTTTGTTATTAAGCGTTTTAAATCTTGCCTCTGACAGGCTCTTATAGACTTTAGCTGATATTCCCCATGACACTTGTGCTATTGCAAGAGTAACGGTAAGGAGCTTTTGCTACATCAAATTTGCTACTCGACTGGGTCTTTCTACAATCTAACCTGTGAATCCTTCTTACCACTTACTACCGACTAAAATCGGTCCCTTTTTAGTACCTACCAGCGATTACGCAGGCACACAAACTCACAGGCATGTCAACCTTTTTACAGTGCTCTGTGTGTTCGCAGGAATTTCAAAGATAATTCAAAAATATCACCACAGGAGCTAATTGGTTCCGCGCACTGCAGTTACGTTGCATTGACCATGCTTAGGTATCGGCTATCTATAGAATCCGTCTAGCCTCTAGGCGTTATAATTTTAGCCAAGTAGGATATAATTAAATACAAAACATGTAACATGTGTACGTTTAGGGATGCGTACCTATGTCGTGTGATGTCGTATTTTTTCTGGTGTATTAGCATGTTTACATATAACGCGTAAGTACTAAGTAGAACGGTGATAATGGAAATAACCTTTTATTATTCATATTTTCTTGAAAAACTATGCAAACGAATTCGAATTCACAACAGGAAGAGCGAAATAGTCCCAAGCTCACACCGTTCCTTAAACTGAACTTAATCACGATTTAATTTTTGTTCATTGCTAGGACATTTCAAGAGCTAATTTAGATTGATACTGGATTGGATTTCTCTTAATGAACACCTAAATGCCGTGGTCGCGTTTGATCATGCCTTTCTCGTCCAGTCACTATAAAATCCTTGTATTAGTACTCGTATTACGCCAGTCTATGACTTCGTAGCTGCGATTTCAATGTTTTTGGTAGGAAGAGTGACTTATATAATCACAATATTAAAATTAATGACCTCTTTGCCTAATTTAATTGCTACAATAGTAAGGTAGGTCCATGGTAGAATCTATTTTACGAAATTTATAAAGTTTGCAACCAAACTCCCATGAAATGATTTGACTGATTTTTACAAAATTGATTTTGTAGGTATATCGGTAAGTTTGAGACGGAAATAGGCCGCAAACTATCTATTTTTTACAGCCCTTAATCATAAGGTTGGCCTAACCCAATTGTTTTCAGTATTTTGGAATGATTTTATTAATCATTAGTTTTCACCCTTCTACCGTAAAGAACCATTTTTGACCATAGTAGTACTACAATAATCTTCACAACTAAACGACAAACAAATTGCTTCGTCTGCTAGTTCAGGCATATTTAAGTACGATGGTGACACATACTCGCATATTAAATAACTACAAAACAAAAACTAACATCAAACATCGAGAACGCACAACACCAATAGTAACGGAAACCGCTACAATTACTCAAAATTGGTCCAAAATGTTACTCAATTCTTCGTATGAATAAATCTGTGAAATAACGCGACAAAAGAGCGAGTGGCGTATATTAATGGCCCCGCCGCAACTTTGCTAACATTCTCCATACATAATACATTGTTTTGACAATGGCTTTGTTTGGCGAAGCTTGTCGTTTGATAAGTCTTGAAAAATGGCTTTAATTTTGGCCTCTCTCCTTCAAACTAATCAATATTTTCCCTGGCCTTGTAATAGTTCTTGTATTGAGTTTGGACAGAAGACCCATAGCGTGGTTTTGTTAGTATAAGGCTCCAGATAGTCATGCAATACCTAGTTGAAAACTGTGTTGTAATAGAAAAAAAAATATAGATTTGACACCAATATTCCTATTTTTATTTATTCACGGGAAACTAGCGTGTGATATGTTGGATCCAGTCACTCCAGTCCGAATTCGTTGTAGTCATATCCGGCGGTCTTTTTAAAGAAGAGTGCACTGCTAAAACTTAAATTGGACTGGACTGACATACCGCACTTGAGTTAGCCGTGAACTAATAAAAATATTCCTGTTGCTTTAATTTCTGATCTACTTAAAAATATTCGACGAAATACATTCTTTAATTCTTTGTCAATGTTCTGCATTCATCCCCCTACGCAAAAGCGACGGGTTTCACTAAATTTGACATGTTAATTAGCTACCGAACATATAAAGATATTTCGATTTTGTTTTTCTTTTGTTTGAAAAGTGTATCAATCGCGAATGCTCTTAGAAATGTTTCATCAAAATAGCTTCAGCCGTTCCAAAACTATCATCTCTTTAATGCGGGATGAATATTAAACGCATTATGGTTAAACATACGTGGAACTACGGATACCGGCGTGTAACTTAAAATCTATACTTAATATTATAAAGAGGAAAGATTTGTTTGTTTGTTTATTTGTAATGAATAGGCTCCGAAACTACTGGACCGATTTAAAAATTCTTTCACCTTTGAAAGCTACATTATCCCCGAGTAACATAGGCTATATTATATTTAAAAAAAATTAGGAATCCTTACTAAAACTCCAATAATGTAACATAAGGTGTAAAAAAGACCTGAAAATTCCTTACATCGCGTGCGCTGCGAAAACTATTGATGATAGAACAAAATCATTTACTACGACTTTGCAGAACTCATCATTATCTACAAAAGTGTCGCGAGTCAATGTAATAAAATAAAGTGCCGCGCGGCTCACTCGTGCGATCGGCTCCCTACGCAGCGGTCGTGTGCGTGATCGTATGATTTTAGCTTGAAAAAATTTTGAATTCGCTTTAAATTCGTTTCGTAGGTAAATAAGTATATGATAATAAATATTATATTTTAATGTAACTTTTCAAACTGCTTATAGTAGTATTTTATGGGTATTCATTCCTGTTCAAAATTTAAGCAAAAATTTAGTAAAGGTAGTTTTCTACGCCCATATTTTTAATTTTCTTTCAATAAGTACCTACTACTTACCTGATAATAAATATTATATTTTAATTATTCAAACAGCTTAGTACTTCATATAGTTCAATAAGCAAAAATTTTGTAAAAGCCTGTTTAATTATTTATTTCCTTCTATTTTTCATTTTATAATGCCCTAAAATGCCAAAAAGATCAAGATATCAACTTTCAAAACATAGTTCCCAGGCGAGGGCAATAAAAATACGGCGTAATGAGGAATCTTCATCAGAAACTGAAAATCGCCTTGCAAGTCGGAGAGAATACGCGTCGCAATCGCGTGCTAGAGAGTCAAGTATCGAGCGTTCGCAGCGGCTTGCTGAACAAAATTTTATCACTGGCCCAGCAGCTGGTCAACTAGCTCATATACCGAGGATACCGATGATTCCAACTGATCTGCCAATGCCTTTTAAACGACTTCAGTTTCCGGTGAAATCATCTTTCGCGTTAACTATTAACAAGTCCCAGGGCCAAACCTTCGAATTATTAGGGATCGACCTACGAAAAGAATGTTTCACTCATGGCCAACTGTATGTTGGCCCACGTGTCGGAGCTCCTGAAAATCAATTTATTTTGCTGCCACAAAATAAAACTACTTCAAATATCGTTTACAGGGAAGCTCTGACTCGCTAAAACTAATGGCTTTTTTTTTGTAAATAATATTATATATGCATAAAATTTGAAAATAAAAAATACAAAAAAAACATTAATAAAAAAATCATAAAAAATTCAAACTCCTTTATAATTTTACTTTTTATAAACCCGATACAAAAAAAAGGGTGTGTGTGTGTATGTACCCGTGCGAAGCCGGGGCGGGCCGATAGTTTAAAATAAACGTTGGATTTAAAAAAAAATATTGTAGGTATGTGTAGGTTACTTGTTTTACCTACATAGACCTAATTTGCAGGATAGTTTAATTATGTCGGAGCGGCTGAAATTATCCCACTTTAAATTTGGAACACCGTTAGATTATAATCTGAAATAGCACGCTAGAACATCTTATCTCTAAAACTAACGAGAACGGAGGGAATTAGTATTATAAATGTCAAGTTTAGATGTTTGGTTTTTTAACCGACTTCAAAAAAGGAGGTGTCTCAATTCGACCGTATATATTTTTTCTCTATCACCTCGGAACTCGGACTGAACAGACCGGGTTGAAATTTGGAACACAGTTAGGTTATGATCTGGACTTACACATAAACTTTTATCGCCAAGAAAATAAAGGATATACCCCGCTAAATCCACGGGGTGCTGCTAATAACAGTATGAAATTTATAGTAGGTATAGGGAGACTATAGGTACATACATACATATTTATTTGTAGTCATCTATATCAATAGCGTAGTTCATATTTTTATCATAAGACGTGATTAGTGCGCTTGGTGAGGTCTACTCTCTTTCTACGAAAAACGTAATTGCGAAATAAACTCGCGACTTTTCTACTTCGATTCGTCGTTTCGTCCGTTTAAATCACTGAACTGCAGGTCTACTACGAAGTCCGATAAACGAAATATCGGCCGAAGTTATGGATGTTTCATACAACGAAACACAATCGGTCGGTCGTGGTATAAAACGTCCATAACTTCGGCCGATATATCGTTTATCGAACTTCGTAGTAGACCTGCAGATATCAGGGTTTAAATGTTCTAAGCCCACTGTAACTAGAGTTGGCTTAGGACATTTAAACGTCAAACAATGTTCGATCAGACGAAACTAAGTAGAACTAGAGTAGGAAAGTCGTGAGTTTATTTCGAAATTATGTTTTTCGTAGAGAGAGAGAGTAGACATCCAGAACGCACTGAATTACGTATTAATAATACAATACTACTTAATACTTGTTACTTTCAGCTTCGGTAATAGCTCCTGTGGGTTGCCAGTTCGTTGGTATTTCGTGCTACCGCGCAAAACATGCTAACGACTCGGTCGGAAAGCTATAAAAGCCTGCCGCGGTCATTTGCCGAAGCTAAACCCTCAAAATCAAATTGATTTGCATTTTTTAGTAGCCTGACACGCGTTTCTGATCAACCTTGATTGGACCTTGAATTTTGAAGGCTAAAGTTGCAAATAGCTCATTTATTGGAACATTACCTCTCTAGCTTACAACTGCATGACATTGTGGCACTCGAACGATTCGCGATATTCCGGTTTAGTCAAAGTTTATATTTTCTATATTCTAAAAGTTTTATATATATATTAAACTTTATATTATAGTTTTCCAAAAATAGATTGTTGTGCTAATCTCTGTGGATTTTTGTTTTCCAGTGCATAGTTTATGAATACGCACTTTTACTAGTAGCGTCCTGTGGGTTTAACTGCGTAGTTCCCGTTCCTGTCATTTTCTCGGGATAAATAATAAATTAATAAATATTGGTGGACAATTCACACACAACACATTTTATTCCATACTATGTTCTAATAGTGTTCCAAATTTTAAGCCGATCCGTTCAGACGTTCCGACGTGATTGATCAGCAAACATCCAACCTTTCGCATTTATAATATCAGTAGGATCAAACATAGATATAACAGTTTCACAGACTAAGTGGAGAGATACAACAGATTGGAGACTCAATCAATCTTCAAAAACTGTCACACGTTACGTCGCTTTTCTTACATTAATTTATAAATAATAAATAAATAAATATTGGTGGACAATTCACACACAACACCATCTGACCCCAAACTAAGCAAAGCTTGTGTGATGGCAGCCAGATAGCTGATATAATACTTATATAGTTTTAAAATACATACTTATTATACATAGAAACACCCACACACAAACATTTGAATTCATCACACAAATATAATATTTACACTGGGTGGGGATCGAACCCACGACCCTCGGCTTCGCAGGCAGAGCTACTACCAACTAAGCCACTAGGGCAGTCAAATTTGAAAATACAATACCTACTCTTAATTGAAAACGAGGTCGGTAAGTAGAAGGAAAACTAAAATGAATACAAAACGGGTAGTCTCTAATCACGCAACCTAACTGGGTTCAATCACGACCAACTTCTGATATATGGACGTTCGTTGTCTTCAATATAATGTACTGATAACTAACCACTTATTTTCCACTAAAACCTTTTTAAATCGAAAATAATAAATAGGTTAGAATTTGACCGCCTGATGCTAAGAGGTAGAGCTTTTACCTTAACTCATCGATATAAACAAATAGAGCACATCCAATTGTTCACCAAACATCCAAATCCCAAACTTCAGGCGCACGGAATTATGTCATTGTTGGGAAGAGTGAGGTGACTTTCCGTTCTAGTCGGTTGCAGGAAGCAGTGAACGCCGTAGCTGTCACTATTCGTTGTCAAAACCAATACAATTAGAACCACAGCATATCTCGCCACTTGCGACTCTAGGGGTCAAGTAGATTGGTGATGTGTAAACCAGTTACGCTACGCACATGGACGCAATTTATTACCAATTTCAAGGTGCTCAGGGTACATCTACTGCTTTATATCGATCGATGTCTTAACTCTTAACTTGAAGACATTCACATCCATTGGAAAAAAATTCTTAATGCATGAAATTCATATATTTTTTTTTTATTATTATCCTTTAATACTTTTCCTAAAATTTATGAAATTGAAAATAAAAATTACCACAAAATATTTGAGATGGACAAGACAAAAGTAAAATGGGTAATCCTATTACAATTTTGAATTTCTGTAAACAATCATAAAAATCAGAGATAAATAAATAACAATAAATACAGGTGGACAATTCACACACAACATCATCTGACCCCAAACTAAGCAAAGCTTATAAATTTCATTATCCATTCAAGTTATAAAGATATCCGTTGGTTTCAGACTAGGCATGACAAAACCAAATGAAACAATAATACTTTACTCGTAACTAAGCTTCGTACTCGTATTCAAGACAGTCAATCATTGAGAGTTAAAACTAAACGAATTATTATTACATCTTTGCAGTAAGTAAGTAGGTAGGCAGATAGGCGTAACACAAAACTTAAATACAATTAAAAAAAAACATGTAGGTAGGTATGATGTACGCAACCAAATAAATAAATTTAATT
Organism: Ectropis grisescens; assembly: GCA_017562165.1. Taxonomy (NCBI): domain Eukaryota; kingdom Metazoa; phylum Arthropoda; class Insecta; order Lepidoptera; family Geometridae; genus Ectropis; species Ectropis grisescens. The sequence goes on along the minus strand of CM029787.1, from coordinate 24,372,255 downwards.
TTCGCCTCAGCGGCCGTGACATAACCGCTTTGGCTCTGCACGGCGTCTACCGCAAAACTAATAACAGTTTGCTGACAATATTGGAGCCGCCAACGTTCCCCCAAACTAGTTATTTATTAGCATACAGAGCGTACGGAGAACGGAGAGACTATCGCCTAAAACTGATAGCTTTCAGCTTATTGCTCTCTCTATTCTTTTCGCTTGAAATAACAAAGACGGCAATAGCAAAGCCAAAGCAAGATTTAGTTACGCCGTGGACCCGCGATTTACGAAATTCTGTTTATGTGTGGTCGAGCGTCGAGGCACGCGACAACGCTTTCAGATATTCAGGACTACACAGAACGTCTACTCAGCTGAATGGGACACAACCTACTAAAATTATAGACACGTAAGTTTGGTAGAATGTATGGATATCTGTTACTCTTTCACGTAAAAACTACTTATTGGATTTAGATGAAATTTGGTACACATATAGATAATGCACTGGAATAATTTATTAATATTTTTTAGCCCGAGAAGTTAATGGAATCTACACGGGTGAAGACGCGGCGCGCTGTTAGTTTTACAATTTACAAACTTTGAAGTGAAACAAATGTGTTTCACTATCAGTGTCCCGCAGTATTACCTGCGCAGTTCCCAGATCTATTATTTTCCCGTGTGTTATTCTAGACTCTGTTATTATAATCTGTGTTCTAAATTTCAACCCCATCCGTCATTAGTGGTGCAAGTTATGGTACTGATATGCTTATGTTTACAAATGCCCAAGAGCCCACGATGACCAGACCTTCGTTATTTTATAAAAGCTGAAAGATTTTCGGAGTATGTCTCTTATTATATAGAGGTAAGAACGACCAGCGACTATATAGTTTGAGTAGTGGTTACTTCAGCAGATATCAGTTAGTAAAGGTGTATGATATGGTACTCTAGTTCACAGACTAAGTAGAGCTCTAGTTTAGATACACATCTCCCGGACATCCCTTGCGGCGGAGTATACCCGTTCTGCGTAGCGCTGAGTGTGCGGTACATTCGGAGGTAATTTATAGAGTAGATTAATCATAATTCATAGAAGCTCTGCGTTATTTCGTAGAATCTCGTCTCGAGATATGACTTTCCATCAAAGAGTATAAATGAACGGTACATAAATACATAATAATAGGTAACTTTATATAACTTTAGGCGGATAGAGCCAATACCATAGAATATGCCAATATATAGAAGTTATCAACATCTACTGACCTTCGGGCACAACTGGTAACAAGTCTACCAACACATATGACGGTCACGTGTTCGATTCCCGCCTAGTACAAATATCCGTTGTGAAAAATAATAATAAGTGTGAATTTACTTTTGATTATTTAAGCGTTAAACTAGCTATTTGGTTTCTATGATGCAAATTTAACTTCGTTTGGACTGTGCAGCGTTGTGTGTGAAATGTTTACTACGAGCTACGAGTAACATTTATTTGTACATTTATGCCCATGCTCGAAGACGGCAAACTAAAAGATACGAGTTGGTCGTATGTATGTATACTCGTATAGATCGATCTACAGAGGTGTTAATCGACGTACATGTACCGCTTTCGATATTTTATTTTGCCTGACATTTTCTTGATTTGACAGTTAGTTTTTTTATTTTGTTTTGTGATGACTTTATATCATGTAGGTACTTAAGTCTTAAGTTTCATTTAATGCATGTTTAATGCGATTCATTTTTTTATTCAATTAATGACTTGACATACGTATTGGCTTGACTGTGAGTAGGTATATTAAGTAGCTATGACATACATTTTTTATTCAATTAGGGATTATTGAGTGGATAAACTTTATTATTACTGACGCAAAAATAATCGTGACGGTTGATTTTAAAAACAGTATAATGACGCAGAAGGCGTCAGCTCAAACTTTATCTAAGCGTCACCTACTCAAACAACAAACTTCCTCGTTAATTAATAGAATGTATTGCGTCAAAGACCTAGAAATATAATTTGGCTGAACGTAATATACAGTTTTAAATTGGTGTCAAATCTGTTCATATCATATTTAATCGTTTTGTCGGCGCACTGCGCGTTTGGCAGGATTTCAAGCTCATTGGACCGCTTACATTATACCTGGATGCACTCAAATGCGACTCTATTCGAAGAATTTCATTTCAGTAAATATTAGAGTGAGTTAATAGTAGCTCGCGAAAAGTCATTTCATTTTATTGAAGCTGGAGAATGAATAAAAGGTCTTGGTATTATCTAGTCAAAAATGATGTAATATTTTTTTCTGGAATACCGAGTAAGTTGTGAATACCCTATATTTTGTATATATCGCCGCAAAATTGTGATGTCGTCGCTTTGTAATAAAATATTAATTATAAACCTATGATAGGTTAGATTAGGTTAGTTTCAAATTCGAGAGCCTTCCCGCAATTGTACCACGGCTGGAGAAACCTGTGGGGAATTTAGTCGGTAGGGTTACCACTCTTGAATAGTGTCGAAACCCACATGTACCTACCTTGCCGCATGTACACGGTGGGCGATGCGTAAATGCATTTCCCCCTCACAAAAACGACAGATTACAGATGAAAATTTAGATCATACACAAACGATATTTACAATTTTACAATGACATATACAGCATATGTATTTAACCGAGAATTAACAAAAACAAATTTAAATCTAGTCTAAAACTAAAATAAAGGTCATTATTTTCTGGAGCACCGATTAAGCTGTGAAGACCCTATATCATGTATACAGGAGGTATATTGATATAGGTATACGTTATTTATAGGTCCTAATTACGTATCTTCACAGAAACGTAAAGTTTACGTATTTTAAAGCCATTCAGCTGATAGGAATGCTAGATCGAAATGTCTTCAATTTGTTCGCTAGCAGACAGCATGGTTCATTGAAGTGCACCTGGAGCATCACTTCACCTAGTCACCTGGGTAGTTTAAACACTTGAACCGCACACATGTCCATCTGCTTCTCTTCTCATACTAGTCTGGAGACTGCAGTGGCGAGTAACGATACCCCGGCTAGCAATTCCATGGAGGGTCCTAGAAAATAAAGAAGCTAATTTAATTGAAAGCAAACAAGATGGGCAGTGTTTCCACTTTAATCATTTACTTTCCCCTCGCCTCAATTAAGATTTCCCTTTTTCCCCTCAAAAATTATTCTGGTATAGTTTTGGCACCCCTTACCCATTTGGTACAGTTTAAAATTACAACTCATCTCAAATGCCTCATCGAAAACCATATTATAAGAATCATCGCCATATTGAAACTGATATCTGTATGGACTAATTATAGGAAATTTTTCCTCAATATCATGAAGTTTTTGTATTTGTTTGATTAGGCATGATTTCCCCTTTACATCTCTTTCTCCTTTTTATTCCCCTCTGAACCCTAATTTCCCCTCAAAAGGGGAAGTTCCTCTCATTGTGGAAACACTGAAGATGGGTACTGACTGACCGCAAGCTTCAGGCTTCAGGTTTCAGTCATAACTTCAATTCTCACCCAGAACAAATATTTGGGTGATGAATACGGTTGTTTATTCTGTGTCTATGTATCATAAGCATGTATTTAAAGTTATATACCTATGCATTACATTAGTTACCTGGATTCCACAGTACAAGCAAGCTTCGCTTAATTTGGGGCTAATTACTGTTGTAAAAGATTGAATCAATATTAATTTACTAAATAATATTTTCGTAAACATACGCAAACTGAATAAACGTAATGATAATTAAATTTTCCTTATTTGTAATAGTATTTTGGGTGAGCGAGCATTGAAAGTGCGTAGCGTGTGTTTAGGTTCCGGCTGGTCTAGTCGGGGGAAGGCGACTGCGCGATCCGGAGCCGTCTTGTTTAAATCACATGGGCACCACTGTCTTTTCGAAGTCATGTGTGTAATGCCGTTAACCTAAAAACGGCGAAGGAAAAAATGGTGAAGTAACTGACAGCACTTCGAATCTTTCGAGATCACATGCCATCTACCAACTCGCACTGGTGGATTATAACCTCGACTCTCTCCTTGCGAGAGAAGGGCCCGAGTCCTAGCAGAGGGAACATTTAGTCGGTTGCTCATGGTATCCAGAGTTCCAGTTACCTATAGTGTTGGCGGGAGACTTCCCCGCCAGGATGAGAGCCCGCAGCCTCTGCCGCTCCTGGTAGCGCGTGTCCTCTCCGGGGGGGTCCAGGCATTCGAACTCGCAGCACCGCTCGCCCACGCGGAACTTCTTGCAGAACTGAGTATAACAACATACAGCTGTTAATGCAAAGCAATGACATCGGCTCATCGACGCGGCGGGAGCGTAGCGACACTCGGCTCTAAGGACTCGCTAACTTGTTTAGACGGCTAAGTTTGAGATATGGGGTCTAGAAGTTACATAAAAACATTTATGTACAAGATTATGACTTTAGGGGATGACCGGCCCCTTATATCGGTCTGTCTTTTCGGAAAAGGCTTTAAAATAGTTGTCTGATAAACATATATACAAATGGAGTGTGAGAATTTAAGTGAAGTTAAATTTTGGGAATTTTAAAAAAACCTACGCTTTAAAATTCCCAAAATAATTCCTAATAATTCCTAAAGTGTCTGGGAGTATTGGGGCCTTATTTTTAAAGATATTGTCTATAGCATACGTGAAAATCAGTTATTAGAAAATATGTGAAGTCTGTGTGTGTGTATCTTCTGGACCCTATATCTCAAAATTAGCCGTCTAAGCAAGTTAGCGGGTAAGGATGCGTTCTTAGTACGTACTAACTCTACTCAATCGTCCACATTTCGTTCATCAGAAAATACGTGACGTCTGGCGGTTCTCGGATCTTGGACTACTGCAACTAAACTCAACTTTTGGGCAAAGTAGATGCTAGCTCTGGGATCTCCTGAGGCGAGGACCAAACTCTTCGAAAGATCTTTTACAATATACGAGTACATGTTAATCTGTACTAATATCTTAGAGACAGACGGTCGTTTTTTACCCGACTGCGCGACGCAAAGGAGTGGTAATGTGTTTATTAATAGGTTTACACTTGACTGCCACTTCGCCTTGCTGCTACGTTAGTATTTTCAACCCAAAAGATTTTCCTCTACCACATAGTGTTAAAATCGGCTACTTTTCACGAGCTATATATTTCAAAGTACTCACGTAGGGAGGGTCGCAGTAGATGGCCTTGCACCACATGGGCTCGGAGTGGTAGCACACGCAGATGGAGCAGACGCCGGGCCCCGGCACGTACAGCAGCCCGTGCTCCACCGTGCGGCCCTCCCAGTCCGTGCAGTTCTCTTCTACGCACGCTGGAACAACAACACACCGCTATTGAACTCATTGGCAAAGACAATACACCATAGCGCGAAAAAGACTTTAAAAATCTTGAACATCGCCACAAAATTGCTATAGTAACATTTCGAAAAGTGTGCGACTGACTTGCATGATCTAATTCCATTTTAAACCTTTGTAGCTTTCCCAGTGAACTCTTCATCAAGTCATGCAATATTATCGGAAGTTGGCATTTATCGGTAATTTTGATAGGTTTGACCGTCATCTTGCCGGTTTTAAGCGACATGGTTTCCGTTGGAACGGATTTACCTAAAAGATCGATTTACACTCTTAACTTATTCCAGTATTTATCGGCAAAAACCCACTCAGACAACACAATCTACAATCAACGTACGAAAGTGACATGAAGTATTTTTTCAAACCACTTTCGAACCGTTTCAAAAATAATTTTGCTCAAATCTATCTTTTTCAATTCCTCAGGCTTTAAAAATGTAGTGTGTCATTGTGTCTTCAAATCGAGAGTGAATCGGTTTCTTCTAGGTAAACAGGCTCCAATCGTAGACCGCAGCGTCGCTTAACATCAGCCGATATTACAGTCAAGTGTAAGCCTAATCAATTTTAAAAAGTACCTAATTGATACTGATTTGATTTGATTCTTAACTTAAACATATTTTTGGCTTGTAGCTGTAAACTTTGATTAAATGTTTGGAATACTGCGGTTGACATTCCGCACACTACTACGCAACTACGAGTAGATACCACGCCAGGTATTAAAAAAACAATAAAACCAGTTCTGTTGATAATTTACGATGCACTAGATGTCACTGTAACACCGACAGAAAACACGGCTCTCGTAAATATACGAGGTATTTTACTACGCGAACGAACAAATTATCGTAAAAACGTAGTTTTTAAAATATCGTTTGTTTTATTAATAAAACTGTGTTTTGCGGCTGAAGTAATCATTCCAAAAGAATCGATGGTTGACAAAAGCATATTATAGGATCGACAGGATTTGCTTTCAAAGCTGTGAAAACAAATGTCTTATGAAGTGCTTTATTTTTTGTTTATTTATTACGTCATTATTTTATGGTATGTGAGCAAAGAAGTTGAAAATGTATGAGAGTTAGTTTTTACAATAGTAAAAATATGTCATTGAACACCAGACAGGAACGAAGTTCCATTGTAGTTACAGAAACAACACTTTTTGAAAAAAATAAAACGAATTTTTACATTTATTATTTATGACACGATCATTCGAAAAATTAACTCGCCAACACTATAATAAAAAAAAATACAGAAACACCTTAAACCAAAGTAGCAATGGGCGACCTTATCGCTAAGAGCGATTTCTTCCAGGCAACCGTAGGATGGTGAAAAAGATATGAGTAATGCAAGACGGGGGTAGTAGTAATTCTTAATAAATTATATCTCTAATTTATTTCAAAACATAAGTAGCTATTATTCGTCATTTACACTTCATCAAAATTTGTCTAGGACAAACAGTTTTCAACATACATATTTTAAATAATAAAAAAATAAATATTAGTGGACAATTCACACACAACACTAATTGACCCCAAACTAAGCAAATCTTGTACTATGGCCAGATAACTGATAAATATAATACATAAATAGTTTTAAATACTTGGATTCGGCACACAAAATATTAATATGCACTGGGTGGGAATCGAACCCACGACCCTCTGCTTCGCAGGCAGAGTTCCTACCACTGAGCCACGAGACCAGTCATTTTGTTTAGGTATTTCGAAAATATGCCGCTTTAACTTGCCGAGTAATACAAGGAAGTGAGATCGTTGTTTTGTTTCGTTTCTTATCATAGCATTACCATAATTTATGCTCAACAGCAAAATACATTATGGGTATACAGGGTTACTAAGAACGGCTGGATTAAACAAAAAGGGCCGAAGTGCGCACATTTGACAAACTGGTACGTTTTACAAACCTGTACATTTAGCAAACTTATACATCTTTGACAACCTTGTATACTTGATACACTTATACTTCAGACAAACTTATATATGTAATGGAACATTTGACACACTACTACTTTTGACAAAGTTAACATGTACGAGTATCTAATAACTGTACATTTGATACACTTGCACCTACTTTTGATAAGGACTACCATTGTGGAACCAAGTAGATAGATAGCACTGGCTATATCTATATTATCTATTCTATGGCACTGGAACATGCTAGCTACGTCCATGGTATATGTTCAAAGCTTGCCATCTGTCTGTCTGCCGACCGATGTCTATTTGTTTGGCTCAGGCAGGGTCCCAGTAGTCTCGATTTATTCGGATCATGTGCATATTACGTCTATTTCTCATTCTCGAATAGTGGACGGAGATTCTGCGATTCGATCCAATAAAATTTTAATTTTCTCTAAATAAACAAATAAGTTTGTCATATTTTTTGTGAAATTAACTAACCCACTGTTCCAATGAGACAGCGAGGTAAATGGTAATATAAGGTAAGCAAATTTTAGATTATTATTGATATTTGAAAAATCGCTACACAGATACATGAGCATTCGTCATGCATTCGTGTTGCAACCGTCATTTGACGAAAGCGTGCGTATAACGTGCGGCTACGTGGACAATTGGGCTAAGCAATCACTATGTCATCGAGGTAAACTTTAGCTGTTTTTTGTTCATATTTCCAAAACCACCATATTACCAAACAAAAAAAGAACATCTAAATCTATTCACAATTGGCGGCGCTATGGCGTAAGATACATACAAAAAAAATCTCTCCTCTCCTCCTTCTTTTTTGGAAGTCGATTAAAAACAGCCCGCACTTGACCGAGTCGCCCAGTGCGTCTGCACCGAAACAAGCTTACATCATTTATATAGCTCTTGGCACAAAACTCTGGATATTAAAAATACACAGGACGATTATCTAATAGACGGCGCGGCCGCAGATATTAAAATAATATTAAATTATTTCGTGTTGATGGAGTAGCAAATTAGTTTTTAAATATTCATGCGCTGGTTTTGTTTGAGGCCTTGGCATTCGGAATTCTGGTGAAAATCCGTCTTAGATTTTAGATTAGTGTACGGCTACTTTGAAAGTACTACGAAACTAGTTAATTAGAATTGTATGATTAGAAATATTTGAATCCGACTAATACCATCTACAAATGTGAAAGTTTGGATCTTTGGAAGTTAGTTGCTCAATCACGTTGCAAAAATTGAATGGATGAGTCTGAAATATTAAAGTAAGGTAAAATGTTATAGTTTCAAAACCGGAAAAATGCAGAGTTAATTCGAAAGTCATTGCGAAAAAGGAATATCCATGTTGAAAAAATACAAACAAATACTTGGAATATTTTTAGCAAACATGGTATATGTATACATTAACAAAATATTGTACAGCTGGTGCATAGAGTGACGATATCACATACATCTTCATCGTCGTGTCCGTTTCGGCGTGACAATTCAAGATTAAAGGTTTATTGGGCTGCACTGATGTGCATTGCACCACTGAGCTACCACCAGTCACCAACTGAATCACGAGGCCAGCCACAAACTGAACCACGAAGCCAGTCAGCAACTGAGCCACAAGACCAGTCAGTAACTGAGCCACGAGGCCAGTCAGCAACTGAGCCACGAGACCAGTCAGCAACTGAGCCACGAGGCCAGTCAGCAACTGAGCCACGAGGCCAGTCAGCAACTGAGCCACGAGGCCAGTCAGCAACTGAGCCACGAGGCCAGTCAGCAACTGAGCCACGAGGCCAGTCAGCAACTGAGCCACGAGGCCAGTCAGCAACTGAGCCACGAGGCCAGTCAGCAACTGAGCCACGAGGTCAGTCAGCAACTGAGCCACAAGACCAGTCAGCAACTGAGCCACAAGGCCAGTCAGCAACTGAGACCCGAGACCAGTCAGCAACTGAGCCACGAGGCCAGTCAGCAACTGAGCCACGAGGCCAGTCAGCAACTGAGCCACGAGGCCAGTCAGCAACTGAGCTACGAAGCCAGTCAGCAACTGAACCACGAGGCCAGTTTTAGGATAGTAATTGTGGGTATATATTCAGAATGTTCGTTCTGCTTTGGTACCTACACACACTCACTATGCGTGACCCTATTTGCAAGGGATATCTTAGTTATTTATGTATCGAAAAAACTCATATGCCAGCCTCTCAGAAATTCACAATGTAAGTCCAGACAATACGTAACAAACCATAAATAAATGATCAAAGTTATGGTTCTATTTTGGGACCGCCATTTGTGCATTCGGCGCCACTTACAGAAGCTAAAGTGGTTATCAAATATGCATAGTTCAGTTCACCTCCCGGTCGGCATTTCTATCGGCTATCTAAATTGCTTACGTTCTGGATATCGCTATCTCTTTGTTTTGGCTGAAAATGAAAGAGAGCAATAGCATAGCCTTAACATTTTTAGTCAGACCATAGCATCCGGTCCTGTTAGTTTGTTACTGGGGCAAACAAGTTTGGAAACTTTATTCCAAGAGTTACTTTTACATTTTTTTGTGTTAAATAGAGTGATGGAAAAAAGCAAAATAATTACCTGATGGTACACGCCTGCTCACAACAACACAGTACTACGCAGCTATTAGAAAAATACGACTCAAATCACTACCCAGCACTGCTCTGAGCTCGTCGCCTAGTGATAGTAAGAGGATTCATCTCTTAGCCCTGTTTCGTTGGAAGCATTGCCTTTAAAACTGAACATGCTAAAGTTTGAATTAGAACTTATAGTAAACAAGTGTAACTATTTCTATACTACCTACTCGTATTATTACTAAGTCGAAAGCTTTGTTTATGTTTGTTACAGACTAACTTTGAAACTACTGAACTGAGATACCGCTATGCTCCAGAACATCACCATGAATAATGTATTAAATACATTGTGGTATATTATCACGACATTGTGGTAGATTTTTATGTCATGGACGCTACTAAAATTACGACAAGGATTCAGATGGGTATATTTTAATTTATCACACTTTTTTACTCGTAGAGAGATATTTCACTGGTTGGACATACACTGGTTGTTTGCTCTTTCACAGGGTTAGTTTTTATTCTTAGGATTATATTAAACCTAAGGGATAAGAAACCTTAAGTAGGTTCTCAATTTGATGGAAAGCCACACTTCTCCACTTTTGCACATAACTGTACTAATTGTACTATTTTTATCGTTTGTTTTTTGATCAGGACCAGGTTTGTTTTTTGTGTCTTTTGTCATTTAAAATGTAGGAATGTAAAGTTATTATTATTTAATTTTAATCAATGGAACTATTAATAGCTTTGTCGCAAAAGGTAATTGATGAATCACTACATCGTAAAAAAAAACAAAGTCACTTCCCGCGTCTGTTCGTCCTTATATTATATGCTTAGATCTTGAAAACCACCAAACAGATTTTGATGCGGGTTTTTTTTAAATATATTGATTCAAGAGAAAGGTTTATATGAATAATACGTGCATAAAATAACAGAGAAACAAGGTAATAATTTTAAGGGTTACTAATGTAATGCGATAAATAAACACATTTTTTTTCTTACACCGCAAACGCTGGCTGAAGCATAAGAGCTAGATCAAAATAATGTACAACAATAGTGTAACTCTTTCAAAAAGTCTACAAAAAAGTCTGCAATAGTATATGCCTATATATGCGATAGGCATATACTATCTCTCAGACAAAACCCGCAATAACCATTTTTATTAAAATTTATATTTATTTTAGTATCAGAATTGTACCCATGCGAAGCCGGGGCGGGTCGTTAGTAAATAAGTAAACAGCTATTTGAACAAGAAGAATCAAAATTACTGCCTAACATTGCACAATATCTTTGGACTTCTTCCTTTTACATCAAGGTTTAAGTTTATACCTACATCCTCGTATCCTACATACCAGTGCGTAACAATCCGTGTGGGCACACAACACAACAAACCCACTTTATTTGTAGCCATACAATACCTTTCCGAGTAGGTATATGGACCCAAAGTAATTGTCTTAGTACGAAATAAAGAAGCATTGATCGAGGCACCAAAAGTCAAGGGCATCCTTGGATCCGGTACATAATTGACGAGTTTGGCATGCGGTATGCGGCGTGCGGCGTACGGCGTACCCGGTAACTTGCGCGGGCCACGCGAACTTGCAGTCTAGTATGGAAGATAATATTTAATGCGGCTCGGTTGTACTTTGTGAAAGTTTTCGAAAGTATAAAATACAAGGTTGTTAAGTAATTTTGTTTTAATAAATTACTAACATAGCATAAGCTTTTTAACCCCCGACAAAAAAAGGGGTGTTATAAGTTTGACGTCGATGTCTGTCTGTCTGTCTGTCTGTCGGTCTGTCTGTCTGTCTGTCTGTCTGTCTGTCTGTCTGTGTGTGTCTGTCTGTGGCACCGTAGAGCTCAAACGGATGGGCCGATTTCGATGCGGTTTTTTTATTTGAAAGTTAATATCCGTGCGAGTGTTCTTAGCTATGTTTGGTTAATATCGATTCAAAATGGCCGCCTCCACAAAATGGCGGACAAAATATTTCTTCACAACCTACCTCAATATGGGTATCAAATGAAAGGGCTTGACTAGTAAAGTACTAAACGCTATAACAAATTTCAAATTCAAGATGGCCGCCACCACAAAATGGCGAATTATATAATATTTTTCACTACTACCTCAATATGGGTATCAAATGAAAGGGCTTGATTAGTAGAATACTTTGCACTATGACAAATTTCAAATCCAAGATGGCCGCTACCACAAAATGGCGAATTACATTTCCTTTTTCACAATTCCCTTAATATGGGTATTAAATGAAAGGGCTTGACTAGTAGAATGTTGTACAGATAACAAATCTAAGGTAGTCGGGGGTTAATCAAAATTTTTAATTTTGTTCTTGTATGTGTAGTGTTCTTTCAGCTTCTTATTCCTTAAAAAACGAAAACAGCGGCGGCGTAGCTTTGGAGCGGTGGCGGAACAGTGGAACGGGCCGTGCGCTTTAGACGCTTTTTTAATGGGTGAAATATTGTAAGTATGTCTGTAGCAAAACATAAAACATGTGAGGTATTGTGGAACATGTATGCTTACTAAAATTCTAAGTTATAAGTGATCACTTCTACCGCCACTTCCTGTAACTGCCTAATTTTTTTTATGCAAGTCTTACTTCTCATAAAAAAGGGATTTTCGTGGTTTGAGTTTTAGCTGAAACTTCCGCAATGCATCTCAAGGCTTTTGATACAAAGAGCCATGTTTCTTAACTTTCGCCAGTTGACATTTGACAAGTTTAAGGGTGGAGTTTCAATGTTCTTCAACACTCCCTTGTTCATTAACAGACGTCATTACCGCTGGTGCTCTACTTGGGAAAAGAAATTCGTGATTTTGCATTTTTTTAATTTTTAATTGTATTCAGCGAAGTAAGGAGGCACAATTGTTTGGTCATTTGTCCTACTAATATAACACAAATGCGGAAATTTGTATTTATGGATGTTTGTTATATTCTGAGAGCTACTTTAGGTAGGTATTAGAGATAAGTTACGGCTGCTCTAGTCGGAAAAACGGCGCCTGTCGATCTGGAGACCCCGGGATCAAACCCCACACACACGTTGTCTTTTCGAATACATGTAAGCTATGCCGCTAATAAGTTAGCGGCATAGGTTAGGTGTAGGACTCTTGGCAGAGTCCGCCTGGGGAAGTACCACACCTTTGCCAGTTATTCTACCGCCAAGCAGTAATGTGCAAACATTACTGTGTTCCGGTTTGAAGGGCAATGTTTCCAGAGAAATTACAGGGCTTAGAGATATGAGATCTTAGATCTCTGGGTGACGAGCGCAGTGCAGTGGTAGGTAATGATTTGGACTCTTCAGGTTACAATAGCTGCGTGTCATTGTGCTGTTATGTGTCAGGCTTGTTGCTTACCATCAGGCAAATGTTCTGATCGTCTCGTCACTATTTAATTAAAAAAAAAATAGCTTACATGTAAACGGTGAAGGAAAACATCGTGAAGGAACCGACATGTCCCTAGAATCTTTCTAAGTCATGTGCCACCCACCAACCCGCACTGGGCCAACGTGGTGGATTATGGCCTTAACTCTCTCCTTGCGAGAGAAGGCCCGTTTTTTTAACTGACCTATAGTAGCTGGCGGTGGGTGCCTCTACTACCTACCTGACTATTGAGTTAGCGCCAAAGGCGCAGGACGCAAAATTACCTAACCGGATACTCTTAACATACTTACGCTTAAGAAAGCATACATCTGATACCTGATACCTGAAAGAAAATCGAGCTAGCTAAGAGAGAGCTATCTCATACATATATACCGAAATAAGCACTCTAGCCGAGCCGTATTCCGCATGTCGCGGCTAGCTATGTGACGCTTTACGACGACTAACGCGAGGGCGCCTAGACGGCACGACCTCGGCTCGCGCTGCCGCCCGCCGGGAGGATTCAAGTTCGGCACTTAGTGCCTAGTTACGAGAGAGAGAGTGCCTACATCCACCGAGTCGGGACGGTGAGAAAAGGCCCGAGTCCCAGGCAAGCTGAAGACTTGTCACGTTCACATAGCTTTCCTATTATTCCACAACACGGAGGTGAAGACCTGGCTGGTGAGTAGCGGGAGCGGGCTCCTCCGTGTAGGGAAATATAATAGCTGAACTATGTGAGAAGTTTTCAGTTTGCCTCAAACTCAAATACCTAGCAGACATTTGCTACCAGCTCTCGGAATATTACTTTTTTATGCAAAATTTACTTAAGGGTCTTAATCCGATCATTCTTGTACCACACATAGGTACGGTCGAACTATGTAAAAAGTTAGATTTGAAAATTTACATTAATTTTATTTAATTCATTTATATTTGAGAGCATGCTTCAGAAAAAACCCAAAAAATTGCGGCGAAAGTAACTACGTAGTTAAAAGCAGAGTGTTGCCAGTTTCAAATATTTATGTCGTAGATTACTGTTATAGAAGTGGTGTCCACACCCCTAGAGTAGGCGCGGGGGTCCAAGATAACGTCTCCGGCAGTAACAGCGCGTTATCGTGAAACATGAAGGTTCCATTATTCATGACCACTACTCGTAGTTTCACGGATGACCTGACCGGAATTGGGTACTTGGGGCTATGTAAAAACGACAGCGAGTTACACTGAGGCCATGAGACAATCAAAATAATGAATAGGGATTATTTATTTTTTACCACGTATATATTACTAGTGTCATCCCACTGTTTCGCCCACGCAGTATTAGTTTTTTTAATTAAGAGTGACAAGACGAGCAGGACTGCCTAATGGTAAGCTACATGACAGTTCTCGTTATGTTCTAGGATAAAATGTAGCCTACGTATTCTTTCAGACTGTCTGACCGTGTGTTTAGATTTAACCTTGTTCCAAATTTCAGCCCGATCGGTCCCTACGTTACGACGTGATTGAGCAACAAACATCCATCCTTTATATTTACAATATTAGTAGGACTAGTTTTCTATGTAGTGTTTACCGCGTAGTTCTCTTTCCATTATCTACTAGTATTCAACGGTTTTCTTATCAAATTTTCAACCGTTTTCGTATCAAATTTCTTTCATATTCATTTACCAATTTCTACATGAAATAATACTAAACATTATTGCATAAACAACATAAAACTTTGGCACTGACCGCCATCTCACCCATTTTAAGCGGTGTGGTCTCTGATGAAGCGTGATTACCGATAAGAATTGATAGGTTCACTCAGTATTTTCCATTCTAAGGTTGCCTGGAAGATCGCTTTCAGCGATAAGGTCGCCATTCTCGTTTAAAGCTACTCTACAATGTATTGTTAATTTTGTGTAAGAGTATCAATCTATCGCTCTCGAATACACCAAGATTATAACCATTGAGTTAACGGCAACCCACTCGGAAACGCACAGCCTAGACGTTCTATTACAAAAGTGTAGGGACATCTTCTCGTTCGAGTCTCTGGAAAGTCATCCATGAAACGATGCCGTTTGTCAGTTTTATTGTAATTGCAACGCTGCGATCGAAGAAAGCAGCGAATCCTTTATTAGCGCGCCGTTTAGGTAGGAAAACCGCAATGCTGTATTCCGTAACAAAGTTAACGGCTCGCCTCCGTCACACCGAGCATGCTACGCTATTCCATTTCGTTTTACGCAATATATACGAGGGTCAAACTGAAAGTTCTTAGACCTGGCCACTTACAAACAATATACACTGTGTCACGTCAACATGAATTTAACACGAGAAAATTTTCGTGCAAAGATTTTTTATGACTTTCGATGTCATTTAAGTCAACAAGAAAGTTATGATAGACTACGATTGGCCTTTCACGATGAAGCCCCATCTCGTGCGACTTTTTACAACTGGTTTAATGAGTTTAAACGTGGTCGCACTAATCTCACTGATGATTTACGTGAGGGACGGCCTTCTACGGCGACGACTGAAGATAACATCTGTGTTGTGCGGCGTATGATAGAGACTGACAAAGAGTGACCTATCAGCAGATTCGGACAAGCTTAGGCATCGGTATGAGTCAAGTGCACAAAGACCTACACGAACATTTAGCGGTCAGGAAGCTTTGCGCCCGGTGGATACCTCATAATTTGACTGAGGCTCAAAAACTCCATCGTGTGGATTGGTGCCGTAAAATGATTGAAAGATTTAACGGAGGTGACTCAAATGCTGTGTTCGAGATACTAACAGGTGACGAAAGCTGGATTTACTGTTATGATCCTGAAACCAAAAGACAATCTGCTCAGTGGGTGTTTCCTTTCGAGAGTTGCCAATTAAAGTGAAAGAGATCGAAGTGCGGGGCAAAAAATGGTGGCCTCGTTCTTTGGAAGGATAGGTCATTTCGCAACAATTGTGTTAGAGGATCAAAAACAGTTTCTGCAGAATGGTACACTACCAATTGTTTGCCACTTGTCTTGGAAAAAGTTCGAGAGAAACGACCTCGCAGTAGGATCCTCCTTCACCACGACAACGCCTCATCGCACACCGCCAAGCGAACGATCGACTATTTGGCGACATCAAACGTTGAATTACTGGGTCACCCGCCGTATAGCCCCGACCTCGCGCCTTGTGATTTTTATTTATTTTCAAAATTAAAGAAAAACTTAAAGGAAAGCGGTTTATGAATGCTGAAGAAGCGGTGGCTGCGTATCGCGATGCCATTGAAGAGACCCCTAAGGACGAGTGGGCAAAGTGCTTTTCCCAGTGGTTCCATCGCATGCA
Source organism: Ectropis grisescens (assembly GCA_017562165.1). Taxonomy (NCBI): domain Eukaryota; kingdom Metazoa; phylum Arthropoda; class Insecta; order Lepidoptera; family Geometridae; genus Ectropis; species Ectropis grisescens. The sequence continues at coordinate 24,355,784 of CM029787.1, read as the reverse complement.
GCGGTGTATTGACGTGAATGGACAATATTTTGAAGAGATATAATAAAACTAATAACTGGCTAATGTAATCAGTTTTTGATTTTCTAAGAACTTTCAGTTTGACCCTCGCACTTAAATATAAAAGGCTGCTGAAAGACCTTGGCTTATCCAGAAGTGCAGTAAGTTCTATACTTGAACGAGTATCTAACGCTGCACTAGTAGACTCATATCAGATTTGGCTGGGCAGGGAGAGAAAAACGAATAATGAAGGTGAGTGTTGATGTACGTCAGAAAGGGGCCCCTTAAACCTACGTCCGAGTCACAAGTCTCGGGATCTAATCGAGTTTTCTCTCTCTGCCACACGATGGACCCGGCACCAGCACGGTGAATCCATGGAATGCTAAGAAGATCGTCTCTACTATACGAAAAAAAAATCCACAGATAACTGACTAATAAGGTAGCAAAAGTAAGATAAAAAAATTGGTTGTCTGTAAAGTAGGTTGGGTACGAAAGTTTAACGTGATAACCATTGGCAGATGCGGCGCAAGCGTAGAATGAGTGTAACGGGACAATGAGCGTAACGGTACAACGAGCGTAACGGGACATAGCGGGACACTTTTTCGTGCATGCAGCCGGCGTTCGTCGGTTTATTAGACGTGGTCACGTCAAAAATTAAAAAAAAGCAAACATTTAGTAAGCCGAAATTCAGACCACTTCCTTTTAGAACTCAGTTGACTATTATTTATTAAACGTATTTTTGTTACCTGTTCAATTCACAATACTTCTAATTTAATAAAACTAAAATATAATGAGGACTACGCTACATATCTAACTACTTACACTAAGCATACTTGAGTTATGCATAGACTAATGAAAGTCTAAAGATAATCAAGATGCTCAAATTACCTGTCAGATGCATGTCCAGTATGTTGGCGCCATTACCACGCTGAATAACAATGGTTATACAATAGGCCAAATAAACGCCAGTATTTGGTCACACAATATGTCGACCAAGCGTTCGGAAAGGCTTTTGAAAATGGACCCTAATTCAATGATTTCTAATTTACATATTACTGCTGTCAATGTGCTTATATTTCCAAAAGTACACAGAATATTACTAAAACACATTTTACGTACGTAGAGCCTCTACGGAACTCATATTATGTAGATGGGTGCGTCACTTGCAGCGGCTACGGCTACGAACGTCGTAAACGCTGCGGCTACGAATATTTGTGCTACGCACAGACTGCTCAACTGTCATTACATGACGGGTTTATGCTGTCATATGGAAAACTAATAGTGCCTCATGGGCACGCGCCGTTCCCGTTGTTTTCCCGGGATAAAAAGTAGCCTATACATTCTTCCAAACTGTAACCGAACTGTGTTCCAAATTTCAACCAGATCCGTTCAGACGCTACGGCGTTATTGAGCAACAAATACCCAAATACTGACATTTATAATACCCATTAGTAAGATGATAGGTACGATTAATAATTTTAACAAATAAATAATAAATAAAACAAACGGGGTGAGCTAAATAAAACCGTTTAAAAAGAACCAACTTTCAACGGAAAACTTAAAAAAAAAAGTTTTCCTCCATTTCTCTAGGATGTCATCATCAGATCCTGGTTTCCTTATCATGGTACCATTAGAATATCTTCTTTACAACAAAAAAATAATCATCAAAATCGGTTCATAAACGAAGAAGTTATCCGCGAACACACATAAAAAAAAAGAAACACACATACGGTCGAATTGAGAAACCTCCTTTTTTTGAAGTCGGTAAAAAAAGTTTCTTTGGGAATAACTCTTTTCCTCTTTTCGAAATACTACGCTAACAAAGCTGCAGAAATACTAGCAATAAGCTAACTAAATATTTTATTGACATTTATGTTTTTTACCCACGTAGTTCTTGATTGAGTAACTTTTTCGCAACACAAACTAACCTATGTGTTTTTCCAGACTACAACATGTCTTTCGAATTTAGGTCGATCCGTTGAGCTGTTCTGTAGTGTTTGAGTAACAAGTATCCAAATTTTCGCATTTATATCATTAGTGGGGGTTTGTAACAGACATTTCGTAAGCATACTTTAATCTGTCATTCAGAAAACGCCTCGTAGACTCTTGTCTATTTACGACATTAGCTATTGAGAGCTTTAGAAAGCAATGTTTATCTTTATGCTTTTTTTGGTCGATGATGTACATTTGCTTTTTAAAGCTATCTTACGTTTTCTATATTAACTACTTACTAACTAACAGATTTTTTTCTAAAAAATATTTATTATTTTAAAAACTGTATGTGTTCTTCTTCGTATCGTCAACTTAACTTTTATCTTTGCATGACTTCTGTATCCGGCGTGACCGCAACTTCGCCACAGTGTCCTTCGTACCCTTCTTATCATCAGTGGCTTACTATGCTGATGTCTGTCTGCTGTCACTGTTTTTTTTATTTTATTCTTGGCCTTGATACTAGTCCTTCAGCCGCATCTGTCACTGTCGTGCCGCTGTTTACTATTTGTAATTTGTTCGGTTTTATTTTTATTTATTAAAATTATTCGATAGTTTTTAATCATTTTTCGTAGTTTTCGTTATTTCGTATCTTAGTTTTCACTTCTGCCTTATCTTGCCTTATCTTTTGCTTATCTGTTATTAATTAATGAACATAATGAAAATTATTAATTAATTAATAACAGATAAAAAGCTTTTCGCTATTTAAGAAGAGCTCTCATTGTAGTTTTCAATTGATTCTCAGCCAGCTTCCATGTTAAATATACTGTTTGAGCCAATTCCGGAAGCAGGTCAACTGTCCAACAGACTCATTCCGATTGATTAATATTCCGCTCGGGTTGCAGCTACTTGTGGAATTATCTTGTGCTAGAGCCAACTACCAGGCTTTCATCATTCTATTGAAAATATACTTCTTTGGCGCGTTAGGAAAAACTATGATAATAATTTTTCACGATACACGCGAACACCGACACAAAAAACTGACTCCCTGAAGTCAAAGTCAAAATTCTTTATTCATAATTGTACGATTTAAGCGTCAATTACTAAAAAATAAAAACAAAAGAAAAGAGTCTGCGATTTGTATCCGTTTTAAAATTTTAAAATAATTACTTCAATGTATTATAGTATTTATCGTACAGAAAACTGTCAAGCATTATGCGAATGTAATAATTATGTTTCTAGTACTATTGTACTGAGTAATGCCATTTTTTTTCCTTTTTTATATCATGCCAGAAATTAATAGACGATGAATCAGATGACATATATGATACAACCGATTAAAAGTTAAAAATGAAAAAAGAAGAAGAAGACTTTATCAGCTGACTATTATTATAATTGTATAAATTCTGACCAATGGAAACTGCGATGCCAGACATATTGCATGCCTCTAGAAGAAGAGGCCAGTTTGTATGGGTCAATTATTTAAATGTTTTGTATCACCTTATCTTACCTGCAAACAGCAATAAAGATTTTTGTATTTGTATTTGCCATCTCTCTAAAAATTCGCTGTGACTATAAAAAGTTTGATCGATAAACCCGCACTTTAATCTGTTTTTGAAGCTGCCGAAACTTGGAGCCGATGTAACTATTTTAGGGATAGTATTATAAAGTTCCGGTCCCATAATGTTTTTTTTTAATAAAGAGTGACAAGGCGAGGAGGACATGTACCTGATGGTAAGCAACATGCCTGCCACATATGAGCACAGTGGCGTGCAGCTATTGGAACATGAAAAGTCAAAATCATTACCTAGCACTGCACTGTGCTCATCACCCAGAGATCTAAGGTGTTATATCTCTAAGCCCTGTAATTTCTCTGGAAATATTTCCCTTCAAACCGGAACACAGTAATATTTGCACATTACTGCTTTGCGGTAGAATAACTGATAAAGGTGTGGTACTTCCCCAGGTGGACTCTGCCAAGAGCCCTACCACTACTAAACATATATATACTACTAGATGCCCGCCCCGGCTTCGCCCCGGCTTCGCCCGTGGTGCATGTATAGCACTCAGCGGGATCCATAGATTTTTGCTACGCAAAGACGTCTTTTGCGGGATCCCGTACATATCCAACGTGAAAGAATGACTGAAATCGGTTCAGTCATTCCTGAGAATATCGCTTTCAAACAAAAAAACCTCTTCAGCTACCTGCTACGCCACCTGTCGGAAATTGGTCGTACCAACTCAGATTTAGAAACAAATTTGATTAGCAAAGGTTTATATTGAGGTGTTTAATCTGCAAACTACAAAAACAGTGCTAAACGAGCTGCGAACCCGCGCGCGCACTCTCCCTTGAAAAAGATCGCCGGACGCGATCGAAACTTGAGTCGGACTGGACTGACTACATTAAACGTGAGCTACCCGTGTATTTATGTAAAATGTGTTTAATCTGGTTGCGGTCTATTTGGACTGAATGTTATATTGTACTAAAACCGTAATGAACAAATCTTAAAATGTCATTTTCCCATTAATCTGAGTTTATATTCAATGACGCCATCTTAGACACATGCTGTCATGTCAAAGCACAGTACGAAAACTCTCAAAAAGGATTTTTTTCCCTGTTTTTGTTACATTTTTTATTCATGCTCCGCTTTTGTTGATAGTATCTTTATGTTCTATAGCCTAAATCCTTCATCTATAAATGGACTATCCAATAGAAAAAGAATCATTCAATTCGGATTAGTACTTCCCGAGATCCTAGCGTTCAAACAAACAAACTCTTCAGCTTTATAATATTAGTATAGAATATAGATAACAACGTGTTGTAGTTTTACACGAATAGTTTTCGCTATCACTATTTTCCTCCGATGCAAAGACTGTGCGCTATTCGACACTATAATAATATAACCGTGTTCCAAACAACCCAGTCCCGCATGCCAGAATGCAGTGTCCACCATGCTGGCGGCTTAACCACGCTAATGATTGATTGGGCCAAATAAACGCCAGTATTTTTGTCACGCGTCGTGTCGACCAAGTGGAAAAGTTTTGCTGGTACAGAGAAATAAAGTTGTATTTCATCGGTTTCATCAAACAACGAGTAAAGCCGCGTGTAGCTACTCTCTCGAGGCTGTGAGCTAATCCCGCGGTGTCATCCATCTTGGGTAAATGTGTTTTTCAGCGCTCGAGCTAAAGTGCCGCCGGATAGTGCTGAGCGGAAATTAATAATGATTTTGATTGATGTCGAGTCGAGAGGTTCGGAGACTGTGCCCGAGTATAGGAATACCTTTTGTTACTGTGCTGTGGTGACAGCGTACGAAGGAAATATAGATAAGTATTTGTTTTCTTTAATAAAGAACGTAAAATTGTGATTCTACATATATATAATCCATTTTCTTTTGTTTGATTTCATTTATTAATAATTTAAGAGCGACGCTCTTGTCGGTGGAGTTTCTTTCATGTCCTACTTCTACACTCCGCCTTCTCCTTGACTTCCTGATACGACACTACATTTATCTTCTCCTTCACTTGGTTCATGTAACTTCTCCTAGGTCTACCTCTCTTCCTCCTCCCTTCTAATTTACCTTCCATTATTGTTCTAATGAAGTTGTCGTGTCGTATCAGATGTCCCAACATCTTTCCTCTTCATTATTTAAGACACGAACGAAAAGATTTGACTCTACTTTTGTGATAAGAACGTCAAGGCTGTGGAATGCGTTGCCTGAGAGGTTTTTTTCCGATAGTTACAATCTTTGTGTCTTCAAATCGAGAGTGAATCGGTAACTAGGTAAATACGCTCCATCGTAGACCGCATCATCGTTTAACATCAGGCGAGATGGCGGTCAAGTGTAAACCTATAAAAGTGAAAAAAATACAAACAGTACATTTGTATGTCGCTCAAATCTATCTTCTGTGACCACAGATAACACCTTACTGTATAACTTGCAAACTGTGTAAACATTCGGCCAGGGCTATTTAAATCTAATGTAATATTTAGTTGAGCCTAATTTTATTTCTGTTTGAAAAGGATAAAAAGGGATAATTCGTTTTGGAAGTTTTAGTGACCCAGACGTCACATATTTGTGTTATAAATGCCACAGGTTTGTTATAGTGCCACCAATTTAACTGTAGAACGGCGAAAAGCGGAATTATTGCCGACAGAACACAGACACAGAAGTTGTTTAATTGGGTAATAAGTGGCACCACTTTTCGATCGTGGCGCCATCGCTACGTACTATAGATAAGTTGGTCGTACTGTACTTCTATATACTATAGCATGTGCTAGATTATTGCTGTTGAACTAAGGAATCACAGCTTCGTTAGAATTTAGAAATGTACAGTCTTTAATGGGACATTATAGGTCATAGACCGCATCGTCGCTTAACATCAGGCGAGATGGCGGTTAAGTGTAAACCAACAAAAGTGAAAAACAGTAGCTTCAGATAGCCCATCCTGCCAACTGAACACTGAACTTTAAGCAAGCGTTAAAGACAGGACCTTACTAACATATTACCATAAGTACTTAAATACTTACACAATACATTAGCTCATAGACAAACGCAAAAAAAAGATTATGAGTGACAGCATTTTTTGTATGGCTCCTCTTTTATATAATAAGCTGCCAAATGCCATAAAAGAACTTAACATAACAATGTTCAAAAGTAAACTAAAAAAGTGCTGATACACAAATGCTATTATACTGTAACTGAATTTTTAAATGATAAGGAAATTAATTGGAATACTAATATTTTAGACATTGTTTAACATGAAATTTTACAATCTTTAAACCTTATTCCATTAATATCTCAATAGATATTATTATTCCATGATGAAATTTGACAGTCAACTGACATAAGACCATATAATGATATATTGTATAATGATGAATTAGTTTGTACTGTATTACATTTTGACATTCTTTGAGTATTTACATGAATATTATAATTAACGACATTTTGATTATATACATTTATCACACTTTATACATTCTTTGACATTCCTCACATGGATGAACTGCAAGATCTACTAATGCAAGACCTTAGACCCTGGATGGATATATTGATCAAACTCAAAAACACAAGACAATATCCTGATGAAACACAAGATGTTGGCGAAATTGTGCTCACCAAACATTTATCTCACACAAATATATATCACAACCAAATAGAAGCCAGAAATTAATCTAAGATGAAGAATCAGATGACATTAATAAAAACCAGAAATTAATAGAAGATGAGGAAGAAGAAGACTTTAATCAGCTGACTAATTTAATTATTTTTTATTTATAAATTACTAACAAATTGTCTTGCCAGACATATTGCATGCCTCTCGCAGAGGCCAGTTTGTATGGGGCAACTTTTAAAATGTTTTGTATCATCTTATCTTACCTACAAACAGCAATAAAGATTTTGTATTTGTACATATCTATCATTTTTAATTGGATAACGGGACACTCACGTATATACGGTCGGTCAATCCGATTCGAGTTTCGGCCGCGTCCGGCCGTCCGTAAAATATATATTATTCGTCTATGGATAATTCAGATGTGCTTACTGTAAGCAGCTAGGAATGTAAGCAGTGTATTTCTCATTGTATATTGTTTGTTAATAAAAGCTCTGCCCGTTTAAAAAGGAAAAAAAAACATATTTATGATGTGTGTTTTACGGTTGTACACATAATTCTTGTTTAGGCGAAGCGTGAAATAAGAAACAAGTTGTCGAGAGCAGCCGAGCCTCGCTCCCCGGCGGTAACGCGCCTAACTCGATCACTGTACACTGATAGACTGGTAATGGATTACCCACTTACCTACAGGCGTCCCAGATTATTTTTAAACGACTGCAAAGAATTAAGGGTTTTCTTTTCGGTTGCATGTTATTTTTTTGATGTATGTTACGTGATAGGTCCGCAATTTGTGAATCGGTTGTAATGGAATTTTTATTTAGAAGTTTCGACTGAGCGAACTGATTTTAAAAATATTATTTTGATGAAAGTTGTTTTTTCCGCGTAATTTCATATTCATTATTTTGAAATCGATTCACTGGTTCTTAAAAAATCTAAGAGTTGCATACATCCAGCTGCCTTTGCCAGTTATTCTACCGCCAAGCAATAATGTGAAAACATGACTGTGTTCCGGTTTGAAGGGCAATGTTGCCAGAGACATTACAGGGCATACAGATATAACATCTTAGATCTCTGGGTGACGAGCGCAGTGCAGTGCAAGGTAATAATTTGGATTTTCGTGTCACTGTGCTGTTATGTGGCAGGCATGTTGCTTACCATCAGGCACATGCCATGCTCGTCTCGTCACTCTTTATTTAAAAAAAAAGTCGATGATATATTCGTCTATGTTATGAAATTTACTGTACTGTGTGACTTTAAGTTTTAAATTGAAATCGGCTGTTTCGTTTTTGAGTTATTTAGTGCAAATATAAGAGTTTGTCATCATTATAGCTCTGATTCTCTCCTTATGAGAGCAGGCCCCGATTCCCATCAGTGGGAAGAAATAGTGGGCTACCTATAAAAGCTCTACAACACTTCAGACGTACTTATTACTTCTCTACATGGTTAAACCCTCGTATATTTTACAGTAAGCACAAAGCTCTCTGTTTCTAGAGTAATTCAGAAGGAAATTGTTAAATGTTGTATAAATAACATTGTTTATAGTACCCTAAAGGCATTTTCGCTATTGCTTCGTTAATTTTACGCTAAGATTTATAAACACTGGCGTTTCGTTAAATGTGCTCTCATATTTATGGAACTGGCAATTAAATTTGATATTACGTGGAAAGGTTCATAATATACGCATTATTTTTTACGAGTTAAAGTGTTTTTATGTGCCAAGGTCATTATTAACATAAGTTACAATTCGCGATGGACACGTTGTGTCTATAAATACGATCAGCGTCCTGTGGTTTTACTCGTGCAGTACCCGTTATTTTCCCTCTATAAAAAGTAGCTTATGTTATTTATCACCATCATCAGCCGCAAGACGTCCACTGCTGTACATAGGCCTCCCCTAGATTTCCACAACGAACGGTCCTGCGCAACCTGCAACCAGCGACCAGCGACCTTTATGAGGTCATCTGTCCATCTAGTGGGAGGCCGTCCAACACTGCGTCTTCCGGTTCGTGGTCGCCACTCGAGAACCTTTCTTCCCCATCGGTTGTCAGTTTTGCGAGCGATGTGGCCTGCCCATTGCCACTTCAGCTTGCTTACTCTTTGAGCTATGTCGGCCACTTTCGTTCTTTTGCGAATATCCTCATTACGGATTCTGTCGCGCAAAGAGACTCCGAGCATAGCCCTCTCCATAGCTCGCTGTGTGACTTTGAGCTTCGTTATGAGACCCACAGTAAAGGACCACGTCTCAGTTCCATAAGCCATCACTGGCAACACGCACTGGTTAAAGACTTTCGTCTTTAGGCATTGGGGTATTCTGGACTCAAAGATGTGCCGAAGTTTCCCGAACGCTGCCCATCCGAGTTGGATCCTTATGTTATTAACAGACTTCAAATCTGACTGCGACTGCTGCAAATTTCAACCTGATCTGTTCAGACTTTCCGATGTGACTAAGCAACAAACATCAAAACTTTCGGATTTCTAATATTTATAATAGTCGAATAACATTTATTTAATAAGTAATATTGAAATAACAGTATCCAACGCTGCCAGCGTACTGGGCACTCTACAGCTCTGTGGCGATCTCAACGGCGTGTTTGATTTGTAAATTTGTATATTTTTTTGGTATTCATTTGCTTTTTATATTTGTAAATACTGTATATTGAAACAAATACCATTTTAGTGAGACACCCAGCGACCGGCGACGGCGACCGACGACCGATGTGCTCGGTAAACCATAAATCCAAACGTTTGACAAGACGCGATTTGTGTGATTTATTAAATTACCGAATTACCGCGATTTTCACATAAATCTTGTTGTTTTTTGTTAAACAAAAAATGTAATTTCGTTTGAGTCTGCCACTCGTCAATTTCACCAAAGTTTTGTGAAATTGTATTAGGCCATTTATAACGGTCTAAATTAAACAGGTTACTAGTATTATTATAAACGAAACAAGTTGCGGCATTATCTTCTTAATGTTTGCAAATATCGCCGATCCATTTGTGAAGTCTTTAAGCTCTATTAACGCTTCGTCTTCCCCGGGTGAACGAGTTTCAATAAAATCCCAAGTTCAATTACCATTCACCTTAATTCCCTCCAGCCGTGATAAATACTTAACAAAATACAAAATGCTCTTCAAAAGGAACAGGAAAATGAACAAAACGATCGTTAATAAACAAGAGAAGCCCAGAGGCCGTACTATGGGCTTTTATTCCGATAATAATAACTGTTCGATTGAATGACGTCCTTACTCTACTATTATATAAATATCGTTTATTACAATTGGCAAGAGACGTAGGATAGATAATCTACAGAGCTCAAACTATTATTGTGCCCCATTAAACATAAATAAGTAAAACATTTTTTTTTAATTTATTGTAACTATTTTTTCTTTCTGTTAGTTTTATAGTGCTAACTGTATTTCGCTTCAGTGTTTCTACCCATCTAAATTTTTTGATTGTGTAATGCTGTTTGTTTTCCATTTAGAATAAAATAAAATTGTACAGTTATTAATTTACCTAGTTGGCTTATTATATCTTCGTAGGTAATTATTATTGTTATGTTGCTATTAGAACATGAGAAGTTATAGCCTAGTACTGCACGGAGCTTGTCATAAAATATGATTTAACTCTACGCTATATGTAATTTCTTAAGAAACATTGCTCTCCAAACTGGAACACAGAGGTTTGACTATACGTTTGTGATAAGAACATCTAGGCTGTGGAATGAGCTGCCTGAGTGGGTTTTTCCCGATAGTTATAATCTTGGTGTCTTCAAATCGAGAGTAAATCGGTTTCTTCTAGGTAAACACGCTCCATCGTAGACCGCATCGTCGCTTAACATCAGGCGAGATGGCGGTCAAGTGTAAGCCTATAAAAGTTAAAAAAAAAACAGTACTTTTCACCCATTGCGACTCTGTCAACTACCGCCACAGGATTATGAATTATGACCTTACCTCTCTCTTTGTTAGAGAAGGCCCTGAGTTCCAGTAGTAGAAATGTTTAGTCCTTACACTTGGTCATATATTTTTGGAATAAAGCTGTAAATAATATAAACATCTCATGTACCGTAACTTTGAACCGTTTCCCTTGGAGATAAGATTCAGAATCGCGGTAGACAAAATATTGAACGTCGATTGTCTCATAAATATATCGCAGTCATAGGTAATGGTACGGGCCACAGGGCCAGTTCAGAATGATTGATCAAGATAATAATTAAATTGAAAGCGCTCGCAAAGGAACCTCCCTTGAGAACTGTTTTTGCGTTTCATTTTCGATGGAATGTGGAAAAAGTTTGCGTATTGAAGTTATACCTACTACTTTTGACGCACATAGAAAAAAAAAGATGAGATTTTATTGTTTTAAGTTACGGGTAGTTTAGTCGGGAGAACGGCGACTACAAAGACGAAACAAATTTACATCAAATAATTTAATTTTTTTAATGTTATACATATCATACAATAAAAGTACCATAACTGTTACTTAGGTACTCCTATGCTTATGATTTTTTTAATAATAAGTGACGAGACGAGCAGGACATGTGCCTGATGGTAAGCAACATGCCTGCCACATAACAGCTCAGTGACACGCAGCTATTGGAACATGAAGAGTCAAAATCATTACCTAGAACTGCACTGCGCTCATCACCCAGAGATCTAAGATGTTATATCTCTAAGCTGCCAAACAGTAATGTTTTCACATTACTGTTTGGCAGTAGAATAACTGGCAAAGTTTTGTATGGAACCTTCGGTGTGCGAGTCCGACTCGCACTTGGCTAGTTTACTCGGTGAAAATTAAATTACAAGGCAAGAATAATATTTGCTGATGCAGATAATATTAGTAAAAAAGCGAATATTGAAAGGTATTAGGGGTGAGCGATCCCCGTGTCTTAGCCTCTCTAAGGGCTCTAAGGCCCCGGCTCACGCTCGTCTAATCCGCCCTAATCGTGTAGATAACTAACCGCCCTCGTAACGGCTATTTGCAATTTAAATGTCGGGAAGCCTAATTCTCAAGGTAGACGAGCAATTTATCTTTAAAGTTGCGTGGGGGAAACACCGTCGTACCTTCGAAAAAAGGGTCCCGTAAATTTCAATATTCTGTTTAGCCACTGCGCTGTTGCAAATGGGTTTGTATCGTGATTACGGAAAAGAGGTATACAAATGAACTTGCTTAAATGAAGAGTGCTTAGATTCCTTCTTGGAAGCAACGCCGAAGCGTAAGCAAACATTGAATGCCTTTGGTTATGTAGATGTTAAATTGGAGGCGGTGAACACTTTTTTATATAATGTCGATGTTGAGTGACGCGACGACCAGGCCATGTGCCTGATGGTAAGCAACATGCCTGCTCATAACAGGACAGTCATCATCATCATCAGCCGCATGACGTCCACTGCTGAACACAGGCCTCCCCCCTAGATTTCCACAACGAACGGTCCTGCGCAACCTGCAACCAGCGGTTTCCAGCGACCTTTGTGAGGTCATCTGTCCATCTAGTGGGAGGTCATCCAACACGGCGTCTACCGGTTCGTGGTCGCCACTCGAGAACTTTTCTTCCCCGTCGGGTGTCAGTTCTGCGAGCGATGTGGCCTGCCCATTACCACTTCAGTTTGCTTACTCTTTGAGTACTCTTACTCTTATATGTCGGCCACTTTTGTTCTTTTGCGAATATCCTCATTACGGATTCTGTCGAGCAAAGAGACTCTGAGAATAGCCCTATCCATAGCAGTACAGTGACACGCAGCTATTGGAACACGAAGATACCAAATCATAGCCTGTCACTCCACTGCGCTCGTTACCCAGATATACAAGATGTTTTTAGCTATGTCCTGTAATTTCACTGCAAACATTGCCTTTAAAACTGGAACATAGTGATGTTTGCACATGTTTGGTGGTAGAATAACTGGCCAAGGTACTACTACTACTACTTTCCCAAGTGGACTCTTTGCAGAGTCCTACCAGTAAAGACGAAACTTTACGAAGGCTCCTATTACATTTGTACATTTACATAGGCTTAAAAGGAGATTCCATTACCTAAACATGTGTTGTTAGAGTAGTTTTTATATGAAATAAATATTTATTTTGATATTTTTGACTTCAAATCGCTTCGCTTGCGGTCAATAAGGTCACAATTGACCGCAAGTACGGTATCGTGACTCGTTGTAATTAAGGGAATGAGTAATCAATACAATACCCGTGTCTCGCTCCATGTCACGCGGGCAGAGCATGTGGTCACACGTGACACGTGGTCACGGGACTGAAGTCACGTCAACGACCTGGCACGCTATCGTGCCAATATCATAATTACCGCCCGCGGCTTTGCCCGCGTAGTTCCCGTTCCTATTATTATCCCTTGAGAAAAATGCGGTACTCCAGTAACCTATGTCAGTTACGTCAGTAACTGAACAACTGAGTAACCTATGTAGTATTCCAAATTAAAATCTAACCATGTTCCAAATTTGAACCCGATCCGTACAGGCGTTCCAACCTGATTGAACAACAAACATCGAAACATTCCTTATACTTGCGAATGTTTCGATGTTTGTTGTTCAATCAGGTACACACGGCACACAGCACACGGCGTGTTTTAAACGCGCTGACGACGCGCAGAGAACGCGCTTATACGCGATTCAAACGAGATTGGATCGCAACCTTGTAACTTAAGCAAACGGGGCGATTGTAAAACATGCCTCTAATGCGCGTATACGCGCAGATACAGCGGTACAGACGCGCTGTAGTCGCTCGTAGCTTTTACGTTTTGATCAGAGACTCCTCTTCTTCATTCATGTTCACTTCATGTCATATTCGTCATTTCATTCGTTATTGTCCAAGAACTTCTTTTGATTCTAAAATCTGAGTTAACTCGTCAAAATACAGCAATGAGATCATGTATATCGGCAGAAGAACGTTTGCTTATCACATTGAGGTAAGAAAACAACTAGTTTTTATTTATTTATTGACCGGTTACATTTTTAAATAAATCGTAAAATGTTATAAGTGCTCTTAGATTATGAATAAGAGAAAAAGATTTATTCAATATCATCATACATGTCATATATGATATCGGAGTCATTTGTAACCGATTCATTGCTTTCCAAATTTATCAATTTTAAACGAAATACACGCGCAGCACACAATAAACCATTATTGCAACTGAGGCGCGGGTGCAGTGGTGGCGTGAGCACCCCCAACCCCTCTGCCCGTACTCCGCTCCTTTGTACGCGCGTTTGTACCGCTTCAAATCAGCGTATACGCGCTTCATGCGCGCGTTCTGTTATCAATGCAAACGCAACAATCAGCGTTTACGGCGCCGAAGAAGCGCGTTCCTGAAATGCGCGTCGCAGCGCGTTTAAAAAACGTCGTGTGCTATTGTCGTTGAATCAAGTCGGAACGTCCTAACAAAAGGGGTTGAAATTTGGAACACAGATTGTATTCTGAAATAGCCAAAACCGGACATAAGCTAGTTCTTATTTTGGAAGAAATAACGGAACTACGCTGATAAAACCGCTAGTTGCTGCTAATCTTTACTAATGTTACAAAGCTGAAGAGGTATTTTTGTTTGAAAGCGCTAGTCTCAGGAACTACTGGGCTGATTTAAATTCTTCCACCTTTGGTTATTTATGTATAGCGCCTTGAGTGCCATAGGATATATATGTACAACGGGCAAAGCCGGGGCGAACCTCTAGTAAACAATTATTAGCTAAAGAAAACCTTCGAGGATAAATTTGGTTAATTTATTCAAATATCCGAAAAATGTCGCCTCTCTTCGGAATGGCTTTAGTTTACATATTATATTACAAAACTTGTCTCGTAGTCGCCAAAAAATTTCATAATTTCCTCACGCAATTCCTGAAGGACCGCGTGGTTACGACCGCAACAAAACACATGCTATAAACGCGGGGGGAGTCACTAACGCAAATGTTAAAGCCCAGAGCAAACCTTGTTTATCTACGATATATTTATGTATTAGGTATTATCGTGGCCATGAGCAATGGGAAATGCTCACGCATTTCTAGAAGGCCAATGACCATGGTCCCGAATTTATCTAGTGATAGATTTGTATATTGTATTTATATAGTGATAGATTTGTATAAAATTTGGTCGATATAACACCATCAATGTACAATAACACTATCAATGTACAATAACACCATCAATGTAATTAACACCACCAATGTCCAATAACACCATCAATGTACAATAACACCATCAATGTACAATAACACCATCAATGTACAATAACACCATCAATGTACAATAACACCATCAATGTACAATAACACCACCAATGTCCAATAACACCATCAATGTACAATAACATCATACAACACCATCAATGTACAATAACACCATCAATGTACAATAACACCATCAATGTCCAATAACACCATCAATGTACAATAACACCATCAATGTACAATAACACCATCAATGTACAATAACACCATCAATGTACAATAACACCATCAATGTACAATAACACCACCAATGTCCAATAACACCATCAATGTACAATAACACCATCAATGTACAATAACACCATCAATGTACAATAACACCATCAATGTACAATAACACCATCAATGTACAATAACACCATCAATGTAATTAACACCACCAATGTCCAATAACACCATCAATGTACAATAACACCATCAATGTACACGGTTTTAAGCAATAAAATTTATTTCTATTTCTGTTTCGAGTGGAAGTTGGTTTTTCTTTTTTCGAAGAAAATAAATTATTTGATGACAAGTTGACCTTTCAAAAATTACCGCACCGATTTTGATAAAATTTATGTGTAGCCTCTGAACTATTTATTATCACCTACAAAAAACAAACCCGAATCATCAAAATACATCTTATACTTTTAAACGACCAATTCTTGTAGGTAAATATATAGAATCTGAATCTCGGAAACGGCTCGAACGATTTTCATGAAATTATGCATCCAGTTTTTTTTAAAAAAAACGCCGTTTTATGCGCGTTTTTAGACAATGAAAAACTGTTACATAAACATTACAATGCGACGGCAAATTTCGCGACGCCGCGCGACAGTATATTAGCTCAGTCGGGAAGATGGGCGGTCATAATATGGTAGGTCCGGGTTCGAATCCAGCCGCCGCGTTTCTTTTTTCAAGTTCTTTTTGTGAGAAAATCGGTATGTGCCTATATAACTAACAGAGCAAAGCTCGGTCACCCAGGTACTATATAATTCTCGGAGAAAAAATAGCCGTATCAATCTCATCCTTTTTTTAACTACTTTCTCGTTTAAACTACCTTAAACGAGAAATAGCGAAAAATCACATAGGAACCCGTCTAACCCTATAAGAATGTTTCAAGGTTCAATGTCATAGAACTACACGCGGCCTCGCAATACTCGCTAATCCAATTACACAAAGGGTTTATTTTATTTTAATATCACATCACATATTCCTTAATTACATTACATGGACGTAAACAAACGGATATAGCGGTATACATACGTAGAAGCTTATAACTGGAAAATTATAAATAGTACTGTAGGAAGATTACTGGATACATGAGTGACGAGCGCACTTTAATGTTCCAATAGCTGCATGTCACTGTGCTGTTAAGTGGCAGGCATGTTTCTTACCATCAGGCACATGCTCACGTCCTGCTCTTCCCGTCACTATTTCTTAAAAAAAAAAACAACAGCGTAAATTTTTTTTATTAAATCGGGAATTAAATCGCTAAAAGTCCGAATAAGAGTAATACCCCTGGGACAGTCCGAGAGGCGGGGCGGAAGATCTGTCCACCGTGTGATAGTAATGACGACCCTGGCGCGAATACGGATTTGAGATGCCCAGTGTGCGGGAAAATTTACAAGAGACGAGCCTGGTACCAAAAGCATTTAAAGACACATGATGGTGTTGAAGCACGACAGCCGTCGGTCAGTACTTCGACAAACACTATGGATAGAGTTGACCCTCATATATCCCAAGGTGAACCATCGAGTGAAAACTACCAGGAGTCCATTGTCATCAGGACACGTCTTGGCATTCCCAGTCTAAAAACTCTACCTGGAAAGTTCATGACGAAAACTTGGCGATCTTGTTAGAACATCCTGGGCCAAAACAAGACCCTAAACAGCCAAGTAGAAACTTTCCAGAACACCATATATACATACTTCTCGGAACATTACCCACCATCAACTTGTTATGCTCAAAATAGCAAGGAAAATATGTTCAAAATGAAATTGCGGAGGAAGAAAGAGAGTTAATAAAACGTCTTCGTGTAGCTAAAACCATGGGCGACAACCATCTAAGTCACCAACTGTCCAGAGCTCTAAGATCAATCCTTAAATTAATACAAGGAATATCGCTTCAAATTAGTAAAAATCGTGATAATTTTAACAGAGCTAAACACGAAGTAGACTTTGATAAAACCCTTTTCAATACTCCAAAAATATTTTCAGGGAGCAAAATGGAAAGCTTATCTTGACTAACGCGCAAATTTACGATCACTTTAAAAGCCCATACGAAGTGCCTAAACGCGGGAGCTCGTACGTAGAACCAAACATCCAAAGACCTAATGATCCTCTGACAGGCTTTCAAGGCACCCCACCTAGTGAAGAGGAAGTAAACTATCAAATTAAAAAGAAAACTACTAAATCAGCTCCTGGCCCAGATGGCATTCCTTACATAGTGTATAAAAGTGTCCATCAGTTCGTAAACATATCTTGAATATATTCATTAAGATCTGGTCAAGAAAGCAAGTCCCAGTAGCATTTGGAAGAGCAATTTTGTCCTCATCCCTAAAAAGCAGGAAGTAACTCATCCCAAAGACACCAGACCGATAGCCCTAACCAATACAATTTCTAAAATCTTTTTCAGTATTTTGCAAACAAAAATGACCACATTTATGACTAGCAATAAGTATTTCAGGCCCAATCACCAGAAAGGGTTCTTGCCTGGTATTTCTGGATGCCTGGAACACAATACATTACTAGCAGAAAGTTTGAAAGATGCCAGAACACATGAGAGGCAAATTACAGTCTGCTGGATAGACCTAGAGAACGCGTTTGGTTCTGTCCAGCATGAACTTATGATATTTGCCCTAAAATGGTATAACTTTCCTGATGAAATTATTGACATAATTAATTCTTATTATTGCCACTTAAAATTCGCCATAGCAGTAAACAAGGAATACACAAAACCACTTGAATACAATGTAGGACTATTCCAAGGGTGCTGCTTATCACCAATAGCATTTAATATAGTTATAAATATTTTAGTAGACAAATTAATATCCGTGTGAAAAGAAATGGGGCTACCGGTTTAAAATCAACAATAAGTACACTGAGTCAATCTTGGCCTTTGCGGACGACCTTGCAATACTTACACGTAATCCCAAACAGTGTCAAGAATTGTTGAACGAAGTCGATGAGTTCTATACATGGACGGAGGGAATGAGGACAAAACCATCTAAATGTCATTGTCTTTGTCTGGGTAGAAGAAATACCAAATATACGTCTTACGATCCGGGACTCTCCATAAGTGGCCAAGGAGTTGCCACAATTGCAGAGGCAGTGCCTTTCAAATTTCTTGGTAGAAAGATAGATCACAAAGGACGTACACCATCATTAGAGGTGGTTGTTGAAAATTTCATGAACAACCTCAATAAGGTAGACCAGCAGCCTATCAGCAATATCAAAAAGCATGGATATATGACAACTACCTCACATCACGTCTCACTTGGCCTTTCCTAGTATATGACATCGGTAAAACTCTCCTGGCAAAGCTAGATGCCAATGTCATAAAGATATTGAAGTCATGGTTCGGATTGGCACATCCGGCTGATCCTCTACTCTTTTAGGGATCACAATAGTTTTGGGCTGAAACTAAAGAAACCGTCTGAACTTTACAAACACCTAAGAGTTACAAAAACGCATGTTTTGGGAAAGTCGCAAGACGAATTAATTACATCTCTCCCAAAAGACAAAACTGCTTCAGACCTGGAATCTAAACTTCAATTCCATAAACAATTTATGGCAGGTGCACAAGTAAATACTGCTGGGTTGGGTGCGAGAAAAAAAAGGAAGACCGAGACATGGTAAAAACCTTTCTACAACAAGACGAAAATGACGGTTACAAAGTGCACGCTATGAATTTAGAAATGCAAAGTGAGTGGTTAACCATAGGTGAGTTCTGTATCCCATTAGCTCTAAAATGGCGCACCTTGATCTATGACTGGTCCCCTGCCTTATTAAAATTTTATCTAAATGCATTCCAAATGACCCTCCCTGACCAGAGTAACTTGGTAAGGTGGGAAAAGCCTCTGAAAAATGTTGCTATACTTGTGGAGAGGCGATATGTTCAGCAAGGCACATATTGGTGGGATGCAAGGTGCTCCTTAATGGGGTCATTACTCACGGCGTCATGACAGAGTACTTGAAATCATACGTGAAGCCATGAGCCTTTCAGTAGCTAGAGCCCAAAAGGATTGACGACAAACAACAGACAAATTAACTTTGTTAAAGAAGGCTCAACTTCAAACTCCAGGAACAAGCCTTACTCAATCCTGGGTACAGCACCTGATTGGACTATTTTAATGAACACGTATGAAAAGCACTACAAAATCCCAGAGGATGTGGGTATTTCGTCATCCAGACCGGACATTTTCCTTTTTTCTAGAGCTACGAAACGCATAGTCCTTGTAGAACTTACCGTACCGTGGGAAACTAATATACCTAAAGACCACGCGATGAAACAAAATAAGTATTACGACCTCCTAAACGAATTAACAAAAAACGGCTATGTAGTTAGTTTATACGCTGTAGAAGTGAGAGCGAGAGGTATACCAGCAAAATCTCTCTATAACCTACTGAAAGACCTTGGCTTATCCAGAAGTGCAGTAAGTTCTATACTAGAACGTGTATCTAAAGCTGCACTAGTAGGCTCATATCAGATTTGGCTGGACAGGGAGAGAAAAACGAGTGGTGAAGGTGAGTGTTGATGTACGTCAGAAAGGGGCCCCTTAAACCTACGCCCGAGTCACAAGTCTCGGGAACTACTCGAGTTTTTCTCTCTCTGCCACACGATGGACCCGGCACCCGCACGGTGAATCCATGGAATGCTAAGAAAATCGTATCGTCTCTTTGTAAATTCTTCCTTCATGTTTCGAAAGTTACTCGTGTTTCGAGGATAGGCGTCATTCGCCAACTCAGAACTGCAGCCGGAGTGGGTTTCCCCCATGGTTATAATCTTGATGTCTTCAAATCCAGAGTGACTCTGTTTCTTCTAGGTAAGCATGCTCTATCGTAAATTGCAGCGTCGTTTAACATCAGGCGAGATGGTGGTCAAGTGCGAACCTATACTAGTTAAAAAAACAAGAAAATAGCGGGATCGGGTAAAACCGTGTGTTATCGAATTCGAAACGTATGTAATATTTACGCACCAGAATCCACAGTTCCTTTACCGAAAATGCCAACCTTTGTCGAACTTTGAACTATAGAATATTGTAAGGAGGGTTATTAGGAAAAAGTATAAATACCAATCGTCTCATCAAATATTCAAGAGGAAGGCAAAGAAACGACTTTAAATGCTGGTTTGAGGGTGGAAAAAATAACCATATAATATCTACCTACTGTAAAATATGTTTAACTTCTAGACATTTTTTATCTTTAGACAATCGATTTTTAAATGTCATCTGTGAACACGTGGCTCAGTTGTCACTGAGCTGTGCGTCGTGGGTTCGAGTCCCACCCAGGACAAGCATTTGTGTGATGGATACGGATGTTTGTCCTCTGTCTGGGTATTTCTATGTATCTTGAGTATGTATTTAAAATTATGTACATTTATCATAAATAACTTGTTTTCAGCCAAAACTAAGTAAAACATGTACCAGTTAGCTGATATTATTCATATTTAATCGTAAATATTATGTATGTATATATTTCTTTTGTGCGTGTGTTTGTCAAGGAACTCCTCCTAAACGGCTGGACCCAATTTAATGTTTTTTTTGTATGTATGCCCTGGGTGGTTTAGATTCACAAGCCAACCCGGCAGATGGCGCTGCAGTCGGTATCTATGTTATTATCCGAGCGAAGTCGGGACGGGCAGTTAGTGAAATACAAAAATACTCAAATATGTAAGTAAGACAATGTATTTATTGACAATTACAATAAGTATTATATCAGCTATTTGGCCGTTATTATAGAAGAATTGCTTAGTCAGTGATAAACCATTGTAGCTTCCAATTTAAGCTAAATTTTTATACATAGTAAAGAGTGAGGCCTGATGGTAATCAACAACCTTGCTCATAAATAGTACAGCGCACGCAGTTGTTGGAACACGAAGAGTCGTCCAAATCCGCACTGCGCTCGTCTTCCAGAGATATAAGATGCTATATTTCTATGCCTGATATTTTTTCTAAAAACATTGCCTTTTAAAGACATTCTCCGAAAGCCCACATTTTTACTAAACATTGGAAAACATTTGTACCTTTGTGTACGATTGTTGTCAAAGACGATCGGTTATAGATCGATGAACAATGCGTGTTATGTCAAGGATCCTTTGTGTGACGGCTGACCCATCCTTCAATCGAAAGCCTCTTTAGACAGGTCGCCCACCTGTGCGAGGAATCTATGCGAGATGAGGGTGGGTAACGATGATGTGGAGGCGGTAACGGTGAGGCATTCCACTAGAGTCGAGTGAGAAGTTAAGTGGTATGAGGGATTAGCGAAATCTAATCCTAGTTCCACATAATAGGATTTTTCCAGTGGTAGGTCTCTTTGCAGATTTCTTATGGAAAAGAATCACATCTGTTTGATAATATCGCATAAACAGTAATGTGCAAAGGTACTGTGTAATAGTACTGTGTTCTGGTTTGAGGGAAATGATTCTAAAGAAATTATCTTCTCATTATGTGAGTGACGACCGCAGTGCAGTGCCAGGCAGTAATCTAAATTCTTTAACATTTCTAATTTAATTGAGACCTTAACTATACTAATGTAAGACGATTAGTTAATTTAAATTTTACTCTAGAACAAAATCTGAAGCAGAATTTGTTAATCAGTATTATTTATATACCATTTCTGCCTAAAAATTAATCCGCTAAATTTTATTGGCTAAATTGAACCGGCAAACACGTAGGTACGTAGGTCATCAGCATTACAAGTCAAGGTGGGTTGTTGACTTTACAATCAATGTCCAGTTAATCGTATTTGAAAGGTTTTGTATAGATTAGCCCAAAAACTGATTGGCCGCTTGAGTGTTTTTTTAACCCCCGGCCAAAAAAAGGGGTGTTATAAATTTGACGTCGATGTCTGTCTGTCTGTCTTTGTGTGTGTCTGTCTGTGGCACCGTAGAGCTTAAACGGATGGGCCGATTTCGATGCGGTTTTTTTATTGGAAGGTTAATATCCGTGCGGATGTTTGTTTGGTTAATATCGATTCAAGATGGCCGCCTCCACAAAATGGCAGACAAAATATTTCTTCACAGCCTACCTCAATATGGGTATCAAATGAAAGGGATTAATTAGTAGAATACAATACATAATAACAAATCTCAAATCCAAGATGGCCGCCACCAAAAAATGGCAAATTATATTATTTTTTCACTACTACCACAACATGGGTATCAAATGAAAGGGCTTGACTAATAGAATACTTTGCACTATGACAAATTTTAAATCCAAGATGGCCGCTACCACAAAATGGCGAAATACATTTCTTTTTTCACAACTCCCTTACTATGGGTATCAAATGAAAGGGCTTGACTAGTAGAATGTTGTACAGATAACAATCCGAGGTAGTCGGGGGTTAATCAAAATTTTTAATTTTGTTCTTGTTTATTTAAAGCTAGTTGGTGTCATGTGTACTGTTTAAGAAATTTGGGTTTGCGCAAATTTGGGTCTTTGGAATAGAGTAGAAGGCGCATTACTAACCTTATCTACGAGCGAGTACTACATCTCATACGCCGACCAGCGCAAGAACACTTCAAATGTCACGAGTTTCGATTCGAACGGTTCGGCTTGGGCTGCCGCTGGTAGGGAAGATCAACGATCTGTACTCAGTCATAGTACACTACTACAGTACTGTACCATAAACTGGTTTGGTAAATC
The DNA here is from genome assembly GCA_017562165.1 of Ectropis grisescens. NCBI lineage: Eukaryota > Metazoa > Arthropoda > Insecta > Lepidoptera > Geometridae > Ectropis > Ectropis grisescens. Next base: position 24,332,666 of record CM029787.1, on the reverse strand, counting down.
CGGTATCTCAGCAAGGGGTGCCCTTCGGCCCGGGCGGCATATACAAGAGCTGCCAATTGAGCTGTACAAGGCGACTAAGAGATGGACGAAGGGAATGTCCACCCAAAGAAACACTTCAGTTTTATTAATCATTGATAGGATTACGTTGAACTACACTGTCGCCCGATATTAAGCAACGATGTGACGCCATCTACGACGGAGCGCGTTTTCCTAGCTGAAACCGATTCAGCGTCGTCTTAGAGACGCCATCGTATGAACTTTTTGGGCACTAGTCCGATAGAAAAAAAAGGACAAGGTGGTAATTAGGCAGATCAAGTGATTAATTAATGTATTAGAATACAAAGTAGCAGCAGGAATCGAGATATTTGCTAATTATATTTCACTAGTCACTCTTCGTCGTCGTAGTTTCATTTCGTTTGTACAAACTTTACGTATGTCCTGTGTGCTATCACTGCGGTTTTGCTCCACAAGCGAGCAGTACCTTTATGACAGTGAGTTTTCAAAATGCCATATCGTTAGAACGTATGGATGTGTTGTACTGCAGTGTTGCTCTAGAAGAGCAGATCAATACCTGCGCCAATACTGTAACGAATTTCATTTATATCTACTAATTAGTTTATTTTGATCAATTAGTACAGGCTAACTTAATTACCTAATACTAGTCAAGGTTGCCAAGTGGTTGACTATACTAATAATAATCTTGACCACATACTTTCACAATAAATAAAAGAGTATTTATGCGTGTGCCATACATGGTCCAATATATTTATTGTGTGTGTAATGTTTTGACAACGTCTAATATATCGATGAATGCCACACCGGCTGCATGCACAAAAAAGTATCCCGTTATGTCCCGTTACGCTCATTGTACGCTTGTGCCGCATCTATCAATGTTTTGTTGTGATGTTTTCACGTTAAACTATCGTCCGTAAACCAACCGAATTTACAGACAACCAATTTTTATTAATTTAATGCGCATAATTTAGCATTCTGCACCCTTTATATAGATGTGCACCTATATCCTAAACTATACCTAAGTGTGGTAAATTTCAATCTTCTCCGTTCACGAAATTTACATATTTTTTTTGCTTCATTTACGTTTTCGTACTTATAGCAATTATTGTACAATGCTGCTTGGACGTAGAGGAACTAAAAGGTGGTGTCGCTTCTCCAGGCGGAACTTCCAAAGTGTGTTACCACTAGAAAACTGTTATGCATAGCCCGGGTATCCTACTAATATTATAAATGTGAACGTTCAGATATTTGGTGCTCGATCACGTCGGGACAGCTGAGCGAATCCGGTTGAAATTTGAAACACAGTTAAATTATAGTCTGGAATAACACACAGGCTAAAATGGGAGCAAAGGCAAAGGAACATGGACCAGAACCGCTAATACCTATACCCCACACTCAAATAAAAACGTGGCTGCGTAGAAATACTGCAGAAGCTTATTTAACACAATGGAATAACAATGAAGGATGCAGGCAAACAAATAATGCTGTTCTGGAAGCATCGAATAAACTTGCCCGCAACCTCATTAGATTAAATAGGTACAAAATTCGTAAAGTTATAAGTATAATAACTGATCACTGTCTCTTAAATGAGCATCTATTTACCATAGGTGTAACAGACAGTTCTCTATGCAGAGGATGCATGGAGGAAGAAGAAACGCCACAGCATGTACTCGTGGAATGCAGCAGTGTGGCGAATCAACGGGCAGATTTCCTCCAATCTCCGTCGTCTGTTCCGGATGCCTGTCGCAACCTTAATCGGATGCTTGCCTTCTGGGACGGCCTAGGCTGGTTGGAGTAGGAAAGGAAAGTATGAGTCACGCACAACGGCCTAATAAAGAGGCTAGGTGCGGAAAAGGCCCCGCCAAACTAACTAATACACAGACTATTATTTATCCCTGCAAAATTACGGGATCGAGAAATACGAGGGTGCAACCGTGGGATACTACTAGTAATAAACAGTTGTAGAATATATTATAATTCGTTTTTTATTGTTTGTTGAAATGAATTAACTGTTGAATACTTCAATTACCTCAATTGTCCTAGTTTCTAGGACATTCGATCAATAAAGAAACGCGGTAACTACCTTATTGGGCTCTCATTAATTAAAGTCAATAACGTAACGACTTTATATTTTTAATATAACTAATTGATAATTATATATGATTAATTAACAATTAAAAAATTATTTTTTTAAATATTTCACTTAAATTGATTGAATTTTAGGAAAAACTATACAACAACTTATTATTTTGGCTTTACTCAGTGCTTACGAAATCTCATGCAAATATTTTCAAACAATAAAAAGTTTCAAACAAACTTTCATCCCTTATTTCACCCCTTTGGAGGTTGAGTTTTGAAAAATACTGTAACACATAATTCATTATTTTGATCATGCTCAATTCGTGCGAAATTTATGCGAATACGTTTCAGGAATAAAATGTTTCATAAAAACTTTCATCCCGTTTTTTACACCCTAAGGGGTTGAATTTCGGAATGATATTTCGTAAGCACTGAGTAAAGCCAAAATAATAAGTTATGTTACATAGTTTTTTTCTAAAATTTAATCAACTTAAGTGAAATATTTAAAAAATAATTTTTTAATTGTTAATTAACCATATTCTGGACTGAAATTTTTTAGGCAACCCATTTGCAATATATTTGTTGACATATTAAATTACATATAAAACACTTTTCATCCAATAAGCAGCTCGGTGAAGGTCGTTGTATAGCGGGATCTCCTACTACATGGAACGATTTTCAGTCGCGCCCGCATTTCTGTAGAATGCTGTGTTATGTAAAAATTTAAATCACAACTCACAATCCGTTTTAAGCCGTGCGCGGCTGGATCGCGCGGGATCGGCCCGTCACCCGTCGCGTTCGAATTGAATGAGATCTAGTAAGTAGTTTTATTTTAATACGTCATAAATTCACTATTGTTAAAACACTGATTAAAGTAACAATGAAGTACAAGAACTTTTATATCTATTATGTTACTTGCTGCTACGGAAACCTTCATGGGCGAGTCCGACTCGCTCTTGCTTATTTGTGTTTGAAACAAAAGAAAAAATACGTCTACAATATTTTTTTTATAATCTAACTGACGGATTTTTATAAGTCACCTGCCTGTTAAAAACATTTTTTTGTATACAAAACACAAATAAGTGGCGAGCCTGGTGGCAAGTTGTCACCGAAATCTATGGATACCTACAATGGCAGGTAGCGCTGGTGGAATGACTTTAATAACTCTGTAAACCTTTCTTTTAAGATGTCTTTTTAAGGAGAAGACCGAGAAACGCAATTAATTCTAAAGATTACAAGTAACATTTTGGTAGTATATTTAGTTACGTATGTAGTTTGGCCATTAAGCCATGTTTTACGATTGTAAGGACGTAGGTTGGTATTATTAGTTACTTAACTTTTATTTTAATAAATCCTAATGCATGTATTCTAGTTAATGCCCTAGTGGCTTAGTTGGTAGTAGCTCTGCCTGCGAAGCCGAGGGTCGTGGGTTCGATCCCCACCCAGTGCAAATATTTGTGTGATGAATTCAAATGTTTGCGCTGTGTCTGGGTGTTTCTATGTATAATAAGTATGTATTTAAAACTATATAAGTATTATATCAGCTATCTGGCTGCCATCACACAAGCTTTGCTTAGTTTGGGGTCAGATGGTGTTGTGTGTGAATTGTCCACCAATATTTATTTATTTATTTATTTAATAGGACTTTGTGACTTTGACATTTATATTGTGAAAATAATCTGTAACTTATTTAGTTAATGGAATAAAATGTAATGTGCGTAAAAACATTTATTTAACGGTTTTTATATACATTTGTAATCTAAAGTTACGTTGAACGAAACTCAACTAGACTTATCTTCACTTTTTCCGTTGTTTTAAACGTAAAAAAGTTAACCACACGGCTCGCAAAGTGCTCGTAGCACAAAGAGGAGTTTTCAGAACTAAGCGAAAATGGCGCCGCGCCGTGCTCGGTGGACCACCAAACTAAACAAACCGGGATTAAAGTAGTTTACGTCAAAGGAGTTAAGAATACTAATGCTAAGAAAATTGCACAAAATAAAAATACAACGGCATCCCTACATTTTGAAGACTAAGGTCTTTAAACTAAATAAATAAAAATGTATATTAATGCATGCACGCAAAAAGTTGTACGTAGGTACATACTTCTTCAATTATTAAGAAGTATTTCTAATGCGCAACTATCGTGTTTCACCAGCCCAAAATTGGTTAGGTAGTAGAGACTGTAGAGACTACTTGAGATGAGACCAACTATCTGAGAGTCTATATCGCCCCGGTTTCGCCTGTGGAGCATATAACTCTGCCTATAGCCTGAATGCTTTGGGGCTATACATATTATATATACTCGTATAGCCTATAGAACGAAGGGAGCACACATATATCCAACGGAGGAAGAGTTTTTGAAATCGGTGTAGTTATTTCCGAGGTTAGCGCATTCAAACAAAAACCTCTTCAGATTTATAATAATAGCATCATCGATATAATTAAAGAAACGAAGATGAGGTATGCCATAATCTAAAGACAACATAACGTGGCGAAAATTTGTTTGAAAAATTTGAAAATTGAATTGTCAGCGAACGTACACAATTGTCAGCGAACGTACAAAACTCCTTGTTGCGACTGAGACTAAATCAGGAGACGTCACCTGATTTTGCATCGCCATAGTAGAAGCGCGTTTGCCGCTTCTGCGTTTTTAAGTTTAAGTTCGATGAATAGCATAGATAGAACATTAACAACGTAACAGCTCGCAGTGCGTCGCCAGTAGATGAACGCACATAAACAAATACCTATTTAATTTTAACACATTGATATTAAAATAATAACTTTTTTATAACTTTTTAATAATAACTTTTTAAGATGTTTTTCCTCTATACCATGTAATTTCACTAGAAACATTGCTCTTCAGATCGGAACACAGTTAACGTTTGCACATTACTATTTATGGGTAAAATAACTAGCAAAGGTGTGGTACATCCACTACAGAATTTAAAAATTACATTTCATGTGAATCAGCCATTTCCATGACTTTGAAGTATTTAAATGCTATGATTATGAGCAAAAGTAAAGCGAGGATCAAAAACAGCTGCCTGCAATATTTTGAAACTTTTTATTTTATAGTTAGTGTGCTAGAAATATACTAGATACACCACCGACTATAGTTACACTAAGTGTAAAGACACTTTCCCCAGTATGTCCGTGGCGTATCCATGTAATTTTAACACGCCCGAGGTCACTGCGTACACAATGCAGACTCTATGCAGATATCTGGGTTCTAATCCTGCCGATACTACGAATGTGAATCTTTGTTGTTCGACCATGTTGGATAAGGACATTGCCCGACGGAAACATTGGCCTTCAAGGCAATGTTTCCAGAGATATTACAGGCAGGGGTTAGAGATATATCTCTGGGTGAAGAGCACAGTGCAGTGCTAGATTTTGACTTTTCATGTTCCAGTAGCTGCGTGCCACTATGCTGTTATGTGGCAGGCATGTTGCTTACCATCAGGCACATGTCCTGCCCGTCTCGTCTCTCTATACTACTTTTTATTTCGAAAAAATGTAGATTTTCTAAAGTCATCGGCATCCTTTTACATGGTAGAAGTCACAGGCAGATACTAGTATCAGTCACATTTAAGAGAAGCAGTGTAGCACAGTTATTATAGTAATTTAGTTGTGTTGGTCAAGGCATTTTGCCAGCATAAAATGTCTATAAAATAATTGTTTTAGTATTCATCGCATAAGCATGAAGAAACCACTAATGATTCCCACTACTGGAACTTGGGACCTTCTCTCGTAAGGATCTCTCCTTGGTCACGACCATCATTTACCATGCTAACCCAGTGTGGGTTGGCGGATGATGACCTCGAAAGATCTTTGGAAAATACCGATTATTCACGATATTTTCCTTCTCTGTACAAGCCAGTGGTGAATGCCAACTGGCGTATCTGCAATTTATTTAAAAAATTAAATAAACTTTTATTTACTAGTTACAAAAATGTTGGAGAACATAATAAATGAAGTTACAAATTGAAATGTCTGATTTACAACAAACACAAGTTTGGAGTCATTATTTTAGTGACCGCGCTCGTCGAATTTCCGACCAAAAGTGCCCATCGGCATTCGACATTTCCACGCTCTGCTATTGGAAACATACTCAAAGGGGAAGGCGGGATTTAAACCTACGACTTGCCGATTGTGAATTGCAAATTCAAGCCACTAGACCACCAGGATTCTTTATTTCTTATTGACAACTAGCTAATTATGAAATAGTTTTGCATCAATGTAAGAATAATATCACTATCTTAAAATAGTCAATTGAAATGTTCATTGTACTTGGTCCAGCTTAACTCTCATTAGTGTAAGTCGTTGTCTATAACGGCGCTGATTGATATAAATAAATAAAAAATAAAAAAACAAAATAAATACATTTCAATAGGGTTAAAAATAGCTTATGTGACAATGCAGGGTCAAAGGGAACGCCATACCAAGATTTCATGTAATCTTGTTAATTGCAAAATTACTAGGAGAAATACAAACATAAACCTTACTTGTATGTATTGCTTACGTAATGGCGTAAATTAAATTTTTGTCCGTTTAAATGTTTTATATTCCAATAGACACTAATGTAAACGTGAAAGATTGGAAAGATTCAATTATTTCGGAATGGCTTATCCGATGGGATTGTAATTTGGACTGTAAGTAGATAGCATGGAATAGTATCTATGCTACTATTTACCTTGGATATAAGTTAGGATGTATAAGAACTTATCATCAATGGGTAATGGGTTATTTTAAAATTAAGCGCCATGAAAAATTAATCTGTTTATCTTTTAGTTATACAAACTATTATTTATTTTAACTGAACTCTCAAATTTTACGCAGAAATTTCAGTCCACACTTAGTGGTTATTTTGTTACAGTATATATAACTTATTTACATATTGGGACGTGAAGCGAAAACGCTGTACCTACCCCATTTAACCAAAATTGCGCGGTCGAAGAAGTATAAAATTTCGCACACTTCATGCAGAGAAAGAGTACAGAATTTTGTAGATACACTTACTGTCCATGTGGAGAAGGGATTGCCAATATTTTCAATTATGCATAGAATAACAAGAACAAAATGAAAATTTTGACTAACCCCCGACTACCTCAGATTTGTTATCTGTACAACATTCTACTAGTCTAGATTCCCTTTCATTTGATACCCATATTAAGGGAGTTGTGAAAAAAGAAATGTATTTCGCCATTTTGTGGAAGCGGCCATCTTGGATTTGAAATTTGTCATAGTGTATAGTATTTTACTAGTCAAGCTCTTTCATTTGATACCCATATTGAGGTAGGTTGTGAAGAAATATTGTGTCTGCCATTTTGTGGCGGCGGCCATTTTGAATCGATATTAACCAAACATAGCTAAGAACATCCGCACGGATATTAACTTTCAAATAAAAAAACCGCATCGAAATCGGCCCATTTGTTTGAGCTCTACGGTGCCACAGACAGACACACACACAGACAGACAGACAGACAGACAGACATATAGACAGACAGACAGACAGACATCGACGTCAAACTTATAACACCCCTTTTTTTGGTCGGGGGTTAAAAATACAATAAATCAATAACAAAAACATTACGAACACGCATACACACCCTTTTTGCTTATTGTTAGTCTATGATCAAATTGAGACTACATTATTGTTTGTCCTTGATAATAAAGCATACATCCATAGTATTAAGGCCTCTGATAAAGGAACCTTAATAATGTTCGAACTTGTGATTTAAATGAATAATGGCCGATTTTCGACGACTCTGCGACCACTAGTAAAAATAAAAACTTATCCAGTGGAAGAATATTCTGATTCGTTAAATATTTATTAGGACTTCGCAGGAATTATTTGTCCTTTGAATCAACAATATCCGAAGAAGGCCTAGTACAATATTCATGGATGATGCTCGGAGCGAGTAGTGGCTATAGTAGAATGAATATCGTAGAAAGCCATTAATCAAACATTAACTCGGTTATAAAATAATTGAATAGAAAATGGACACGAAAATTGAAAGAAATATTACAAAAACTTAAATAAAGACTACAACGTAGACAGTCAAACAGCTCGATCAAACTTTTTATAGTTAGAGAGTGATGGCAAAGTTCCTATAAAATTGTAAAAAACGACTTTGCCCATTACCATTACAATAAAAACAAATGATATAACATGATATAACAAATGCTTGACAGTTTTCTGTAAAATAATTATTATAATACCATGACGTTTTCATTTTGAATTTTTAAAATGTATTCAATTTGGATGCTCCGCTCCGTCTTTTGTTTTTATTTCATTAATTGACTTGTAAATTTTACATTTATGAATGAAGAACTTTGACTTTAAGTAACTATTTTTTGTATAAAATAGAGTGATGGTACGAGCAAGAAGACATGCACTGGATGGTTAGCAACACGCCTGCCCGTAACAGCATTTTGCTACGCAGCTATATTTCATCATGAAGAGTCCATCACTGCTTAGCACTGCAGTGCAGTCGTAACCCAGAGGTAAAAAAATATTTATCTATGGGTCCCGTTATTTATCTGTAAACGGTGCCCTTCAAACCAGCAGCATGCTCTATATATAAGGTACTAGCGGCCCACTCCAGCTTTGCTCATTGTACATATACCTCTATAGCCTATAAAACTCAGGAATTACGAACATAAATAATAATAAGTAGACATCCGATCCCAAACTAAGCAAAGCTTGTAATATGGCGGCCAGATGCCTGATATAATATAATGCTTATATAGTTTTAAATGTATACTTATTATACATAGAAACACCCAGACATAGTACAATTATTTGAATTCATCACACAAATATTTGCATCTGGTGGGAATCGAACCCACGACCCTCGGCTTCGCAGGCAGAGCTACTACCCACTAAGCCACGAGGCCAGCCAAGACTTACACATATACAATGGTGTAATCATTTTTTGAAATTGGTTCAGTGGTTCCTTAGATTGAAACGTTCAAACAAGAAACCTCTTCAGCTTTATAATATTACCATAGATAATTAGATATGCGATCTCTTTCAAGTAACCGTGGTATGAAAAAGAAAATAGAAAACAGGTAACTGGTAAAAAACCGGTACCTATACAGGCAACACCAGATCGCGATTATCTTGAAAAAGTAATGGTTTCAGTATTTGGTCAATGTTTAGATGCAGCATGCTCTTTAGGTATTCCGCTCTATCTTCCGAAATACTTTTCAAACAATAAACAACATCAGTGGCACTGGTTCATAAGTGTTTTACTGTGTTCTGTTTGTTTATGTCGCAATAAAGAGTTTTCTATCCGTCTGATATCAATACGAAATTTCAAAAAGTAATTCAACTACTTTAAATTGTTTTTCTCGAAGATTCGTGAATTCGCAGGAATCGCGAATACACTTTTAATTCAAAAGCATAAATTTCCGTGCATTCATCTCAGCCAAGTCCTACATTTTTGCTATAAAGCAGACGATATTTGTATTTTTTCCTTAGAAATGCTAACGAGTAGGAAAACCATTGTTTGAAAAAAAAACACTTTTCTAGATTCGTGACTAATCTACTTACCTATTTAAGAAATTAAAAAAATCTAAGAAGTGTACCTAGTCACTTCGTAGGTTGTAAAGTTGACAAAAGCTCATATACTTACGTGTGAAAAGAAACTACATTTCCGGAGTTTAACGCCAAGAATGCCTCACTGAAGTAGTAAAAAAATAATTCATGGGAAATCGAAGTAAAATACGATTAAGTAGAGAATATCCAATTATCTGTTTTAAAACACAAACGTATTATCAGATTTATCTTTAAAATCAATATTTATAATTAAAATAATATTTGTAAATAAAATAAATATTTTAAATCATATTTATTTAATTTATGAATATAGTTCAGTTGTAAATAAAAATTTCAAGATTTTAAAACACAGCCACATTTGCGGATTTGCTTGTAACAAATCCAAGTAATAATTCGAAAAGAAAATTTGATTGAATTTTTTCGTATTGTTGTAAGAATAAAGTGCATGGCCTTACCGACGAGTGTAGAAAGTAACGCGAGCACAGCGGCCAACACGGCCGCCTCGGCCGACGACCGAGCCATGACTGCCGGTCTGAGCCGGGCTGCCATCACACGCGTCGCCCGACTAGCTAAACCCAGACCAGCCATTTTCGTGGGAATTTTCTAACATCAATATATTTCAATAATATCAGCGATCAAACAAATTACAGCAGGATCATAACTTGTCTTTCTGTTTAGGAGTTATGGCTCTACAGACGAATACACAATAATTTATTCAGGTTTTAACATACCAATGTACAGAAACACATGACAAACTTCTAATATTTCTCTTTTGTATTCTGTTCTTTATACTTCACCCCCAGAAAATGTATCAAAAAATGTCATAGGTAGTAAAAACAACTATTAGATTGCGCTTTCCACTTAACAGAGATAGGATAAAATATTTACTTTCTTACAGATTAGTGGTTCTGAAAAGGCCATATTAATTTAATGTCTACATATTTTTTTTATACTTTAACTACTATAATTTTCCACTTGACCGCCATCTTGCCTGATTGAAGCGACGATGCAGCCTACGATGGAGCAAGTTTACTCAGAAGAAAACGATTTACTCTCGATTTGAAGACAAAGATTGTAAACATCGGGAAAACCCCATCCAGGCAACGTATTCCAAAGCCTTGACGTTCTTATCATAAAAGTAGAGTCAAATCTCATTGTTCGTGTCTTTGGAACATTCACCATGAATCGATGTCACCTTTTCCAGATCGTAGCATTCCAATACAAAAAGAGCAAGGTCATGCAGATCAGTCTCACACTCTCTTCAAATCCAAAGTGTATCAGATAAAAAACCGATAAGCTAGCAATTTTTCAGCGATGCACAAGACTTGGCCACACCCCGGACACTCCACTAAAACTCCATTCAACCGCCGCTGTGGAGTTGCCTACTCTTCACACAACTACGCAGATGTCGTTCGTACACACGCGTGAATGTGTGCGTTAGCGCTAGGGCTACTGCATTGTTTTATTGAATAGTTGTGCCCCTTGAATTCACCTGGTGACGTAGTCTATAAACTTGCTATAATGTTGAGTTACATAAATAGAATGGAGCCAAATTATACTATTCTAATTATAACTCCAGGGGTTAAAAGGGTGTTTGCACAGATTTCTAAATTGTTTCATAAATCTGTGGGTGTTTGTATTGCCGCGTAAAATGAAACGAAACCGATGATAGATTAGATCAGGTGCCTAGATATCTATTTCTGTTAGTAGGTACACATTCGCACTTTATTTTACACTTACCCATGAAGGAAACTTTACTCTGTCACTATAATTATTCCTACAGGCGTTATCAATCCGTGCTTGGGCACGTAAGTTACTGGCTGTGTGTAAGTTACGAACTTAGAGTTAAAAATTACTTCGTTATTATAAATAAATAAATATTGGTAGACAATTCACACACAACACCATCTGACCCCAAACTAAGCAAAGCTTGTAATATTATAAAGCAACGTTATTGAAAAGTTTCTAATCTTACGTTATTTTATCATTAGGAAATTAAATAAAGCTTTTAATCTTGTGCCGTTTAGTTGACGGAAAGCCGTAAACAGCAAAACAACCCACCATGATGATAATTCGTTAGGAATTAGATGTTCGATACCAGCCCTTCGTTGAGTGCTCCTAGAGTATCCGAAACGGCCTGAGGGGTGAGGAAGCTTGAAATTGGCGGGGGGTGGGGAGTGTCCGTTCTATCTGTATTATCTATTCTATGACTTGGCATTCTTTTTCGCACAAAAGTGTTTTTGCCAATGAGCTTTTTGGCACGTCTCTCGATCGATTCCAGAGCCTTGAGCAACGAAATACATAAATAAATTGACTATTCATAACACAAGTATAACTTTTTGGTACATTTGACAGTTCAAATACTATGAAATTTCCCCTGTTAGCTGGTTCAGCAGTTTCTCCAAGTCCTGGCAGCCCCGAGCAGCGCGCCGCATACCCCCGCGCCCCCGAATGCGGCACTGCGCTCGAAGCACAATTAAATCACATGCCGTCACAGCACGCCGCCGTCCCGCGCGTTACGTGGCGATAACCACGCTGCTGTTACCATACGCGCGAAACTTTCAATGTTTGATAGAACTTACAGGACAGAGAAATTACAGGACATAGAGATAAATCAGCTTATTTATCGGGGTGACAAGCGCAGTGCAATGTTAGTTAATGACGTGGTCACGAGAAGACTGTCTTCTCGTGACCACGGCGGTTGTAGCGCTGCCGAAACGTCGAGGTATTTAAACAATGAATTAAATCGTGATTAAGTCCTGTACATTATTATAAACATTATTTATGTGTTCAAATCGTGAAAGTTTAAAAACAATGATTTTAACTTTTCATGTTTCAATAGCTGCTTGACATTGTGTTTTATGGACAGGCGTGTTGCTTACCATCAGGCACATGTCCTGCTTGTCACGTCACTCCACAATGTAGAAAATAATTATTGATAGGAATTAAATTGATCAGACTGAAATAGATTATAATGAAATAGAACATATTTTGCATTTCTGTAAAAAGATGTAGAGTTCTTAGCAGAATTTTTATGTAATTTTTAGTAGTGGTAGGACTCTTGGCAGAGTTCGCTTGGGGAAGTACCACACCTTTGCCAGTTATTCTACCGCCAAGCAGTAATGTGCAAACATTACTGTGTTCCGGTTTGAAGGGTAATGATTCCAGAGAAATTACAGGGCTTAGAGATATAACATCTTAGATCTCTGGGTGACGAGCGCAGTGCAGTGCTAGGTAATGATTTGGACTCTTGTTGTAATGTTCCAATAGCTGCGTGTCACTGTGCTGTTATGTAGTAGGCATGTTGCTTACCATCAGGCACATGTACTGCTCGTCTCGTCACTTTTATAATCAAAAGAATCTTTTCTAGATTCAATGCTGACAAAGTCGTAGGGCATACTAGTGGTGAAATACAGTTATATGTTTTATCAGAGTTTACTTGGAGAAGTATCACATTTATACGAGTCTGGCTACCGTTAAGCAGTAATGTGCTACCATTACTGTGTTCCGGTTTCAAGGTTTCCGGTATTTACCGGTGTGGTTCCCTTGTTTGCTTTGTTTTGTCGAGAAAGTATTGGTTATTCTCAGTCATGCTTAGGTACAGTTTAATACTAGGTGAGTTTTTCACATCCATTCACATTTGAAACTCCAAACTAAGCAAAGCTTGTCTATGATAGCCAGATGACTGAAATAATGTAGTACACTAGGAGTCCGCTCCGGCTTCGCCCGTGATATATATAGCTTTTAGCACTCTGAGTGCTATTAGTATATATTTTCTATTCCATCATTTCATTTCACTACGTTCATATCCAATAGTGAAATATTTTTTTAATCTGTCCATTAGTTCCTGGGTTTTACCCGTTGAAACAAACCAGATCTTAAACTTTATAAATATATTAGTACTAGATGTCCACCCCGGCTTCGCCCGTGGTACATTATATAGCACTCATCGGGATCCGGTACATATCCAACGGTGAACGCATGACTGAAATCGGTTCAGTCATTCCTGAGAATATCGCTTTCAAACAAAACACCTCTTCAGCTACCTGCTACGCCACCTGTCGGAAATTGATCGTACCAATTCAGATTTAGAAACAAATTTGAATAGCAAAGGTTTATATTCAATGACGCAATCTTTGACACATGCTGTCATGTCAAAGAACGCTACGAAAACTCTCAAAATGGAATATTTTTCCCCGTGTTTGTTACATTCTTGATTCATGCTCTGCTTCTATTGATAGTAGCGTTATGTTCTATAGCCTTCCTCGATAAATGGACTATCCAACAGAAAACAAATCTTTCAATTCGGACCAGTACTTCCCGAGATCCTAGCGTTCAAACAAACAAACTCTTCAGCTTTATAATATTTGTATAGATTGATATAACTTGCAGTAGCTAAATGCGGATTAAGTTTCCTGTCGAATAAATGTCCGTGAACGTATGTTGCGTCTTTTGGGGATTCGTGCTGGAAAATATAACAACTTTGAAGTGAGCTGACCAACATAAAAACAATTTATAAAGAAACGTAGAGTTTATTTCCGTAGCAGTTATTGCATTGCTCGTAGCACATTCAAGACTCGTAGCAAACTAGTAGTGAATGCGATCTATTGCTACGACGACAGGAACTGGGTAGATTGGAACCAAAGTGATTTATGATGCAAAATTACCATTTGCGAGAACGAACGAAACATACATGTAGATAGGTATATTTAACTTTTAAAATAAATACACGGGTAACTCACGTTCGATACAGTCAGTCCAGACTCAAGCAAATAGTTTACATATACTACGTATAGAGTTAGATTTTTCGCACGGTTCCTTTGTGTCAATCGTAAGCAAATGACGGGCATACTATGTGATGTACCGCGACAAAAGAATGCCACTTTCACAAGAGCGACAAGGCAAGAAAGATGTTACCCGTGCTTTCGGTGTAAAGCGTTTGTGCCAACTCTATACGTAGTATAAGTAAACTCTTTGGACTCAAGTTTCGATCGCGTCCGGCGATCTTTTTCAAAGAGAGTGCGCGGACGTGACTACCATCGATATGATCATATTAAACGTTTACGAGTATTTAAACGTGTAATAACCCCGTTAGTTTTCCATCCTGCGGTTGCCTGGAAGAGATCGCTCTTAGCGATAAGGTCGCCAATTGCTACTTTGTTTTTTAAGTTTTAAATATTTTTGTTATTTTGTTTTCTAAATAAGTGCAATAAAGAGTTTATCTATCTATCTATTTAACTTTCTCTTATGAAAAATAATGTATATCCTACTAATATCATAAATGTTATTGTTTGGGTATTTGATGCTCAATCACGTCGTAACGTCTGAACGGATTTGGTTGAAATTTGGAATACAAGTAGATTATAGTCTGATAGAACATATAGGTTATTTTTTAACCCGGCAAAATAAGAGGAAAGGAAACTATGCCGCGTGAAACGCCGCGGGGCGCTGCTAGTGTAGTTAGTATAAGTAGTACGAAAAGTTAGTAGAAATCTCAGTTTTTTTTAAATAAAAAGTGACGAGACGAACAGGACATGTGCCTGCTGGTAAGCAACATACCTACCTGCCACATAACAGCACAGTGACACGCAGCGATTGGAACATGAAAAGTCCAAATCATTACCTAGCACTGCACTGAGCTCGTCACCCAGAGATCTAAGATGTTATATCTCTAAGCTCTGTAATGTCTCTGGAAACATTGCCCTTCAAATCGGAACACAGTAATGTTCGCACATCGCTGCTTGGCGGTAGAATAACTGGCAAAGGTGTGGTACTTCCCCAGGCGGACTCTGCCAAAAGTCCCACCACTACAAAATTGCTTGTTAAAAAGCTTGTTTAAATCTAATTCCTTTAGAAGACAACTATGAAAAAAATATGTAAAGAAGACATTAAGACAGGCTAAAGATTGTGTTGGGTCAGATAATGAATAGGAATAATAAACTTAAAAATAGGAAGTTATTTACCTATGTGAAGTATCGCGTCACTTTCCCAGGGATAACCCAGGGAAAGTGACGCGATTTATAAGTATAAGTATTTTCACATTTTATTCGGTTGATAACTTATACGATCGGATTATACGTATACCCAGGTAATATCCACTCAGACAAGGCCGTCCACAGCTTAGATTTCTTTTATGAAAGTGAAGTCAACCCTCTCCGTTTTAGTCTTTGGAACGTCTTATGGAAATAAGGTGTTTTTCGAGCTACAAGAAGTCCGATGTTAAATATTGCAAGGTGGTAAAAATACATTATGCACTGCTGTACTTTCTCTGAAATGTAATAAACTTTGCAACTCTGTGGCGATGTTCAACTTTGAAGTTGTACGAGCTATTGTTGCTTGTGGGCCTTTGTCACATCTCATCTCATACATGTGTTAAAAAATCTAATTTTTTAACCCCCGACTAAAAAAAGAGGTGTTATAAGTTTGACGTCGATGTCTGTATGTCTGTCTGTCTGTGTGTGTGTCTGTCTGTGGCACCGTAGAGCTCAAACGGATGGGCCGATTTCAATGCGGGTTTTTTTATTCGAAGGTTGATATCCGTGCGGATGTTCTTAACTATGTTTGGTTAATATCGATTCAAGATGGCCGCCTCCACAAAATGGCGGACAAAATATTTCTGCACAACCTACCTCAATATGGGTATCAAATGAAAGGGCTTGACCAGTAGAATACAATACATAATAACAAATTTCAAATCCAAGATGGCCGCCACCACAAAATGGCGAATTATATATTTTTTTTCACTACTACCACAATATGAGTATCAAATGAAAGGGCTTGACTAGTTGAATACTTTGCACTATGACAAATTTCAAATCCAAGATGGCCGCTACCAGAAAATGGCGAAATACATTTTTTTTTCACAATTCCCTTAATATGGGTATCAAATGAAAGGGCTTGACTAGTAGAATGTTGTACAGATAACAAATCCGAGGTAGTCGGGGGTTAATCAAAATTTTTAATTTTGTTCTTGTTAACACATGTATGAGTCGGATCGATGTAATTATTTGTATCGTTGAAATAGGGTGGTGATATATGGATTAAATCGAGAGATGTGACAAAGGCCCATAATAGAGAAGAGGCCCTGCTGGTAGAACTGAAAATTCAAACAAAATTTCAGTTTTCGTCTCAATAAGTCTTCTAAGTATGGCCATCCAGATATGGTTAGACGAGGAATGGTAACATACATGGCCATCTAGAAATTATAATTAATTTTTCGCATTTGGTCATGGTCCTGAATTCCCTATAAGATTTCTTTCATTCCCGAGCGTGACGCTTGTGCTCAATTCACAGCCCGCGGGAAATCGGTGTGGGGTGCGCCAAAAGGAATTTTCACTTTAAAAAAGTCCCCTAGCAGTATATAACATGATGTAGTTATGTCTTCCTTGTACGTAAACGTAAAGAAACCCTCTAAATTAATTAGTGTGATAAAAAGCTAAATATCTTATGAGGCGTACTAATTAATTTTCTCGGTCATAACCGCCTGGTGCTTAACAAGCAGGCCTATAAATAATCCCTTCGGGCTCCAGGGTGTACGGGGTTGATACGGGGCTAATGCTGTCACCCTGGTGCTTGGGTTATAACGAACTCTCTCCTAAAGAGTCTGAATCTTTCGAGTGGCTTGATCACAATACTACTAATATTATAATTTTTAAGTTGACATTCCAAAGACACGAACGAAGAGATTTGACTCTACTTTTGTGATAAGAACGTCTAGGCTGTGGAATACGTTGCCTGAGTGGGGTTTTCCCGATAGTTACAATCTTTGTGCCTTAAAATCGAGAGTGAATCGGTTTCTTCTAGGTAAACACGCTCCATCGTAGACCGCATCATCGTTTAACATGCGGCGGCGAGATGGCGGTCAAGTGTAAGCCTATAAAAGTAAAAAAAAAATAAAAAATTGTAGGTTTATGATCAAGCCATTACGCAAGTTTGGATGTTTAGATGTTTGTTGCTCAATCACGTCAGAATGCCTGAACATATGTAGTTTGGTTATGTTCCGGAATTTAGTTATACGGCCACTTTTTAAGCTTTCCTTCCGTTTTTAAGTAGACCTCTTTGTTTGTTTACTTGCGCCTAAAGTATAACTTCTTTTTAGGGTTCCGTAGCCAAATGGCAAAATGCGGATCCCTTATAGATTCGTCATGTCTGTCTGTCCGTCCGTATGTCACAGCCACTTTTCTCCGATACTATAAGAATTATACTATTGAAACTTGGTAAGTAGATGTATTCTGTGAACCGCATTAAGATTTTCATACAAAAATAGAAAAAAACAATAAATTTTAGGGGTGTCCCATGCTTAGAACTGAAACTCAAAAAAATGTTTTCCATGAAAACACTTCTTTGATGAAAACCTGTGTTATCTATGGATAAGTCTTAAAAAATTTTAGTAAATAGTTTGCACTAGCGACTCTTCCAAAGTGGTAAATTGTGTCCTTCCTGTAACTTCCAAAATAAGAGAATGATAAAACTAAAAAAAATGATGAATGAGATCTAGTAAGTAGTTTTATTTTAATACGTCATAAATTCACTATTGTTAAAACACTGATTAAAGTAACAGAACTACAAGAACTTTTATATTATGTTACTTGCTGCTATGGAATCCTTCATGGGCGAGTCCGACTTGCACTTGCCCATTTTTCTTACTTCATTTTAAATTTTTCCGTATTTCATATTACCACTGCTGTGATTCAAGGCCTTTTCTAATCATGAGAAAGTTAACGCTATAACCCACCGGGACCAAAGGCGGACCGACTTCGAAATAGGTAATTTTTTCTTGCAACAGGCCACTTTTTTCTCGATGGATGGTAGAGATTTACAATGGAACAAACTAGACTAATCTAGGTCAGGACACTGGTTGCTCGAAAAAATAGGAGCAAGGTCAAAATCTATGACTATACGTACTTCCAAATACCCACACTAATGTTTCTATTTACATGAAGACACCACTAAGGGTAAGCATTTTTACCCCGGGGAAGACAGATTGATGCGAGCGGTGGAGGTACCATTACCCCCTTCCCTTTAGGGAGGGGTTGGATTGTTTACTAACAATATCATTCTTGCAACTGGCTGTGAACAGTAAATAAAATAGCTTACTAGAAATGTTGCAATTTCATTTACATCTAACTTGTATAGTTTTGTACCGTGCTAGATGTCCGCCCCAGCATCTCCTGTGGTACATATATAACTAATGACACTCAGGGATCTCGTATATATCCAACGGTGAAAGAATTTCTGAAATTGGTTCAGTAATTCCTGAGAATATCGCGTTCAAACAAAAAACCTCTTCAGCTACCTGCTACGCCACCTGTCGAAAATTGTTCATGTACCAACTCGTACTTGGCAATATAGCTCTTATTTTCTCTCATTCAAAGTTTAATTATAGAAGAATAACAATTTATCCAAAGTGGTTTGACCTGGCATATTAATCCTTATAAATAATTTAATTATCAACGCACATGACCTGACGTTTTTAATTATTCTCAAAAGACCCGAGACCATGCTCGGGTCTTAGAATGTAGTAATTGGAAGCTGAGCTCTCGACGTGTGAAGGACGTATGTATTGCCGTGTTTTTGGAGCGCGCCCTGCATAACTCCGGTCTTTGTTAGTTCTAGGGTTACTTAACACCATACTGAGTCACATGATAAAAAAAATCTAAATCGGTTCATTCAATTATAAAAATGTCAATTTAATGAACACACAAGTCAACATATAATTAATATTATTATTTTTTTAAATAAAGAGTGACGAGACGATCAGGACATGTGCCTGATGGTAAGCAACATGCCTGACACATAACAGCACAGTGACATGCAGCTATTGGAACATGAAGAGTCCAAATCATTACCTAGCACTGCACTGCGCTGTCACCCAGAGATCTAAGATCTTATATCTCTAAGCCCTGTAATTTCTCTGGAAACATTGCCCTTCAAACCGGAACACAGTAATGTTTGCACATTACTGCTTGGCGGTAGAATAACTGGCAAAGGTGTGGTACTTCCCCAGGTGGACTCTGCCAAGAGTCCTACCACTACAAAAATATAAGAATATTATAATATTATTATATATTATAATAATATAAATATAAGAATTTTAGAATAACGTCAGTGCATGAAAGTAATTGATATATCAGAGTTTTGGAAATTTAAGGATACGCGATACGGATAAATAACCCAATAAATGTTCCCCCCACAGCTGGAATACGGAGCTTTCTCTCGCAAGGAAAGAGTCAAGGCCATAATCCAATACCCTCGCGTTAGCCCAGTGCGGGTTGGTGGACGACACATGACTTCGAAAGATTCTGGGTACATGTCGGTTTCCTCACGATGTTTTTTTCACTTCGCGGCATTACGCACATGACTTCGAAAAGACCTTGGTGTGCGTGGTTTTAAACCCGGGGTGTCCGGATCGGCAGTCGCCGTTCTCGCGACTAGACCAGCCGTGACTGGAAATTTATGAGGCAAGTAAAAAACATAAAAAATAGCAATATTACCAAAAAACTCATAATTAGACTAGTAATTAGACTTTTAAATAGCACTAATATTGCACAATACTTCAACTGTAAAGCCTCAGTAAAATATACTGATATTAGTTACTCATGTCGGTAACGCGATTTTCCTAGATAAAAACTGCACAGAAGAAACTTTCACTTCAATAATCAGTTTAGTTAAAATGTTGCGAAGTACAAAACACACACACAACACCCCTGTTTCATATCCAAAGGGAAAAACCAGGCATTCTCAGATCATGCGAGCGTATGCTCGTCTTGCACCACTGAACCCCACGTTTTCGCCTTGTTCATCCAACCTACTCGCCGGGCAACAAACCTCGTCACCTAGCAAACGTAAACAACCCTTAACAACAAGTTACTGACACCATCCGACAGTTATCTGTCACGTGGGTGAACCTCAAAGCTCGACTGTGGTTTATTGCTTAAAATCGTGTGTAAAATGAAGACCTGTGTAAAAAGACCAATGAGCTTAATGCGTAAGATTGAGACGGTAAGAATAATTTCATTTGTATTTGTACTGACGTAATAGAGAAATGTAGGTCAAACAACATTCTCGTTGGGTCAAATAACGTGATTCTAGAGGTATTGTTTCCGTGTTTTAAAAATTTTCTGGATTTCTTTTTATGCAGTTTGTCGAAGTTTTGTGAGTTAGGTATTTATCGATTGTATACTGGTACCTCCTAACATTTGTATAACTTGAATTTGAAGGATTATTAAATATACTAGAGGCTCGTTACGGCATCGCTCGGATATTGTCAGGTAAAGACCATTTTTTGAAATAAAAACTATCCTACCTCTCAAATTGGATTAAATTACATAATTATAAATGCTAACTTTCGTTAGTTTACTTGGGAAAGAGTTCACTGGGAAATCAAACATCATGACCCCAGATTGTTATTTTTGTGTTGTTGATGTTTTTATATTTCGTTTTTAGAGTATCCTGTGAAGTAGATCTGAAAGGACTTAGAATGTATTGATAGTCTGTGAAATGTCTTTACCGTAATGTTTGAGTGGGAGCTCTTCTGATATTAAATCAAGACAAAGGTTTGCTCGGTGTCATTGGGTCATACATAATTAGGTCAGATCTGGGTTTACGAGCTCAGCGGTATCTGTTGGTGCATAACCCACGTACGCAGAAACAGCGTAAGTATAACTATTGACGATTCAATGCTTAACAGTGTAGTCTCTCTTGGTTCCAAATTTGTTCGGCCTTGATTAAACTTTTTAAACTAAAATAAGGCCGTGACGAACTAGAGGTACAATCATCTGAAAAATAAAGTTGCCAACACCAGTTACGGGCAGTTTTAACGTATGACTTCCATTGTATAATTTTCATACGATAGCCTAATTTTTTTTTCAGTTCGGTCGGGCAACAAAATTCCTATTAGTCCTAGATCCCAGAGCCGCCTGACGTCACGTATTTTCTGAAGAACGAAATGTAGGCGATTGAGTCGAATTAGATCTAAACAAGTAAGCGGGTAAGCATGTGTTCTTAGTACGTACTAACTCTACTCAATGGTACACATTTCGTTCATCAGAAAATACGTGACGCCTGGCGGCCCTGGGATCTTGCTCTATATCTCCTCCAAGCCTGCTGTAAGAAACTTCGGTCCAAGAATATAATTAGATGATGTTTGATTGTGTATGTTGTGTTCCAGAAAGAATATAATTAGATGATGTTTGATTGTGTGTGTTGTGTTCCAGAAATAATATAATTAGATGATGTTTGATTGTGTGTGTCGTGTTCCAGAAATAATATAATTAGATGATGTTTGATTGTGTGTGTCGTGTTCCAGAAAGAATATAATTAGATGATGTTTGATTGTGTGTGTTGTGTTCCAGAAATAATATAATTAGATGATGTTTGATTGTGTGTGTTGTGTTCCAGAAATAATATAATTAGATGATGTTTGATTGTGTGTGTTGTGTTCCAGAAAGAATATAATTCGATGATGTTTGATTGTGTGTGTTGTGTTCCAGAAAGAATATAATTCGATGATGTTTGATTGTGTGTGTTGTGTTCCAGAAATAATATAATTAGATGATGTTTGATTGTGTGTGTTGTGTTCCAGAAAGAAGCCCTGTTCCGCACTCGGAAGCGCATCCTGAAGTACCTGGTGTTGGGCTACCTGCGGCAGGAGGGGTGCTCCGCCGCGGCCCAGGCCTTCGCCGCGGAGGCCGCCGTCACCGCCGAGTACGAGCTCTGCGACAACATCGACCTGGACATCATACTACAGGTATGATGTTACTGTATACCTACCACAGGCTATGTAGGATTTCCGTACATGAAGTGTACCTAAATCCTGCATATTTCGTAAGTTGCGTTTTCTCCGACTGGGTGAACTTCAACGTGAAACTTTCTGAATGGTCCCATATAAATTTTATCGAAATCGGTAGAGCAGTTTTTGTAATATTGGCCTCGACTGGCCTCGTGGCTCGTGGCTTAGTGGGCAGTTACTCTGCCTGCGAAGCCGAGGGTCGTGGGTTCGATTCCCGCCCAGTGCAAATGTTTGTGTAATGAATTCTAATTTTTTCAACTGTGTCTGGGTATATTAAGTACATATGTATTTAAAACTATATATGTATTATATCAGCTATCTGGCCGCCATAGTACAAGCTTTGCTTAGTTTGGGGTCAGATAGTGATGTGTGTGAATTGTCCACCTATATTTTTTTTTATATTAATAACAATAATTTTTCAACTACGTATACATATAATGGGTAATAGGTATATATATAAATATATATATTATTCGGGAAGTATATCTTTTCGAATAAAACGAAAGTTATCATAATCGGTTCACTTAGTCAAAATTACAAAAGTAAACATCTGTACAAATTAATAAAATTGGAGAGTATATATGTTGTACCAATGCCAAAGTAACAGACAGCTATTTACCAAGTTCAAATGAAAGTATACACGGTACCTATAGTATATGCCTATATCTAAAAAGCTATTTTTTGTCTGTTTCTTTCGGGGACCTAATCTCCGAAACGGCTAGCCCGATTATGACGGGACTTTTACTGCCAGATAGCTGATCTAAGCCAAAAAATAGGAAAATAATTAGGGTTCTTTAAAAAAGCAAACCCTTAAAACGCAGGTGAAACCACGGGCACAGTTAATGTAAACATAAAATAAATAATATGTAGTCGGATTATGAACCTCTTCCTTTTTTGAAGTAGGTTAAAAATGCAAACGTCAATGAAACATTACTCTATAACCTATTTAAATTAGACGACACAGTGCAAATTTTTACTAAATTTGAAATAAACTCAAGTCGGTTCGATCGTTTTTGAGAGAAAAATAAAGTGTGTTAATGAGGAGTTATGGCCGGTTTTAAAGGGAAAATGGCGACTGCCAATCCGGAGCTCCTGGTTTGAATCCCACGCGCACCACTGTCTTTTCCAACTCATAATATATGTAATGCCGGTAGCATAGAAACGGTAAAGAAAAAAGAAAAACATCGTGAGGAATCCGCCATGTACCTAGAATCTTTCGAGGTCATGCTTCACCCACCAACCCGCACTGGGCCAGCGTGGTGGCGTATTATGGTCATGACTTTCTCCTACTCTCCTTGCGATAGAACGCCCCAAGTCCCAGAAGTAGGAATATTTAGTTGCTACTGATGCTTTTAAATAAATCACAAAGAGTTCGTCTAAGTTGTGGCGCTCAGCTTAAGTTAGAATAAGCACAGATAGTTCCATTTCCGAGCTGGGCCGGTGATGTTTACGATGGGACCGACATATTTGGTACTATCGTGAATGTTCTCTGATACAAACCTACTCAGTGCATAGGTTTAAAGTGTAACAGCTCGGCTAGAGTGTGCCGTTTGGTGACAATGAGAGGTTTTCAGTAGAATAGAAAAATAGTTTAAAATTAAAGTACATATCAGATGATGGTAGTGAGTGTTTTAGATAGATAGATAGATAGATAGAAACTCTTTATTGCAACACAAACAATTTAAAATATTACAAATAAACACTTATGAACTAGTGCCACAAGTGGCGGCATTATTGCTAAGAGCAATCTCTTCCAGGCAACCAGCAAAAAGGAAAATAGCCCACATATACTCGTAGGCGGGGGAAGCGACATCAATTTAATAATACTACTACATATCTATAACTATAACTATATAAAATAATAAATATTAACCTATAAACATGAGATTAAAAATTTCACTGATAAATACTAAACATAATAAACACTTACAAACAAAAGTGCGGACAAGATGAACAATAAATCAATAATGTACTTAATCAGCGGATTACAGCTTCAATCAGCAGATCGGATACGAACAGTGCTACCATCTACAATTTGCAGGTGTCAACAGTTTTGCACTGCGATAAGTAAAAATCTTTTAATCTTCCTTTAAAAATGGTCAAGGACTGCGATTGTCTTAAAGAGGCCGGCAAAACATTCCATAAACGGACTGCCATGACGGTAAAAGAGTTTCCATAGAAAGATGTCTTGTGTGATGGTGCAGTGAGGTTGAGTGCTACAGCCGCTCTCAGAGAGCGTGGACGTGAAGTTTCAGGACAGAAGTTGAAACGTTCCTTAAGATAAGACGGGAAGGTTGGATTGTACAATACGTTATAAAGAAGTGATAGGATGTGTGCATTTCTGCGGAGACGAATTGGGAGCCACTTGAGCTTTGCGCGAAATTCAGATATGTGGTCATATTTACGCAAGCCGAATATGAACCTTATGCAGAAATTTTGAAGACGCTCAAGCTTGTTAAGTTGTTCCTCAGTGATATCTAGGTAACAAACGTCGGCATAATCAAGGATGGGTAGCAGTAGTGACTGTTTTAGTAGGAGATTACTACAATGTATTATTAGCTTGATTCATTTTTTAATTTTTAAAAGTAAATTTGATTATTTATCAAAATATTGTCACAAATTTATTATATTTTTTGTAACAAACTGACAAGATATTATGTGACAAATATTCGACCCAAGATAATGTGCACATATTTAAAATAAATTTTTGTGTCATCATTAAGTTAAACTTATTATTACTAGTAGATATTTTTAAATACATAACCCAAAAATGTATTTCCGAGTATTATTTATTATTTATGTATTTAAATCAAAGTTAAAAGGGATTGGTTTTCTTCAAGTTTAGTATTGAGTGAATCGGTGATTTGGTTAGCTTGCGGGTTGCTAGATTTTATGGATCGGTCCAGTCAGTTTCTATGTGTATTCGTTACAAAAATAGAAAAACAAATATTTCCTCGTTGTAACATTAGTATAGATTTTATATAATACTAGCAGCCCATTCCGGATTCGCTCGAATACTGTCACATGAAGACTACTAACCCAAATAAAAACTATTCTATCTTTCAAGTTGGTTCAAAATGCACACGGAGTGCAAATTTGATTAAAACCGGTTAAGTAGTTTAGGAGTCCATCGCGGATAAACAACGTGACGCGTAATATATGTACCTATGTATATTAAGAATAATACATTATTGTTACGAGACAGGTTTACGTTAGACCGCGATCTGCCTCTTGCTAAGCACAATCACGGCCTAAGATGTATGTCTATCATCCTTCTAGAGGTAGATAGTCCGATTCCCCTCATAAACATTTCTAAATAAATTGATGAACTACGCAGAACTTGAATATTTGTAAAACGTCGCACACTGCTCAAGCAGTAGCACTGTTCGTTTGTTCGGTTCCGTCCCAAAGGTATTACTGGGCTTTACGAGGTATGGCTCTATCTATAAAACTACAAACGACGGCGCTGTGCGACTTGACATCTTGTGACTGCGGATATCGGCTGTAACTTATCTATTTACAGTAGCGTAAACAGCCCACTTACGCGTAAACACACACACACACACACATTTTACATAGCTAGACGAGCTGCGAAGCCGCGCGCGCACTCTCCTTGAAAAATATCGCCGGACGCGATCGAAACTTGAGTCGGACTGGACTGACTATATTAAACGTGAGTTACCCGTGTATTTATGTAAAATGTGTAATAACCACGTTAGTTTTCATACTAAAACACACACACACAAGTTACGGCTGGTCTAGTCGGGAGAACGGCGCCTGCCGATCCGGATACCCCGGGTTCAAACCCCACACGCACCACTGTCTTTTCGAAGTCATGTGCGTAATGCCGCTAACTTAAAACGGCGAAGGAAAACATGAGGAAACCGACATGTTCCTAGAACCTTTGAAGTCATGTGTGATCCACCAACCCGAACTGGGCCAGCGTGGTGGATTATGGCCTTAACTCTCTCCTTGCGAGAGAAGGCCCGAGTCCCAGCAGTGGGAACATTTAATGGGCTGTTGATGATAAACAGCCCACTTAATGTTCTCACCGACTCGGGGCCTTCTTGAACATGGAAATATGACCTTGATCTACCGCGCTGGTTAACTGTGGATTGGCAGGTGACTCGTGGTCAACAGTAAGGTTATCCGTTACTTTATCGGATACATTTGGAGAGAGTGCAGCTGATCTACATGTGCTGATGTTGTTTTGTCTTTTTCCCATGTTTTTTTTTCTGAGAATCGTTTAACTAGTAGGCAAGGCAAGCGCGCTTCCACGTAGACTGCATGTCATAACATCGACGGAGATGTCGGTCAAACACTAACCTATTATGTATGGCCTATTATAGCTGGTTGCCTGGAAAAGATTGCTCTCAGCCTTAACGCCGCTGTTTTGTGGCGCTAGTTGATAAGGGTTGTAGGTAGGTTTTTGTGTCCCAATAAAGAGTTATCTATTTATCTATTATCGTTAAAAGAATGCCATCAATTGTAGATTTTCTTGTAAAATGGGAAATACCGATTTTTTCACTTTGTCTTCCTTCACCGTTAAATCTCTTATTTATCATCACCTCTATCGCATTACGATAAAGGATGATTATTTTTTTGTCGTGTATCAGGAAACATTGACCTTCAAACCAGGACACGGCAATATTTGCACATCACTCCGTGCCGGTATAATAATTGGCAAGGCTAGTACTTCCCAGACGGATTCTGCGAAGAGTCGTATCATCACAAAAGCACAAGCAAGCTACATTGTTTAAGCGCGAAATCATCTTTTCCTAAACCGAATATTCAGTTCGTTTACCGCCCGCTTTCCCTATTTTATTTTACTTTCCATACCAATACCTATCTATATAATAGCTAGTTATGTGGGGTAGCCCAGTTTCGCTGCACCGTAGATGTATGGCGCCTCCTTCGGAAGGCCAGACGCCCCGGCGCCGCTGGCGTCACTCCCCGCACGGCGGCAACAGATTTTAAAACGGGATAATGATCATTCATTGAGTTTTCCGGGCTGGAGAAACTTAGCATCTGTCGCACATTTGTATCCTCAATCGAGGTTACTTTGATCTCATCTGTGGCAGATGGATATTTTATAAAACTACTTTTTGTTTTGCAGAAATAGATCTTACGTCAATTGTATTTTTATTACGCACTATCCTGAGTGCGTAATAAAAGAATCTCGGTGTCTTCAAAGCGAGAGTGATACGGTTTCTTCTAGGATAGCACGCTCTATCGTAGACCGCATCGTCGCTTAACATCAGACAAGATGGCGTGTCGGTCAAGTGTAAACCTATAGGTACATGTTAACCTGAACAGATTTTCACGATTATTTATTTTCACCTATGAAGGTTTAAACAAATTCATTAGGTATTAGGTACTAGTGGTCGCACTGTGGTTGGAATTTGGAATTCGACCATAGACACAGAAATCTAATTAATACCTAAAAGATTTCTGTGACCATAAAGCAACATTAATCTATTCTCAATTTGACTATAGACTTTAACAATAAAGTAGAATTTATTATGCGTGTGTGTCAAATACTTAATATCCAATTAATGTGTAATTTAAAAAAAATAGCTTTCTGCTTTTCTTCTATGAATATGCGCAATTCCATTATCTTCCGTCCGCGCAACTTTCGTAAAAAATATCGTATCTTGGGCTCATTAAGTTTAGGTTTGTCGATTTGTAATAATTTGATAAAACAAAAAAATGCGTGTCTCATACCAAATTTTTTTTTAATTTAACTAAAACGGCTTTCGTTTTGCTATTGCAGTCTCTATCATTTCAAGCGGAAAGAAAAGAGAGAGGAATGTCAAAGCTAAGACAGTTCTAGTTAGGCGGTAGACCCTCAGGTTTCGTTTATGGTACATTACTATGTATATATGTATAGCCTATAGCACTCAGGGATCCCGCACATATTCAATTTCTATTCAATTCGGGAAAAATCTTGTAATCGGTCACTAGACCGATTCCAAGAATTATTAATACCTAGTTATTATAAATTAATTATTTAGTTAAGTATAAGAATTGTTAATTATTAGTAGTTTCTGAGATCAGGGGGTTCAAACAAATAACTCTTCAGTTTTGTAATATTAGTAGATAAATGTAGTGATTGCTATCAGGATTACTGCAACTACTACCTGGCACGGTTCGACAAGCAGCCGCAGTTCTGCCGGCGCGCGGCCGAGCCGGCGCCGGCGCCCCGGCCGGAGCGCCGGCCGCCAAGGAAGCCCGAGGCCGACAGGCCGCCGCCCTGCGTGGAGCCAGATCTACCGGCTGCGCTCGCGGTCACTAAGCTACTCGAGGTATGGGGCAAGAAAGGTTGCCCTTGGCCATTTTTCTATCAGACTGCTCGTAGCTCGAGAAACCGACATCGTTTCATGGTTGATGTTTCGAAGACACGAAGAGGTTCATCTCTAATTTGATGATCAGAACGTTTAGGCTGCGGAATGAGCTGAGTGGATTTTTCCCGTTAGTTATAATGCTGATGTCTTCAAGTTGAAAGTGAATCGGTTTCCTCTAGGTAAGCACGCTCCACCGTCGACCGCATTGTCGCTTATCATCAGGCGAGATGGCGGTCAAGTGTAAAGAAGGTTAAAGTTAAAAAAATGTATCTATATTCATATTATTTTTTAACAGACTTTTAAAAAGGAGGAGGTTCTCAATTCGATTGTATTTTTTTTACCGACTTCAATAATAGATAGTTCAAATAATTCATAGTTCAGTGATGGTCGCATATAAATTTTATAGAAAACTGTGTGGTGGTTTTTGAAATATGAACAAAAAACGAACACTAACTTTCATAAAATATATCCGGACGACGCGACGCGAGGACGCGACTCACTGTAGTGATGGATAGAAACTTATGAACTTATAACCTTATGAAATTTTCTCGAGTAGTCTGAAATTAATTTGAATTTGAAGTAGGTGTTTGTTTTTTTCAGAGAAAATAAATTCATTTCTGTATGTATGTTACGCGATAGCTCCATCAATAGTGAATTAAAATAGTATTTTGAATCCGAAGGGGTTGAATCCCTAAAAACGTTATCTTGACTTCATTTAGTTAGCTTTGCTTAGTTTGGAGTCAGATGGTGTTGTGTGTGAATTGTCCACCAATATTTATTATTATTATTTGTGGAACACACAAAATAAGATAAGAAAGCTCTTTATTAAAAGCCACAACACGAAAGAAAACAAAGAAAAAAGAAACTAAGAACTATTATTACACAAGCATGGCAATAATTGATTCTTTTCAGGCCGACCATACAAATGACGCCAACTGTATACCGGCGCTAGACAGGAAGCCGCTGGCAGGGTTTCTGGCCAGCATGCCGAGGGACAAGAGAGAACTAGCGGAGCAGCTTTACCAAGATATCGTCAGACCGAGCGATGTATCCTGGGACGACGTGGTAGGCCTGGACGGGGCTAAAACACTGTTGATGGAGTCTGTGGTTTATCCTGTTAAGTATGGATCAACTTTTCAGAAATCAGAATCTTTCATTACTAAAACTATTTTATTATGCAACACATTCTTTAGAACTAAAGCAAAAGGTAGGGAACTGAAAATATTGTAACAGCTTAGGAACTTGGTACCGAAATAAATTATGTTTTATGTACAATATTATTTAACATAATGAACAGATACAACAGTTTGGCCATTTCATGCGCGTAATATTTATTTTGATGAAAAATATCTGAGCAAATTCAATTCAGGACCTAATTTCTCGATATTTGTGCCATCAAAAGAAATCCAAGGGACATACTTGTACTTTAGACAATACTTGTTATTTTGATTCATGTAAATATATGAATAATTATGTATACTTTATGCAAGGTTTACAGTATTTGAGTAGAACTTACTATTATAGTCATCTGTTTGGAAGTAGGACACAAAAGTATACTATACACACTCGATCTTTATCTGTTTATGTTTGTGTCCTATGGCTGAGAGCTGCTGGCCACCATTTTTGCACTCTCCTGATGGTAGCTGCAGGTGCCATCATATTTTGGGGTACAAATATACTGATTGATAATGATAAGTACCAGCACTTTTATTATATGAACGACTATACTACAGTTTTGGTTTCCCAAAAAATATGTTAATCATGGCAGGTTCCCCGACATGTTCTCCGGTCTGCTGGAGCCTTGGCGCGGGATCCTGCTCCACGGCCCGCCCGGCACCGGCAAGACGATGCTGGCGCGGGCCGTGGCCGCCGAGACCAACTGCACCTTCTTCAACGTGTCCAGCTGCACTGTAGTCAACAAGTGGCGCGGGGACTCCGAAAAGATCGTCAAGGTAAGGGAAGAGGGGGTGCGATAGTGTGGCAAAGGTCTTGAACGTAGCAAGGTTGATCACCCCGGCGACTAAAAGAAACACTGGCCGTTTGACAGTTTAATACTCCCAATACTCCCAGACACTTTCCGTCGGCCGTTTTGCTTAACAGACGCTTTTAAACTCAATAGAGAATCAGAAAATAGGTGACGTCTGGCTGCTCTGAGGTCTTACTCTATTAATTTTCAGTTAAAACTGCAATCCTGACGCCTGTAAAACAAAGCTGTAAACAATTTTGTTAAGCAAAATACTTCATCATCGAAAATTTCAGTAAGGTGTTGTGATCCACAGGTACTTTTCGATATGGCGTCATACTATTCCCCATCGATAATCTTCATCGACGAAGTGGAGACGCTGGCGAGCGAGCGCGCGTCGCCGGGCGAGCACGAAGCCTCACGCCGGCTGAAGGCACAGTTGCTGGTCGAGGTGGACGGCGTCGGCAGACGGGAGGGCATAGTCTTCCTCCTAGCCAACTCCAACATGCCCTGGTACGCCAATCGTTTCACATTCTTCGATTTTTATTGTTTTCCAGGCAGTGAATTTTCAAACGTGCCATGGTATCAAACATTTCTTTAATACGAGTAGTAACTAATGGCTGTTAGACAATAATAACTTCGAGAGATCATAATATGTAAGCCCTGCGGCTGTGCAAACAGTACTATACATTTGGGAGAGGCTTATGTCCAGCAGTGGACGATAAAGAACTGATCATGAACAGTCATGGGTTTACATTTGTTCTCACCTTTTAAATAACCGTATTTATTTAGTAAAGATCGTCTAAGGTGCAATGAGGTAGCTTGCCTAAAATATATTTAGTAGGATATAGATTTTATGCTGCCGGAAGAAGAACAGCAGGCAGTTTCTCCTAGCCACTGACAGGTCATAGTGATAGTTATTAATATCTACTAACTTATGATAGTTTCTTAAAGAGATGGATTCTGTTTAGAGCAAGCGCACCGAGCGAACACACCTATGTATACTTTTCACCTGACGAGTTTGACATTTTGTACTTATACAAGCTAAGAAACAGAGTATTGATTGTATTATAGTTACCAAATATTTACAATTACTTTTTAGGGAAATCGATCCAGCTATGTTGCGAAGATTGGAGAAGCGTATCTATATCCCCCTTCCTGACCTGAACACCAGAAAGGAGTTGTTCGCGAAGTACCTGAACACCAAAACGCATCCTCGGATGGACCTGGCTATGCTAGCTGCTAACACTGAGGGCTACTCCGGCAGTGACATCAAGCTGGTCTGCAAAGAGGCTCATATGGCTACATTCAGGAAGTTGTTGCCTTATATGGGTGCAAAAAGTAAGTCACTTGAATATTATAATGATGAATGTCGCTTATTTATCATCATCATCATCAGCCGCAAGACGTCCACTGCTGAACATAGATCTCCCCCCTAGATTTCCACAACGAACGGTCCTGCGCAACCTGCAACCAGCGGTTTCCAGGTTAATGAGGTCATCTGTCCATCTAGTGGGAGGCCGTCCAACACTGCGTCTTCCGGTTCGTGGTCGCCACTCGAGAACCTTTCTTCCCCATCGGTTGACAGTTCTGCGAGCGATGTGGCCTGCCCATTGCCACTTCAGCTTGCTTACTCTTTGAGCTATGTGGGCCACTTTTGTTCTTTTGCGAATATCCTCATTACGGATTTTGTCACGCAAAGAGACTCCGAGCATAGCTCTCTCCATAGCTCGCTGTGTGACTTTGAGCTTCGTTATGAGGCCCACAGTGAAAGACCACGTCTCAGTTCCATAAGACATCACTGGCAACACGCACTGGTTAAAGACTTTCGTCTTTAGGCATTGGGGTATTTTGGACTCAAAGATGTGCCGAAGTTTCCCGAACGCTGCCCATCCGAGTTGGATCCTTCGCTGGACCTCTTTGTCGAAGTCGCTCTTTGTCGCTTATTTATGGATTTGACAAATTACATTCATAAAACTATCATGTTTGTTTTACCAAGGCAGTATTTTTAATTTTCCCTTTACATTTTTGGTATCATTATATTTAAAAATGTCAAAGTACTAATGGAACAACCTATCGTTCTCGTATATTGATATTTACCTATGTATTTTTATGTAAAATAAAATAAAGAAACTACCGCCTCCTATGATGTGTTTTGCAACATTTTTTTCATCCGAATACTGCTAGAATCACGGCTAGAATACATTTTGGGGCTTTTTGTTCTCCTGAAAACTGGTCATTTATGAATTATCATAGAATCAGTAGGTAGAAATGGTACGAGTTTAAGGTGTGTGTATCTATTCTGTGTATGTGTTACTTCTCTCATCAGGTAAAAAGCCAGAGCGACCTGAAAGTTTGGAGATCTCCGACGTTGTAGCCGCCATCAGGAAGACCAAGCCGGTGTCCAAGAACCTCGCACAGAGACATATGAAGTGGCAAAACCAGATGGGGTGTTCCTAACCGCCACACACATTAGCACTGGGTTTACCCGTTTCATTAAAGGGATGTCCAAAGCGGCGTCTGTCTTTAAAGTCTATCGCTCAAGTATCTCGCATCTCGCGCAGTCAAGATTTATTGAGAATTGCCTCATGTTATTACAAGAATGGGAAAAGATTCTTAAAAAGGAAATTTTCACACATTCGTTTTAAATATAATGAAATCAACACAGTGCATAAAATGTCGGAAACTCGCTGTTCCATTTATAAAATTACGGTAAATATACCGTTATTATTAGTATTAGTGTTATCACTATCCAGTGATTTTTGCGGAGAAGTAGTATTGTACGAGTAGGTACATGTGTTTTGATTTTTTTAAATATGTAATTTTTTTGATGTTCAAGTCATACGTACATTTACCTCTAGTGTTACATCGCACGATTGAGATTATTGTCTCATAGGTATATCTACGTTCGATAGTGTCTACAGACATAGTGTTATTTTTTATGCTAGAGGTAAAAATGTTATCTATAAGGTAATCGCTCAACCATAACCAACTACCTGAAAACTTACTACACTACGATTTATCGAAGATTCACAAACGATATTACATATTTTTGTATTTAATCATTTTTGTGTTTACATATCACTAGCCAGCAACACCGCGCTGTAACTGTTCCTTTATTTTGCCGTGATAAAAATAGCCTATCTGTTATTCCCGACTACAATAATCTATTCCGACGTGATTGAGCAACAAACATCCCAAACTTATAATTCGTTTTTATAGGATTAAAGCACCTCTATCTATCTATCTTTTAAAAGCAATATCGAATATCTTAAATGCGTGGAGACTTCCATGTTGAAATGTAACTACTAAAGGTTGGTTTAATTAGTCAGTGCCAATTTTTCAAGACAGAAGTTTTGGTAGATATAGTTCCATAGGATTTTAGTCGCATCGGATAACCGAGTATTGTGATTTCGTACCTACTGCATTTTAGATCTCACTTATTATAATGCACTGAATATCCATTAAAACTTAATTCATGTAACTGCCGTACAGGCTTTTATTCAAACCTTACACTATACTCTGGCATTACTATAAATTACTATAATCTGACATTTTTTTATATTCAAAACATTAACATAGACCTTTATCTTCTACGATCGAGTCAAATAAGATCTTAATCATCAGACAATATGCTGCCAAGTGTAAATCTATAAAAGTCTCAATAGGCGTGTCGACTCATTTTTGATTTAATGTGCCATAAAAAGGTTACTCAATAACTGAAATAGAGGTGAAAGAATTACTTTGTTATCTGAAACACTTCACGTGATATCACGATTTTAAAATCACAATTTTAAAATTTTAAAATCACAATTTTGGACTCTCCCAAAAACGCTTCATACAAATCACTACAAAAACGTGACGTCACACCGTCGTATTTTCTATGCGTCTCGCGTAAAGTTTGTATGGTAGCTATATTAAATATTGCGTTTAGGAAACTGGTTTCTTAACAAAAGTAGCTTGAAATTTAATGGGTTATCCAATGGTAAATACATTTTCTAATAATTTCGTACTTTTAAAATGGACTTGCCCATCCAGCTTTGAATGATCACAAAGTAAGTTAAACTAAAAAATATCAAAATTAAAATTGGTACATATTATTATTCTATTTAAATACTGTAATTATATCAAATAATATAATATAATTGCAGGACCTGTCGACACGCCTATTGTGTTCATATCCGTGATTGTGTTAAACTTCTAACTACTACTACTTATAAGTCAATTATTATTTACTTACCTTGACCCTACAACCTTTCGATTTTTTAAGACCAAATGAGTTTATACGAAGTTCTCATTTCCCGATGAGACGGCCCGCATTTTCTTCAATTCTTCTAGTGACCACGTTGTTGTAACGCTGTCGAAACGTCGAGGTATTTAAATAATATATTAGATCGTGATTAATCTCAACAAGAAATAAGGAATCATATTTCTCAGTTTTTGTCTTTTCCGTTCGATCATTCCGAACTGGAGAGTCTGGGACTGTTATTCCGCGCCGGGATCGTTCAGACTGCGTCTACGTGTGTTGTGATAAACAAAATTGCACTACCTAAGTCAAATTTTGTGATATCTTCTTATTACGCGGGTAAACAGAAAAACAGCAACATATTTGTATGATTTTCTTTACTACAAACATTTTTTTCCATACAAACGTTACATACATAATAGTACCGATATAATGAATATAGCACGCATCTTTAGAATCGAAAAATAACATAGATGTAGCAGCAGCATTATTACGATAGTTGTCACAAAATGAATTTTTTTAGATTATCTACCCGTGTTAATAGAGTAAGTCGAGCATTATGCCGAATGCAATGGCAACGATTTTGAAACTAACAAGGTTGCAATGTATCAAACGGATACCTCTTGAGTTTTTATATTGGTACCTACTCTTTGCAGAGTGCTTGGGCAGGAACCAAACTTTTGCCACCTATTCTACTGCCAAACAGTAATGCGCAAATATTACATTATTCTGATATGAAAGGCAATGTTATATTTATGGGTGATGAGAGCAGTAGTGCTAGGCAGTGGTTTGGACTCGTTTATGTTCAAAATAAACAATAAATAAAACGGTGCTGTTATAGACAGGTTTGTTGTATAACATAGGACGCATGTTTTGTTCCATTACGTTGCTTTAATTGCGTTGGATATGTTTAGAACAGACAAGGGATTATTTATTTTAGACCTACTTTATTTAAAACTAAGACGGCTGTAACCAAAAGAAGCGTGCCATATTACATTATACAGTGTGAACAAAATTTACTTACGATAACCTAGAAGATTTTTTAGTACAAATTTGTGAAATAAAATTTCTATCGTGTAAAATATATTTTCTTTCAGTAGATCACAGGTCTCAGAAATTAACATGTAGCTGTGTTATCGTTAATAATGTTTAGAATGATACAAAAGCAACAGTCAATTCCTCTAACATAATACATTTAACTATATTTTATTACAATAGGTAGGTAATTACGCTGACGTTATATCACTAAATTCACAAATCGCTCGAGCATACAGATTTCATATACTAAACTATAATTTATAATCATACTATAATACATCGATTAAAAATAATACTTTTACCGTAATTGTTAAATACATTTTGTGAGGGATTTATTTTTGTTTTATTAATAACAATCAGTTATTTTTCTGTCCACGACTCTGATTACGCTAACTGTTAATTGCAATAAGTTTTTAGAACGCAAACAAATCTGTCAAAATGGCGCCAAAGATAGCGTTGGTTTTGCTAGAGAAAACTTTGTCAGCATATTATATCAATGGCATATTTTTATCCTGCCATTTTTTTAAAAGTCAATAAAAAGAGAGCTTTAGCAAACCCCTGAACGTTTCGGTAACGCGCTAAAGGCTGTTTCTATCATTACTACCTGCAGATTCAAGATGAAGATTCTAATGCCGCTGCAATTAACAGTTATCGCAATATACCACTGTAATAAACCACAGTGATAAATTTAGTAGTTATAATATTACTTTACAACCTTCTTATTATAAAAAAATCTAACCTATAACGTGATGATAATAATTAAAAACAACTGTTTGTATGAGCTTACTTGGAAATGAATACATATTGGTTGTTAGATGGGATTTTGATTTAGTTTCTTGCAGTCGACTACACCGAAATGTTATAAGATTTTGACTAGAAAGGACCTTTTACAAAGTACATTTTAGGTTAAAAAAATATACATTTTTGTCAATAATAATAGATCTACGCTTGACCGCGAGCGACGATGCGATCTGCGATGGAATGAGCCGTTGAGTTTACTAAGAAGAGATCGATTAACTCTCTCACTCTCGATTTGAAGACCACACTTGATCCACATTATAACCATTAGGGCCACACCTGATTAGATACTTTAGCAACGGCAATCGACGGTTTTACTCGATCGCGGCATCGGAAGAGCGCGTTTTAGCGTTTAGTAGCTATATCGCTTTTCCGAAGAGCGACTCAATCGCCGCGTTTGGCGTATTTAAAGTTTTTAGCTAATAAAAAGCGACTAGTCACAGTTTGTCGCAGCTAAAAATAGCTAGTGTGCTGTGGCCCTTAGGGATTCACTCAAGCAAGGCACAGTTTAGATCTCTTATCACGCAAGGAGAACTTCTTCATTCGACTCTTTGGAACGATCATTAAATTACGTTACTCTTCAAAATACGACCAATCCGTTAGAAAAAGGGAAAGATAGTATTAGTAGATCATTCAGATCAGCTGCACAGTCTTTGAAATGTATCCGATAAAAAACTAATAAATTTGTAAGTTTGTGGAGATGTTTGTGGTTTGTATGCAATGGAATCGATAGAGACTGAGTTCATTTAACACACATTTTTTTATCTATAGGTACTAATATTATAAATATGAAAGATATGCTTTATTGTATGTTTGTAACGAATACACTCAAAAACTACAAGACCGATTAGAGAAATATCTTTCACAGTTAAAATGCTACATTATCCCAGAGGCTATATTTACATTACAACACAAGCTCTTAGCAATTGTAATAATTGTAGTGGTAGGACTCTTTCTTTGCAGAGTCCGCCTGGGGGAGTAGCACACCTTTGCCTGTTATTCTACAATTTTTTTACATGCAAACATACTGTGTTCCGATTTGAAGGGAAATGTTTCCAGAGAAATTACAGGGCTTAGAGATATATCTTAAATATCAGGGTGACAAACGCAGTGCAGTGATAGGTAATGATTTGGACTCTTCATGTTCCAATAGTTGACTGGCCTCGTGGCTTAGTGGGTGGTAACTCTGCCTGCGACGCCGAGGGTCCTGGGTTCGATTCCCACCCAGTGCAAATATTTGTGTGATGAATTCAAATGTTTGCACTATGTCTGGGTGTTTCTATGTATAATAAGTATGTATTTAGAACTATATAAGTATTATATCAGCTATCTGGCTGCCATATCACAAGCTTTGCTTAGTTTGGGGTCAGATGGTGTTGTGTGAATTGTCCACCAATATTCATATATTTATTTGTCACTGTGCTGTTATGTGGCATGCTGCTTTTACCATAAAGCACATGCCCTGCTTGTCCCATCACTTTATATTAAAAAAAACTAGCTATTTTTTTTTCTCGTCAAGTTCCTTCACAATAGATATACTCGTAGATACAAAAATATATGGGGATTGTTGTTTAACGAATTTCAAAAGATTGAACAACAGTTTAGAATAAGACGTAACTAATTCATACGTAAATGAATAATAGACAATACAATACCTACTCGTACTTATATAAAAATTTGTTGTCTGTAAAGTCGGTTGGTTTACGGACGATAGTTTAACGTGACAACGTCAAAACAAAACATTGATAAAATGATTGCATACAATGTGCATGGTACAATGAGCGTGACGGGACAAGTAACGGGAAACTTTTTCGTGCATGCCGCCGGCGTTTATCGATTTATTAGACGTTGTCGCGTCAAAAATTTAAATCAATTATATACAAAGAATAATCTTTTTTTAATTAAAAAAAATCAATTGTAATTTTGAAACAAAAGTCGATTTTGAAGATAAAACTTGTTTAACCGCTTTGGTAATTTGGAACTTCCTTCTTTTCTTCTTTGGTAGAGGGCAATCCCATTGTTTCGCGTCACGGACATGCTAATGTGGCGGTGAAGCGGCAGAGCAGCGGATCTAGGAATAGGTTTACAAATATTTTTTGGCACCTCATCTATTTTAAGACAAAACAAACCGGGGCGCAGCTACCGCCGTACCTGCCGTATCAATTATATGGGGCCCGTGTGCCCCGATATACGTCAGCTAATGATAATAAAAACTTCCCAATTTTTTGTCATAAAAGCAATTTATTTTTTCCCGCGTAAAGCGCGTTCAAAAGTTATATTTAATTTGTTTCTAAGCATTTTGGAAAAAGTGATAGAGATAATTATTATGATTTAAAAAAATATTTTAGTTTTATGCCAACATTTTTTTGCTTTTGTGAGCAATCTTCACCCTTAAAAGGGACCCCAAACATTTTTTTATACGGGGCCTTGGGCCTGGGCCAAGGCACGCTACGCCACTGAAAACAAATATTACTCAAAACTTCACCAGAATTACATCGGCCGAGATCTCGTGGCAGAGAAAACCTCCACAAATATTTATTTCGCGATTCAGGCCTGTGTAATGTTATTTCAAATTGAGAAAATTTAACAACTAAATTTAGTCATTAACGATATAACAAGACTATCTTATCCAAAACCTCAGCTATTTCTGATTAAAACAAATTGAAAATAATACACAATAATATTGAATCATATATCAATAACAGGTCAAGAGTAGGTACTGCTGTAGTAGCTTAGTGGCTAAAAATTGTTTTACCGATTTTACGATCGGGAGGACGTAGGTTCGGATACTGCTAGCACCTCGAGATAATTTTTCTAACGCAGATGTACAAGGTTATCATTACCACTAGCTTTGGCGATGAAGGATCACATCTAGCGGACTGCCTTGCTGTCTGTCTGTCTGTCTGTGGCACCGTAGAGCTCAAACGGATGGGCCGATTTCGATGCGGTTTTTTTTTATTTGAAAGTGAATTACCGTGCGGGTGTTGGTCAATATCGATTCAAAATGGCCGCCTCCACAAAATGGCGGATACAATATTTCTTCACAACCTACCTCAATATGGGTATCAAATGAAAGGGCTTAACTAGTAGAGTACTATACACTATAACAAATTTCAAATCCAAGATGACCGCCACCACAAAATGACGAATTATATATATTTTTTCACTACTACCTCAATATGGGTATCAAACGAAAGGGCTTGATTAGTAGAATACTTTTCACTATGACAAATTACAAATCCAAGATGGCCGATATCACAAAATGGCGAATAACATTTCTTTTTTCACAGCTCCCTTAATATGGGTATCAAATGAAAGGGCTTGACTAGTAGAATGTTGTGCAGATAACAAATCTTAGGTAGTCGGGGGTTAGTACAAAAATTTAATTTTGTTCTTGTTAAGTAGAGAATTTACTGAGGAGCTTGCGGTAGGTTGGTATTTTACCTGAGAGTCTACCGCACTAAAACTGTCT
Organism: Ectropis grisescens; assembly: GCA_017562165.1. NCBI lineage: Eukaryota > Metazoa > Arthropoda > Insecta > Lepidoptera > Geometridae > Ectropis > Ectropis grisescens. The sequence goes on along the minus strand of CM029787.1, from coordinate 24,292,357 downwards.
TAGCATTTATAATACTCTCTCTTTTATTTTCTCTTGAAATTACAGAGGCAGCAAAAGCAAAGCCAAAGCAGATCTAGTGAGGCGGTAGACCCGCTGGTAGACAAAATTGCACCTGATGATTTCATAAATTATGTCTGTTTGTGTCAAGTAAATGACTATTGCACAGTATTTATTATTTACACTAACTTCTAGAAAATATTTCGATTTAGGTACGGTAAGAAGTAACGAGGTGGGATGAAAGTTGAAGGTTCGAATAATTTTCTATATGATCAACTAATACTACACATACAAATTTACAATAAGAGTACAAAGATTAAGCCACATTAATCACACTCACTTCTCACATTCCTCGTTCCACTAACTTATTTTTACTGGGTTTTGTTTAATTAATAGGATACTCAGGTGTATATCCATCGGTCCAGTCCAAATGAGTTTCAATAGCTATTGGCGGTCTTTGTCTCTGAGAGTGCGCGGGCGCAAGCACGCCCCACTAGGCACTACGACTGCCACCGACGCGACTAGGCCAGTAAAAATAGAATATGGCTTTACACTAAATTTTCGATCCAATTTTTGTTTATTCTAAGGATTAGGATCACTTACAGACAAAAAAAACGTCTATTTTTACTGGCCTAAACTGCGCGATCAACGTATTTTCATATCATAGGTAAGTACCGCGTTAATTATATATTTTAACGATTATGTTAGTTTTCATAGTAAAATTATCTTTATAATGTTAGTATGGAAAACAAAAATTGCGATCTAATGTTCTTATTTACAATTATGAACCTGGTTGAGATGTGGAGAATGAACCTGGTTGAGATGTGGAGAATGAACCTTGTTGAGATGTGGGGAATGAACCTGGTTGAGATGTGGAGAATGAACCTGGTTGAGATGTGGAGAATGAACCTGGTTGAGATGTGGGGAATGAACCTGGTTGAGATGTGGGGAATGAACCTGGTTGAGATGTGGAGAATGAACCTGGTTGAGATGTGGAGAATGAACCTGGTTGAGATGTGGAGAATGAACCTGGTTGAGATGTGGTGAATGAACCTGGTTGAGATGTGAATGAACCTGGTTGAGTGAATGAACCTGGTTGAGATGTGGTGAATGAACCTGGTTGGGACGTGGATAATGAACCTGGTTCATATGTAGGAGATGACGACGGGCAGCAGGCCGTTCTCCACTTAGGTCTTCTAATGACCATAGTTGTTACGCAGTCAAAACGTCAAAGACAAAATACAAATTTATCATTTAATAATAATTTAGTTCGTGACGAGTCCTGTGCGGTGTTAATCCGAAACTTAGACTAGACCCGCCATTTCACACGTGAGTTTTTATACTAGAGCTTGGCTGAGATGAGGAGAATGACCTGGTGAAGATGTAAAGAATAAACCTGGTTGAGATGTAGATAATGGACCTGGTTATGTTGTAGATAATGTACCTGGCTGAGCATTTTCATTAACCCATAGATAACTCAAGTGTGTTACCAGTGACTTAATTAAAAATGTGTAACAAACACGTTAGTTTTCATACTAGAACTTGATTGAGATGAGGAGAATGAACCTGATTGATATGTAGAGAATGCACCTGGTTGAGCAGTAGACAATAAACCTGGTTGCGAAGTAGAGATTGTTTCTGGTTGAATTATAGACAATGAACCTGGTTGAGATATAGACAATGCACCTGGTTGAGACGTAGACAATGAACCTGGTTGCTACGTGCATGAACCTGGTTCATATGTAGAAGATGACGGCCGGCAGCTGGCCGTCCTCCACGGAGGTCCCGTTGTTGTTCCCGGCGGCGTACGAGAACTGGAAGACCACTTTCTCCCCGTTGTTGCAGTCCACGGTCACGCGCCGCAGACCCTTCGTGCCGTAGTACGAGTCGGTGCCCTGCAACACCACATCAAAATATATTAAAAATAAAATAAAATAGCCTCTATTTGCCTTGGAATATTACAGATCGTCTTATATTTATAAATCCTTATGAATATATATTACAGAAGTATAATTTTTATTTATTTATTCAATAATATAAGGAACATAAATTAAGTCTACATATTATCTTCGTTACAATGAAACAATAATAGTGGCATAGTTAACTTCATTTTGGAGGTGGACCCTGCATCCCACACTGGGGATGTCCTGTGTTGTGGGATTCAGTGTTTTAGTCTATATATAGTGAATAAATATAGTAAGAAAGTGCATATATATAGTGAAGTTGTTAGTGATGTTGTAGAACTTAGAATCAGCAGGTCTACTACGAAGTCCGATAAACGATATATCGGCCGAAGTTATGGACGTTTCATACCACGAAACACAATCGGTCGGTTGATCTGATCGTGTGTTTCGTTCATCTCGACCGACACTGATTTGACAGTTTTTGTGTCATCAACCGACCGATTGTGTTTCGTGGTATAAAACGTCTATAACTTCGGCCGATATATCGTTTATCTGACTTCGTAGTAGACCTGCAGACATGATGGTACATTCTCGTCAAGTGAAAACTTATTATACCTTTCTTTACCGCGTCGATCAATGCGTTAAAATTTCATGTTAGCAGGGGATAATGTTATGGGTTCGCGTCACCACACGATAATGTAGCGGGGTAGCGTCAGAGCGGCGGCGTAGCAGCGGAGCGGGAGGTGCAAGTTAGACGTCAAAGTCAAAGTTCTTCACAGACGTACAATTTACACGTCAATTATACTAATCAAAAGAAATGCATACCTATATAATGTATTATGTAGATTTTCAATGTTTAAATACGTTTTTTGCAGGGGTGAAATTTTGAGATTTCGCGTCACCGTCATTAGTGATAGCAGTATATCTGCAGCTATACCGGTGACGTAGTGTGGGACATTAGGGTTGTGCAATGTCTATTACCAAACTTCTAAGTTCCAAGTTTTCACTTCTATTGACATCCCTGTGACTGCCTTTTGCTGGTTTTTTTTACTAAGTGAGACGGTACGAATAGTTCCTGTGCCTAATAATAAGCAACACGCCTGTCACAGCTTAGTGTCACGCGACTATTAGAGCACGACGAGTTCAAAAATCCTCGTACGACGACACTTCGTCGTGCTGCGACCTTAGCTCGGGCCGCCGCTGGTGTGATACGTTCCTCTGCAGTTTTAGTTCACCTAGAGTTCTAGTTCCACTGGAATTTTAGTTCCTCCTGGAGCTTTAGTTCCTCTTGAATTTTAGTTCCCCTGGCGTTCTAATCCCCATGGAGTTTTAGTTCAACTGGGGTTTTAGTTCCCTTGGAATTTTAGTTCCCCTAGCATTCTAGCCATGTAGTTTTAATTCCCCTGAAATTTTAGTTTCCCTGTAGATTTAGTTCCCCTGAAGTTTTAGTTCCCCTAGAGTTTTAGTTCCCTTGAAGTTTTAGTTCCCCTAGTGTTTTAGTTCCCTTGAAGTTTTAGTTCCCCTAGAGTTTTAGGTCCCTTGAAGTTTTAGTTCCCCTAGAGTTTTAGTTCCCTTGAAGTTTTAGTTCCCCTAGAGTTTTAGTTCCCTTGAAGTTTTAGTTCCCCTAGAGTTTTAGTTCCCTTGAAGTTTTAGTTCCCCTAGAGTTTTAGTTCCCTTGAAGTTTTAGTTCTACCTACTTGAAGGTTTAGGGTCTACCGCCGAACGAAAGATGTCTTAGCTATGAAATTTCTCTCACTTTTCTTTCCGCTTAAAATGATAGAGACCGCAATAGCAAAGCGAAATCCGATTTAGTTAGGCGAGGCGGTAGAAGGGCGGGAGTATTACCTTGAGTTTAGCGCTGGCGATGTAGGAAGTGTTGGGCAGGATCTCCACGGGCTCCTTGAACATGGCGCGGAAGGTGTCGTCGGTGCCGTCGCAGCAGAACGTGGTGGTGTTGGAGCCGCACACCTTCTTCGTCGCCAGGTGGATTATCTGACGACATTACGGGGATACTTTCAAATCAAACATCTTTCTTATTAAAAACGCTATTTGGATGTTTATAACTTAATCACGGAACTATTAAACGGATCGAGTTTAAATTTGGAACAGTTAGATATAACGTAGAACAACATAAAAAAATATAGGCTGTTTTTTTTAACCCGGGAATATAACGGGAATTACGCGTTAAACCCGCGGTGCTCTGCTTTTATTTATAATTGTATAAATTACACTACTGAACCCGAAAAGTAAGCTTTTTGCGTTCTTATATCATCATTAATGTTGTTTTGTATACAGGGTAATCAGTCAGCATCAATTTAAGGGCATGTTCTGTATATTTAAACAGACAACTCTTATTCTACTTTTGTGAAAACTCAAAACAAATCCGGAAAAACCAATCTTTTTGTTGCCGTCTCTAACACTATCTATGTGCGTCGGCACTTCATTTATCGAGCGTTAAAAAGTGCGCGCCCCTTTGTTACGAAGAGTTCGATGTTTTTAAACGGGTAAATACACATTTTTAGGGTTCCGTAGCCAAATGGTAAAATACGGGACCCTTATAGATTCGGCATGTCTGTATGTCTGTCTGTCCGTATGTCACAGCCACTTTCTCTGTCTCCGAAACTATAAAAGCTATACCATTGAAACTTGGAAGTAGATGTAATCTGCTAACCGCATTAAGATTTTGATACAAAAAATAGAAAAAAACATAAAATGTAGGGGTGTCCCATACATAGAACTACATAGAATACATAGAAACTCAAAATTTTTTTTTATCAATACCATTCGTGTGGCATATTTATGGATAGGTCATCAAAAATGATATTGAGGTTTCTAACATTTTTTTTTTCTAAACTGTATAGTTTGCGCGAGGGACTCTTCCAAAGTGGTAAAAAGTGTCCCCCCCCCTGTAATTTCTAAAATAAGAGAATGACAAAATAAAAAAAAGTGTATGATGTACGTTACCATGTAAACTATCAACGAAAATTGGTTTGAATGATATCTAGTAAGTAGTTTTATTTTAATACGTCATAAATTGACTATTGTTAAAACACTGATTAAAGTAACAACAAACTACAAGAACTTTTGTATTATGTTACTTGCTGCTACGTAAGACTTCATGGGCGAGCCCGACTCGCACTTGACCACTTTTTTTATTTTGTGTGGGAAAAAATATACAAATTTTCAAAAACCGTTACGAGACGAAAACTAGCACAGTGATGGTATAATTATTAAACGGCGTTAGTAAACCTGAGAGAACCGTTCGCTCTCCTCCTCTTAATTTCTAGTTAATTTGTCTTTCGTCCCTAGAGTCCTCTTCGTTCTGATATTGAGAGGTGCGGTACCTCGTGTTTCTCGGGAACTCGAAGCCCTTTCGAAGCTACTGGTTCCCTGCTATTTTCCAGATAGTCATATAGCTCGACCATCAGCATATTGCACCTGCGTAACTTCATATGTCTATATTCTGTTATAATTTAAAAATAAAATAAACATTGAAACTTACCTGCAAATGAACTTCATACTCCGTCGGCCCGAAGTACGATCCGTACAATCCAAATCCAACAACAAAGATTCTCTGATCTACAGTGAACCGGATCCGGTCCGTGGTTCCACTGTACCCCCACCGGGATTCCGTCTGGTTGAACCTGTTCACTGTCAACTCTTTGCCCGTCATGCAACATCTGGGCGTGTCTAGGAAGCCCACATTTGGTTTTGGGTTAACTGTAAAATATAGGAAGAGTTGGACTATTTCTCTGTCGTCTAGGAGTCCGCTCTGGGCGGGGCCCATGGCGAATTCTTCCACGGACATGAGAGGGAAGCGGATGGCGTTGAAGGCTCGTCCTAGGACCATTCGCTGGTTGGTGGGGGTGACGGGGAGTTGACGACGGATGCATTCGGCCTCCGACCAGCGGAGCACGGCTGCGAAGATCTTGGCCTCTCTGATGCGGAGTGTATCTCTGGAACAAGATAATGTGACTGTTAATATTTTGCTAAGTTTTTAAAGTGAAACTTTATACCATCGCCTCAAACTTTATCTTTCATCTATTGCATGCCGCAGCCGACGCCGCGGAGTAAAAGTAAAGCGAAAGGCGCTCGACAGAGACAGTCCAGGCTAATATGGCGGCTTTACTTGTTAAGTTCCGTAACTTACTTAAATCGAATGTTTTTCTAAAATTTTTTAGTTACCTTTCTTAAATGTCTATAATGCGAAAGGTTTCACTTTTATCGTGGTTTCACAAAACCGCACAATTATTTTCTTTCATACAACAAACTAAGGTAAGATAGATAGATGGATAGACACTCTTTATTGAACACACCAAAATAACAATAATTTACCAATTGAAACAGGTTAAACACTTAAAGTTAGTGCGACAGACGGCGGCCTTATCGCTAATAGCGATCTCTTCCAGGCAACCTTAGGGTGGAAAAAGAAAGATGTCAAAGAGCTTTGTCCTTGTCCTTGTTTGAGCTTGTCCTTTGAGCTTCGCTTTGTCCTCAGATTTTAGGATTTCAAAATTTTGAAAAACTATTGTTAGGCCATTTATGATGTTTTAATGAATAAATAAACATTGTCTGAAATTTCTCACACAATAGTAACAAGCCCAAACTAAGCAAATCTTGTTTTATGGGATCCAGATACCTGATATAATCTTACTTATATTAAAAATGCCAAAGAATGGATTCGTGTTGCTCAATCACATGATAATAGCCAAACAGATCAGTTTGAAATTTAACAACATAGTTAAATTATAGTTGATAATAACACTACATTTATAATAATAACAGAATAGGCTACTTGTTAACATGGGAAAATAATGTAATAGTCGTCAATCATTTGTCGATATTACTCCATTTTAAGTTAACATGAAACATGAAGTTGCCTATAAGAATACAACTATAAATAGTTATAAACAATTGCTCATGAACCAATTTATGAAGGCTAACATATATTATAAATACACTACAGGGCCCTGCGGTTTCACCTACATAGTTCCCAATCACATTTTTCTGGGATAAAAATAGCATAATTGTTATTCCAGACCATTTTCTATCTATGTACCATTTTTCATTATTTAATTTCATCCAAATTCCCTCACTAGTTTTTGCATGAAAGAGTAACTCTTTACATACATACATCTATACATTCTTATAAATTTACAATGTGGAGTTGTTACAACAAAAAAACAGGACATGTGCCTGATGGTAAGGCCTATGTTTTTTTTTTATTAAAAATCACTTTTCTAATTCCTTGAATTTTCCAAAAGTTAAGGTTTTATTATAAATCACTAAAGAATGTGTTTTCAATACAACAATCAAGGTTCTGTCGTCAACCTATTTTCTATGCCTTGGTCTATCATGAAACCTGATGATTAAACTATCAACAACAGTTCTTGACATTACATTGAACTTATTTAATTAAAAACAAAAAAGATAACTGCTATGCCAGAATATTTGTTTATTTAGTTTTAATATGCACATGCTTTGTACAAAAACAGTCTCACCTCTCCAATACAGCATTCAAAGTGTCTTGATCTATGTCAGTGAACCCCTCGGCATTCAGAGCATCCGCAGTGTTCTTATCTATCATCTCCAGGCATAGGGCAGCCAGCTGCGGCTCGTCAAACAACCTCGCCTGCGTCAGGAGCAGGAATGCATTGTCCGTACCCCAAGTTACTCTTCAGAAAATCTACACAATGCTCTTCTAAAGCCGCTACAGCATATTTCTTAGCCGTATAAAGTGTGGTCATCACACTCTCAGGCCCGATTCGAACTTCATCTGAATACAGGAACTTAAGTAAATGTAAAAACGCAGCAGGCTCCACGTCTGGCAGCTCAATCTCATCAGACTTTGTGGCCAGCACTCCATTGAACATGGCATCGAATACGGCGCTACCGACAGAGAGCACAAACTTGTGAGCCGGGATCACTTGCTGGTTGGCTTCTTTGCCTACTATGAAGTGGACGTCGCAGAGGATTTCGTTGTTGAATAGGAAAGACAAACGCTCCTTGACGGTAGTTTTGGTCGCTTGCCAGTTGTGGAGCCGGCCGCCGGTGTTGTTGGTGGGCTGAAGGTTCTCAGTAGCGGGGGAGGAAGAGGACGCGACGGCGTCCATCGTATGAGAGCTCTCGTCTTCCTGAGCGTGAGCGGCATGCTGCCGCGAGTGCTGGTTCGACGGCAGCATGTTCTGCGGCGGCTGATCATCTCCACCGCCCTCCTCCAACCGCACATTCAACAACCTATTCACTATATTATCATTCTTGGACCCAGAAGCCATAATCACAAATTCACAACAGGGACATCACAAAATAAGCCGGAAATCATAAAATACACTCGTTAACGACACTTATCTATCCGGTTGTTCTATAGGGCAAAAGTTGCTTTATTTTATATAATTAAAGTACCCAAACTTTGTTGTCTAAAGCAGATACCTACATAAGTATTTGGAAAATAAAAATAAAGATTTTTATTTTGATTTGTAAAAACTAGACAGTGACATCTTTCATCTTTCCGTTATAACGTCTACAGTGACTGTCTAACGTACACTGACTGTCAGTTTTTTTTTCTAGATTATGTCTCACTTTCATTTAGCTGAGTGTTGGCCATGGATTTTCCAGAAATAGAAAAAAACCGGCGTTCGACTAAACTTGATAATTTTGTAAAATATGAATTTTTGTTGATATTTCAAAAAGCAATGCACCGATTTCGATAAAATATATACGGTAACATCTCTGAACTATCAAAACCAAACAAAAAAACAAATGCTAGTCATAGGCAGAGGAATTACCTACCTACCGATAGAAGTGAAAACTTATAACTCAGACTGATAGGTAACTTTGGAAACTAGAAACTACACGGGTGAAACCGGAGGGCGCGGCCATGGTCCCGAATTTACCCGAAGATTTCTTATCATTCCCGAGCGTGACGCTAGAATTCAATTCACAGCCCACGAAAAATCTGTCTGTGGCGCGCCAAAAGAAGTTTCCACTTCAAAAACCCACTCTTGACGGCGCTATCACGTAACATACATAAAGAAACATACAACTGAATTAAGGTCCTCCTCTTTTTTTGAAGCCGGTTAAAACGAGAGATAAAAGTATAATAAATAATAATAATTAATTGGTGGACAATTTTATTCACACACAACACCGTCTGACCCCAAACTTAGCAAAGCTTGTACATAAAAACACACGAACAAAATATTTGAATTCATCATACAAATATTTGTACTTTTGCTATCAACGGGGCGAATTTTTTTTTCTGTTTCATAGTCAAGGGCAACAAACTTGGCACATGTATGAAATATAATTTTCCTGAGCCCGAAATAAGCATAAGTAGCGCATCATAAAACCCTCTACCAGCTTGATACACCGCCCGCTCTTCGCGTTTACAGATTTGGCGGGAAAACGGGTGTCAGGTTACATAAGTGTTTATGCTTCGGCATATGAAGTGGCGCCTTACTTGTATCCGTTTGAGACTATGAGAGCGTTTCAAGATGCTTCTAGCGGTATCGTTTATTTATGTAAGTACTTAAAATGTAAACTAACATTTTTGACACTTGAGTAAAAATATTCGCGATTTCTCAGTAGTTTAACAACTATTACATTAATCTATACTAATATTATCTATATTATAAAGCTGAAGAGTTTGTTTGAACGCTTGTTTTAATCTCGGGAAGTACCTACTGGTCCGAATTCAAAGATTCTTTATCTATTGGATAGTCCATTTATCGACGAAGGCTATATATAGGCTATAGAACAGAACGCTACTAGAAACGGAGCATGAATCAAGAATATAACAAAAACCATCGAACTCTTAAAAACGCAGAAGCGGCAAACGCGCTCCTACTATGGCGATGCAAAATCAGGTGACGTCTCCTGATTTAGTCTCAGTCGCAACAAGGAGTTGTGTACGTTCGCTGACAATTCTATTTTCAAATTTTTCAAACAAATTTTCGCCACGTTATTTTGTCTTTAGATTATGGCATACCTCATCTTCGTTTCTTTAATTATATCGATGACAAAAACGGGAAAAATATTCCTTTTTGAGAGTTTTCAAACCGTGCTTTGGACATGACAGCATGTGTCAAAGATTGCGCCATTGAACTTTTGCTAATCAAATTTGTTTCTAAATCTGAATTGGTACGACCAACTTCCGACAGGTGGCGTAGCAGGTAGCTGATGAGATTTTTTGCTTGAAAGCGATATTCTCAGGAATGCATGAACCGATTTCAAAAATTCTTTCACCGTTGGAACTTTACGGGATCCCGAGTACTATATATGTACCACGGGCGACGCCAGGGCGGCCATCTAGTAATTTATAAGGGAGAGAGTGGTTTTATGGGTTAAATGTGTTGTATACGAAATAACAAACTCGAAACACCAAAAAAACTGCATTCGATTGCACAATGCACAAATAATTTTTGTTTTCAATACTTCGGGACCATTTTCCCGCCAAAAATTTTGTTTTTTGTTATTTTTAAATTTAACGATTTTTCTATGTAAATGAACTCTAATTTTAATGTGGGTTATATCAAAATAAAGACCGGTTCATGTAGACACCATTAAACACAAGTTTATCGGTAAATCTTCCCAAATAAAACAACGAAAAAAATTTTTCCTCGCCAAAAACCCGTCCGCAACTTTAAGTTTGTTAGTTGTCGTCATCAACCAAGTTTTTGGGTAGTATTACACACCGGTGTATCAAGCGGCTACACACGAGCCCTAAAATCAGTGGAAATTACGTAAAATTAGTGGGGAGGACCCTACATCGCACCATAAATCACCAATCATGTGGTGCGATGTAGGCTCCTCCCCACTACTTTTACGTAATTTCCTCTGATTTTAGGACTCGTGTGTGGAGCGTATAACTCTTAATCCTAAAACGGTTATTCCATACCACTCACAAATCATGCGACCTTGTATGACTTAAGTGCTTTCAGAATTATTCGAAACCTGTCAAAGACAGCGCCAACGTTTAATTTTAATAATTGTTTCTCTAACTTTTATAAAATAATATTTAGAACTACCAGGCCATCTTGGCCAGGTATCTCTAACACATTTGACACACACATTTTACCACTTTGGAAGTCTCTCGCGCAAACTACACAGTTTAGAAAAAAATATGTTAGAAACCCCAATATCATTTTAGACCTAGATATCCATAGATAACCCACACGTATGGTTTGATGGATTTTTTTTGAGTTTCAGATCTAAGTATGGGACACCCTCAAAATTTATTGTTTTTTTTCTATTTTTTTGTGTGTAAACCTTAATGCGGTTCACAGAATACATCTACTTACCTAGTTTCAATAGTATAGCTCTTATAGTTTCGGAGATAAGGGTCTGTGACATACGGACGGACAGACAGACAGACATGACGAATCTATAGGGGTCCCGTATTTTGCTATTTGGCTACGGAACCTTAAAAATGAGCAGTCATAGGAACTGCCGATAGAAGTGAAAGTTTATAACTAAGAATTTGTTAGCTTACTTTAGAAACTACACGGGTGAAACCGGAGGGCGTAACCGTGAGCATAGCCTCGCAAGTTTTCATTTCAATAATATAGACTTTGTGCCATAAGTGGCGCCCTTATCGCCTACAACGATAACTTCCAAGCAACCATAAAAAACCTACCTACCTAAGGCGAGAAACAAGTTCAGAATCAGAATAATTTATTGTTAAACCACCCCCTCCTGGTGACCCCCTCCAAAATTCGAGGCTGGGACCGCGCCTGTACAGTAGACAACACTAGTCGTTCATATACTCTGTTAGTTTATAATACGCTTTAGAAATTAAGTAGCAATCAGACGACACGATTCATCGGGCCGATGAGCAGGGCTCGATAGATTGGGCGTTCAGTCACACTACACGATATCACCACCCTAACTCACTCGGCAGCTAAATGTCGAGCAGTGAAGTTGTGCGCCTACGCTTTCAATGTATCAGAAACTTGGAATCGCTCTCGAAAAAAATATTCCAATAATAATATCAACCTGTATGTAATTTGTCCGAAATGAAAATGTGTAAATGAATTTCTTGAAAATTTGATCAAAGACCCAGTACCTATAGCAGCTTTTTGCGAAATCTAACACATACTTACCAACACGTAGGGGAAGTCCGGGTAAAGCGGACACCTTAAGCTTTAAAGACCTATGGCAAGAAAATTAATAGACTCAGAAATAAAACAATGGCTAAGTATGAATCAATATTTATTAAAGTTTTTAATATAATCAATAAAAATTAAGTAACTTCAACATTTTACTTAAAATTATTAATAATATTGTATATGGTAGGTACCGCTATCCGCTTTGCCCAACCCACCGGGTAAAGGGGATAGGACCATAGGGCAAAGTGAACATATGGTTAATTAAAGAACAATTACCGAAATCAACATATAAGAAGAATGAATATTTAGCGATAAATATATAACTACTCAATTGTCAGTGCAGCTGTCACATAGAAATATGCCTTCTCCTTTGTAAGCCGTACACTTTTCGTGACTCCACTGCTTAGAGGAATTGCACTGAATCCAATCATCAACTGGCTGCTTATTTATTTCAATGTAATCTTCTCCACAAAAATAGCATGTGTAGTTTTCAACATTTTCTTTGGTGTTAGATTCCTTGGCTTTAGTATTTTTGGTTATATTAATATCTTTGGTCCTTTTAGTATTTTTCTTTACAGTAGTCTTTGTTTTTAAATCTTTGTTGATGTTTTTAAGTACTTTGGCGTTTGCTTTAACATATTTAGCTTTCTGTTCTTCCTTTATAGGAGTGCTGGTAAGTAACTCAGACTTCTGGATTTTTTTTTGCGTGTCCCCGTGGGAACATGAGCAGCTGGGAGTGGTCTTATTTCTGTTAGACTCAAATAGCACACAGGTGGAGGAGTAGAAGGCTGTAGTATTGTGTCATTAGCAAGCATCATAGCATCCTCACTCCAGTTGGCTTGATCGGTCTTTCTTTTATTTTTGTAAACCATCTACAACAATATAATATAATTGAAAACCATTAATTGGAATGCCTACCGGGTAAATCGAATACTATACGGGCAAAGTGGATATCGTATCCACTTTACCCGTATTCTCTTTGCCCAATAGGAACTTGTCAAACCTAATCTAACCTACAATTAAATCCAAAAACAATATCTCGATAAAACTTACAATATTTCAATAACGAAAACATGCACTGTAGGAATACAAACAAGGCAAAACTGTATCACCACACGTACATGAGTAATTATGAAAATACGTACCTTGAAATATCGTAACAAAATATCACTTTTTTATATTTTTTTATTTTTTCTCGAACGACGCGTGACCTTGTGCTAGGTCTGTTTGTTCACGAGTGAGGGGCCGGGGACGGATCTCGTGGCTTGCAACAGGCCAGCTCGCACGCGTCATTTTGAAATGGTGAAGGGTGTTCGCTTTGCCTGGGCTATTCGCTATGCCCGACCTTCCCCTATAAGTATACATACATAAGTAGCCATGTCTTTAGCCTAATTTTAAAATGATTACCAACCAGAGTTTTAATATCAGTTGGTAATTTATTATATATCTTTAAGGCCATGATATATGGGCTATTATGATGCTATTATATTTGTGGGATGAAGATGTTGTACTTATGTTCTTTCCTGAGAATCTCTGATCGACTAGACTTAGTTTCGAAAAAAAAGGTTGAAAAAAAGTTGAGGTTATGGTGCGAAAATAACAGCATGAACAAACAACACTAATGTCATCACTTACCTATTAGTAGGTACTAGCTTAAATTATAAATGTATTTACACTACTTAACAATAAACACATACCTACTCCATACCTGTTGTTGGTACCTATAATAAATGATGTATATGTCACGGTAAATCTGATTAATTGAAAATTATTAATATTTTTACAAAATTATTAATAACTAGTGGCCCGCCCCGGCTTCGCACGGGTACACACACACACACATACACCCTTTTTTTTGTATCGGGTTTCAAAAAAAAAGTAAAATTATAAAGGAAATTTGATTTTTTTTATGATTTTTTTTATTAATGTTTTTTTGTATTTTTTTATTTTAAAATTTTATACATATATAATATTATTTACAAAACAAAAGCCATTAATTTTAGTGAGTCAGAGCTTCCCTGTAAACGATATTTGAAGTAGTTTTATTTTGTGGCAGCAAAATAAATTGATTTTCAGGAGCTCCAACACGTGGTAGGCCAACACGTGATACAGTTGCCATGAGTGAAACATTCTTTTCGTAGGTCGATCCCTAATAATTCGAAGGTTTGGCCCTGGGACTTGTTAATAGTTAACGTGAAAGATGATTTCACCGGAAACTGAAGTCGTTTAAAAGGGATTGGCAGATCAGTTGGAATCATCGGTATGCTCGGTATTTGAGCTAGTTGACCAGCTGCTGGGCCAGTGATAAAATTTTGTTCAGCAAGCCGCTGCGAACGCTCGATACTTGACTCTCTAGCACGCGATTGCGACGCGTATTCTCTCCGACTTGCAAGGCGATTTTCAGTTTCTGATGAAGATTCCTCATTACGCCGTATTCTTATTGCCCTCGCCTGGGAACTATGTTTAGAAAGTTGAGATCTTGATCTTTTGGAATTTTGGGCATTATAAAATGAAAATAGAAGGAAATAAATAATTAAACAGGCTTTTACTAAATTTTTGCTTATTGAACTATATGAAGTACTAAGCGGTTTGAATAATTAAAATATAATATTTATTATCAGGTAAGTAGTAGGTACTTATTGAAAGAAAATTAAAATATGGGCTTAGAAAACTACCTATTACTAAAATTTTTGCTGAACAGAAATACCCATAAACCTATAAGCAGTTATTACACTTATTTACCTACGAAACGAATTCAAAATTTTTCAAGCTAATATCATACGATCACGCACACGACCGCTGCGTAGGGAGCCGATCGCGCGAGTGAGCCGCGCGGCACTTTATTTTATTACATTGACTCCCCCCCCGTACCCCAGTGACAGTTACATGGAGCCTACATCGCATGCTGGCTAGCTGAGCGCGGTGAGCGACAACCACGCGACTTTTTCTAATACTTGCATTTTTAAACTCGTGATATCTTCCGAATGAAATGTAAAAAATTAAAAAGGTATTAAAGCCGTCTTGAATATAAAGTAATTTATTTTGATGAGGATTAATACCAAGGTACAAATGAAGAGCCTTTTCAAGAGGCGGCATACATAAATTAATATTTTAGAATAAAAAAACTGCTTACTGTGACATAATAACTATAATATTTAGACATATGCTGTCGCGACACTTTTTGTAGATAATGATGAGTTCTGCAAAGTCGTAGTAAATGATTTTGTTCTATCATCAATAGTTTTCGCAGCGCACGCGACGTAAGGAATTTTTCAGGTCTTTTTTTACACCTTATGTTACATTATTGGAGTTTTAGTAAGGATTCCTATTTTTTTTTAAATATAATATATCCTATGTTACTCGGGGATAACGTAGCTTTCCAAAGGTGAAAGAATTTTTGAAATCGGTCCAGTAGTTTCGGAGCCTATTCATTACAAATAAACAAACAAACAAATCTTTCCTCTTTATAATATTAGTATAGATAACCAGATGTTTTGGTAAATGTGAATAAACGATCACAATTTATTACTTTTAGTAGTAATGATTAATAATTCACGACACATATTGGTAAAAGTTATAAAATAAATGAAAACCCAATGTTTTTTGACCAGCAGGTATTTATTTATAATATATGTAGGTTAGGTTAGGGTTTTTTTTAGTATAGTTTTTATAGGTTAGGTTAGGTTTTAATATATTCATCTCGTGTTATACACACGATGATTTTTTCCTTTCTCCGGTTTTATTTCAAGGCATTTTTTCATTAAATCTGGTTCTCATTAAACCTCTCGCACGTCGCACACTCCGCCCCGCCCCGCAACTCTTGGCCACTTATTACATTTATCACTACTAGGGTTAAATTATTAACAATAACCGACAAATGTGATTAATTTATCACTTTAATCTCGACTTTCGGTAATTATTAATACTAATAGATAATTATTAATAATCTTCAATTATTCACTCTTACCGTAACATAGATACACCGATGAACAAAGACGTCCCGAAATGTAAAAAGATATATCATTCCTTAACCAAACCTAAATTTAAAATGTGAAATAAAGTTTGATTATAAATATCTATGTAAATATCTAAATGACATTTTTAACAACTACTGAAGGAATCTGGATGTTTTGTACATACATAGCTAAAAGTAACGTTATAAAAACATAAAACATTACATTTATTTCGGTACCAAGTAAGCTGTTACAATATTTTAATATGCTCCCTACCTTTTGCTTTAGTTCTAAAGACTATGTTGCAAAAGGCAGTGTCTTCCATTAGGTACTAGAATAATACAAATTTGAAATTAACGTTATAAATATACAGTGTATAATATACAGTGTTTTAGGTTTGTACTTCATCTACAAGTGTGTATTTAAAGTCTTTACCTACAATATGCATAAAAATCTCAGGAGAGTGCACTGTGTTATTTTTACTAGAAAGTATTTTGTCGCCTATTTTTATCCCACGAACATAGCGGAACGGAGAACTACGAGAGAGTGAAACCGCGGTTTAGCGGACTATCAGTTTTCCAAACGCCATATTTTTTAGACTTAAATTCCCTTTAGGTACGTTCGCTGGCGAATCTGTTTCGTTTTTCCTTACATTTACTAGAGTTTACGAATACTTAACGAAGACACTTTTGATACTCATTAGTTACTCACCGTTAACTAAATTACACATTACCTTTTTTTTAAATATGATACGTTTGCATCTGACCGCCATTTCGCCTGATGTGAAGCGACGATGCAATCTGCGACCGAGCCTGTTTACTTAGAAGAACCAGTTTTTCGCTCGAGTTGAAGACACAGATTGGGAAAGACCCAATCAGGCAACGCATTCCACAGTCTAAACGTTCTAAAAATTCGTAAACATTTTTAGAAAATACTTACTTTACTACGGACAAGGTTATAGGCACCTCATCTCAAATGATCTTGGTTCTGGGAGATAGTACGTCATAAAGACACGCACGCGCGCCACGGTCGATCCAGCTACAGGTGCTGTTCTCCAGCCCGGCATCACGGCAGTGGTTCCGCGCCGTCTGGCACAACAACGCGTCGCCCTTAGCCACAAACTCTAAAAAAATATTTTAAAAAAAAAATGACTACTACGCGCTTCAACAAACTCTTCACGACTAAAAATCCTTAAAATTATCTCAATTAGGTGCCGTAACAAAATGAACGAGCAAAAGTAATGTTACCGTGTCAATTTGCGCGTAAAATTCAACAGGCGTCTTTGCTTATGAAGTAAATAATCTTTGAGTCTGAATTACCTAACAGTTGTTTCTTAATTAGGCTATTGTATATTTACTGTGTCGTCTATTCTATTGACTTTTCGTCTTGATTCTAAAATGTTTCTTGAAACTGATGGATGTTACTGTAGCGAGTTCAATGTCATCAATCTAATCCCTCTACTATGAATTAAATTGTAAGTATATAATTATATTATCAATAACTCTAGTTTTTTGTCGTTTGAGTATTTATATATTTCTGCCATAATTTGAAGCACTTCAATACCTACTTTGTTATAAACCTAGAAATGTACCTACCAGTATAATTTCACTAAGAAACTTAACTAGATTTGTACCTAGACACTTAAAATCCTAACTCTGTGTATAATTTTAATGACAAATTGATATGTATAGGTATCTACATAAATAGTATATTTAATTAAGTGAGCTAAGTTTTCGTAAACAAATTTAAATTAGAAAGAAAACTATATTGAATACTTACCTAAGCAACAACGTACTAATATATCTACTACATAAGCAAATCGGAATAAACCATAGTTGATGACAAAATAACATAACTGTAATCGATGAAAATTTATAAATATAACTCCACTAGCAATTGGAAGTGTGTCCAATTATCCTAGCGGTAGTAGGTATCATGAATGATACGATTTGAAGTGATTTAAATGATTTAAATTGACCATAGAAGACTCAATTTGAACGAAACAATTTCTGACCTTCAAGAGACCAAGGTTACTCCGGGAAAACGAGGAAAAACAGGAGAACTAAAATAGATTCGACGGGTAAATCCGGGGAGCACAATTTAATTCTCTACTTATCGAAGCAACATTGTGCGGGCAGAAATAAAAAATCGCAACAATACTTCGTCATCTCTACCCACGACGAGTCGAAACCCCAATTTTTTTAAAATTGATTTGCATAGCATGGATACAATAACACACTGCCTTTCGGCATGCAAAATCCTAATGTTAAAATCTTACCGTTAATGTTATCTCATATTACAGGCGAAAGGTTGGATGTTCGTTGTTCAATCACATCAAACCGTTGAAATTCAGAGCACAGATAGTTTATAGTCTGGCATACCAAAGAGGCTTTTCATTGTGGTAATATAACGGCAACGGAACTTGCGATAAATGCAGTCAGACACCTTGAAGCCAAACCAGCCGCAGGGCTGTGAAAATTAAAAATATTTAACTTACGTCGTGTTGTCCAGATGATTGTAAAGTAAATTTTAGTTTTTTGTTCATATTTAAAAACCGCTGCACCAATTTCGAAAAAAATTCTGTGGGACCACCTCTGAAGTATACTACCAAACAAAAAAAATCATTAAAGAGGAGTAACAATTAACGGAGCTATCGACAACCGAATTGAGAACATCCTCGGTTTTTAAAGTCGGTTAAAATAAATAAAGCTAAGTGACCAACTAAGCGGGCTTACGTCTATCCTCAAAAAAAGCCGCATTCCCGGCTTGTAAATACGCAACAAGCGGGAAAATCAGCGACACCTGCTCAAAACCACGATCTAATACCACCTTGCCCTTTCTTCTAAAAGACTTCTAGTTTCTCAAAAGGACGACCTCGTTTCATGGTTGATGTTCCAAAAACGCGAACGAAGAGATTCGACTCCACGTTTGTGATAAGAATGTCTAGGTTGTGGAATTCGTTACCTGAGTGGGTTTTCCCCGATAGTTTCTTCTAGGTAAGCACGCTCCACCGTAGACCGCATCATCGCTTAACATCAAAATAAGTAAATTTAGTGGGCTGCTTGTGATAAGGGTTCCCATTTGTATGAAACAGAAATTGCCGGCCAAAGTAAAATCGTTGTTTTGTTCCAGCGCAGACGATGATGTTGAGCCCCAAGATCCAGCGAGCCATCCGAGTCAATGATGGGCAGCTCATTGCGCTCTCAGAGAGGGCGCAGTATGACCACTCACAGGTAAGCGTCCCAGGTTAACTTTCTACCTAGCTGTAGTTGTCATTTGATCCATAATTCCAATCAAAGTCGGACTGGGCCGTAAGGGCCCGGGTGGCTACATGGCAATCACAAACCAGTGTCCCGAGACCTTAGCCTATCCTACGGTTACCGCATGGCCCGCAACCCCGGTTTGTAGGTGGCCCGCGCAGGCTAGGGCCAGGTTCCAGAATCTTTTAGATTATAATTTAACGTACCTAAAGGTACGTAAGGTAATTTAACGTACCTAAAGGTACGTTAAATTATAATCTAAAAAAAATAAAAATCTGATTGTACATAAAACAACTGGAACGGCAGCTACGCGGGTAAAATCGTACTACTAAAAAGTAAAGTTTTTTTAAAGGTAAAGTTTTTTTACTCGATTTTTGTATTTCTACTACCCCAGAATCTGAGGCTGCGTACTGGTGACCTCCTCCAAAATTCGAGGCTTGGTCTCGCCTGGCTAGGGCTCGGCAAATACGAGAACCAACACGACTATATTGCCAGTCAGACGCTGATTGTAACTGTAATTCCGGATGGGGGAGATTAGCTTGAAAAATTCAAGTTTCGGCTGGTCTACTCGGGAGAACGGCAACTGGCGATCCGGAGGCTCTAGTTCGTATTCCACGCGCACCAGCGCACCACTGTATTTACGAAGTCATTTGCGTAGTGCTGCAAACTTAAAAACGGTGAAAGAAAATGTGATGAAACCTACATGTTCCTAGAAATTTTGGGGACATGTTTTAACCGAACTTGGTCATCGTGATGAATGCCCTTTGAAACTCTCGTTGTGAGAGAAGGGCCTAGATGCCAAGGATAAGAAAAGCGAAGAATCGGGTTGCTTATGCTCGGACTGATAGAAGTAGGTCAGACTTTCGATTGTTTTATAGTTTTCTGTATAAAAGCTTTTTTTTTCAAGTATGGTAATAACTTTTACGGCAGGGACATGTTTTCTATAATGTTGTTGTAGACTTTTTGCTTTTATACTTAAAAGCATTTTAGCCTGAATATTGCTCAAAGTTATTATTTGTTGCAGGCGGGCTATCTTCACAAAAGAAGCTCGGATAACACCAAGTGGCAACTGCGGTGGTTCGTCTTATATCAGGTAAGATTATGAAGTATGGTACAATATTCCTTTTTACTGAAACATCGACTATTTTGAGGATTTCTTAGCTCGTTACTTAAGTTAAAACAAAAAAACTTCCAAAAAATTAAGCAAAATGTAGACTCAATTTATTAGAAAATCAACTGGAAGAGTCGGGCCCACAGGCGAACTCGCTCCACTAAAGCCAGCACAAAACAACATCCAGCTTGTCGACGTTGCGTATGTTGCGAGAATGTCTCGCTCCTCGCGTGTTGTATGATTCTAGATTATTTTTGACATACACAGCCACTTGGTAGATCAAGATCCAGGTAAAGTAAGTATACCAAGGTCCTTGAAATATGGTCTGACAGGTGTACATTGCGATACGCCAACAATGGCACGTACGGCACGTTTTTGGGCGCGAAACGCACGCTACCAGTCGGCAGCGCGCGCGTATAGCTCGGCGCCGTAATGTAACCGTGAATGCACTGTGGCGAAGTAACATGCACGTGACACTTTCGTAGATACCACGATGACACCATGACCACATGGATTTCAACAAAAAATTATTTTTCCTCAATAAGCCTTTTAGAAACCGTCGTATAAGCGACTCCGATAGAACTGCTTTTATCTACCAACTTGCCTTGACATAGGTGCAAGTGTTGATTGATGATATATTATACCTACACACTCTATAAAATAGGTGTGATTTGTGAAGCACCATTAATTTTCAGGTTGATATTTTAGACCAGCGGCCGATATTTTAAGCCGCTGCCCTGTTTGGGACACCGCACGCTTCGACGGAAATAAACAAGCCGTGGTCGATTGCCTCTTATACAATTAATATTAAAGCTCGAATAAATTGATTGTTAATTACTTAAATAACTAACCAAGTGTTTGACAGGTTGAGCAAGTTGTAGTATTTGAAAATAAAGGTGAACTTTAAGTAAGCTAAGTAATTTCAGCTCTACTGTAACTTTGTGCATCCAGTATATATTTTTTAATTAGGTACTTTTTTATCACGTTTTAAGTGTTAGTTTTATCGCCAACTCGCCTTTTTAACCCCCGACCAAAAAAAGGGGTGTTATAAGTTTGACGTCGATGTCTGTCTGTCTGTCTGTGTGTGTGTCTGTCTGTGGCACCGTAGAGCTCAAACGGATGGGCCGATTTCGATGCGGTTTTTTTAATTTGAAATTTAATATCCGTGCTAAGATAGCACGGCTATAGTACATAGCTAAGAACATCCGTTCTTAGCTATGTTTGGTTAATATCGATTCAAGATGGCCGCCTCCACAAAATGGCGGACAAAATATTTCTTCACAACCTACCTCAATATGGGTATCAAATGAAAGAGCTTGACTAGTAGAATACTATGCATTATAACAAATTTCAAATCCAAGATGGCCGCCACCACAAAATGGCGAATTATATTATTTTTTTCACTACTACTTCAATATGGGTTTCAAACGAAAGGGCTTGACTAGTAGAATACATTACACTATGACAAATTTCAAATCCAAGATGGCCGCTTCCACAAACTGGCGAAATACATTTCTTTTTTCACAATTCCCTTAATAGGTATCAAATGAAAGGGCTTGACTAGTAGAATGTTGTACAGATAACAAATCTAAGGTAGTCGGGGGTTAACCAAAATTTTTAATTTTGTTCTTGTTATTAAACTTTTAACGGTTTACGGTTTAGCGTGCGGTCTACGATGAAGCGTGCTTACCTAGAAGAAACCGATTCACTTTCCATTTGAAGAGACCAAGGGGGTAAAACCCATTCGGATTACACTAATCTAGAAAATATGTCAATCTCTTAAAAATAATCGTGGACTGTTACTCGACCAGATATAAGTAACTTTCAGCCGAATAACGTTCCAAGTCATTTCAGTCTCCTTGACGAATTTGTACATGTGACCCTCGAGGGGGTGAGGTTCGCATTAAGAAGCAAGTTTGCCCCTATCCAACCGGGATTAGACATCAGACATTGAAATACCACTGAGGTAAGTTGTCTGATGCCGACCCAGGCTTCGCACGCCCCTCGGCTCTCTCCTTGTGAGAGAAGGCTCAGAGTCCCCGCAACAGACAGACAAACACTTTAATATGCACACCAGAACACAAGAAAAAGGAGATGAAGTGCTGCTAATGCTGTATTTTTCCATTTTTGTTTGTTTTTTTATATTAGCTAGATAATTTAAGCTTAAAATAAACAGTATCAATCCAATGGGAGGCTACATAAGGAGATTTAAATTCAATGCATTCATTGCGACTGCCAAAACAACCTTTCGCAACGCTCACTGCGGCATCCCACTCGATTTCAATCCCCCAGAGCATTGAAAAACCACGCAATTAATTTGGTTCCCATTAGTGGGCAGCTGTCTATTAACGAAATCGATTCTACTCAAATAGTCTAAAAGATTTGCACTTTATAGTCTGATTTGCACCGCGGTTTTATCCATGTATTGTTGAAAGATGAAAGTTTTTGAAAAAAGTATTGTTGACAAACCCGACTGAAAGAAGGGTTATGTTTTTCGCGCGTATAGATTTTCTACGATAACATGGCCCGCCCCTCCAGATTACTGTTTTAATGTGTGTAGTCACATCCTTACGAAAGAGTTTGTATGTAGTTGTAATTATTCATCTTCAGTAGCAGGCCGGCAGTGGTCTGAGACAGTCAAGTCGTTGAGTCTACGTCGCTCAGTGACACGAAAGTACTGATCGCAACACAAATTACCAGGTCATGGAAAAGTCAAGAAAAAAAAATGTGCGGAGTCAGGCAAGAGAAGTTATAGCTACAGTATACCAAAATATGAAGCATGAGGCTGAAAATGGAGTAGAGCGCTTGACAGACGCTAGATGGAAAACTTCCAGAGCTGTGGGAGTTAGCGAAAAGACTATAACAAGAATTCTCAAAAAGAAAAGCGAAATGTGATGCAACTGGTACACAAATGAGCTCACCACAAAAACAAAAATCCTCGCAAACGTTTAAAGCGTGACATCGATGAATTTGACAAGGGGGTAATAAGGCGTACTGTCAGTAACTTTCATACAGAGTATAAACAATATCCAACATTAAAAGCTTTGAAAAGAGTGCTTACTGAAAAGATAAATTTTGATGGATGTTTCGAGACTTTACGGCGTATACTTCTTGATTTAGGATATGAGTGGAAAACTACTGAAGACAATTGTCAAGCTCTAGTTGAAAAACATGACGTGCAGTTGCTTCGCTATAAATATTTAAAACAATTGAAGAAATATAGAGAAGAAGGCAGGAATATTGTTTATACCGATGAAAGCTACATTCATACCACACATGTACAAAATAAATCATGGGGTACTAAACAAGGAACAGTAGCAAAGAAAAAAATGTCTAAAGGGTTACGCATCATAATTGTCCACGCCGGTGGAAAAAATGGTTTTGTCCCCAATGCTTCTTTAATTTATAAGGCTAGTTCAAAGACTGGCGACTACCATGACAATATGAACCACAATAACTACAAGAAGTGGTTCTCAGAACAACTTCTGCCAAACATACCAGAAAAGTCCGTAATTGTTATGGATAACGCCTCTAACCATAACACATTTACTGAAAAAGTTCCCACCTCCAACAGCAACAAAGCTGCCATGAAAGATTGGCTTGTGAAAAAACACATCGACTTCGAAGAAGACATGAAGAAAATCGAACTCTATGATATCATTTTAAAAAATAAGGATAATTCTAGAAATTACGCTATCGATGGCGAAGCAAAAAAATTTAAATGCGATATATTAAGACTTCCTCCATATCATCCCGACTTAAACCCTATCGAGAAAATTTGGGGAGTGTTGAAAAACTACATAGCCAACAAAAATGTAAACCAAAACTACACATCCAACATGAAATTACTTCATGAGCGTCTGGACATGATCGATCGCACGATGTGGGCCAACACTTGCAAACATGTGGAGGAAACGGAATCTGAATACTGGAAAAAGTACGACAACGAGCAAGAATTTATTATTCGCGTAGGAGAATCCGATTCTGAAAATGACACATCAAGCTTCTATGACAGCGACGAGCAAAATTATAGTTCCAGTGCCAATAGAGATATTAAGATTCATAATAATGCCCGGGCAGTATGAATATTCTTAATAGATGTCGGACTTCTTAAGGGATCGATCCATACGAGTCGTCATTGATGGCTGCTCGTCGGATCAAATGGCTATCAATGCTGGAGTCCCTCAAGGGTCCTTACTCTCTGCGACACTTTTCCTGCTACATATTAATGATCTGTTGAAGCCCGGTATCTTTGGGTACGCAGAAGATAGCACCGTTGTAGAGAGCTACATATCTAGCGCGAGAGCCAATGGGCAGCAAACCCAGGTACTGAGAGAGAGTTTGATCGAACGTTTGAGCTTGACCCTTGAGGCGGTGTCTGAATGGGGTGATGCCAATCTGGTCAAGTTCAACGAGAGTAAGACGCAGGCGTGTCTGTTCTCCGCAAAAAGGAGTCCATTCCAACTGACTTCTACTTTTCGTGGTGTATCCGTGCCAGTTTCTGACCGTCTTGAGCTTTTGGGCGTTACTTTGACATCCACGCTTAACTTTGGCTCGTATATCGAGTCCAAGGCTAAATTAGCTGCCAAAAAACTAGGTGTCCTCTCAAAGGTGCGAAGGGACTTCAACTCTGAACAGTTGCTCACATTGTATCAAGCACAGATTCGCTCTTGTATGGAGTACTGTTCGCACCTTTGGGATGGATCGGCTAAGTATCAGCTGGAGGCCCTGGAATCGATCGAGAGACGTGCCAAAAGGCTCATAGGCAATGACTCTCTTCTGCGAAAAAGACTACAAAGTCTTGATCATCGCCGAAAAATTGCCAGCCTATCGGTTTTTTATCGGATACACTTTGGAGAGTGTGCGACTGATTTGCATGATCTGATACCACCTTGCCATTTTTTCTATCGGAATGCTCGTAGCTCGAAAAAGCGACATCGTTTCATGGTTGATGTTCCAAAGACACGAACGAAGAGATTTGACTCTACTTTTGTGATAAGAACGTCTAGGCTGTGGAATACGTTGCCTGAGTGGGTTTTCCCGATGGTTACAATCTTTGTGTCTTCAAATCGAGAGTGAATCGGTTTCTTCTAGGTAAACACGCCCCATCGTAAACCGCATCGTCGCTTAACATCAGGCGAGATGGCGGTCAAGTGTAAACCTATAAAAGTTAAAAAAAAAAGAATATTGACTAATGCCTTTATTAACACTTGGACCATGCGTTTTTTTTATAATAATTGTGATTACTGATCTTTGAAAAGGATTTAGATGTCTTATTTTACTGAAATTGTTAAATATGCAAAATATTTCAATATTTGTACACAATAAAATTTATTCATAGTTTTTGTGCAATCAGTACTTATAATATCTCAATTGTTAACAGATTTGTTGGTCAACTCACCATAATTTGTTGACCGTGGAAGACAACGCACGTGTCCGTTTCATAGAGTACGTCAGTGCAGCGCCATACTAATAATAAGAGCGATTAATGAATGCCACTAGTCGAGCAACAAATCCATAGATTTGCTAGCTCGACTAGGTGTTTGACGGCAGTCGCAGTACGCACACATGCGTGGTGATGCGTTGTAAATACTTTCACTAATACTTTCAAACGTTTAGAATTCTGGAGGGGGCGGGTCATGTTATCGTAGTAAATCTATATCTTGTGTGTTTGTAAATTTCTTTATTCCCTCGTACCTATTCCCAAGTATCCCATTGGATTTTGACAATTAAGATATCGTTAGATTAATCTCAACTACCCCAGTGTCCTTAGATAGTATATTGTTTCACATAATGTTTTCTTTATCTGTTGAATTTTTGCAGTCAGGTTTTTTAAAATAAAGTTATTATGATAGTATCTAATTTGAACTGAACGCATCACACGTGCGATTTTAGTATTTTGTAAATTTCAGACGGCGCCTGTTGTCATCACCATCATTATTTTAACCTTTCGGTGTTCTAATTTTTTAAGTTAGGCTTTCTCTCTCCACTTGGTTATGTGGTTGTCTGTACAACACACCGCGACTTGAATTCTGCCTTCTGACATCCCCAGCTAACCTTCATTGAAGATATACGTATAGAGGTATAAGTATTTGTAGTGTTAGGAGTCCGCCTGGTCAGAAATGTCACACCTTTGCCAGTTATTCTACCTTCTTCTTCTTCTTCTTTTTGTCGTGTCAGCGATTCAATTGTGGGCTGGCTATATTTTTTTTTTTTGATTTTAGAAAAAAAAAATAGTTTTGTCTCTTAATATTTTTTCTTAATTGAACAGTTTCTGACCAATGAGAGGCTACAGAAACCGACAAGCAGTAATGTGCAAACATCGCTCCGTGCCGGTTTTAAGGTTTAATTTCCCAGGGCTAGAAAAATACTTAGGTAAGATTTGGACATGTTGGATATGAATTGGATGTTCGTGACTTCGTGTTCCTATAGCTGCTTGACAGTTGACACTATGCTGTTATGAGCGAGTATGTTGCTTACCATCAGGCACATGTCCTACGTGTTCCATCACTCTATCTATAAAATACATTGAAAATCTATTAAATTGTAACTATACTGGTTCCTACATAGAATGGATTTGATGGTTGACTGCCCTCGTTGCTTAGTGGGTAGGGTTCGATTCCCACCCAGTGCAAATATTTGCGTGATGAATTCAAATATTTGTACTGTGTCTGGGTGTTTCTATATATAACAAGTATGTATTTACAACTATATAAGTATTATATCTAGTATATGGCCGCTATCTTACAAGCTTTGCTTAGTTTGGGGTCAGATGGTGTTGTGTGTGAATTGTCCACCAATATATTTCCACTAATAATAATAAGTAGCAGTTGATTTACTTGTAGTGTTTATGTAATTTCCCCTTGTTCTAGAACATGTTATTCTACTATGAGTCAGAGAACAGCACGCGCCCCACCGGCGTGCTGCTTCTAGAGGGTTCCTACTGCGAGAGGATCAGCAAAGCGCCCTGTGAGAGGAATGCATCGGTAAGTCACTTCGCGAAATATATGTATGTACTTCGTTCGTTCTCGATGGGGACCTATACCTACTACTAATCCTACAATACCTCTTCTAATCCATTATAAAAAGCAAAAGGTAGGGAACTGAAAATATAGTAACAGCTTACTTGGTACCGAAATAAATTATGTTTTATGTTATTATTCCACAACGCCGTACAAAAATCATGCGACAAGGAGAAATGATCGAGAGTTGCAACCCCCTATCTTCAACTGCACTCAGTTGGACAGCTTACAAGTGACGCCATAGTGCTGATCCTTTTTATTTTGTACCCTTCTATCATCCTACACAGGTCTCCTGGTGGTTTACATGACCCATACATTTTGTTTACGAGCCTGTAGTCTATGTACACTGGCTTAGGTTTACTAAATGAATATATATATAGTCCTCTTTGACGTATTCGTCAACGGCGAACCCAGCTAAGAGCGAATACTAAGGCAATAAGCGGTACAGTTCGGTTTCGCCCGTAGTACATATAGCCTATAGCACTCAGGGATTAGGTACTTGTACGCTGAAAGAATTTTTGAAATCGGTTTATAATCCGGTCAATTTAGACATCTGAAGGCATATAAATTAACAGCAAGCTGTAAGTGCGTGTAATTGTTACTGCACGTATATTTCCTGTCTTTAGCGCGCTCAAACAAATTAACTCTTCGGCTTCATAATATTGGTATAGATGAAGAAGCTTATCTTCAATAATCGTATGTAATTTACATAGTTGTGCTACGAGCGCTTGCTATTATAATACAACAATTATTATTTTGGCCTTCAGAATTCCTTTACCAAATAAAATTAGTATCCAAGGTTTCTCGGTCGTAGTACGACGTAGTTTTAAAACGTACCTACGTATAGAACAACGTAACAACGGACAGGCAGTCCTCAGGTAATATTACCATAGAATATTCTATGCTACCTTGACCTCAGTGGCGGCCATCACTGATCAATACCTACCGATCTGAGCTGCATTGTACCTAGTCTAGCTTACATACTTTTTATACGAACACTGTTATAGCAGGATAGCGTAAATTACCCACTTTAGACTCCCATTCCGGAGACTCTGTGTTTGTTTGCAACATGTAAACTTTAACATTTAAAAATATTTGTAGTATCAAACAAAAAGCCAGGAGTCATGCCCGTGCGACACGAGGCTATATTTTTAGGCTGGGATAGCAAGCTAGTGTTACTCGTAGCAAGATAGCAAGCTAGTACTTTTAGCTTTGTGTTGACAACGCCAGTTCTGTTTACTTTAGCTATAAGTACTAGCTTACTAACACTAGCTTGCTATCCTAGCTTGAAAAACTAGCCTCATTATATATAACTAATATTTAAATAATTATGAGAGTATTGCCGCAAACTGCAGCGCAGTTTGGCAGATTTGAGAACGTACGAATTGAAATCAAATTTTTGTACAATCCTGCAAATATTTTAAAAGTTGGGATGTTTGTTGCTACCCTACGGTAGTGATTCCCACAGATAGGTAGCTCATACTCCCACAGAAAGGAAAACATGGTGGCCCACATATTCGAAGATAAAAATATCTTTTCAGGACGTGTGACATCCGTCATCCCGAGCACTACCTGGTTGATAATGGCCTTTACTCTCCTTTTTTTAAACTTATATAGGTTTACACTTGACCGCCATCTCGCCTGATGTTAAACGATGATGAGGTCTACGATGGAGCGTGTTTACCTAGAAGAAACCGATTCACTCTCGATTTGAAGACACAAAGATTGTAACTATCGGGAAAAACCCTCTCAGGCAACGTATTCCACAGCCTAGACGTTCTTATCACGAAAGTAGAGTCAAATCTCTTCGTTCGTGTCTTTGGAACATCAACCATGAAACGATGTCGCTTTTTCGAGCTACGAGCATTCCGATATAAAAAAGGGCAAGGTGGTATTAGATCGTACAAATCAGTCGCACACTCTCCGAAGTGTATCCGATAAAAAACCGATAAGCTAGCAATTTTTCGGCGATGTTCGAGACTTTGCAGTCACTTTCGCACGAGAATGTCATTGCCTATGAGCCTTTTCGCACGTCTCTCGATCGATTCCAGAGCCTCCAGCTGATACTTAGCTGATCCATCCCAAAGGTGCGAGCAGTACTCCATACAAGAGCGAATCTGTGCTTGGTATAACGTGAGCAACTGTTCAGACTTGAAGTACCTTCGCACCTTTGAGAGGACACCTAGTTTTTTGGCAGCTAATTTAGCCTTAGATTCGATATACGAGCCAAAGTTGAGAGTAGATGACAAAGTAACGCCCAACAGCTCGAGATGGTCGGATACCAGCACGGATACACTGCGAAAAGTAGGAGTCTGTTGGAAAGGACTCCTTTTTGCGGAGAACAGACACGCCTGCGTCTTTCCCCCGTTAAACCTGACCAGATTGGTATCGCCCCATTTAGAGACTGCCTCAAGGGTCAAGTTTAAACGCTCGATCAAACTCTCTCTCAGTACCTGAGTTTGCTGCCTATTGGCTCTCGCGCTCGATATGTAGCTCTCTACCACGGTGCCATCATCTGCGTACCCAAAGATACCGGGCTTCAACAGATCGTTGATATGTAGCAGAAATAGTGTTGCAGAGAGCACCGACCCTTGAGGGACTCCGGCATTAATAGCCATTTGATCCGACGAGCAGCCATCAATGACCACTCGTATAGATCGATCCCTCAAAAAGTCCGATATCCACGTTATAAAACCTGGAGACAAACCATATGCTGAAAGCTTGCTTAAAAGACCATCGTGCCAAACCCTGTCGAAAGCCTTCGAGATATCCAGGGAGACTGCAAGTGCTTCCCCATGCTTCTCGATAGCTTCACTCCAGATGTGAGTGACGTACGCTAGAATATCCCCGGTAGACCGGTTTCGGCGAAACCCGTATTGCCGGTCACTGAGGAGGTCGTTTGATTCTAGGTACGTCAGGAGCCTGTGGTTTAAGACACGTTCCATAGTCTTGCAGAGTATGGACGTGACCGAGATTGGCATGTAGTTGGCAGGGTCAGCACGACTACCTTTCTTGGGTACTGGTTGCACGTTGGCAAGCTTCCAAGACTTCGGTACTTGCCCAGTTTCGAGAGAGAGTCTATAAAGGGCTCGTATCGTATTTTATTAATAATTAACACAAGTATCTGACCGCTCCCCGGCGCCCGCGACTTCGCCGGCGTAGAATATTGAAGATGGCTATAAACCCATCTTGCCTGATGTTAAGCGACGATGCCGATGACGGTGGATGATGATGGATGACGATACATTCCATGCATCGGCATTGGGAAAACCCACTAAGGCAAAGCATTCACAATCTAGATGTTCTTTGTTACAAAATCAGAGTCAACCTCTTCGTTCGAGTTTTTGGAACGTCAACCATGAAACAATGTGGCTTTTTCGAGCTACGAGCAGCAGTATTAACCCATGCAGAATTCTGCGTTTTTTTAACCGGTAACGTGTCCACCATGCGGCATTACGACGCCGAACGGTGGTACTTAGACGTTCAGCCAAATAAACTCCAGCATTTTGGTCACGCATAGGTATTTGTAGATACTACAATACAAATGCTTTAAATTGAGATTAGAACATGAACGTAAAATTTCTTATACCATCAGGTACTTTATGAATACTTTATGAAATAAGCGGCACCGTTTCATGGTGGATATTCCAAAGACACGGACGAAGAGGTTTGACTCTACGTTTGTGATAAGAACATCTAGGCTGTGGAATGAGTTGCCTGAGTGGGGTTTTCCGGATAGTTACAATCTTGGTGTCTTCAAATCGAGAGTGAATCGGTTTCTTCTAGGTAAACACGCTCCATCGTAGACCGCATCGTCGCTTAACATCAGGCGAGATGGCGGTCAAGTGTAAGCCTATAAAAGTTTAAAAAAAAAACTAAAATTCTAAGTTACTAAATGTTTATACAGTACCTACGGGGCTTAATCACGAATAATTCATTGTTTAAATACCTCGGCGTTTCGGCAGCGTTACAACCGCCGTGGTCACGAGAAGACTGAAGAAATTGCGGGTTGTCTCATTGTGAAATGAGGGGATCTCGATCTACCCTCATTTGGTCTTCAAAACATCGCGGGGTTACCAACACGACACACGACACTAACCGTAAAGATACAAGTTTTCACTTCTATCGCTTTTCCCTATGACTGGTAATTTTTTTTCTAAGTTACAAGTCATTTCTATCTACAGTTCTGGCAACTTTGTTGTGTAATATGTGTTTGTATATTGTGTTTTGTCGTAGTTTTGCTTCACAATCTCGTACCGGCGCGAGAGCCAGCGTCAGTATGAGCTGCGCGCCGCCTCCGAGGTGGACTGCGCGCACTGGGTCGACGCCGTCCGGGAGGCGAGGTTAGTGCTATTAAGCTATTATCCACTACGTACCATGTCACCATAGCCTGTAGGTACCTCGTAGCCTTTTTTTTCGGTGGACAATCATCGTAACATACCCAACTGCATTGGGGTAGCAAAACTGAACAGTTATATGGGATTATACCTACCCATTAAAACCTGTGGCAACCTGCCTCTGTGTCTAACGTAGAGCACTGGGGTCTCCAGAGGAACACACCAGTAGGATGACAGCGCACACATTTTTTTATAACCAACATGTTTTATTACGATTCACAACAGAGCAAGCATTGCGGTAGCCTAGTGGCAAGATCATCCGATTTCACAAGCGTTATAACCACACGCACAACGCACAGCTCGAATCTCGTTGCAACGCTGAGTATTTTTCAAATACCTACATCACGTACAGTTTATCATCAAAACTTATTTTGACGGTGAAATATCTCGAGGAAACCGAGATGTTCGAAGGAATACTTAGGTCATCTTAGGTCCGCCACCTAGTATGTGATAGCAAAGATCAAGTGTCTTTGCAAGTAACGGTGTATAGCAAAGAGGAATCTAAGCCGCTTTTGAAGCAAATCACGTCTTATTTCCGATTTTCAAGTGGTAAGCGGGTCCATATTCTACAGGGGATAACCCGTAGGTGCCGAATTTTTCGGTGGCATAACCATGATGGAGCGCTGATGTCGAAAATTGTTGTTGCTAAATTACTTAGAGATACAGTACTCAATCATATTTAACTTAGAACATTTTTTTGATAAAGATTGACGAGTCGAGCAAGACATGAGTAGATTTGGCAACATAAAGAGTTCAAATCATTGCCGAGCATAGCACTGCGTTGCGCCCACTTAGAGATAACATGATTTATCTCTTTGCCATGTAATTTCTCAGTTTGCACACTTCTATTTGGCGGTAAAATAACTGTTAAAGGTGTGATACTTCCCTAGGTAAAATCTGTAAAATCTGTAATGAGGCCCGAATAAATATTAATCTCAAGAACTACCATACTAGTGGCTTGACTGCCCTAGTGGCTTAGTTGGTAGTAGCTCTGCCTGCGAAGCCGAGGGTCGTGGGTTCGATCCCCACCCAGTGCAAATATTTGTGTGATGAATTCAAATGTTTGCACTGTGTCTGGGTGTTTCTATGTATAATAAGTATGTATTTAAAAACTATATAATTATTATATCAGCTATCTGGCTGCCATCACACAAGCTTTGCTTAGTTTGGGGTCAGATGGTGTTGTGTGTGAATTGTCCACCAATATTTATTTATTTATTTATACGACTGTTAAACCCAAAAATTCAATTAAGTAGAGACAGTTAATTGAAGACATGTGCCATAAAAACAAACGCCCCGATAAAACCCATGCAAAAATCCGAGACGATCCGCCCCGCACATCTCACGTGCCATCACATGCTATGATACGCTCATATGCCAACACCCATATCCCTAAAACGACGGTTCCTAGCAACCGGGCGAAGAATTTATACACCCCCAAACTTATTTAATCCACTGAAACGTGTCGCTACTGTCGCATCCAGCCAATCTTCATTACTTCCATTTTTCACCGCCTACCCAAATAAGTTTGTCGCTCTGTAACTCGTTCATGCTAATAAAATGCTCTCCCGAGCACAATAACAGCGGAAATTCACATTCAAATACGCACCAAACGGAGACAGGCCTTCCGGCTTTCCTAATATCAATCTTATTCACACGACATAAAGCTGGAAGTGGTGTTAGTTTTTACTGGGTGACATTCAAACAGATAGGTTCCCAGGCTATATAATTTCAATCTTATTTCTTTGGTGTTAGAGCTGATTTTGGTAGGGACACCTGTGTGGTGTTGGTGGCTCGGAAACTACGGTAGCTTCAACGGAAGTATTTGTTCCGCACGCAATGTAGGCATTTGTATCATGTGACATCTTTACAACGTGTGCACTAAAATATAGGTTGAACTGGCTCGGGAAAGGAAAGTGAAAAACTTACGTGGCTTGAGACAAAATGGTTATCGTAATATCTGGCATTAGCTCAAGCAACTCGCTTTGTAGTTTCACTGCTAGGATTTGGAATAGTAGGTACTTTTGAGTTAGTAGCCTTGTAGTGGTAGGACACTACAGAATCCTCCTGGGGAAGTACCAAGCATTAAGTACCTACCAAAGATTTGCCAGAAAATTCTGAAACCAATCAGTAATTAATAGACATCACTTTTTTCCGATTTAAAGACCAAAGTTACCGGAGAAATTACAGGGATATAGATAAATCATCTTTTATATATCTATGGTGATAAGCGCAGTGCTAAGTAATAATTTGGGCTATTCATGCTCCAATAGCTGTGTGTAACTGTGCTGTTATGGGCAGGCATGCTACCAAGCCACTACTGGGTACTGCTTGTCCCGTAATTCTTTACTATTAAAAAGAAGTGGGATCATGAGATACCAGGTAGGAATAAAGTTCCTTCAGATAATATAGAAGCAACACAGTAGGGATGTAAACAATTTTTGGAATTGCTTTTATTTTGAACATTGGCGCTTGTTTGCCATAAATAAAATTAACAATTTTAGTATTTTCGATGAATATACAATAATGAGTACTTTTGAATTTTGCCGCTTAATCACCAACAACTGAATAAAAGCGAAAATGTGTGAGTGTGCGCGTTTGTTACTTCTTCACGTCTAAACGGCTGAAGTAATTTTAGTAAAATTTGGTATGAAGTTAGCTGAAACTCTAGATTAACACATAGACTACTTTTAATCCCGAATTTTAATGGGAGCAACGGAATCTACGTAAAAGCATGGGGCGCTGGTAGTATTTATCTATAAAAAAGAGTTCTAAAAAAATGCTGGCTTTCTGTGAAACCCTGTTTGGAGAGAAATAGCGAGCTAAATTGCGAGCTACGGGCAGCCCTAAGCTTACCAATTTCCGATTGGACGCACTTCTCTGAGAGACAACATAACGGGAATCAAATCCAAACATCGATCCGATCCTTGGACTACAGACAAACTTATGCGGGGATCGAGGAAAATGTTGAACTAAAAACAATTTACCAATAAATAAATATTGGTGGACAATTCACACACAACACCATCTGACCCCAAACTAAGCAAAACTTGTACTATGGAAGCCAGATAACTGATATAATACTTATATAGTTTTAAATACATACCTACTACTTATTATACATAGAACACACCCAGACACAGTACAAATATATGATTCATCACACAAATATTTGCACTGGGTGGGTATCGAACCCATGACCCTCGGCGTCGCAGGCAGAGTTACTACCCACTAAGCCACGAGGCTAATCAATATCCTACTCATATTATAAACTGACACCCGGGCTCAAACCCCACACGCACCACTGTCTTTTCGAAGTGTGCGTAATGCCGTTAACTTAAAATGGGGAGCGAAAACATCGTGAGGAAACCGACATGTACCCAGAACCTTTCGAAGTCATGTGTCATCCACCAACCCGCACTGGGACAGCGTGGTGGATTATGGCCTTAACTCTCTCCTCGTGAGTCCCAGCAGTGGGAACATTTACTAGGCTGTTGATGATGATTGATGATTATAAACTAGCGGTCCGCCCCGGCTTCGCCCGTGGTATATTAGTTTATAGCACTAAGGGATAACGTAACTACATATCCAACGGTGAAAGATTTTTTGAAATCGATCCAGTAGTGCTTGAATTTACCGCGTTCAAGCAAATAAACTCTGCACATATTAGTATAGATGTGTAAGTTTGATTGCTTAGATATTTGTTGCTCAATTATGTCGGAATGTCAGAACCGATCTGATTAAAATTTGGAATACAGATTATAGTCAGAAATAAGGCATATACGCTTCTCATCCCGGGAACCTAACGGGAATGGAAACTGACTAAATATGACTATGGAAAATGGGAACTAATGTAATTTCTTGGTAATATCTTGGTGATATCTTGGAAAAATCTTGGTAATATCTTGGTAATATTTTGGTAATATCTTAGTAATATCTTGGTAATATATTGGTAATTTTTGTGGTAATAATTTTTTTTCATATTCATTTTCAATGTTATATATATAAAAACTTTGATGCTTGCTGCTCAATTACGATAGAAGGTCTGAACCGATCGGACTGAAACGTGGAACACAGATAAGGTACAGTCTGGAATAGCTCACTCTCGATTCACTCTCGATTTGAAGACACCAAGATTATAACTATAGGGGAAAACCCACTCAGGCAACTCATTCCACAGCCTAGATGTTCTTATCACAAACGTAGAGTCAAACCTCTTCGTCCGTGTCTTTGGAATATCCACCATGAAACGGTGCCGCTTCTTTGAGTTACGACAAGTACGATAGAAAAAAGGGCAAGGAGGTATTAGATCATGCAGATCAGGTGCACACTCTCCGAAGTGTATCCGATAAAAAACCGATAAGCTAGCTATCTTGCGGCGATGTTCAAGACTATGAAGTATTCCCGCCATCACACGTAGCTTATGCTATTCCAGACTGTAATCTATCTGTTTTCCGAATTTCAACCCGATCCATTCAGACTTTCTATCTTAATTGAGCAGCAAGCATCAAAGTTTTTGTATTTATAGCATTAGTAGGCCACTTACCATAGCCATATTTACATAATAAGTTTGTACATCTCTTACTCTTTCGGCGACTAATCGTTCTCGAAGTTACGATCTTTTGAGAAAATAAGTTTGTGGCTCCATCTATTACTTCGAGAATGAATTGGTGAAGCTCAGGTCTATCAGGTCAGATACTCGAAGCGTGCCGTAGAATAAATTTAGCTAATGGTGGATTTGAAAGTATTTTAGCTGTTCGTAACTTTTTTTTTACTTATAAAAAAGTATATTGCTGTTTGCAGGTAAGATAAGATGATAGAAAACATTTTAAAAGTTGACTCATACCAACTGACCTCTTCTTCTAGAGGCGTGCAATGTATCTGGCACAACAATTTGTTTTAGTCTTAATCTATATAATTAAAAAAGAAGAAGGAAATAAAATAATAGTCTTCTTCTTCTTTTCATTTCTAGCTTTTATTCGGTTGTGTTATTTATGTCAGCGGATTCTTCGTCTTCTATTTATTTCTTGCTTCTATTTGGTTGTGCTATGTTCTGTGAGACATGTTTGGTGAGCACAATTACGCCAACGTCTTATGATTCAGCAGAATGTTGTATTGGAGTTTGATAAGTTTGTAGTTTTATAATTTTAATGATATAGGTAATTAAAAGTTTAGCAAATTAATATTCGGTTTTTAATGACATCGCCAACAATTTGGATTTAATGACATATTGAATATAATGAATATATTGAATGACAGCAAAGCTTGTAACCAGAGGCCCAAATCCCATTTTTTGAAGAAGAGGTCATCTCATCTTCAAAAGCTTTTCCCGAGCGCTGGATTGACGCGACTCGTGAGCTCGTGAGCTGACCAAAATGCTGGCGTTTATTTAGCCCAACGCATAACCATTGCTATAATGCCGCCGGCATGCTGAGCACGATTCCGACTGGTAGTGTGCTGGAACATCTTGATTATCCGTAGACATTTAGTGGTCTATGGGTGATTCAGATGTCCAGGCATGCTTAGTGTAAGGTGAAAGTAGGTTATTTACGTTTGTAGTGTAGTTCTCATTATATTTTAGTTTTGTTATTATAAAGGCTCTGTCCGTTAAACAATGACACCGTGTTTTCTTTACGACATGGATAGTAAGGTGCTATTGTGTGTCGTAAGTAAGACTAAGTAGATTAAGATAAGTAAGATTAAGATAGTGGTTGTCATAATTTTGTTACATGTACCTAAGTAGTAGTCGTTCTTGTCGTTCTTAGGGTATGTCGTATTTTCATGCTGAGAATGTTAAAATAAGGTGTCATCCTACGCCGACTAAATCAGTGTACCTATACCGTAATTTTATGCTAAAATGCAGTAACTGTGTTCGACCCATCATAATGTCAATTGACGTGTAAATTGTACATTTAAAACTTTGACTTTGGAGCATCTTTTATGGTATTTTCTTTAAATCAGCCACTTTACTGAAAACGAAAACATCAGATATTTTTTTTTGTAAAAACACACCCCAAACATACACTATGTATACAAGAACAAAATTAAAATATTTTGATTAACCCCCGACTACCTCGGATTTGTTATCTATAGAATATTCTACTAGTAAAGCCCTTTCACTTGATATCCACATTAAGAGAGTTGTGAACAAGAACAAAATTAAAAATTTTGATTAACCCCCGACTACCTTAGATTTGTTATCTGTACAACATTCTACTAGTCAAGCCCTTTCATTTGATACCCATATTAAGGGAATTGTGAAAAAGGAAATGTAATTCGCCATTTTGTGGTCGCGGCCATCTTGGATTTGAAATTTTTCATAGTGCAAAGTATTCTACTAATCAAGCCCTTTCATTTGATACCCATATTGAGGTAGTAGTGAAAAATATTATATAATTCGCCATTTTGTGGTGGCGGCCATCTTGAATTTGAAATTTGTTATAGCTTTTAGTACTCTACTAGTCAAGCCCTTTCATTTGATACCCATATTGAGGTAGGTTGTGAAGAAATATTTTGTCCGCCATTTTGTGGAGGCGGTCATTTTGAATCGATATTAACCAAACATAGCTAAGAACACCCGCACGGATATTAACTTTCAAATAAAAAAACCGCATCGAAATCGGCCCATCCGTTTGAGCTCTACGGTGCCACAGACAGACACACACACAGACAGACAGACAGACAGACAGACAAACAGACAGACAGACAGACCGACAGACAGACAGACAGACAGACAGACAGACAGACATCGACGTCAAACTTATAACACCCTTTTTTTGTCGGGGGTTAAAAAAAAAGAATATAATTCGCCATTTTGTGGTGGCGGCCATCTTAGATTTGATTTTTTATAGTGTATAGTATTATACTAGCCAAGCCCTTTCATTTGATACCCATATTGAGGTAGGTTGTGAAGCAATATTTTGTCCACCATTTTGTGGAGGCGGCAATCTTGAATCGATATTAACCAAACATAACTAAGAACATCCGCACAAATATTAACTTTCACATTTAAAAAAACCGCATCGAAATCGGCCCATTCGTTTGAGCTCTACAGTGCCACAGACAGACACACACACAAACATCGACGTCAAACTTATAACACCCTTATTTTTGGACGAGGGTTAAAAATGCTGGAGCAACACGAGGCAAGCAATTATT
Source organism: Ectropis grisescens (assembly GCA_017562165.1). Taxonomy (NCBI): domain Eukaryota; kingdom Metazoa; phylum Arthropoda; class Insecta; order Lepidoptera; family Geometridae; genus Ectropis; species Ectropis grisescens. Next base: position 24,253,449 of record CM029787.1, on the reverse strand, counting down.
TATTATATACTCATTTATTCATTTTCCTAGGTTTACATTTTTACATTATTTGTATTTAAAAACAACATAAAAACATTACAAAAACCTAAACCTAGTTTGCCGCCAGCAGCGGGGCAGGGCCCAAGCTACCGGTGGTTAGGGCTGCAGACTGAGGAACCTCCTGACGATGCGCGCTGTGTCAAGGATGACCGCCTTCTGCATCTGACGTTTAATCCAACCGTCTAGCGAAAGTCTCTTGAGATGTTGGTCGAGACTTTTCGCTATAAGGCCGTTTGCCGACACGACTATGGGAACTATGACCGTGGAATCAACATTCCACATGACGGTAACCTCGTGAGCCAAGTCAAGGTACTTGCTAAGCTTGTCCTTCTCAGCTTTCACGAGGTTCTCGTCATGTGGTATGGTGATATCGACGATCACAGCCCGACGCTGAGACCGGTCTATTTATTATATTATTATTATATTATTAGCAAGCCAGTGTTAGCAAGCTAGTACGTTCTAGCTTCGTGTAGGCAACGCTACGTAATGCTAGTTTTGTCTACACGAAGCTAGAAGTACTCGCATACTAGCTTACAAGCACTAGATTACTACCTATCCTAGCTTGAATAACTAGCCTCGTGACCCTTGTGTCGCTCGGTTTAAACACAATCGATCTGTCATAATTCTTTAGTCTGTTCGCTTCGCTGTGGAACTTCTTTTGTTTCCTACGGAACAATTGAAACACTCTTCATTTAATCTGGGGATAACTGTCCCGGTTTGTGTCACAGAATAGATAGAATATCACCCAAGGAAGGCTCTTTAATAACCGCTCGAGTGAGGTAAACGCAGATCCTTTATGATTTAATTTGACGGCACATCGGACGGGGAACTTCATTCTGTGATGAACGGACGGGATGAGCTTCATTGCTGTTATCGTTAACAGAAGTTTGTGCCGGGGGGGTATCTATCGCTCCACTTATTTGCTTAGCATAAGCAGCCCACTTAAATTACATAAATTATAATAATTATAATTACATAAATTACATCACTGCTGGGACTCAGGGATTTCTCTCGCAAGGAAAGACTCAAGACCAAAATCCACCATGCTCGCCGATCGCGGGTTGGTGGATGACAAATTACCTCGAATTACCATTCTAGGTCTATGTCGGTTTTCTCACGATGGTTTTTCTTCAACGTTTTTAAATTGTCGTTGGTCAAGTGCGAACCTATTCTAGTTAAAAAAAAAATTGCTCCAAATCGGCAGTTGCTATTCTCACGACTAGACCAGTCGTAACTTAAACAAAATGTAGTCGAGGCCATTCCAGGCTATAATATAACTATGTTCCATATTTCAACCTGATTCGTTTAGCTGTTCCAAAGTGTAAGAGCAATAAACATCTTTGTAGGACATATATTAAGCACCCTGTTGATCGCGCATGAAACGAATCTGCTTAAACTCACAAGTCACCAGAAAAAAAAATCATATAAATAGGCCACGATTCCCGGGAGCTACATTCATTTGAATACGGACTGTCAAGGAGTGAACATCAAAATGGAAAAACACGAAATCAGAGCTGTCATTAAATACCTCTGCTTGAAAAAAATGTCTACCAAAGACATACACAGCGACTTGGTGGAAACATTGGGGACTGTTCTCCTCCATATTCCACAGTTGCACGCTGGGCTAAGGAGTTTAAGCTGGGAAGACCATCGACGGAAGACGAACACCGCGAAGGGCGCCCATCGACGTCCCTCACTGGAGAAAATGTGAAAAAAGTTAAAGAAGTTGTATTGGAAAATCGAAGAGTGACTATCAGGCATGTAGCTGAGGTCACAGGGATCTCATATAGCAGCATTCAAAGAATCCTTGTGAACGAATTGCATATGAGAAAGGTCTCCGCGCGTTGGGTACCGAAAATGTTAAACGCCGAGCAAAAGAAGAAACGAGTCGACATGTCAAGAGCAAATCTCGAAAAGTTCCAGGCAGACAAGGATAATTTTTTGGCACGTTTTGTGACCATGGACGAAACCTGGATCCACCATTTTGATCCTGAAACAAAACAACAATCGATGACATGGAAACGATCCGATGAACCGACGCCGAAGAAATTCAAAGTGTCAAGCTCAGCAGGGAAGGTTATGGCGTCTGTTTTTTGGGACGCTGAAGGAATAATCATGGTGGACTACTTGGAAAAGGGGCCACTATTACAGGCTGCTACTATGCAGAACAAATAAGAAGATTGCGGGAGGCTATTAAGGAGAAAAGGCGAGGCAAACTGCGGGCTGGAGTGCTGTTCCATCAAGACAACGCACCGGTTCACAAAGCTGCAATTGCCATGGCTGCCATTCAGGAAGCGGGCTTTGAGCTGGTGGAACACCCCCCCTATTCACCAGATCTAGCCCCCCAGTGCCTTCTATCTCTTTCCACGACTCAAGGAGCACCTCCGGGGCAAGAAATTGGACGATGTTAGCGACGTGATGGCCGCGGTTGAGGAGTTTTTTGAGAGTCAAGATAAAGATTTTTTTTCTAAGGGAATTTTAGGTTTAGAAAAGAGATGGACTAAATGTATAGACTTGCTAGGAGACTATGTTGAGAAATAAATTTAGTTTTTGATTTTATTCATTGTGTTTATTATTGATTATCATTACTTTTGGATCACCCCTAATACCAACTCAGAAACCTTCTTTGGCTCACACAGAACAACTTTGCCAAATATCATCACATGATCAAATATGTAGATAGGTAGTTTACAATTCTATAAATGACATACGGACAAACATTAATTTTTATACAGTTAGAAGTATGAAATAAAGTAACTTGAAATTTGATTTTAAAACTTACTTCAAAAATATAGTTTTTACATTTATCCAAACTATTAATTATTAGAAGGATTGATAAAATAAATATACTTAATTAATTTTAAGAATCAATAGGATTGATCACCTTAATAGGTGTTTATGACTAAATATTTGTATTCCCGGCTACCTGTGACCGCGGGCGGGAGCCGGCGGCCGTGGCGCCGGATTAAGGGCGCTCCGGCCCTGACCCGGCGCTCGCAGGGCTGCGGTCCGAGCACCGCAGCCTCTCGAACGATGCGTATTGTTGCCTGCATCAACACACTTCATCATAATCATCAGACTATCTTATTCCACTGCTGGACAGGTGTCTTCCATGGTTCAACATGCTTACTCGAATTTATTTATTTGTAGGCTTACGGCAGGCTTGGAGGAGACGGGAAAGTTGCTCGCGATCGAACTGAAACAACAATTAAAACTAAAACCGTAAATATTATAACGGAACTGACGTAAAAACTGCTTTTAAAAAAAAAACCAGATGATCATACCTAACTATAAAACATTTAAAAAGAACATTTTTTAAAATTAATATTCTAGTTTAGTATAAATAGTAAAAAACATTTTTATACACTTATATGTAAGTTTCTATATATAAAAACGTTATGTTGGTTTGTGTACGCTTCAAAAACTCAAAAAGTTCTGCACCGATCGAGCTGAAATTTTAGAATGGTATACGAGTATAATCCGCATCAAGGATTGTTTTTATGTAATTTTTGCAATACAATGTGCCACAGCGTAGCGTGGCAGGGTACAGCTAGTTTAGTATAAATAGTAGTAGTATTTTTTTTAAGTTGTTCTGCTTCCATATTTTTCGTAGGAACTTCGTTCCTAATTAATGTCTCATGCCACTATCTGCACCTTTTTTTGGCTTTCTGTGCCCGTAAACGGTGATCTTCATAAAAGAGATATCGGTATTCTACGGCCTTAAGTTTAAAACTCAAAATACTCGTTTTGGTACGAATATATCCGATCGCAATAATCCTCTCGTCTCCGGCGGAATCCCGTAATTCCACTCATTGGAGTTAAATCTCAATTTCCATCTATATATTGGAATCCCGGAATGATTGCGCTGTGATTGACTACATCAAACGGTGCCGACGTAACCGAGATGCTATTCTAGTGCGATCGAGATCAAAAAGGACTATATTGCAGTTCTACTGTTTTCATTTTAAGTCAGTAGATAGATCGGGTTCTTTGGATCATCAATTAAAATAATGAATAAGTATTTCTCAAAAAAGCGTGGTAGCTAGATTGGATTTATCTTTATGGTTTGGCCTTAATTCCACTTTTGTTTCATAAAAACATTTTTTTACATATAGAGTGACGGGAGTGTTTACAGCACAGTGCCCTGCAGATAAAAATATTTATGATTACACACATAATAATATTATGCTTTACTGAAATTATAACAGCAATTAGATGGTCTTCGACTTCTATTTATCGCCTTCGATGAATAGAATTGTTTTACATTTAAAATCATAAGGTTTATTTCTGGGTAAAGTAAAAGATGAATTGCAAAATGGTATTCAACACGTCTGTCTTTCGGAATGCAAGAAATGGTTTCTGGCTAAATTAATAGTCGATAGGATAACAATGTCGAGTGGGGGAGAAGCGAGGCGGCGCGGGATCGGAGCATACCGCTGCACCTTGACCTACATACGGCGGATCCCGAGCCCCGAGAACAAAAGTGCCCGCTGGAGCCGCACACAATCACATTACACAAGCCAAGTCACGTACATCGACCACGCCATCGGTCGGTTCGCACGGCGAGCGTTGGCTGCATCAACACAGACCATCCGAGAGTTCAATTTACAGATGACCATCAGGGACAGAAGGAGGAGGCGAATTAGAAAAGCAAAATCGGACTTGAGGGGCAATATTTGACTGGTCTCGTGGCATAGTGGGTAGTAACTCTGCCTGCGAAGCCGAGGGTCGTGGGTTCGATTCCCACCCAGTGCAAATATTTGTGTGATGAATTCAAATGTTTGTACTGTGTCTGGGTGTGTTCTGTGTATAATAAGTATGTATTTAAAACTATATAAGTATTACATTAGCTATCTGGCTTCCATAGTACAAGCTTTGCTTAGTTTGGGTCAGATGGTGATGTGTGTGTGCCCACCAATATTTATATTTGTAGGTAAGATAAGATGATACAAAACATTTTAAAAGTTGCCCCATACAAACTGGCCTCTGCGAGAGGTATGCAATATGTCTGGCAAGACAATTGTATTCATTCAATTTTTTTCGCAATGATCTACTTAGTTTAGTACAAAATATTTTAAGGAGAGTCTGAAACTATACAATTACCTTTTTTTTTCAATCGGGCCGAGCCTTTATTATTAACAAATTAAAATACAATGAGAACTACACTACAAACCTAACTAACTAACTACTTACACTAACCACACCTGAATTATCCATATACCACTGCAGGTCTACAGATAATCAAGATGTTCAATTACAATTACCTACGCGAATACAAGTTTCTTCCCCGGCTGGGACTAGCCATTACAATAAGAACCGACCGAGGCAATTTGTTGTATGAAGCTCAGGTATTATCTATTCTATGGCTCAGGGTAATCCACGCGGAGTTTCTCGAGTCTCATACTACAAAGTTTCATTCATTACTATATTCTTATTTTAAACCCGTAAAACCATTTTTCGTTAAAAAGTAGCCTATTCTCAGGTTTCCTTTCTCAAAGTACCCTTTCTCAGGCTCTAGATAGTTCTAGGTTTCTTAGTGCAGCAACAGGCAGACTGTTTATTTACTTACTTTCATATTTATTACTTTAGTGGGGAAGTAGATATAAAAAATATTCATTTAATGAAAAGTGTAGTCGGAAAAAAGGTTTTTTGTTTGTAACCAATGTTTTAGTAGCAAAAAATGAAAAAAAAAACAGCAACAGGCTCTAACAGCGAGTACACAACTAGCGGCAAACCTCATCCCAACACCACACCGTAAGATTACCCCGCTGAGTCAACATCGTTTCCCAAACTTTACTTCTATCAAATTAACCAAAATCAAAGTAAGCAGATCGTATCACCCCTCGCAAATATTCCGTCCTCTCCTCGAAACCGTTTAAAACTCCTTGAAGTTATCGCGAAGGCGCAAAGCGGGCAAAGTAGGCAACGCGCGGTATCCGAGGCGGGCGGAGTTACGTCGATACAGCTGTTGTGTATTCTGCGGTCTGTCCGGTATGTTCGCAGACGTGGCTGAAACGTGTATTCCTAGAGCTGGGAGCAAATCAGCAAATCGTGAGTAGGTATTTGATGCAAGCTGAAAACTTGTCTATAAAACATAGCTCTGTCACAAAAAAAAAAAAAACGACAAATATACCTACCGACATTAATTTATTTTACCTGAATAAAATAAAATAACTGAACGATACTTACCTACTTGATTCTCGACGCTCTCGAACCTTGTGATAAAGCTAAGATACAGTGTACCTATATGCCTTCATATTTATAATACCTACACATGATTATGTAATCTGTGTAATTTTGAGAATTATTGTAAAGTGACCTGTTTACAGGATAAATTGTAAGAATTGTAGAAAATGACGTTTCTAAGTGCACTGGATGTGTTGACAGAATAAAACGATTTTGATTTGATTTGATTAAAAAACAATAACCGATTTCTATTTAGATTTTTTTTAAATTTAATTCGGAAACTCGATCAAGTTTCATAAGAATCTAGTACTTACCTACTAAATACGTCGTCTATGTACATGAAATTAAATTTTAGTTTTTTGTTGATATATCAAAAACTAAACACCTATTTCGATAAAATGTATACGGAACTATCTCTGACTCTGAACTACCTGACAAAAAAATACCATTAACATCGATTCAGATCTACCTTTGACCTACCTGACAAAAAAATACCATTAACATCGATTCAGATCTACCTCTGACCTACCTGACAAAAAAAATACCATTAACATCGACTCAGATCTACCTCTGACCTACCTGACCAAAACAATACCATTAACATCGATTCAGATCTACCTCTGACCTACCTGACAAAAAATACCATTAACATCGATTCAGATCTACCTCTGACCTACCTGACAAAAAAATACCATTAACATCGACTCAGATCTACCTCTGACCTACCTGACAAAAAAATACCATTAACATCGATTCAGATCTACCTCTGACCTACCTGACAAAAAAATACCATTAACATCGACTCAGATCTACCTCTGACCTACCTGACAAAAAAATACCATTAACATCGACTCAGATCTATCTCTGACTTACCTGACAAAAAAAAAACATTAACATCGTTCAGAATTGCCGGTGCTATCATGTGGATCGCATCGTCACTGACTTAACATCAGGCGAGATGGCGGTCAAGTGCGAACCTATACTAGTAAAAAAAAATGTATATGTAACATACACATAAAAATACACCCTAATTTAGAAATTCATCCTTATTTGAAGTTGCTTAAAAAGTGAGCAGTCGTGGCGTTTATAGTTTACTAAATTATTTTTTATCGACTTCGTAAAAGGAGAGAGTGTTATAGAGTTAGAGTGTATAATGCCGAACATACAGTTCGTACTATAAACGCCACGACTGCTCACGTTCCGGACAGGCTACCTGGCTTATAATTTAGCCAGGGAATATTCACGCTAGCCTTGCCTTGACTGAGATAGCTCATTACGTATTAAAACGCTGTTAGGGTGCCTTTTACTGAACCAACTTCAAATGACTCAGGTGAAACAAAATGTTTCCCGGGCCATACAGCGGGGAAAAGCCTCCAGTTGGGTAATTTTGGACGGGGGATTCTCAATCGCAGGATTACTGGACTAGTTGGTGTTTTTCGTTAACTTTTTATTGTTTGTTTGAAAATTTATTTTTAATATTTCATGTCTAAAATTTTATATTAAGTACCTAAGTAGATTACAATATATTTTCAATTAAATATGAATAGTTTTCATCCCATTAGTCGGTAGACACATCACTAGTAGCGGTGATACTAACCCTGCATGTTTTTCTGCCTTTCGCAAAAATTAATCACACTAACATAAAAATAAAATCAATAAAATTGATTAACAATTTGCGGTGCCATCGCGTAAAATACATATAAAACACACAACCGATTTGAGAACCTCGCTCCTCTTTTAAAGTCGGTTAAAACCAATAAGAACGGTGCTTTACCAATTGAGCTATGAAACATCTACAACGACGATATAAAAAATAAACGTGTCACAAAGAATAACTGGCATATAAAAAACCGAGAAAATTGAAACCGAACAGCGCAACACAGAATTTTTATGTAACATTCACGCTCATGAATATCGTAACACAAATATGCGTACTTTTATCGTATTCTCTGAATCTTAGTTATTCAATATCGTTTGTAAGCTCAGCAGTCCCATGTTACGGCAAAGGTAAGCCCGCTGGGTGTAACAGATGCTCATTCCGCCCGAGCGCTCAGTGGGGACGCACCTTAAGGCGGGGTTACACGGTGCAGGGCTGAGGGATGAAAAATTAATGAATTGATCGTTGCTGAGAGCTTTGTATGATGAAAGGTTAAATAGAGGAGTAAAACAGGTGACAGGCAATGACTGCATTGCAGCAAAGGTAGCTGCTTGGAGTGCCGGCCATTTTAAACAACGATAAAAAAATATAATTTCAATTTCTTTTTCTCGGCATCTTTTTTTACATCTGTTCGAAGAAATTTATTATAACATTTATATTTTCGACGGATTTTTTTTTCGCCCTTCCTTTTTTTACCCTTCCTAGGTAACCCATTTTATTGGAATCAGTCAACAAACATCCAAAAATTGTAAACATATTATGATATTTTAAATAAACCTACACACTTTTTTCTTAAAAAGTTGAATGTCGAAGGTCCAATTTTTATTTTAAATCGATTGTTCAGTTTCTGAGAGATCGAAAACACGTGAAGTAAAAAGTAATTTGAATGTTTGACAATAATAATCAATTCCGAGGCTCAACACATGAAGGTACTTTTGCGTCCCGAAAAAAAGGATTTCTTAATAACCACTTGGTAAATTCTGCAAACTAAGTCGCAGGCAGATACGAATGTACAGATTACGAATAGTTTAGATAATTAATGTGTATTATTTGTGAATGAAGAATTACATCGCTTACGTATCATATTTAAATTATTAAATTGAAACACATTTCGACGAATAATAATTTGTTCAAAAATGACAACAATTCATTGAATAGGCCTCCTTATATTTGATCATTCAGTTGAGACGTACGGCTATGGAGGTATCGTTATTACAAGATTTACAAGATGTCACAAGAAACTATTTGATGTGACCGGACCATGCAGTGTTATATAGGCGATGATTTGGGCGTATAGGGCGTCTGTACCTATGTGTATATATTTTGATGGATAGAATACAAAAAAAACTGTTTTCCCATTGCATCTAATGTGGTGTTACTGTTTCATCTTTTTAGATAAAGTGTGAAAGAGAATGTGATGTCAAAATAGAGACCTATTCATGGGCACACTGTTAAATAGATTAATTTAAACATTTTGTTTATGGGCATACCCGCCAAAAACAGCGTTTTATATCGCTAAAAAGCGACCCGCAAAGTTAAATTGGTCAATTTTTTAATTCTTGCTTGGGACCAAAAGAGGTACATAATAAAAAATCGCTAAAAAAGAGCTTCGCAATCTTAGAAAATAACGGTTTTAGGCACACGCCCGTAGCACGTAGCACATAAAACGCGTTACAACAGCCGTAGCACAATTCTACGACGAACTAAAGTCACAGCCTAGTCAAGCCCTGGGGCTACTGGTAGTCATAAAATAAATAGCGATTTTTATAGTTTACAGTGACCGGACGAGCAGCACATGTACCAGATGGTAAGAAACACATCATCCTATAACATTCAAAGCTGTCACGCAGTTATTGGAACATGCAGAGCCCAAATCATTACATAGCATTTCACTGTGTGATATAGGATAATTTATTAATTTAAAATGTCTCTGGAAACAATGCTCTTCAAATCGAAACACAGTGATGTTTCGACGTTTCTTCTTGGCGGTAGAATAATTGCGAAATATGTGCTACTTCCAAAACTTTGCAAATGGTTCTACCACTACGAACCTAACTTGACGAATCATTAGAATATAAGTAATATTCATGATGGTTCCTTGATGAACCAAGGCAGGTATACAACAGTAACGCGTCCCCTGCTAGATACATGCCATTGTAAAATTGCATTCGCGGTCAGTTTACAGTTCATCGAGTGATTATAATTTCACGGTAGGTTAGGTTAGCTATACTATTGAAACTTGGTAAGTATATGTAATCTGTGAACCGCATTAAGATTTTGATACAAAAAACAGAAAAAAACAAAAATTTTTAGGGGTGTCCCATACATAGAACTGAAACTCAAATATTTTTTTTGATCAATACCATACGTGTGGGGTATCTGTGGATAGGTCATCAAAAATGATTTTGAGGTTTTCAACATATTTTTTTTCTAAACTGAATAGTTTGCGCGAACTCTTCCAAAGTGATAAAAGTGCCCCCCCTGTAACATTTAAAATAAGAGAATGACAGACATAAAAAAGTGTATGATGTACGTTACCATGTAAACTATCAACGAAAATTGGTTTGAATTATATCTAGTAAGTAGTTTTATTTTAATACGTCATATTGTTAAAACACTGATTAAAATAACAACGAAGTACAAGAACTTTTATATTATGTTACTTGCTGCTACGGAAGCCTTCATGGGCGAGCCCGACTCGCACTTGACCATTTTTATTAATAGTTTAATATAAAATCCTATTTCCTAACTATCGCGTCGTAGTGTAGTTATCCAAGTTGGCTATTTATAAGAGTTTATGAGCTCACAATGAGTAGCCGCGTTTATACGATTTCTCTATAAATAGATGCGGTTTATTGCTGCCCTGTCTCATGGGTAGATAAGTAACGTAGGAGTTAGAGTGGGATTCTTTTCAACCGACTGCATAAAGAGGAGATTCTCGATTCAGGTCTGTTTTAAATTATAACTGACTTCAAAATAGGAGGAGCTTTTCAATTCGGTTATATGTTTTTTTGTATGCATGTTACGTGATAGTGATATTTTTTAAACCCGCGAATAGGCATGGCGACTCATTTTTGGTTTAGGTAATGTGCCATCAAAAGGCTACTCAAAAACTGAAACATAGGTGAAAGAATTACTTTGTTAAATATATGCCCAGTGATTGCTTCTTATGAAATTATTTGGTCGAGTGTTTTAATCGAATAGAATTTTAAATTGAAGTACGTTTTTGTTTTTATTTATAAAATAAATTATTTAGTAAGTACCTCTAACGGTTGTTACGCTTATAACATTGACACGATATGATTTGTGTTTTTTAACTGGTAGGATTTTTTTGATAGCCCAACAGAAAATTTACCATAATCGCTTCAATAGTCTATCATAAAAGCATTGCTACTCTGCGTGGTAACGCCGCCAGCATGCTGGGCACAATTCCAACTGTTATTAGAGTACAATGGCTTGTTTATCTTTAGACCTTCATCGGTATGTGGATATATTAGATGAGCCTAGTTTAAGTAGATAGGTAGGTATTTTGTATAGTGTAGTTCTCACTGTATCGAAATATCGGGATTCGCTCAGCTAAATGACCACTTTGAATATGTTTTTCAATCAATCCAATTGAAGGGTGTCCCTTAAGGCGCCATCACCACTTATAGTGTGCATTATGGTATGAAGCTAGTACCTGAAGGCCCGTGAAACGCGAGAGGTTGCCATGGCAACAGGGTCGAGGACGTGACATTTGCCTACCGCCGCAGAATAGACAATAGTGCAGAACGCGACATCACCGCTTGTTACCTACGTTTGTGAATCTGAGTTATGTATTATCGTAGGTCAAAACAAACCCATCTCATATATTGATTATTTATTTACTTTACTAGCTTTTACTCGTGTCTTCCTTCAGTCGTGCAAAATAAATATTAAGTGTTAAGGTAACTCAGGCAGTATAACTATTTACTATACCACTACACATATGTACAAATGTATGTTTACTAAAAAAAACTGTATAAAAATATTTTTTATCAATAATATTGCATTAGTTGTGTTTTTCAACTCCCAATTTAACTCAATTCAATATTTTTTTGCAACGAAAAGTAGGTTATGTCATTAACCTACAACTATTAGGCAGGTATATTTAAATCAAGATACTTAATCAAAATGGCTTTCGAGTTTAGACATCTAAGCCTGACTCTATGTGGCCTTTAATACGAACTTTCATCGCCCATATTATCCCAATAAAGTTCAAATTTTCAAAATAGACAAAACAATTATTTATTTCTTTCATATCAAGGATCGTAATACAAAATTTCATGGTTCAACGTTTCCATTAAAAAGTTTCATTTCTTGTTAAAATTGTTATTGGCTTTTGGTAAAATTTTAGCTACAAACTATAACTTCAGTATTGTACAGCATCAATGTTGCACAATACGTCTCCTGAGCTACATATATAGATATACTCGGACGCATGTCGTTGGCACGAACTTACAAGATTTCTCCCAAATAAAATTGTCTAACGTAGGTACACGTTCCGGTCTGCTGTCAACGTGTTAGTAATATTAGCAATTCATATAAGTTGGTATTGGAAGAATAGTAAGAATACTGAAATGCATTCTATGGCAACCCTGACGTATTTTTACATTCGAGGGGATCTGTTTTCAGTCTGTGGTAATTTTGGCGGGAAAACAAGAGAGGCTCTCATCTCTCCACAGATGACTACATTTCTCGGGAAAAGTGACAGCAAGTCTAAGCAAAAGGTTTAAATTAAAGGTACTCGTAACCGGTAACAAGTAAAATTATAAGTATAAGTGATCATTTTATATCTTTTACTGTAAATCATTTCATGTACTGTAAATCATTTTTGTTATTTTTTTAATCCCCGACCAAAAAAGGGGCGTTATAAGCTTGACGTCGATGTCTGTCTGTCTATCTGTTTGCCTGTGTGTATGTCTGTCTGTGGCACCGTAGAGCTCAAACGGATGATCCGATTGCAATGCGGTTTTTTTTATTTGAACGTTAATTACCGTGCGGATATTTTTAGCTATGTTTGGTAAATATCGATTCAAGATGGCCGCCCCCACAAAATGGCGGGCTAAATATTTCTTCACAGCCTACCCCAATATGAATATCAAATGAAAGTGCTTGACTAGTAGAATACTATACACTATGACAAATTCAAAAAATTCAAATCCAATATGGCCATCGCCACAAAATGCCGAAATACATTTCTTTTTCACAACTTTCTTAATATGGGTATCAAATGAAAGGTCTTGACTAGTAATTAATGTTATACAAATAACAAACCGAGGTAGTCGGGGGTTCATCAAAATTTTTAATTTTGTTCTTGTTAATACGGGCAGTATGGCCATCGCCACAAAATGGCGAATCACATTAATTTTTTTCACTACTACCACAATATGAGTATCAAATGAAAGGGCGTGACTAGTAGAACACTATGCACTATGACAGATTTCAAATCAAAGATGGCCGCTACCACAAAATGGCGAAATACATTTCTTTTTTCACAACTCCGTCAATATGGATGTCAAATGAAAGGACTAGTAGAATGTTATACAAATAACAAATCCGAGGTAGTCGGGGGTAAATCAAAATTTTTAATTTTGTTCTTGTTAATACGGGCAGCAAATGTATCTACTACTCCAGCTGCACGAAGCAGCTATGAATGAATTGGTATGAAGCACCAATTCCAAATATAATGTTGTAGACTGATTATAGCTGTCTTCTTTAGGGACTAATTGTTCCTAATTTAGGATAAACTACGTTCTTAACAAGCGCTACGTCCTGCATTAGCATCTTGGTGACGCGACCTTAAAAGATTTTCCGGTACGAAAAACTCCTCAACGCGGCTGTAAAAACGTTAGTAAAAAATGGCGTAGAAATTACCAGTTCATCACAAGGAAAGATGTTCAAAGTGAAAAAACCGACAAAATACCACACGAAAAATGTGTGCGAGGGCGCGACGGAAGCAGCAGTAAATGAACATAGCTCAGCGAGCGGGAAATTATTTATAATGTTACACTACCGCCGCGGAAACAGGGTAATTAATTGGGGTGGAAAGTTAGGCTGGCGTCTCACCGTCGACAAACAAACAAAAAAAGGCAGTCATAATATTTCACAATAAGTCACCAGTATATTTTAATATTTAATCTAAATTTCAATATTTTTTTATATGTACCTACAGATAGATATAGGTACTGCTATTACGCATGTCGACGCCGCTAACTAACCAGATTTTATTCATAAAAATTTGGTTGCCTGTAAAGTCGGTATACGGGCGAAAGTTTTACGTGACAACGACTTTGAGTGGTAAAATAATTTTACGGAAGGGACGCGTGCCTTTCACTTTTTATGTCTGTCTCTCTCGCTCTTAGGCGGGCTAACCATGCCCGAGTGGAAGGGACGTGTGCCTCTCACTCGCTCTCGTTGTGAGCGCATAACGTGAGCGGAGCGTAACGCAGTTTCTTGAAGTGTCACCCGGCAAACCAATTTATAAGACGTTGTCACGTCAAAAAGAAAATTATGTTTTTCTTCGCCTAATGTTTAAAAAAAACTCGTACATTTGCAATTGGAAAAATACGAAGAGGCGCAGTTACGAACCTATTACCTAAAGATTGTGAAATCGCTCGTTATAGCTTTTAGTCTACCACGGCTTTTATAATTTACAAGTCTTATCAAAAAAAATGTTGACTGTTTATTATATTTTATGTTGCATTTTATTTAAATCACAAAAAATATTGAAAGAACAGTTAAAATGAAATTAAATTGTACATGGAGGAGATTATAATTTGCCCAATTTATCCCATTCAAATAAAAAACCTAAAATGCGTATATGCCGTGAGCAGTTCAGCTCTCACAAACAGCACACGTTCACGAGTCTGACGCATGCGCCAGCCATTATTACTTCTCTTATCTTCCATATTTTGGAGCGACCCGACACAGGTAATTCTATATTGGAAATTTAGTACCTGTTCCAACGAATACTCAAGTCTCAAATCAGTTTAATCCTCAAACTATATAGGTATGATATATGTGCCACAGACCTAGGGGCCTACAAATTCTGAATATAAAGAACATGGGATAACAGCCGATCTAGATTTACATATAAATATCCAATCGCATCTGGTATCACGAAATATACCACCTATTTATCACATTCGTGTAAACGCGCCCCATATCGTACGTAGAACCAAACATGCGATAGCTGATACACGGCGCCACTACCGAGATTGTAATGATACAAAAAGCTTTAGAATCTCCCGATTCGTAGCGTAGTTCAAATTTTTGGGCGTTTGTCTTGAGTGGTGGTGCAGAGTATAATTTACAAACGGGGTGAAAAGTGAACGGGGCATGTCTCCATCAGCGTGATTAAGCGACAATCTTGCGATCTCCCGTGATGGATGGATGTCGCCGCCGGGGGTCAAACGGTTGAAAACTTAACGGTATTTTACGTCAAATACGACGTGAAGACTAACGGTGGTTTGTTTTAAATAGCGGAATACCTATTATATTGGAAACAAAATAATAGGCCTAACCTTTGCCAGTTATTCTACCGCCAAGCAGTAATGTGCAAACATTACCTACTGTGTTCCGGTTTGAAGGGCAATGTTTCCAGAGAAATTACAGGGCTTAGAGATATAAGATCTTAGATCTCTGGGTGACGAGCGCAGTGCAGTGCTAGGTAATGATTTGCACTCTTCATGTTCCAATAGCTGCGTGTCACTGTGCTGTTATGTGTCAGGCATGTTGCTTACCATCAGGCATATGTCCTGATCGTCTCGTCACTATTTATTAAAAGAAAGAAAAAAAAAGACAAAATACGTTTTTATTCACGTGTGATTTATTTTTTGTACAAAGCAAGAAACATAAACAGGAGTAACAATAACAACCACACCATATGGGTTTAACAGAAACTAGAGGTACTTACCACTTAACGGTATATTATGTAGGTAAAAGTAGTAAAGAAAGTAGAAAATTAGGTAGTTAGTAAAACATGCTCAACAGTTCTACGCTGCACAAGGATTGCGCTCGTTATCAAAGTAAAGACAAATACCTATTAATGCTTATCTCTTTTTAAATTCAAACACACACGTATGTATATTTTTTTAACAGTAATAGGTTTGTTTTATAGGATTCATTGCCGTGTAAATATAATAAATCAGTATCACGATACATCACTCCTTAACGGTAGACTTTCAAAGATAACGATGTCATATTTCCAATTTAGTATAAATGGCAGGCTTTATTAAACAGTCTGCTACCAATATTATCAGCCTGCGCCCTCAGCGCTTACCCAAAAGTCCGTTAGGTAGTTGAAACGCACCAGCCACCAGTGTGAAAACTGTTAAGAACCACTTAGTTACATACATATATTTAATAAAATTATGTCAACGAGTAACTCACATGAGATATAGTCGGTCCAGCGGCCTTTTTCAAGGAGAGTGCGGGTGAGTAATAGTTTCTTGTTTGGCGTACTTGCAATCGAGCAGCGATCACACATGAGTTATCCGTTGACAAAACCAAACATACTATAGGTCCATTAAAAACAAAACTAGCAGTTAATTGTAATGTGAGTGCAGTGTTGCCTAATAATGAGCTGAAGTTCTCACTCCCGCGCCAGCTTCAACAAGCTGCTGCTGCAGAAGGAAGAGCTGGAACAGAAGCAGCTGCACCTGCTGCAGGTGGTGGAGAGCGAGAGGACCTCCCGCTGGCAGTACGCGCAGCAGTGCGACGAGCTCTCCGGGGAGGTCAACAAGCTGAGGACGGAGGTAACTGACGTGCCCGAGGGGTAGGAGATATACTAGAAGTAACAGTAATTCGTAAGTAAGTAAGTAAGTTCGTATATCGAGTCCAAGGCCAAATTAGCTGCCAAAAAACTAGGTGTCCTCTCAAAGGTGCGAAGGTACTTCAAGTCTGAACAGTTGCTCACATTGTATCAAGCACAGATTCGCTCTTGTATGGAGTACTGTTCGCACCTTTGGGATGGATCGGCTAAATATCAGTTGGAGGCCCTGGAATCGATCGAGAGACGTGCCAAAAGGCTCATAGGCAATGACACTCTTTTGCAAAAAAGACTACAAAGTCTTGATCATCGCCGAGAAATTGCCCGCCTATCGGTTTTTTATCGGATACACTTTGGAGAGTGTGCGACTGATTTGCATGATCTGATACCACCTTGCCCTTTTTTCTATCGGAATGCTCGTAGCTCGAAAAAGCGACATCGTTTCATGGTTGATGTTCCAAAGACACGAACGAAGAGATTTGACTCTCCTTTCGTGATAAGAACGTCTAGGCTGTGGAATACGTTGCCTGAGAGGGTTTTCCCCGATAGTTACAATCTTTGTGTTTTCAAATCGAGAGTGAATCGGTTTCTTCTAGGTAAACACGCTCCATCGTAGACCGCATCATCGTTTAACATCAGGCGAGATGGCGGTCAAGTGTAAACCTATAAAAGTAAAAAAAAAAGTAACAGTAATTAATCTCTTCTTCTTCTTAGTCGAACACTCTTGGCAGAGTGGTCGTAATTGGTAAGATAGCGGTACTCGGAGGGTTTTGTCCGTCCTCCGTCTTCTCGGCTGCAATTATCGATCTCCCAATGAGTCTACGTTGATGGGTTCCTCGCATTACGAGGACTTTCTGACATGGAAAACTGTGTGGTTGTTTTAATAAGGTATGCCCATTGTGTGGGTCATCTATCTGCCCTGCGTTGGCAATTAATAGAAATTCTAATTCCTTTTACGTTCGCAACCGCCTCGTCTTACTCATCTTCGATGCATTTGCAAAGCGTTAACTAGATTTCAACCTAACAATCATACTGGTACTTTGCTAACTGATACTTCAACTAGCTGTTCCGACAGAAAGATGAGGTGTTGAATGAGATTTTCAGAAATTTCTGCAACAATGTTTTAATGATTCATTTCTATTACGCTAACAGTATACCAATGCGACACTGAATTGAACATTATATCAAAATATTGCATTTTAAGCAATAACATGATCAATATTTGATTGTTAAGAATTCACATGGCAAAATTTATAATAAACATTAAAAAAAAATCAAGTAAACGAATAATATTTGCGCACAGCATAATATGGCAAACTAAGTGCATTCCTGATGAAAGTGTTTGCAAATTTTGTAGGCGATCTCAGTGAAGTCGACCAGGTAAAAAATATCGATGGATTTTGAAATTTCGACGAGTAGGTAGCGTAACGGCGGGCGACGTGTGGGAACAAGAGGGAGCAAACTTACGTTAGTTTATTTTCCTTTTCATCTCCTAATCCAAGATATATGTTAAAAATAAAAAGAATTCAAACGACAAAGGTCACGGCCCCCGTAGTCTGTGGAGTGGCTAATTATAAACAAAAAAGAGGGTTTGATTTCTATACACGGGCACGCTGAACATTAGCGCCTGTTTTGACGAAATTAAGAACTGTTTTTGACTTACATACTTTTGCAATGGAAAACACCATATAGGCGAAGGTATTTAATTACTTCAACAAGCTCCTGCTGTGAGACGGTTGTTCCGTCTTAACTCGGCTGGATTTCTGTTTGCCATCACATAACATAACGTGTAGATGACATACATCAGAACGTCAATAAAATAGACGTGAATGTTCCCAGCTGTGCACCTACAAGAAAGAGCATGAGCCATCGACGCGGGCGGCCTCCGAGACCAGTTCGTCCCCGAGCCACTCCCCCGAGGTGGACCCCGCTGAACTCCGCAAGATCAAGAAAGTACAGGTACTGACTTGAACTTCAAAGTCTCCAAATTGATTTGTACGATCTAATACCACCTTGCCCTTTTTCTATCGGAATGCTCGTAGCTCGAAAAAGCGACATCGTTTCATGGTTGATGTTCCAAAGACACGAACGAAGAGATTTGACTCTACTTTTGTGAAAAGAACATCAAGGCTGTGGAATACGTTGCCTGAGAGGGGTTTTCCCGATAGCTACAATCTTTGTGTCTTCAAATCGAGAGTGAATCGGTTTCTGCTAGGTAAACACGCTCCATCGTAGACCGCATCATCGTTTTACATCAGGCGAGAAGGCGGTCAAAGTTAAAAAAAATTGAGTTTAAGATAGAGAAGTATGTACAGAATCTTGTACACACTATCAGCGCCAAGTTTTTGGTCTCAAAAGTCTAAATACGACACGTGTCCAGGACAAATTATAAAGTATGTGGGTTTGATGTGCATTGAAGTGATAGTCTTATGAATGCGTAACCGAAAAATGTATGCTGAATTCTGCAAATAGTGCGTTACAAATGACGTAATGGTATATGAAAGACCGTGTGACAATGGACATGCGAATTGATAGAAAATTGAACGAAACATTTTGAAAAATTCACATTTCTAACATCTATATCTGCACTTAAGACCAAGCCTGCTGATGAAATCTATGCAAGTCGTTGAGAGTGAGTGAAGAGAGCAAGTGTATGAAAATGTGAGTACTCAACGTTTTAATTTCAGAGTTTCTTCCGAGGCTGGCTGTGCCGACGACGGTGGAAGCAAATCGTCGAGCAGTACATCAAGAGCCCTCACGCTGAGAGCATGAGGAAACGGAACAGGTATGTTTTTGGAACACAGGGCATTAGCAGAAGACCCCGAGGATTGGCAGAAGAGCCAAGTTATGATCGAATGTCAGTGTTGAATTGAATGTCAATCTTGTATTTTTTTTAAAGTGACGAGACGATGAGTACATGTGCCTGATGGTAAGCAACATGCCTGCCACATAACAGCACAGTAACACGCAGCTATTGGAACATGAAGAGTCCAAATCATTACCTAGCACTATACTGCGCTCGTCACCCAGAGATCTAAGATGTTATATCTCTAAGCCCTGTAATTTCTCTGGAAACATTGCCCTGCCCATTGCACATTACTGCTTGGCGGTAGGATAACTGGCAAAGGTGTGGTACTTCCCCAAGCGGACTCTGCCAAGAGTCCTACCACTACAATACAATCTTGTAATACATTC
Source organism: Ectropis grisescens (assembly GCA_017562165.1). Lineage (NCBI taxonomy): Eukaryota > Metazoa > Arthropoda > Insecta > Lepidoptera > Geometridae > Ectropis > Ectropis grisescens. The sequence goes on along the minus strand of CM029787.1, from coordinate 24,233,581 downwards.
ACGAAACAAACTATTGAGCTTTAATTTTATTTCCACATCTAGATATGGATGCGGTTGTGGGCCCACATAGGCATAGGCTTTATATTTTAATCTCTAGAGGTAAATGTCGATGTTGGTAAGACGAAGGCAAGATGTATATAAATATTTTAAGTGGTTTTACCTCTTTAGTAACGACACTAAGTCAAAGTCGCGGGTTTTTACTCAAAAATTTTATATTTTTTTATTTCCAGTGCATCCAGTAGAATTGCATACCTAAGCTAATGTCTAAAGTAATTTCAAGTTATTGCTATACATGTCTGTTACAGCCTCGTTTTCAAAATGGTGGAAGCTGAGGAAGAATACTTAGAGCAAATGGAAATTTTGGTAAGATCGAACAATTTTTTATGGGTTACTAATTGATTACTAAAATATTTAGATGCGTTTACTAAAAATATCTAACACCTAAAATAAAATGTAAAGAACCAGCACAAATAAAAATAGCTGAATGACGAATCATGATAGAGACCTATGTGGCTAGCAATTGACTAGGGTGTAGACTATGACGATGATGATGGTACATTGAAATAAAATAATACAGAAACCCTTATTCCACGTGATAGTGTTATATTGGTGAAGGTAAGTGTCAATAATGCTGACAGCCTTTCCACGCTGTATCGTTAGGCAACTCGTGGTAACGGATTCCAAACGTGTATTTCAGTGACAGTTTACGTGACAGAAGAAATAAGTAATGTTCCCAGACATTCTAAGGTTTTGAATCAAATCAACTCCCAAGGTGACCTGTTTCCTGCGCCCATTCAAAATGGCGGCGAGCTCGAAGAAGCCGCCGTGCACGCACGAGGACGTGAACTCCATCTTCCTGAACAGCGAGACGGTGCTGTTCCTGCACCAGATCTTCTTCAAGGGGCTCACCTCGCGCATGGAGTCCTGGCCGACGCTCGTGCTAGGTGACTGCCGGGCGGGGCGGCGCGCGGTGCTATGAGCTTGGAACTACTCTTGAACTTAAACTTTCTTCGGTAGGCAGCTGAGATCAACTGCCACAAGTCCCTAAAAAACTTATGATTTCTTTACAAATTTTCCATCGATATAATTACGGAAAGGTTTTAAGAGTTCAATGAAATTTTCTTACAATTTCATTACCCGCGAAAATTTTATGAAATTTGACACACACATCAAGACAGTAAATAAATAACAGTACGTATAGATACTCAAGCCTTGAGCTATAAAAATAAATAAAAGGGCGTGCAAAGAATTGTACAACAACCTACTTAACTTTTGAAATATTGGAACATTAACGGTGACGTTTATTTGTTTACGTGCCGTATCTATGTGAAACAGGGTAGAAGTATATTGCTTTGGTTAATACAGACTGCACAGATACTTTTCACCCAGTTAACGTTAGGTTAGCTAGTATGACAAGCTGCGTGAACATTTGCAAATTTCTGAAACTTCAAAGTAGACGACACAGAATTTTTGACTGAACCTAGACTCAGGTTTCCATACTCAATTCCTCACAATGTTTCAAAACGTAATATCGAAGGTACCCAATACCTTAGAATGAAACGTATTAAACAACAGCACATGGTATTGGATTCAATCACTATATTATAACTACTGTAAATGTCTTGTAAATAATGAATGATTCAGAGATCTGTAGTGAACAATCGTAATAGGTTAAAATAATTATCGAATTTAACAGATTCTCAAGTATACAATTTATGGAATATTGTCATTATTGCATTTGTATTTTTACCGACTTTCTACTTAAGTACAATATTTACAATTGTTTCAATGATATCCAGCTCATAGCACCGCGCACAAGATTTGCCAACACTTTACTGTGCCATGCCTGAATATGCCTGAATTCGGAAACATTTGTCTTTTAATTCCAGTTTTTTGAGCACGAATAATTATTCCACTGTCTGTCGCATGTACACCAGCTAAATGGGCTTTCAATTTATCGCTCACGAAATATAAGATTACTTAAACATTTGTAAAGTTTTTCTTATCCTAAATTTTACAATTTTAAATTTCAACTCACCAGCTACCTACCAACACTTTGCTGATACAGTTAAATTTATGATTAAATCGGAATGAATATTTGAATTTCTTGAAATACAAAAACTGGATTCTGTTGTATTTTTCTAAACAAAACTGTGTTTAGAACTAAAGCGTGTTGTCGATTTCGTTTATCATGCATTGATGTTTATGGACCCAGAACTTTTAAGCCTGTTTTGTCTTGATTTTTAATTTTTGTGTACATTCATCTATTTATTTCTGGTCTTGGATTGATGGTCTGTTTTTCATTTTGTGTCTGAATCCTTTCTTGCTGTTGTGGTTATTCTTTTTCATAACATTAATTTCGTTCGTAATCGTTATTAACGCAGTGGATAGGTTACTATTTGAACTTTTTATGTTTCAACAGCTGCGAGTCATTGTGCAGGCATGTTGGTTAACATTAGGCACATAGCCAGCTCATTGTATCATATTAAAAAAATGTTATTAACGCCAACATCTTTAGTTTAACAAATGTTTGGTCAGTGAAAATACAACAAAATCCCAACATTTTTGAACTATCACCGCGCACTTCAGAAACGTCAAGAGGCATGCACACACCACCACTTTTCTGTCTGCTTGTTACCCGAAGCAGAAAAATGTAAAGGCTCAGTGACAGCGCTGCATACAGGGGACCTGTTCGACATGCTGCTGCCGATGCTGACGATCTACCAGGAGTACGTGCGGAACCACCACTACTCGCTGCAAGTGCTGACGGAGTGCAAACAGACGCAGCCGTTTGCGACGTTGCTGGCGCGGCTGGAGAGCAAGCCCGCGTGCCAGGCGCGCAGTCTCGAGACCTTCCTCACCTACCCTATGCATCAGGTAAATTAGTGTTCACAGAAACTCTAAATCAACGACTTCCCACAGAGTTTCACACAGCTTTAATAGAATTTGAGGAAAAAGTTAGAGGCGCTTTTTTAAGGTACTTATGGCATCAAGTGACTTCTATCTACTGCCTTACCAACTTTTGGTTAGGGGGTTTGGGGAGCGTCTATCATGCTATAATTAGCATGATAATAACGTATATAGATATAACATTTCATCTGCTACTAGTTGGTCCGTGAGGTGGATTATGGCAAAATACATAAAAGACATTTAGTTTTATCAAATTATTCAAAGTCGGTAAAGTCATAGCAGATCATCAAACTCCCGGAATAGGAGGTTGTGACATCACGTCTTCGTGAAAATCATACAATAAAGTGACGTCACCCACGACTTCTAAGCACTGTATCTTCGTAACTTTTTGTTCGTGAAACAAAATAAAGAATGCGTGTGCCATATTTTCTGATAATCTGACGTGAGTTAGTTTTTTTAATTATCATGCCTATTGTGTGTTAGCATTTAGTAATACTTTTTGCGCCCGTACATAAATACATTAGCACTTTTTTGATATTCCTAAATAGAGTATGATCCTAGGGCCGCCAGACGTCACGTATTTAAATGTATACCATTGAGTAGAATTAGTACGTACTAAAAGCACATGCTTACCTGCTAACTTGCTTAGACGGCCAATTTTGAGATATGGGGTCCAGAAGGTACATAAAAACATTTATGTACAAGATTATGAGTTTAGGGGATGACCGGCCCCTTAGATCGGCCTGTCTTTTCGGAAAAAGCTTTAAAATAGTTGTCTGATGCACATATACAAATGGAATAGGTATGAGAATTCAAGTGAAGTTAAGTCATTATTATGGAAGTTTTAAAGCGTCTGTTAAGCAAAACGGCCGACGGAAAGTGTCTGAGAGTAATGGGGCCTTGTTTTTAAAGATATTGCCTATAACAAAAAATACGTGAAGTAAGTAATAAATCTTCTGGACCCCATATCTTAAAATTGGCCGTTTAAGCAAGTTAGCGGGTAAGCATGCGTTCTTAGTACGTACTAACTGTACTCAATCGTCCACATTTTGTTCATCAGAAAATACGTGACGTCTGGCGGCTCTGGGATCTTGGACTAAATTACGTGTATCACGTGTTGTTTGTCAGATCCCGCGCTACATAATAACGCTGCACGAGCTGCTCGCGCACACGCCGCACGACCACGTGGAGCGGCGCGCGCTGCAGCACGCGCGCGCGCAGCTCGAAGAACTCTCGCGCCAGATGCACGACGAGGTGCCGCATGCCACATACCTTCATGGATACTTTCATTTTCCCAAAAATTGGTTGTCTGTAAAATTCGTTGGTTTGCTGACGACAGTTTAACGTGACAACGTCATAACAAAACATTGATAGATGCGGCGTAAGCGTATAATCAGCGTAACGGGACAATGAACGTAACGGGACATTTTTCGTGCATGCAGTCGGCGTTCTTCGATATATTAACGTTGTCACGTCAAAAAAATCGACTTCAATTTTAATTTAAACTCAGACACTCGTTTAAATTTCATATTTTTTGTAAAATTAACTTAACACTCTGTTGTAATGTAAAGACAACGAATATATTATTTTAGATTTTTGCCGATATTTCAAAAACCGCAACACTGATTTCTACAAAATGTATATGGACCAAATTTTTATGGGACCACCTCTGAAACTTGGTCTTTTTATCATAAAGTGAACAGCACAGTGACACGCAGTTATTGGAACAAGAAGACTCCAAAGCATTACCTAGCACTGTACTACGCTCTTCTCCCAATGATCTAGAATACGAGTATTATACCTCTAAGAAAAACTATATACTCGTATTTGAAGACTGGAACCTTCTCGTAACCAGGGGATTGTAAGGCTGCCGAAACGTCGTGGCAATTGAATAATAATGTCGATTGTAATTATGTCCTGTATAATGTTTAAATTATGTGTTCCAATCGGTGTCTTCTGCTACAGGTATAGGTCTATACATAATATCATGTATAGAACTGAAGACTCCATGATATTTGTTTCTCAAGAGTATATATTTTTTAAATAAACATCTTGATTTTGAAATTTGTATTTAAGTTAAGTGTATTTTCAGGTGAGCGAAACGGAGAACCTTCGGAAGAATTTGGCTGTAGAACGAATGATCATCGAGGGGTGTGACATTCTGCTGGATGTGAATCAGATATTTATACGACAAGGTAATTATTCACTGCTGCGTCCAGATGACGTAAAAAAAGGTTTTGGATTGAATTTAAATTTTCACATTTTTAATTAATCACTATCCTTTTATCATAGTGTAAACATCATCACCTGAATACTCTGGTCTCAGCATGAGGGGTCAGTCGATGTATGTTTTCTCCATTCACTCCTATCATTCACTATCTCAGCATTCTACCTTTTTGTATTTGTATTCTCATTCACACTGTTCATCTAAGTAGGTACATTTTCGGTCTACCATTGTTATTTCAGCCTCCCTTTTATTCACCCTCTCATCATCATTTTTTTTCAGATCAGCATAAGTATAAGCAACCCACTCCATGTTCCCACTGCAGACACTCGTGGCTTTCCCTTGCAAAGAGTCAACGCCATTATCTACCACGGTGGACCAGTTCAAGTTGATGAAACGCATGGCCTCGAAAGATTCCGAGGAACATGTCAGTTTTTCTCACTATGTTTTCCTTCACCGTTTTAAGTTAGCGGCATTACTCACATAGCTTCAAAAATAAAGTGGTGTACGTGGGATTTGGCTCCGGATCGGCAGTTGCCGTTTTCCCGACTAGACCAGCCGTAACTTTATAAATTGAAAACATCGCGTAATGAATACTAGTATTGTGAGCAACCATGACGTGTTAAAACAATATTTGGACAAACACACTCACATTTTAAACCTGTTTCTTTCTTGCCCAGGCACAATATCTCAAGTGGTGGGCAAGGGCCGCCGCGCGAGCCTCCAGGCGCGGCAGGCCTTCCTCTTCAGCAACTACCTGCTGCTGACGAGCCCGCGCGCACGGCGGCCGCCTGCACCTGCCTCCGGCGGGGAAACTGCCGCTACATGATGCTCTGCTCATAGAAGACCCTTCCAACCATGACGACGATGGTAACTATTGCGGGGACTCAAGCATTTCTGCTTAAAGAAGATCCCTCCAGCCATGACGATGATGGTAATTCTAACAGGGCATCAAAAATTTCTGGTCAAAGAAGACCCCGCCAAACATGATGACAGTGGTAAGCACTTCAGAGAATCAAACATTTCTGCTCAGTGTAGACCCCTTCATCTATGAGGACGACGGTAAGCACTATAGATAATCTATTGTTTCTGCTCATAAAATACTCCTCCAACCATGACGACGACGGTAAGTTTTCGGAGAATCGATCATTTCTCATAAAAGACCCCTCCAAATGATACCAAGATGGTAGACACTGCAGCGAATCGAACATTTCTGTTCATAGTAGACCCCTCCAACCATGACCACGATAGTAAACACTGCAAGGAATTAAACATTTCCGCATATAAAGTCTTCTAAGAGCAACACCTTTTTATGACTACTGCAAAGAATCAATCATCCCTACTAAACTATTCTCAGGACTTCATCGAGATCTAATCTATCTGAATCTATCTGATCTAATCAGCTGTGAGCATGACAATTGTTTTACATATCAAGAGAACATTATGCGTGTAATGCTACCACCACCCCAATTCAATCCTGTAAGTATAAGTAAATTTTTTCCAACAAAATAAATCCTTTCTGCTAGAGGACCCCAATGATCATGACGATAACGTCTTGCAATGTTTTGTTGACTCAGTATTTAGGAGTGCCACCAAAAGATCTCACAAACTTCATTTATATTTCCAGTTTGCTCATCTCCTGGAGGAGACACATACCAAGGCAAGGACTTCAAGATATTGGTAGAAGTTAAAGGAGAGCAGATATGTGCACATTTGGGTAAGTTATTATACATTCACACTTTTTACGTATAAATTCCTACAATCGTTTTCTTAACCTTTGTAACTTTGATACAACTTTATATTTTTGTAGTGGGCCTCTGTGCTACGTGCCAGTCTCCTGTTATATCCAGGCGTGTGTGTTGCTTAACGTTCTGTCTTACATTCCACTGTTGTTGTGATTCATATCTATTCGTGATAAAACAGCAAATTACGTTTGGCAAATGTTTGTCCAGTATGCGCCACAGTAGAGGAGAAAGCGGCGTGGACGAGCGAGGTGGCCCAGTGCATGGAGTCGGCCGCCCTGTCCGCTCTGCTCCGCGCGTGCGGCGCGTGCGGCGCCGCGTCGGCCAGCCTGCCTGCCTGCCGCACCGACCGCGCGCTCTTCACCGACGACGTCGACATCCGGTTCAGCAGGACGCTCAACTCTTGCAAAGTCCCGCAGATACGGTCCGCTACTCCGGCGAGGCTTTTGCAAAGGCTTACTGGTGAGTATTATCCACCTATTACCAGTGCCGGATCAAGCCAGCGCGGGGCTTGTAGCAATTTCTGTCAAGGGCCCTTTCGTTTGCTTAGGTTTAGGAAGGATAGGGTCAAGTTATGCAAGACATTTTCGCTACATATTTACAGTCAGACAGACGTCGGAGCGCGAGGCCCCCAGTTTGCGCGGGGCCCGTAGCATTTGCTACTCTTGCTCTATGGCTAATCCGCCACTGCCTATTACACTTCTATTTATACTCATTAAAACACTGATATTCATGAACACACGTAAAGCTGTAGGCATATACACAAAGTTAGGCTATAAAATATCAACCTCAGAAAAAAACATCTGCTAGCAAAAAAGCTTACCTAACTTAGTGGGAGAATATGAAACACCGACCAGCTTGTCGGCGTTGCGTTTTATTGTAGGAATGTCTGTCTTAAGGTACGAGTACAGGTTATTTATCACATAGGTAATATATAAACACTTAATAGATTGAGATTGCAGGTAGTTGCAGGCGTAATAACGTAAATATGTCAAACTCTTTAACATACCTAATAGGGCCAAAAGGATCTACATTGCGACATGGCAAGGCATGATCCAAGGATGCAATGTGGCAAAGTAACACGCACGAGACACATCCGCGAATACCACTCGGGATACCCAAAGAATGCACAAAGAATGCATCTGGCATATTTCGTCATCTCAATAAACTACACTTAACACATTAATATGAATCATATCGCGAACAAGTTCGAGATTTTCAATTACGTTACCTTTTACAAAATGAGTGATCAAAAACATTTCAGCGGTTAGTGTACGTATTCTTGTACAACAAACGACCACGTCCATGACCAGCCATTCACGCCTTTTATCTGTAACCATTGATGTTATCTCTTGTAGACCTGCGCTTCCTGTCGGTGGATTTCCTGAACACGTTCCTGCTGACGTACCGCGTGTTCACGGACGGGGTGACGGTTCTGGAGGCGCTGAAGCAGGTGTTCTACGAGCAGTCGCAGGCGGAGCTCGAGCTGGCACCGCCGCCCGACGCCGCGCGCAAGGCCAGCGGCGCCAGCTCCGTGTCCGGTACTCTCTACTCACTCACCACGAGCGGCCGCAGGCGGAGCTCGAGCTGGCACCGCCGCCCGACGCCGCGCGCAAGGCCAGCGGCGCCAGCTCCGTGTCCGGTACTCTCTACTCACTCACCACGAGCGGCCGCAGGCGGAGCTCGAGCTGGCACCGCCGCCCGACGCCGCGCGCAAGGCCAGCGGCGCCAGCTCCGTGTCCGGTACTCTCTACTCACTCACCACGAGCGGCCGCAGGCGGAGTGAGAGCTGGCTCTCGCTCTGTGTCTTTGAAATTGGTTCCATTGGGAGGCCAGTCAAAAACCCGAATGATATCAACATCAGGAGATACAGTTGCAGTTGTTGCAACGTTGTACCTAACTGAATACCTACTGAAAATCCAGATTACATCCATCGGGAAAGCCCTAGTCAAGCAACTTATTCCACAGTCAAGTTGTTTAAATAATTAAAGTGTAATCAAACCTGTTCGTTAGTCTTAGAAATCTCAACTTATTTAGGAATTACGGGTCATAATAATATTAAATGGCAATGTAACTTAAAATTTCAGGTTATGGCAGCGAGTATAGTGACCGCGACTGGCAGTCAAGGTTTTGGAGAGCTTCTAGAAAAAGTATGTCAAAAATTAGAAAAACATAAGATACTTTTTTTTATTCAGCAATTCCACGACTCCGGGGTCCGTGACCTTTGTCATTTGGGCTCCTTTTTAACATAATATTTATCTTGGATCAGGAGAAGAAAAGTAAAATAGAGGGAGTAGATATTTTTGGCGCGCCGCATGCAGATTTTTCGTGGGCTATGAATTTTAGCGTCACGCTCGGTAAAAAGAAATCGACGGGTAAACTCGGAACCATGCGTCAGCATTTCCCATTGCATCTAGAAACGCGTCAGGATTTTTATTTGGCCATGCTCATGGGCACGGCCCCCGGTTTCATCCGCGTAGTTTCCAAAGTAAGCTATCAACTTCTGAGTCATAAGTTTTCACTTCTATCGGCAGTTCCTATGACTGCCATTTTTTTGGCTTATTCTAACGCGCTTTAATCCAATTTTCTATTTTCTAAGTCGCAGCATTATTTAATACTTACGAGTGCTTAAATAATATTTGTTATATTTTGCTAGCTCAAATTATCCCACTACTGTGCAAAGGCTGCTTTACGTTTTTGCGGCTGTTTTTCTGCATCAGTCTATATTGTTCGAGGGCAGTTCAGTCAGTTGGCAAGATAGTCATTTAGTTGTTACGCCCCAAACCCCAATCTGTCTTTACCTAGCGGTGGTTGGTCAACTGTCAATATATTTAATTTAAATTATTATTTTATTTTAGGCGAAGAAGACGACAAACTCTCCCCATACTTGATGGCTCCATCGCGACGAACTTCCTCAACCAGCAAGGTGCATTATTAAATTCATTTGTTTCGTATCATTTTGACTTTACTACAAAAGCATTGTTTAATCGATTTTATCTATGCCCGTGCTTACGAAAGACTGAGGAGGATAACAGTCATTTAACAATTCCGAAAATTATGGCTACGTCGTCAAGCAATGAGACGTTGAAAGGTAAGAATCGTCTGGTTACCTTAAATATGTCTAATAGGCACAAGCCTTGCTCGGCTCACCACTATATTTAAAAAATCTAAGGGGTTACGTTTGTATTAAACAAAACCTACCTAAAACGTTCAATGTTTCTACAAAATTATACATTACTACAAACAAAATTTAAGTTGGTCACCATGCTCGATGTAATTGATAATAGATAAAACTTTCAATTGTGAACTTTAACTCAACTTTATATACAAAGAGCGACCAGAGAGGAAAGAGAATCCGTGTCTGTCAAAGTTTAATCCAGCTTTTTTTTAAGTTTATAGTTTAGAGTGACGAGACTGGCAAGACATGTGCCAGACATGAAAAGTCCAAATCATTTGGATTTCACTTAGCACTGCACTGCACTCGTCATCAGAGATATAAGATGTTTTATCTCTATGCCCCGTGATTTCATTAGAAACCTTAAAACCATTAATCACTTTGGAATGGCTGAAAGGATCGGGTTGTAAGTTAGATTGTAGCCTGCAACAGCACATACACTTTTTCAGGCGCGAAAATCACGAGAACGGGAACTATACATGTAAAGCCGCAGGCCCTGCTGGTAGTAATATAAATGAAACCTATTTGACAGCAAATCTATCAAAATCAGAATTATTTACAGCAAAATTTATGTACAAATTTGATGTTATAAATAAGGGATAAGTTATAGAAACAACAGTTCTACTATGCACCAAGGTAGTAGACGTGCATGCATGCATCAATTCTACTACCTTCTTGAAACGTCTCGTTATTCATTCAGGAACCTCACCTTCCTCGCCCGGCGCAATCAGCTCAGTAACCCTCGTCGGCGGAAGTCCCAAGAAATCCAGTCCAGTGGAAGGCACAAAATCTGACAACAAGACCATTGTTACTAAGGACAATGACGCCGCAGCCAAGACTCTGATCAAGGACGAGAGCATTGAACTGGTGGATCAGAGTGATGAGGACATCAAGTATAAGGAAGAGGAACAGGAGAAGAATAAAAAAGAACCGAAAGAAGAAAAGTTTAAGCTGTCGCAGAAGTTTACCGAAGTAAGTTAAGTAATAAGAATATAACAACGTAGTAGTTTCGTTTAGTGCTACATTAGTGATGTTTAATACTAAAGTTCTAAGTTATACCACAGCTAAGAAAATAGGGTGGGTTCCCAACGAGTCACACTAAACGAGTTACACTGTGGCTCGATGGGAATGAAAATAGTTACTTGTTTACACTTCTCGGAAATGATAAATAGTTAGTCGAGTTAGCTCAAAAATAGGGGTAACCTGGAATTCATTATAGTCAGATATTTTTTCTCGCCAATGTAATTTTTAGGGGGGTCATAAATAGCTCAAATCCAAAAACTCGACCAAATCCGATCGAGCCAAACCTTTTTTTAGCTTTTTTTTTTCACAAAATGATATGAACTAAAGTTAAAGTCTAACCAGACTGCGCTAAAATAAAAGTACCAAAATAACAGTTTAATCGACAAAATGCATAGAGACTGTGACAGGCACTTGACGTGATAGCTTTGTATAGGCGATAGTTCGCGCCGCGACCGCGACAAGTGTCTCGGTCCCCTGTCGCGGTAGTGGCGCAAACAAACTGTCGCCATAAGGAGTTCTTCTGCCACGTTTTCGCAGCGTATCCACAAGATAACGGAGAGCCCGCGGCGGCTGCACCCGCCGTCGGCCGCGGCCGTGGAGGCGCGGCGGCTGTCGGAGAGCGCGCGGGAGCCGCCCGCCGTCTCCGCCGCCGCCGAGCCGCGCCGCGCCTCCGACTCAGCCGCCCGGTTCGCGCCCAGACGATCCGTCAGGTCAGTTCACAGTCACACCTTCTCAAGATGACCGTGAGAATACAGCAGAGGGAATTAGACAGCCAATAAAACAGTGTCTTTATAAAATCGTTTGGGCTCATCTGGCTTAAAAGGTGGCTTTAAAATTACGTAACGAAATTTTACATGACTTTATAATCTCTCTCTCCTCTTAGAACGCAGCGTAACGTTTTTTGCACCCCTCCCCTCACTTTTCCTGAATGTAAAAAAAATATATTGGTAACGGAACTGAAAAATGTCCGTGGTCAGTGTTGCCAACGTTATTTTTCAGATGATTGTACCATAAATGAATAATAAAATTAAGCATTTTTTGCAAAGTGTTTTGCTTCTAAATTATCCGAAGGAATTTCGTCCCTACCTGGTGTCCCATGACACCAGAACTTTATTATTAAATAAAACAATTTCCTCCATGATGCACTATGACGTCATACAAGAACCCCCTTTCCTTCTTTGTGTTACGTAATATGTATTTGAACACCATCATATTAAAAATAATTATTGGAGATTGGGAGTCATTCCGCGCCAGCATGAGCGCGGGCTAGGTTTTGTATTCACAGGTAATAAGACAGTGAGTCATCGTCATTGGCAAGCAGCTTGAAAGCATGTCACAGGCTCTGGAGCCTGGAGCTTTGTCCGGTTCTAGAATCTAGATGTCCTTGTTCACTTGACTACTCTGATTTTGTGATGAAATAGTAGTACACTCCGCGAGGCATAAGCTGAGATTTGCATTTGTGTGAGTGTACATGGATAGTGTAGGTGTGACAACCGGCCTTAGGCGCGGCGCCATTCTGTCTCGCCGCGCTCCTGCCTGATTGGTGATCACTCACACTAATGCAAAGCTCAGCCTATACCTCGCGGACAAAATTTCAAGCTCCTGCCTGATTGGTGATCACTCACACTAATGCAAAGCTCAGCTTATACCTACCTCGCGGAGTGTAACAGAAGTGTAATTGTAAGTTTCGAGTGCTGAGACAAAATCTGTTCCCAAGGGTCAACTCTTTGGGTCGGCTATCTCATGTCTAGCTTTTTTTAAGTACTCACCAAAGATTGCTAATTTTTTCAAGGATGCAGAATTAAAATATCTTTCGATGTTAAATAACTGTTTTACTTACGTTACAATATTATTATTTACAGTGAGCGACGCTATACCAACTCGTCGATCAACAGCGAACGACGACGTTATTGGGGCAGTTCTGAGCCACGCTCCTCCGTTACCTCCCAGGGATCTCAAGCTGCTCAGGTATCACATACAACTCTTCAATAGAATAGGGAATATGCATGTAGTTTAAATAGGCTTGATTTTTTTTTTCGTAGAATCCTTAATGTCCCGCCATTATGCCAAAACAATTATTGCATTATATAGTTAGTTATTATTTATAAAAAATATTATTTAAAAAGTGCAAAATAGGCGTCACATGGCATGTTTTCTGCTTTAACGGTGTCGATATTCGTACTGAGCTAGTAGTGTTAGAGAGAAAAGTCGTGTTCTCCATCGTTTGATTAGCTAGCACAACTCAAAAATCGGTACAAAGTAACTGCAACACTTGTAGTAAACAAACACAGGTCGTGGCCTGTGACGTCATGCAGGCGCGGGAAAGATGGCGGCGTTTAAACTGGACAAATTATATCGATATTTTAAATATTATTTTAAAGATCAATTTGTACATTTACAAGAGTATTTATATTTTTTATTGTATTACAATAATGTAAAAAGTGAATTAAAAATATAAAAAAATGCATGCATATTCCCTATTACTCCCTCTATTATCTTAGTATTCACACTTGAACGTTTTATCTTCTTTTCATTCAGAACTATCGTCGTGAAACTGGTCAGCCAAAAGCAGGAGTCGTCATCACATCATTCCGGCAATCTCACCGAAGGTAAGCTCAGCTGCGTATCAATCTAATTCATATCTTTCTATGTGTCATCAATAATAATGTCAACACTTTTTTTCAGTTTAGCACAATATTGGGCTGAAATTCTCAATGTTGTAGCATGTTCATCACTTTTTCACAATCTTCGATCTTTCGTCATGTTACGATTTGTTACTGAAGATAGCACGAAGGATATTTTCTTTTCTGTGTGTCAGCCTAATCTTTCTCATAAATCTTATCAGAAAATCTTGTCGTGGCGATTCATCTTGTCGGTATAACGATCAAAGTTTATCAATAAGCTTTGCACGAAAGTTTCTAGACTCAACTGTATCACTAGATCTATCATTGGATTAATAGGTGCTTTCATCTGTACCATTGTAATAATTAGCATTCATTCAACAGCTTTGGAAAAGACCTGTTGTGGTGAGTGATTGGCGGAGGTAAAAATAAATTAGAGGTCAGACCTAGTAGCAACGTAGAAACGATTTTTAAAATTTTTGCTTCACCTAGACGACTGTGAATTGTCCCTTTTTTCAAAATTTTTCGTACAGTACTGAAGTAGTGTATGGTTTCCCGATCACACAACACCACAACGATGACACGTACTGGAGGCTGAAAGATTTTTTCAAAGATACGATGAAGCACATACACGGTATCGAATGAATTTGAACAATTTATGACTGGGTACTTTACTATAATTCATTTCTTTTCCACTTTATTCAATTGCTTTTTCATTGACATCATCACCACTTTACCTCTTTTGTAAAATGGAATAATTGAATATTATCAACACATACAATTTATTACATATCCACTTTTATCTTTGTCTTAATATCTCACTTATCTAATTGTACTTGAACTGTCAAACAACTATTATTATTTTCTTAAAATAAAGTATGTTTTTACATAAATAAGAAACATAAATAATGTTTATTGTACATTGCACGTTTCAGTGTATAATTAAATCAATTTATTTAAATTATGGTAAATAAGTAATATTATTTTCCCCCTAATCGTCTAAATCAAACATAACTGCATGATTACTTTTATACATTCACCATTTCGATATTTAATTGCTTAGTGCACATTTTTCAATCAGCATGCATCTTTTTACTATATCTGTATACACCTGCAACTAAATCTATTTCTTGGCCTTTCTCTGTCTTATATTTTTAAAATTCCTTCTGAAATCCCAAATTAAACTTTCCTGAACCTTCACTACTTTCTGAACTTCAAACCTTCTCTAAATAATTTAAAAAGCTTATCTCTCAACACACTTATGTTTTGGACTTCATAATTTATTAACCCTACAACAGCCTCTGCAGTGTGATCTCCTTCCTCCTGTTATGTAGTAAGATGAAGGGTGTTATTTAGGAGCAGTACTTCGACGGCTGCAGTGGCGTTTGCTGTGGCTACATCTGCGTCTTCTAACCCTCGGTCACCGCCGCCGACGTCGCCTCCTGCGGCCCGGCGAGATTCCGTCATATCGACTGCTGCTACTATGAGAGTGCTCAACGTTCTGAGGTAGATACTAATATTAATTTTCATTTCCATTACATTGAGTTTACGAAATGAGTAACATTTTATTTCATTAATTATATATCATTAAACATTTCTTATAGCTTAATGATTCCACGATCATAGTCCCCATAGTCGTGTCGGCAAACGGCCTTAGGTATAGCGAAAAGTCTCGACCAAAATGTTAAGAGACTTTCGCTAGACGGTTGGATCAAGGGTCAGATGCAGAAGGCGGTCATCCTTGACACAGCGCGCATCGTCAGGAGGTTCCTCACTCTGCAGCCCTAACCACCGGTAGTTCTGGCCCTGCCCCGCTGCTGGCGGCAAACTGGGTTTAAGTTTTTATAATGTTTTTATGTTGTTTTATATATCAATATTGTAAAAACTTAGGCTTAAAAAAGGAAATAAATATTACGTGAATAATAATAAATAATAAACTCTTCATTAAAAGACCACACAGAGTAAATAAAAAACATGTAACCATAACGTATTTTGAATTATCAAGTATATACCTACTTGATAATTCAAAATAAGTTATGGGTGGTAATAGTGGGTTATGATTATTGTATTATTATGCGTGTAAAATGTTTACCTTGATTTAGGTTTTCTGTGACTTTCCAGGCACTGGATTTCGAAGCACTCATCCGATTTCTGGGCGGACGAGCTTCTCCGCGGGCTCACCATGGATTTCCTGAAGGAGATAGAAGCGAGCCCCGGTCTACTGCCAGCCGAGCACAAGGCGGCCGCGCAGCTTCTGCGGCTGCTGGAGCGCGCGCCGGACAGGAACGTCGATCTACAAGTGCTGTTTGCTGCACCCAGGGTGCGTTCTTTACAACTATTTCATCTTGAAGCAGATAGAAGTGAGCTTCAGTCTACTGTCAACCGAGCACAAGGTGGCCACCCAATGTCTGCGGCTTTTGGAGCGAGCGTTGGACAAAAACGTCATTCGTTCGTACGGATTCCTACGGCCGATACATTCCTTACAACTTTGCATAAGCAGCCCACTAAATGTTTCGGCACTAACTGCTGGGGCCTTCTCTCACTCTCACAAGGATAATCAGGCGATAATACACCACTCTGGCCACGTGCGACTTGGTAGATAGTATGAAAGGATCTTCCTTTTATTATCCCTTTTTTTACTTAAGACAAAACTTATCTTGGCTATGCATTTCGGGACACATATAGGAAGTCGTTCCGGCCTAGTTGCCCGTTATTGCATTATCATTTAGAGCACGCGCTTGACCTGTGATTTCTCTAATTTGACTCTACGTTTGCAGGTACCGACCAACGAGAGTATCGAGACACTGTCAGCTCTGGAGATAGCGGAGCAGATGACATATTTGGACTACCAAATCTTCAGCGCCATTCATAGCGAGTGCGTACGATTCTCAATTGTACTTATATTTTACACACTTCCATTGAGGATCGGAAAAAATGCCAGCAAGTCTATTCTTTCTGCTTTTCTTATCTTATCTGAGAAATACATTTAGCTACGACCACTATGGATGTGTCGACACCACTAAATGATGTCGTTAGTGATTAAAACCCCACAGGTTTCTCCGGCATGGCTAGGACCCAAAATCACAGTCACTCGACCATATGCCTCGCGGGGGTGGATAGTCAGCGAGGGATAGCATTTGTACATTTCTAACACACAACACGTTTTGCGTTGCTCCCATTAAAGCTTGTATAATAGCAACTAGATAGATAATGTGCAGTTATATAGTTCTAAATCCATACCTTTGACTAGGTACGGATCAGTGGGCAGACCCACTGAGCCGTAGTTCGATAACTACTGAGCCACAAGATCAGTGTAGCAGATGATTTCATACATAGTACATTATTGTTTTCCGATTTCTTTCAATGGTTATTCGCAAAGAGTTTACATATACTACGTATAGTGTTGGCACAAACGCTTTACACCTTAAGCACGGGTAGCATCTTTCTTGTCTTGTCACTCTTGTTGAAGTGTCACACTTTTGTCGCGGCACATCACTCTGTTGCCATAGAAAGTATGCACATCATTGACACAAAGCCGTGCGGAAAATCTAACTCTATACGTAGTATATGTAAAATATTTGGTTATTCGTATCTCCAGAGAGTTCCTGGGACAAGCGTGGACGAAAGCCGACAAAGCTGACCGAGCCCCTCATATCCTGCTGATGACGGGGCACTTCAACCACATCTCCAACCTGGTCATATCCGAGATCCTGAAGAAATATACATTGGCTGGTGAGTGAACCAAGTTGTACCGTATAAAAGATAATTTTTCTAATGGTTTTAATTTTGTTTTTCAGTTACGATTTTGCGGTTGTGCTCATAACGAACTTTTTCGTAAATTTACGACTTTAGAATAAAACTTTTACGGGTTTGTGATTTTAAATCATTTTAATAATTTTATACATGAATCAACCAAAATATTCTATATTTCTTTCCGATGTTTCCGTCGCTGTCCATCCGATAGTTTTGAATCAATGCCTACAAAGATTTTTATTACATAGGTACTTCTTATGGTGTGCAGTGGTTGGCCACTCGCCACGACATACTTTAAATGACGATTAACTTTGAGTAGTCTCAGTAGCAAAGAAAAAACGGATAGGAAAATGGATTCCGTACATGCCTTACGTTCTCCCACTGGGTACTAATCCAAGGGCCCTCCCTGGCCTCAGGGGCGATTTATGGACACATGCGAAGGCCTAGATATCCTTTAGAAGCGGGATAGGATGACAGCTCTAGAGATACGACCGCGGTTCACGAGCGGGGTCACTGATTAAAGACCCTGGAAGCTGTTCTGCAGTGGACAAACCCATACTTTTGCTGAAGATCTCACCGTGTAATACGGCAGGAGGGAGGTTGAGAGTCTTCCATGCGAATCTATCTGAGAGTGCACTTCTACCCTGTAGAGAGCACACGGGTTTGGGGTGAGAGACAGTCATTGACCATGTAGTGTAGTTTAAACAAACCCAGCCAGATGGCGTCACCAGTTGCATTTTTTGAAGCGAAAACTTCTTTTGGCTCGGCTAAACAAATTTATCGTGGGCTTTGAATTGAATTCTAGCGTAACGCTCGGGTATGATAAGAAATCTTCGGGTAAACTCGTGATAATAGCAATTGGCCATCTAGAAATGCGTCAGCCTTTCCCATTGGCTGACGCATTTCTAGATGGCCATGCTATGATAGCCAGGCTACGGCCTCCGGTTATACCCGCATAGTTTCCAAAATAAGCTATGAAATTTTGAGTTATAAGTTTTCATTTCTATCGGCAGTTCCTATGACTGCTAATATATATTTTTATTTGAGTGAAGAGACTGTTATATATACCCTATGTATATGATAGCCCTTAGTCACTATATTCTACTTGCTTGTAAGCAAATTCAGTTCCAGACAGCTTCCCTCCTGTAGAAAGTTCCTTAGTTCCAATCCATCATCCGCGCGTGACACTCGCATATAACTTTAAGCCCAGTCTATTGTCTATACTTATAATAAAACTGTAACGGGTCGAATTCTGTACATTGAAGATATTTTGAAAAATTTTTTTTTGGGGCACTCCATAGTCGATACTGATGGCGAAACTGCATTTTTTTTCTTTCATGTCTGTCTGTCTGTCTGTCTGTCTGTCTGTCTGTCTGTCTTTCTGTATAGGGATCACGCATCACGCCGAAACTACTGATTCAATTCAGCTGAAACTTTGCATGATTTTAGTTTATACTAAGGACATTGCTGTAGGCTACTTTTGATCCCCAAATTCTGATCGGTTTTCTTGCGGGAGGGGGTGAAAGTCAGAATGTGTATTTGGTTGTAACTCATGTTTGCGTTGTTTAATTTCATTAATTCTTTTTTTGTTAGAAAGAACACATTTTTTATATTGTCCCGTCAAAATTTTAACAATATCGGTCTGTTGGTACGGAAATTACACAAACATTAAATAATAACGACACGCGCGGCGCGTTCGGTACATACTAACTTCTAAGTATTCTGTGTATCACAGACGATCCACAGAATATCTAGATTCAAGATTCTAGAAAGTGCCCACGTGATCGCGTCGCGTCGTCTTGGATGACAAAATAATTGTCAAAAATATATTTTGTGTGGAAAAACAAACATCATTCGGTTATAATCGACTTCAAACAAGGAGGATGTTCTCAATCGGGTTGCATGTTTTTTTATTTGGTTTTATTTTACGCGATAACTCCGCTAATTGTTAGTTGATTTTGATAATTCCTTTTTTGTTTGGTAGAAAATACTTCAGAGGTGATCTTAGATATCGAAAACAGGGAGGTAGTTTTTCAAATATCAAAAAAAACTAAAATAAGCTTAGATTTATCTGTACGACATAGTTATCCCTTCTTATAAAATTTAGTCGAATGACAGAATTAAATTACCTGTCATTGAAGTAGATTTTTGTATTTTGGAGAAAACATATCAGCATAATAAGTAGCAGCATAAACAACCCATTAAATGTTCCCACTGCTGGGCGTCGGGGCCTTCTCTCGCAAGGAGAGAGACAAGGCTATAATCCACCACGCTGGCCCAGTGTCGGTTGGTGGATGACATATGACTTAGAACTTAGATTATAGGTAGATTTCGGTTTCTTCACGGTGTTTTCCTTCACCGTTTTAATTACCGGCATTACGAACATGACTCTGAAAAGATAGTGGTGCGCGTGGTTTTGAACCCTGGGTCTCCGGATCGACAGTCGCCGTTCTCTCAACTAGGTCAGCTGTAACTTACTAGACCAGCCGTAACTTATTAAAACGTATTATTTCAATCCAAATACTGTTTGAAATTTAAAGGTAGTGTTCAACAAGCTTCGGTGACCGAAGCAGACCGTTGTTAGGGTTCCGTACACAAAAGGTAAAAACGGGACCCTATTACTGAGACTTCGCTATCCGTCCGTCCGTCCGTCCGTCTGTCACCAGGCTGTATCTCAAGAACGGTGATAGCTAGACAGTTGAAATTTTCGCAGATGATGTATTTCTATTGCCGCTTTAATCATGGCGGAACGTATCAAGTGATCGGGTTGAAATTTGAAATAGATTTAGATTACAGTCTGGAAGAACACATAGGCTAAACATTGCCTATGTATAAGTACTCTATGTATTACGTAACAAACATCCAAACAGTGACATTCATAATATTTACAGGACAACGTTGGAACGGCTGAACATATTTGGATAGAATTCGAAACACACGTAGTTTGAACTCAGAAATAGCAAATCGGTTACTTATAAGTTACTGTGACGTAGGAAAAATAAATTTGCATTAAGCAAATTTGGTAGAAAATTGAAACAGAAATTACTCATAGTCTGAAATACCACATTTATGTATTTATTACCTATCAACCTGAAAAGAAGCATGGGCCCTAAGGAAACCAATATTAACTATCACGTCAAAACGGCACAACGATATGGGTTGACATACGAAACACATATAGTTTAGAGTCTAAAATTTCACATGGGCTAATAAGTCTACATTTTCATTTAAATCCATATTAATATAAGCATAATTATATTTTCGTAAGGAACTTGATGTGATGGTAAGGTAAAAGCCAAAAATGAAAAATATATGCACCCGTTTTGGCGTAGATAATATAGGTGATTTGCGTTTACAATCAAAATAACAAGCAACATAATATTCTCAGTAGACGGCGCTAATGCCAGTTTAAATCTAAAAGCACTAAAGGCCATTTAAATCGATGTTTTGCTATTGTGGTATGTATTTTTTCTTTCATCACTAAGTGGCGTTACTGGTAGTCTAAATTGTACTAATAAGTTTTTGCTGCTAAAAGGATTTTGATGCCAAATTTGGATTCTTTCGTTCTTGATTTTTTTCTGTGTTACCTATAATTAAATTCATACATTAACATTTCACTAGGACTTGGCTTAGATTTACGGGTTCAACTTGCTTGAATATCATTAAAACTCAAAATTTTAATTATTTTGATTCCACACAGGCTTTGTTCAAAATTTTACGCCGACGAAGTCGCGGGTAACAGCTAGAAAACAGCTTGCGGATAAAAAGAAATAGGTAAGTAGGTATTAGATCATGCACATTAGCTTTAGACTTTTCATAATGTATCCCATAAAAATCCTACAAACTTAACACTTGCGGCTATGTTCGATACTACGAAACCTTACTAAGTATGTTTGATTTTGTTTAAAAAAAGAAAAATAAAGATGATAAAATTAAATATTTTTTTGTGTGGAAAAACAAATTCACTCAAACTCAAAGGTTGACTACTTATCCCAATATTTGACGTACGATACTTCCAATTAATGTATAAGTCAGTAACATCTGCTTACGCGAACGAAGTAGCGGGTTCAGCTAGTTTTTAAATAAAAGCACTTCTAGCTTCAAACAATTTCTTTTTTTTAAACGGACAGTCCTGATAGCAGGACGGTGCAGACGTAGGTACACCTGACGATAAATAAAATCTATCCACAAGCTACGCCGTTACTTGCATCCGTAACTTGGTTCCTGTGGACAGGTCGAGTGGCTGCCATAGAGAAGTGGGCCGCGGTGGGCGACATCGCGCGCTGCCTGCACAACTTCAACGGGGTGCTGCAGGTCTGCGCGGCGCTCTCCAACACCTCCGTCTACCGGCTCAAGAAGACTTGGGAGAAGGTTTCCAAAACGGTTCGTTAATCGTTATATTATCTATTTTGCGCATCTCAGGTGTTCTGTTTAGGGCCTAGGGTTTCTTTGAAGTAGAGTAAACTAAGAAAAAAGTGTTTTTTCAGCCCTATCAGTCAAGGCCAAAATCCACTTGTGAAATGTCTCTTTTTGGTGTGCCAGTGTCTTCGCCATATTTTCCTTCAGCATTTAACACTGAGGTGATGACAAACTCGAACATCTTCACTTGGAAAAATTGAAACATTTGAACCTTACGATCATAAAATCGGATGTTAGGCCACTATAGTTCACCACAGCTTTTGCTGCCCAAAGTTTGACCTACATTTATTTTTTGATGAAATACTTAAAATTAAAAAAAATCTCATAGTACAATCACATTCTCAAAATATTATTTGTGTATGTTTGATGGCGTTTCTTTATAATTTTTATGTTTTCCTTTTTAGAGCAAGCAAACCATTGAAAAGATGCAGACTTTGATTTCTTCTGAATGCAGATTCCGAGTTTTGAGAGATGCATTGCATAGGCAAGTATTTTATTAGCTAAATATAACATAAACCCCATCATGAATCATGAATGAAGAAATCATGAACATTAATGTCATAATCATCATCATCATTACGCCCATATAATTACTTGAGCAGTACCTCCTGTCATTCACTGTTTTTCCGACACTTTACATAGTTTTGAGCTCCACCTGGCTGCAGTATATCAGACTGACTGCGGTTGCCTAGACACGGTCTCCACTCAGGAACCCAGTTGAGGCAGGCCTCAACGTTTAACGATTATTTTGGTACATAGCGGGTGGGGTTTTCCGGATAATTATAATCTTGGTGTCTTCAAATCGACAGTGAATCGGCTTCTTCTAGGTAAACATGCTCCATCGCTGCATCGTCGCTTAACATCAAGCGAGATGGCGGTCAAGTGTACCTAAACCTATAAAAGTAAAAAAAATTGTAGCAATAAAACCCTCACCATCAACATTTTTGATTGTTACACGGGCAATTATTTTTGCCCGTGTTACTACCAACAGGTCCAGTAGTACGACGGGTAATTTATTTTTTGCCCGTCGTACTTGCCTACCAGATATAGAAAAAAATCAGACGAGCCGTTTTCTTTCAACGACTAACACTCGCGACACGAGGTTTTTTTCTAAATCCAATCAAAGACTTTAATCTTTGGATTAATCGTTTTGTTGTGATTTAATTTCCAGATGTGATCCTCCGTGCATTCCGTATCTCGGAATGTATCTCTCTGATTTGTCATTCATTGAAGAAGGGACTACTAACTACACACCAGACGGCCTTCTGAACTTTTCTAAGATGAGGATGGTGAGTTAACTTTGTCATAGAATATAATACCTTTGAAAAAACGTCGTAACGTCAACCAATTTAATGTCAACTTCCAGATAGCGCATGTGATCCGAGAAATAAGGAACTTTCAGCAAACTCCGTACAAAATCGATCACATTCCAAAGGTATGTAAATCGTTCCGTAAATCTTTCCTATCACTATTGCTATGTGATGTTATTTCATAAATCGAATATTTTATAACATTTCAATAAAATACTAGCCCAATGAGGAAACTACAGATGTATACCTACTTACTTATTCTGTTTTTTTTCATAATTTTTAGCACAAGATATTTCGAATGCTATCATTGCACATTGGTGTAAGTCGTACTTAATAATAAATCAAAACAATCAAATTTAGAATGTCAACAGATATCAATTATGGCCTGCGCATTACACTTAAGAATTTATGAACATACCCGGATTTAAGTAATTGTAGTCAACTCTAGCGTTCGTTATAGATAGTTTGTATAATTTGGCAAATATATCTGTCCGGTGATCGATGACATTATTTAGTAAACACAATCTGCGATATCGAAGTTGATAATATACAATTATTTGAAACAGGTGTGCGACTTCCTGTTGGAGCAGTCTCTGATAATCCCCGAGGAGCGTCAGTACACGCTGTCGTTGGAGCTCGAGCCGCGCGCGGCGCGCGGGTCGGGGGCGGGGCTGCCCCCCGCGCCGCCCTCCCCCGGCTCCTAGCGCCGGCGCCGCGCGTCCCGCGCCGCGCTCGAGCCGCTGCGGACCTAGACGCGCGCCACGCGACACTCACGCGCTTACAGCTTCTAGCTCGAAGGATCACGTGCGGCTCGAAGAACCACGTGCAGCTCGAAGGACCACGTGCTTTCTATTCAGTATTGAGCTCCGTTCGTCGCTGCTTGCAGTGGTTTAACGCTTGACTATTTGTTGGACTATTAACATTTGATTGTGATCTTTGAGCTACTTTTAAAGTAAGATTGTCTCTGAATTTGTGTTTGTTTTTTTGATTTGTAAAGTTAGATGTGAATTTCATTAGTATTGCGTTTGTTGTTGAAAGTTTTTCTGTAGGCAATGAATGCGCTTATGAAACCTTCGACTTCTTACAATCTTCTGTTGTGTTGAGTTCATCATATTTAGTTTTATATAAAAAAATATTAAATTTAACTTTGTGATTGCAAGTAATAATTAATATAGATATTCTATTCTAATAGTTCCTTTACTTAGAAATTACTTAGATAATATGGGTTGTCCTTATACATAGTTAACAATTTTGAGTCTTTTGGTCCTTTCGAGTATAGCAAAGATTATTTATATGCAATTAGCAGCTTTTGCACATTCTAGAATAAACGGTACGATGCAGCAAGTTATTTTGAATGTTTTTAAAATAAGTATATAACACAACGTATGCTTCAACCTTTGGCTGCATCGTCATATATTATCTTGTGGCAATAACTTTCGTCATTAGTCGCTACGTTTTAAAAATTTACTTACTACCTAAAAAAAGGGAATTAAAACGCCCATTTTTGCATAAATGTGTTCCTTGTAAATTATACCAACCTGAACCTTATATTAGCGTGTAGGTATGAATATTATTGTAAAATCAAACACATTATGTGTATGGCGTTTAAAATATTTAATATTCTACAAAAACCTTTGAACTCTCTATTATATTTGGAAATGTTCTAATAAAACAAAGAAAGTTATGGAAATTAAAAATATATGCAACTTGTGAAAAATTTGGCAATATTCAATGCAGAATGGAGACGATATCATTAAATTAAGTCCCATTAAATATTTTAGCACTATAACTTTTGAAATAATAACACTATTGTGTGGTTGACACACGCACAGTCGAACTGCTTTAAAATAAGATTTTAAAACAAACCTACATTTTATGGCACTCTATTTTTGTAAAAGAAGTATTTTGTCAATTAGATAAGTATTAAAACATAATTTACACATATCACTTGAAATTAAATAATATCAAATCTATTAAAACAGAGCTTTTGTAAGATAAAGAAGTTACTAATAGTTAGGAAACACTCAAAAGCGATGCAATAATCAATATAGTACTGAAACGGCAATCGATTACAGATCTAACAAATATTCTACATCAGGTATCTGCAAATATGCTCTAATTAAACAGTTTAAAATTATGCAAAAAATATCACATCTTAAGCATTTAATTATTTATTGAAGTTACTACCATATTTCCTAATCTCTATACCTACCATCACACAAGCTCAAATCTTTATGTAAATAAATAATCGTGATTATATTTGTAAATTGATTTATAAAAGGCATTTGATAAAGGGTGTTGTCCCATTTCAGTATGAAAGTGGTTGTTACATGTTACTAATGGTTGTTATTGTCATTTCGACTGCTTTTATACAATCATCTTGGATATTTCCCTGTTATTCTAACGTGCTTGTTATATTATTAAGGTTTAAAGGTTAAGGGGTTTCTTCGGGAGGTATAGTAAGTCCATGTTTGTTAAATAAATATGCAGTAAATGTTGATAGAGATTTTCCTGGCATAACGGCCCTTGATATAACATGAATAGTGGTAGAAAATCATAGATGAGGTACAGTCCCAATGTTAAAGTAATTAATATATTAAGGTCCTTCTCGATCGTTAATGTCTGATCTGATGTAACCTAACGTGATTTCAAGTGAGAATTATATTCGCCTATTAAGTCTTTTCTACGTCCTTTTCTATGGCATTTAATGTTAACGTTGTATTAGAATCAGAGTTCATAAATACAATTATCAAGTAGATAGTTATAATAAAGATAGATGGGATACAATCTGAGCTTCTAATAATGACACACTCTATCAGGCACTTAAACTGTTACGATGTGGATAGTTACTTGATAATTGTGCTTAAAACTATCGTGTGTAAGTGTAATTTATTGAATATTGAAAATATTATCGTGACGTCTAAAATTTTAACTAGTTACTTATATACAGGCTGTAATTAGAATATAAAATTGCTGTTAAAGTTTAAGAAATTAAATGTTTTAAATATTTTGGTGACCTCCACTTACCTTTTATGCACAATTTTAAAAGTATTATCACTTCAAAAGGCTGTTATATATTTCAGGTCAATAGATGGATATTGTAAAATAATTAGACTAGTCTGAAACTTGTAGTAGAATGTGATTTGGTTCATTATGCATTATAGTTATAGACGAGAATGCCCATATTTATAAAATAAATTTGAAATTAATGTCTTAAACATACTAAAACAACCTTAAGAATTAATACTTGCCTGTTTTTGTATTGTCTCATTTTCTATGTTCTAAATGAATTGTAATTGTAATGTTGTTTAACAACAATTAAAATAATCGTGTTTACCAGCAATAGGTGTTGTTTTAATATTTGCGTCTACAACAAAAAGTAATTTAATGATCTATTGGTTTTGTGGGCATTCTCTTTTGTTGTTAATCGTCTTCCTATGTCCTTTCGTTTGACCTTCTAGTTTTTTAGGATATCTATAATAATTACTAACAATTGTGATGATTGTCTAGATCAATATCTACTCCTCGTTAGGATTCTTATGACGCTAACTACGCTTCGATTTTAAAATATCTTATGAATAACAGATAAGAGATATTTGAATACGTAATTGAATATTTCCTGGGCTACCTCTTCTGTAAAAATGTTAAGATTGTCTATTTCATTACGTGTTACGTTACTTTTTATGTCATTTATAATTTTAGTTTTCGATACTAAAACAATAAAAATTTATTTGGATCAAAATTTCAAGTAGAGAAAGTGACTAGAATTTTTTCATGATTCTAGTATTCATAGCAATATTCTAATGATTTGTTCATTTCGTATGACATGATGAAATATTTTAGTAGGTATGTTACTTATATTCTCTTAATGTTGAAATATCTAAATCATACCTACAGGTCTCTCGGTGGGTTAGCTTTTCTAATTTCTAATCACATGGGCATTCTAAAAAGAGTAGATTTAGCCCGATGTCAGCCCGACACTTAGAAGTTACGGCTGGTCTAGTCGGGAGAACGGCGACTGCCGATCCGGAGACCCCGGATTCAAAACCACGCGCACCATTGTCTTTTCGAAATCATGTGCGCAATACCGCTAACTTAAAACATCGCGAGGAAACTGACATGTACCCAGTATCTTTCGAATTCATATGTCATCCACCAACCCGCACTGGGCCAGCGTGGTAGATTATGCTCCGATGAAGGGGCCGAGTCCCAGCAGTGGGAACATTTAGTGGGGTGTTTATGCAGCCCAACTTTCTTACGGCACACTATTCTTACGGTGGCACATTAGTAAATATTACACAATAAAGATCGGCTGGGCCCTGCACCTTTTGCACTTGCCGAAAATTCGGTAAGCAATTTTCTCGTTCTAGTTATTCAATAAAAGTAGCTTTCGGCTACATTTCTTCAAAAATAAATGATGCGTCGATAGACTCGGCGACTCTCATAAAAATTATTATCTATCATATCACACGCGCATAACTATTATCACAGTACCTATAAAGAAATACTACCAGTATTTCACCGCCTTTGATCTTGTAAGAAACTCTAGGTCTAGACACGGGACACGGGTAGATAAAATCAAAAATTGAATCGCGCTCACTAACATTGTAAATTTGTAATGTTGGCAATGGCAATGGTTTAAATTTAAGTTTATAAATTATATATATTTTTCGTTGTAATGCTATAAATTCCAATGAAATCTATTTTCGTTCCTTATCTACGGATTCTATTATTTTCAACGCCGTCATCTGTCCTCATAGGTTTTAGTATGTCCTTACAATTAAAATATTATGCTCCTGCAAACTGATACATAGTTCTGATAAAAAATATTAGATTATCTATGTATTGTACTCTATTTTTAAAAGATTTCAAAAAAGGAGATTTCTCTATTCGGCCGTGTACCTACTTCCCAGACTAAGTAGAGAGATTCCTACTCTGTGCACTTAAGTACATCTTTTTTTTTTTAAACTGCCGCCTCCGTAATTTTTTCTATTAACTTCTTGGCCTACTTGAGCCAAAAAGCTGTTGAATTCTTGAGTGAATGTAGGTAAATCTATATAGACATTTTCGATTTTTGTGACTTCACAAGAGCTCAAATTTACGAATTTTGCGCTAAGTAAAATTTTGGAATACGAGAGTAAGTAAGACCTAAAGCAACGCAAAGATTGTTCAATACTCCGCAAATACCTACTTACTTTGAATATACATATCTCTCTATCTATAAATATCTATCATTTAATGTATTGTAAAATTCTTCGTTTATTCGTTGTAACAAAAACAAGGTATATAAATTGTATTAATTGTTTAAAAATAAAATTATATTACTAAAATACTAATTATTTTTTCAATGAGATGGTATATATGAGTAGAAAATAATAATAGTATTTAAGTAAATAAAAATGTGCAATAGGTAATGTGCCAACACTTGCAATATCTTTAACCAGTATGCATGAGTTAATTGTTTCGACTGTTATGCCATCTTATAAATTATTTTATTCAAATAATACGGTCATATATTAATTACATTATATGTAAACTATCTGGCTCCCATAACATAGCTAAGTTTGGGGCTAGAGATAGAGTTGTGTGAAAAATGTCCACCAATTTGTAGGTATTTATTATTAATAAATTATATTGCGATTTGCAATTATACAAGTATTAAAATAAATAAATATGTGAGCTGCTGTTATGCAAGCTTTGCTTTGTTTTACATTACTTTTTGGTTTTGTTGTGGGAAAATTCTAAACGAATATTTCGTTAGTACAATTTAAAGACCTAATACTTAACTATGTGCAAATTATCAAAATTTATTCATTATCTGATCTAAATATATTTTAATGCTAATAGATCAAGTTTGTTTACATATACTGTAAATAATATGGACATTCGAGAAATAAACAACAGTTATAGTTGCCGGCAAACAAGTTGACCCAATGAAGTTAGCTGCGCATGGCTGCGCAGAAACGATTTAGATAAGGTCTCTTTGGTGGAAGTGCACATGCGCGAACTTTCCCCCTCCACGTCACTTTTGGGTCAACTTGTTTGCCGACCTATACTTTTCTTCGTTGTTAGACATATTTAATGGAGATTATTATCTATAATAATGTTAAATAGATAGATGTTATGTAACAATTGTTGTGTTTGTATACCTATACCTGTAGTAGCTATGTGTGATCTCATCGTGGGCAGAACGAGTCAGTGTACTCTAACTTATCAGTCACTAGTGGCATCCCGTAGTGGTTTTACTATCGTAGTTCCAATTCCCGTTATTTTCGCGGAATAAAAAGTAGCCGGAATATTATGTCTATGTAGGTACCAAATTACATCCAGATCCCTTATATAGGTAGTTTTTTATTTGAAAACACATCCAATTCTAAACATTCGTAGAGAATGTACAACGAAGCTCGTTCACCTCTTGTCAGCCGCTAGTAATCAAAAGAGTATAACTTAAAATTTTGCCAAAATTGGTCACAAGAACATCATCTAATCATCGAGTTTTTACAATTCTACATAGTGCAAGAACACAAATGAGTTAATTTATTTGTGTATTTACATGAACTTCATAATTATTGCCCATTATTTCTGTAAAAAGAATGATTTTCCCATTAAGACTTTTATTTTCTGTTATAATTTATTTTAGTAATTTTTAACCAACATCAGTAACGATAATTATTTTTCTTTAAGTAAAAAATAAGCATTAGAATAACTTTTGTAACAAAAAGAAAGTTACGCGTCTTTGCTTCGGGTATTATGCGACGTCAGGCGCCACAGATGCGGCACCTTGAGACCTGAGTCCCGAAGCGTGTCCGATCTACTTGATGGCATTATTCCTGCTATTAATTTTCTTGCAAAGATATAATTTACAAGACTATAAAAAGTTAGCAGGAAACACTAATGTTATCAAAAATAGGTCACAAATATTTTTAACATATGATAATAATGAACAGATTATCAAAAAAATATTGGTTGTCTGTAAAGTTGGTTGGTTTACGGACGATAGTTTAACGTGACAACGTCATAACAAAACATTGATAGATGCGGCAAGTACAATGAACGTAACGAGACAATGAGCATAACGGGGCACTTCTTCGTTCATGCAGCCGGAGTTCATCGATTTATTAAACGTTGTCACGTCAAAAATATTCCTATAGGTATTAGCATCGAACTCTTAAAAACGGCAGAAGTGGCAAACGCGCTTCTACTATGGTGATGCAAAATCAGGTGACGTCTCCTGATTAAAAGCCGGGCCACACAGAGGCGGGAGTGATCCGATAGCGATCCGATAGCGATCGAGTGCAAAGCGATAGCGGTCCGTATCATGTCACACAGAGCTACTGCCCGCAGCCCAGAACACAGCCGGTGTGACACCAAAAGCGATCATATTGCTCACGACCTTACGTTGTAAAAAAAATACAACTCGTGAGATCGGATCGCGATCGCTACGCGAACGCTCTGTCCTGTGTGACAGCTTGTACTGACTACCGTAGAATACAGAGCCCGCGCCGGCCGTTCGTCGCGCGTCCTTCCCGCGAAGCATGGCGAAGCGATCTCTTGTTTGTCGTCTCGATCTTGTCGCGCGGGAAATCGCATCGCCCCGGATCGCGCCCGCTTGCTATTTGTGTCAGGTTGCATACAAATTCGAATATTACAAAAAAATCCCGTCCCGGATCGCGATCGCTTTCTCGCGGCTCCCGCCCCTGTGTGACCCGGCTTTTAGTCTCAGTCGCAACAAGGAGTTGTGTACGTTCGCTGACAATTCAATTTTCAAATTTTTCAAACAAATTTTCGCCACGTTATGTTGTCTTTAGATTATATATACCTCATCTTCGTTTCTTTTATTTTATCCTAAGATCTAATGGCACCGGACTTAAATCTTGATGTACCTACCTACGTTTGAGTGCTCTGACTCATTTCTCACCACGTAATCTGTTATCCTCAACCATTGTATTATTGTTGTTCCTTCCTTCACAATAAATTGTTATGGTGAAGTTTCAAATGTGTTTTATTACGTCACCATGTTTGTTATGAAACTTTGGAACTAGGAGTAGGTAATATCTTATCTTATCTTATACCTTTAAACGAGCAATTCTTGTATATATATATATATATATATGTATATATAATTATATAGAATCTGAATCTCGGAAACGGGTCTAACGATTTTCATGAAATTACGTATACAGGGGGTTTCGGGGACGATAAATCGATCTAGCTAGGTTTCATTTTTTAAAAACATCATTTTATGCGTGTTTTTATACAATGAAAAACTCCTACAATGTCATTAGAATACGATAACTTATTTCGCCACTGTTCTTTTTTAAATAGCTCGGACGCAATATGCTCGCCCTCGGAGGCAACAGGCCCCGGTTCGAATCCTGGTGGTTACTATTCTTTTTGTTCTTTTTTTTTGCTCGCCCTCGGAGTCAACAGGCTCGCCCCATAGGTCTTCTGTCCGTTCTAGGAAAAATCGTCGAAAAGCTTCTGGTAAACCGTCTCCAATGGCATCTCCTCCCAACTATTAGTAGGAAACAGTACGGTTTCATGCCCCAGCGAGGCACTGAAGACGCCCTCTATGACCTGGTAGAGCACATCAAAAAAGGAGTAGACAGTAAAGACACCGTACTCTTAATCTCCCTGGATATAGAAGGCGCCTTCGACAATGCATGGTGGCCCACCCTCAAAAATCAATTAGCGAAGAAGAGGTGCCCAACAAACCTCTACGACATGGTAAACTCTTACCTCAGCGACCGTAAAATCAAGGTCAACTATGCAAGAGCAGTCTACGAGAAGGAAACAACCAAGGGATGCGTCCAGGGTCCATCTGCGGACCGACCTTTGGAATGTGATCCTAGACTCGTTACTGCGAATGCTAGAAGCAGAGGGAGTGTACTGTCAAGCGTTCGCAGATGACGTCGTTCTCGTGTTTACAGGCAACTCGAATATCATCGAACAGCAGGCGAGCAGGGCGCTGAGCATGACAGTGGAATGGGGTAAAACTAACAAACTCAACTTTGCAGCGCATAAAACCAACGCGATGCTTTTCACAAAAAAGTTGAAATACGAAACTCCAAACATAGTCATGTCCGGCGTCCGGCTCGATCTGGTCGATGAAGTCAAACTGCTAGGCCTACTGATCGACCGCCGGCTCAACTTTAAAGCACATGTGACCGCCCAATGTAAAAAAGTGGCGAACATTTATAGACAGCTCGCATGTGCAGCGAAGGTGACCTGGGGATTAAATGGCGAAATCACGAGAACAATCTACGTCGCGGTGGTGGAACCTATCATCATGTATGCCTCAAGTGTATGGGCGCAAGCGGCAGACTTCGAGGAAAACAAGGCTCAGTTGAACGCTATCCAAAGAGGTTTTGCCCAGAAAATCTGTAAGTCGTACCGTACTGTTTCTCTGAAAGCAGCACTTGCCCTTTCCGGTCTGCTCCCTTTGGATCTGAGAATACAGGAAGCGGCAAATTTGTACAGAGTAAAAAAACACCTCTCCCAAGACTACCTCCCACCAGAAGTGGAACTCGAACGAAATGTTAACTGCCTGGACCAACCCCATCCGTCCACGCAGCTATCCGTAGAGTACGAGCTCCTAGAAGACACCTCAATCTTCCACAAGGACCTCAAATTTATACTGATGGCAGTAAAATTGAAGGTAAAGTTGGAGCTGCTCTAACATGGTGGGAGAATGGCAGAGAGGTCAAGAACTCGACCTTCAAGCTCCACTCCGAATGCACAGTCTTTCAATCGGAACTTTATGCTCTGTACCGGGCAACTCAAATGGCGTTAAAGAGCAAGGACCCAGAAGTCAATGTCCT
The DNA here is from genome assembly GCA_017562165.1 of Ectropis grisescens. Lineage (NCBI taxonomy): Eukaryota > Metazoa > Arthropoda > Insecta > Lepidoptera > Geometridae > Ectropis > Ectropis grisescens. The sequence goes on along the minus strand of CM029787.1, from coordinate 24,200,583 downwards.
GAGTGACTCCCGATCTTCACTCGAACTGCTAAGTAACCCAAAACGAGCCACCCTTGGTTAAGTGCGTAAAGGAAAACATTGGACAGATAAATGCTGAAGGGAGATCTCTTCGTCTTTTCTGGGTGAGAGCGCATGTTGGCACCGTCGGCAACGAAAGAGCCGACGAACTGGCCAAATCGGCGGCACTCACGGAGTCACCCAGGGACTACGAGGGGATCCCCTTGTCCTACGTCAAAAGGAAAATCCGCGAAGAATCGGTCAAGAAATGGCAGGATCGATATGAGACCTGGGACACCGGAAAAGTCACCCAGACGTTCCTCCCGATATAGCAAACGCATATCGGGTGATGAGAACCACGAAACTGACTCCCTTCCAGGTACAAGCGTTGACGGGACACGGAGGAATAGCAGATTACCTGTACAGATTTAAGCTCAAGAGCAGTCCGGCATGCGAGTGTGACCCCAACCAACCCGAAACAGTCTGGCATGTGCTAGTCGATTGTCCCCGATTCATGGTCGCAAGACATGAGCTCGAATCTATGATCGACAGAAGACTGGTTGTCTCGGATCTCCACAACATCTTAGTAGATCCAGATAACAGAACACGGCTCCTGTCCTTCATGGAGAGCTCATTCCGCATAGCGGCCATGAGAAACTCCACTAATTCAAATACGCGCCCCCATCACCACCACACCCTGCCCGCTGTCTGTGGACGCCGCGCGGCATGCGGTTCCCGCCCAACATAACTCTTCGAAGAGCATCTCCGTCAAACAACTACTGGAGAACGCAGACCGAGGAGAAGCAGGGATCCGTATCCGCGGGTGGCTCTCTTCATGGACAGCAACAAAGAAAGATTCGGAATAAGCTTTTGCTTCGCTTGGGAGCGGAAACGAACCCGTTTGTCGCCTGGATTGTCTTGCCTGCTCAATGGGAGTACCGCAAAAGTCACGATGAAGCGGAAAACCTACGACGCCATGCCGGTGTGCGAGGTAGACGGCCACCGATTTCGGTTGGTGCGATCGAAAACAAAACGATTGCACTAATAGAGTACTCGGAAGGTCGGACGCCTTTCACACAGGCAAATGCGCTGCTCGCACATCTGAGCAGAAATGCAGGTGAAACACCCGGGTGATAAGCGTAGATGCGATGGCAATCGAATATTCAAGAGCGAGAGTCGCAGACCGGCTGGGTTGCATTGAGGCCTCTAAACATCATGAGGTTGTCGTATACGAAGACAGGGGAGAAAATCTGAGCTTCCTCAGAGCCCCTTCGCACAACCAAACAAATGCAACTGACAGCTGGGGACATCCTGTTCCTAGTTCGACCATCCAAACCGGCTCCGAAAGAGTACAGCAGAGGGCAGCCGCGCGAAAAAGCCTCAGCCAATCTAACTAGCAGCCGAGGCACCAACACGGCGTTCGTGACTGCTTTCAACGCAGCAGCAAGGAGCGTCCTCCGAATCACATCCCATTCATCGCCCCCTCGACGTCAAAGACCCCAAAGCAGCTTCACAGCAACAACCAGCCCGAACGAGAGCCGACATGGGACAGGTTGAACCGCCCCGCTATGTCACGGCTTCGGAGCCGCGGAGCCATGCACGCAACGCCTTCATCGAATTCATAGCCACACTGAGCGCGACACGACAAGTCAACCTCAAGACCTGCGAAAACATCATGCAGTTCTATAGGCTAGGAAGTGAAAGCCTTTTAAAGGCGAAACTCGAGGAGGCCGAAGCAGCCATTTACAATAATGTCACTTCCCGGGTCATCAAGGGAACCATGACAGGACAGTATATGGCAGCTTACAGTGCAGAAAATGGCTTTGTGACACTGAACGAGAGAGAGACAGAGCGCGGGAGTGCCTGTTTATGCGACACCACCAAACGACCCAATTGTAGTTACTGCCCGATGCACCAAGATTATGCTGGAAGATAAGATCCTAGAGATGGCCAAGACCATCGAAGGAACGGAAACGTCAAAGCGGATTGGGAAAATTGGGAGGTACCGAGAATACAGTGGGTCAACGGAGTTCCAGGATGTGGAAAAACAACATGGGTGATTAGACACTTCGACGTGGACAAGGACGCCATCATCACTACAACAACTGAGGCAGCAAAAGATCTAAGAGAAAAGCTATCGCACCGAACCGGAAACCTGGTCAAAACCAGAGTGCGAACCATGGCTTCTGCTCTGGTAAATGGCTTCGGTAGAGAAAGTTTCAGTCGCCTCATGGTGGACGAAGCTCTCATGAACCATTTTGGAGCCATTGTGATGGCTTCAAGGCTGTCTGGTGTTGGTGAAATTGTCCTCATTGGAGACGTCAATCAGTTGCCTTATATCGACAGGGAAAATCTCTTCGAAATGAGGTATCATCGCCCGAACCTGGTAACAAAGATCAGCCAGGAGTTGCTTTGCACACATCGAAACCCAATGGACGTCGCATATGCACTGAGGGAAATATACTCCGGTATATACTCTTCAGCGTCCCGTATAAAGTCCCTAGAACAGAGAAGATATAAGGGAGCGCAAATACCCAACACCCTACCAAATACCTCTTCTTAGTTCACACTCAAGAGGAGAAGGAGACCCTGACAAACCAGGGTTATGGATCAGGCACCGGGTCACGCATCCTTACTATCCATGAAGCTCAAGGACTAACATACGAGTCGGTAATCGTAATCAAAACCAAGGCAAACATGAAGCTGCACGAGAGCGTGCCCCATGCGGTAGTGGCAATCTCACGGCACACGGGGACCTTCACATATTACGCTGACGACACCGACGACGCCATCGGTCGGTTCGTGCGGCGAGCGTGGGCTGCATCACCGAAGACCATCCGCGATTTTAACCTACAGATGGCCATCAGGGACAGAAATGCGGCCGTTGTGGAGGCTCTGGGCCAGGAGGAGGCAGCTTAGGCAAATGACAAGGCAAACACTCGATGTCGAGTCGATTACTAGCGGAATCCCAACCGGTAGTGATCGGCTCTACAGACGAGCACTAGAATTAGATTTTAAATGTACCCAACTCCTCCTATTTTCCTCTTCTTCTCCTTATCCAAGATATGTGTAAAAACGATAATTGTAATGACAAAGATCACGGACCCCGGAGTCTGTGGAGTGGCTAATTTAAATAAAAAAAAAAAAAAAAAAAAAAAAAAAAGTCAACAGGCTCCGGTTCGAATCCTGGTGGTCCTTATCTTTTTGTTCTTTTTTTCTGAGAAAATCTTATACTTAGCGCCTTTTAGTAGGTCTAAGTAAGTCATCACTTCGTAATTCGTACCTGCCTAAATATCATTTAAAAAAACCGAGCAAAGCTCGGTCAACCAGGTAAGTACTATTTTTTATTCTTGCAGTTATAAATAAAACCAATGTACCTACAATGTAGACTATTTACTTTTGTACGCGAATAAGACAGCGTTTGCTCGTCTACTCTCTGTTGATAAGCAGCAACGTAGTCGCAGATAAAACACGCGTCGCAGACTAAGGTCTAAGATCACCTACTCACTGTTACCTTGAACCACTACGTTCACTCCTACTAACTTTTTTTTTTAGCTCCTACCGACTAAAACCCCCACAGGTTTCTCCGGCATGACAGTGGGTCAGAGTCGCGGGGTCACTCTTCGCACTCCCTCCAACGACTCTGACCTAACGCCGGCACCCTCGCCCCCGTGTCCGCTTCCTCCTTCGCGGAGGAGCGAGAGAATCCATCTCTCTTTCTCGCTCCTCGGTCTCTCTCCGCGACATGACTGTCTCGCAGAAAGAGACCACCGAATCCCACGACCTCTCGCTGTCGAGTATCTTAGCTAAGATGATCGACAGCGAGAGGTCCCCCCCCCACGACGGCGGCTAGGGATAGCCGCGGAACTGCGACTATCCTACATTAACTATACGAAATACCTACACCTGACACCTGGGTACTGGTTTTGAACGCTAACCGAACGACTCAAATTCGGAATGACAATCCCTGTCTCTGTCATTCTAAGCTCTCGTGTCTAGAACTGAATTTGAATCGTTCGAATTGCGTTCAGAATTTACCTACACGCGTGTCCGTGATACTACTTAGTCTGTGCCGTGAAATTTAGAATTCCATGCCTATTGCAAAGGAACGGTATTTTCCTAGCAATCGCTAGGTAATGTATGTGTAGTATGACGCTTCGCCTACCTTTTTTTTTAAGGGACCTCTAGCATTTAGCAGTTCGCTTCAAAGCTTCGTTCTTCTCTAGGTAGCTAGGTATATCAGAAGATGCAGGCCTATACTACTCGTAATCTAAATTACTAAGTAAACCAACGCCCCAATTTGAAGCCTACCTGAAACCATTCCAAACCATCTCTTATAAAACGTTCAATAGATATTTACCTGAGTGCGTCACAAACACATTACTAAGTCCAACGTTTTTTGGCAACCTACTTTATATTTGCTTTGCCGATAATTCTGTTTGCGGTAGTTATCAATCAGGCTAAAACGGTAGAGTCGGGTTATTTGGTTTAGCTATTATGATGAATAACGTTTTAACAGGTCCGAAGACCTGAGTGTTACCAGATGGCTGCTATTGTTCGAAATAGCGAACAACGCGCGCTTGATCAGTGGGATTTGCTTGCGTCTACATATAATACATAAATAACGAACGTAACAAATACCTGACGTAATTATTACCTACCTAGATAGTAGTGGAGATTCGTTTTGAATTTTTTAATCGCCACGTTTTAGAACTCGATAGTTACCTACCTATTGTAGTAATGTGTCAACGTTGTTGGATTCCGCTTTGGAGAGCAATGTTTCTGAGAAATCTACTGAACCGTTCCTTTTCTAACTTTGTTTCTGATTGTGTTTAAGGCGCATATTTTGTGTCCGCAAATCGTGTGATGAGGGTCACCAGCACAGTTAGTTTTTTCCCGAATTGAAAAAGAATAGCGTTTGACACTAGGTACCTACTCGTATCATGGATAGCATTGATGTGGTCCAAAGTGGAGTAGCCTTACCTTTGTGCTTCTATCCACTCTGGTATCGAACTATCGAATAGACCCAGGTTGCATTTTTTCCTAAAACACTTGAGGCTAAGATAGGCACCTAACATTCCACTCCTCTGCAATGTACAAAAAAAATTACAAGCTTTAAGCGGACAGCGGTCTTAAAATTTCCAGAGTACAGGGTACGTGGTAACTATTTTCTCATCTGTGGCTGTACCACAGTGCAACGCCTGCTTCGATCTCCTGTGTTATCTGAGCCGAAAATCAACTTGCACAGCTCATGTGCACATCTCACATAAATGCAGCCAGTGAAATACAGTTTGGACATCATGCAGGCAAGTAGATAATAATAGATGGTTCTGGTTTGACACCACGTATGCTAATATGAGCAGGGGTACAGCTTACCATCATCAAACCATTAATTTGCTCACCTATCAAACCTTTGTTAAAAAAAATATAAAAACGGGATGTAAATCTTGGTTTCCGTGTTATTGTGGTCGGATATTGTTGGTAGAATAGTGATAGGTATCTTTGCCGCGCAATCGAGTTGCAGTAATTATATTTTTAGAACGTCTCGTCTAAATGTCGACTAAAGATAAACATTCTGATTGTCGATTGCTGCACACGAGTATATGTAATGTTCGATCATATTTTTTTATATCATTCAGTGGATTCTTCCTTTCTCGATTTTGAGGTGGGGTTCTGGCTTGAGGAGTACCTCGTCCCCCTTGAGGGCTTGAGGACACTGCCCCAGGAGAAGTGATGTGCGAACGACATCCTGGCGCTAGCTGGACGAGCAATTTGTAGTTTCCATGACAGATGGCGTCTGCTTTAGTACAAAATTAATTGTACACTTTGCTGTGCATCGTAATCGTAAACTTTTAATAATCGTAACCTATTTATTTTATGCCTACGTGTGCTAGTATAGTAAAGCGAGCTTTTTATGTAGTATAGAGCAAGGGTCGGCCACCTTGCGGGAGCCATGGGCCACATGGTAAAAAAGTAGCTATTTCAAAAAGTACCTCCCTGTTTTGACATCCCGGATCAACTCTGAAGTATTCTCTACCAAACAAAAAAGAATCATAAAAATCAACTCACACTTAGGTAACGGAGTTATCGAGTAACATAAAACTAAATAAATCTTGCAACCGGATTGAGAACATCCTCTTTTTTGAAGTCGGTTATAAACGAATGATGTTTGTTTTTCCATACAAAAATATTTTTGATAATTATTTTTACATTCAAGACGATGCGACGCAAACGATTACCTTGGCACTTTCTATGTATTATTCTATGTATCGTATGTGATACACAGAATACTTAGAAGTTAGTATGTACCGAGCGCGCCGCGCGTGTCGTTATTATTTAATTTCTGTCTAATTTTCGAACCACCGAACCGATAATGTTCATATTTTGACAGGAAAACATTAAAAATGTGTTCTTTCTAATAAAAAAAAAGAATTGACGAAGTTTAACAACGGAAACATAAGTTACAACCAAATACCTCTTTATTTTATATATTAGACATTTACCACCTCCCGTAAGAAAACCGTGCAAAATTTGGGAATCAGAAGTAGCCGGTACTATCCTCTTAGTTGTGAGAGAATGTTATTTCACAATCGTGAGGTCGTGAGTTCGAATCTCGTTTGCGTCTCTGATTATTTTTTCAAATTTCCAAGTTTGTCACTACCACTAACTTGACAACGTTTAAGGAAAACATTGAATCGTGATGAAACCGGTATATTCCAAGAAAGACATCCTTGAAGGACATGCGTTATCCGCCAACCTGCACTTCGCCAGCGTGGTGGATTACGGCCTTGGCACTCTCCTTGTGAGAGAAGGCCCAGAATTTCGGCATTGAAAATACAGAGTTGGCTACTGCTAAGTAATATCTACGAAAACAAACAAATATTCACTTTGGTAAAATATATGTAAGTATATTCCAAGCAACATACATTCAAAATTCACAACGACAACAGAATATTTAAAATATTCGAAAAATATTGGTCTGTATTTTTCGTCATCATTCACATTTATCTCGTATTTCTTCAAAGCCGTATAAATAAAGCCTCAAAATATATGTTTGTATAGATACAAACCACAAACATTTTAGTTTAAACTAACTGCTCCCCCAACTAAAAAGCAGCATGTAATTTTTCTTTCAAAACAAAACAACAAAATATTTTACAATCATTAACTCGTTCAACAATGTTTAAATTTTATTGATGCTGAACTCTATGTTTTTAATTTAGTCTAATATACTCGTCATAACAACAGCTATTAGCCAGTAAATCGACCCAGTGAAGTCAAACCACTTCGTTCGAGTCTTTCGAAACATGATAACCCTTTATAAGAGTTTCATCTATCTATCCCACAGGCTATATATTCCCTATAGCCAACCAAAACGCGTACCTGTCATTATGCTAAAGATAAGATAAAGATATCTTAATTTGCTTGACCCCAAAAATTCTGCTCATTCATAGGACAATTAATACCTGCGCGTATTTAGGTTATTGTTGTTATTGTTTATCAGATTGTACCTATGTGTGCACTGTGCAGTGAGGGCTCTTCAGTGCAAGGTATTCTTTAAAGCATGTGGGGATTTTAATATTAATACTATGAACGACACACCCACAAGTAGTCGATTTCGAAACTTATTGTCTAACTTTGGAGTTGTTTTGCATATCAAGGATCCAACAAGGCGTGAAAATTGCATAACTAATATATTTAGTAACGTTGCAAACGTAAAAGCGAAAACTCTCAATCTATGTCTCTCAGATCATGATACTGGCCAGATTGCAGATTTTGATAATATCAGAATAACTAACCAACGCGATTACTGTTTTAAATATGTAAATGATCACAACAAACATAATGTAAATATTTTTAAAGAAGCCATAAGTAAGCTATCTTTCTCTGAAGTATACGATCACCCATTAGCAAATGACGCATTTAATTCATTTCATGAGGTCTTGCTATTATTTTATAGATTATGCTTCCCAACAATTAAAATTAAAACCACGGAAAGAACTGGCTGTCGAAATAAAATAACAAAGGGGATCCGCATCAGCTGTAGGACAAAGCGTAAATTGAGGTTTTCGTATTGTAAAAAGAAAAGTCCAGAGTCCAAATTAAGGTTCAAAGCGTACTCAAATTTGTTGACCAAATGTATATCTAGGCATGACATTCTGAGTAACATGAAATATATTGCCAACGCTAAAAATCAATCAAAAGCAACTTGGAAAATTGTTAATGAAAAACTTGGAAAACATAAACCAAGAGACTTCTTAAAAGGGATTAAGAGCGGTGAAGTTATGGTTACGTCTGGACTAGATATTGCTGATTCCTTGAATGATTTTTCTGTTGATTTGGGTGGAACTGTTCATAGCCGATCATCTTCTTCGCAATCTATCAGTGACCCCTTATCTAATATACAATCGAGTTGTAAGAGTATTTACTTGGAACCTGTAACTCCTCACGAGATAATCAAAACTATCAAATCCTTAAAAAATACTAAATCGGCTGGTTACGATGGCATCACTACTAATCTTCTAAAGGATATATGTCCATTCATAGTCAAGCCTCTAACTTATCTAATAAATTTGTCTCTAGAACAAGGGTGCATGCCTGAACGGCTTAAAACATCGGTTATCAAACCTATTCATAAAAAGGGTTCAAAATCAGATAGGGATAATTACAGACCTATTGCTCTCATTCCTGTTCTGTCAAAAGTGTACGAATCAATTTTGTACAAAAGAGTAATTTCATTTCTCAATAAGAACGATATTTTATGTAAGGAACAGTTCGGCTTTAGGAAATTTAAGTCTACAACATTGGCTACCTATAAGCTTTTGGAGATAATTTTAAATAACATGGAGCGCAAGTTGCCCTCATGTGCTTTGTTTCTCGATCTCAGCAAAGCTTTTGATCTCGTTGATCACACGATTTTGCTGAATAAGCTATATAAATACGGGATCAGGGGTCCTGCTCTTGACTGGTTTAAGTCCTACTTAACTGATAGAAGACAATTCACTAGGATTTCACTATATGATAGGAACGCTAACTGCATTATGGATTTTGATTCTGCTGAAAGGTTGAACGGTTGTGGGGTTCCTCAGGGAAGTATACTAGGTCCATTATTATTTTTATTGTATGTCAACGATCTTCCTAACTCCCTAAAACACAGCTCAATTCTATTTGCAGACGACACAACCATAGTAATAAAATGTAAAACGGAAACTGATTTAGAGAATGAAGTACAAAATGTCTCCTGGAGGTTTTAAATTGGCTTAATTCCAATAAGCTAAGAATAAATATCGGCAAAACCAAAGTGATTCATTTTCGACCAAAGCGTAATCATAAGTTTGAAATCAGAGTCAAGTATGAAAACGATGAAATTGAGCAAGTTAACGTAGCTAAGTTCTTGGGAATTCATATTGATGCAAACTTGACCTGGGAAAATCATATAGGTGTAATCTGCTCAAGACTGAATGGTTACGTTTTTGCTATGAAGAAGTTACGACGTTGTGCACCACTTAAAACTGTTCTTACAGCATATCATGCATTTGTTTCTTCCCTGGTTCGCTATGGCATTGTAATATGGGGTAGTGCCGGAGCTACCTTGATAAATAATATCTTTATAGCACAAAAAAGTGTGTTCGTGCCATATTTGGCATGAAGTGGTCTGAATCGTGTAAGCCTATTTTCAAATCAAATAAGTTATTGACTTTGCCTTGTATTTACATTTTGAAATGGCAAAATTTGTAAGAAAAACTTTTCATTGTTCAGTCCTTTTAACAATATTGGTAGAAGACCGGTGACTTGCTTGCGACTCGAGATGCCTAGTGTGAGGTTGGAATTGTTCAGGAACAGCTGCATTTACATGGCACCACTTATTTATAATTCCTTGCCAGACTCAATTGTTCATTTGCCTTACAGTAAATTTTGTATAGAGTTGAAGAAGTGGCTTATGAGTGAATGTTATTATTCAGTCAAAGAATTTTTGGACAAAGCATCTTGCCGCTTGTATAATTATTTCGGTAAATTTTAACATAGTATTATAGAACCATACACTTGACTTGAAATTTATGAACTTACTGTATTTAATTTGAATGTCACGTATAGCGATGTCATGTATTTCGACATAATGTATTCTGATATACCTAATTGGATTTGCATACCTAATGTGAGGTTGTTTTGGCTGTACTTGTAATTTTATAAGATCTTTGTTACCCATGAACTAGCAAATAAAGAATTGAATTGAATTGAATTAAAAAACTACGGATAAGGGTGAGTGACAACACAAAATACTACACACTAATTACAATTCAATGAAGAAATGCTATTTTTAGACCCATTTGCTCTACAGGTTTACGTAGAAAAGGTAAGACAAACTCGAACTATAATACACTTAACATTTTGGTCAAAATTTTACTATCAAACCAGACTTCGAGAAATACCAAAATGAAGATTCACATGAATTACAATTTTATAAAGCTATTTTTATATTGGATAAAAATAGTCTAACTACTACGTATTAGATGGCGGTAGTGGCGACGGTTTTAGACAACATCGAGAAAGAAAAATTAGCTTCACCAGAACAAACAAGAACAAAATTAAAAATTTTGATTAACCCCCGACTACCTCGGATCTCGGATTTGTAATCTGTACAACATTCTGCTAGTCAAGCCCTTTCATTTGATACCCATATTGTGGTAGTAGTGAAAAAAATAATGTAATTCGCCATTTTGTGGTGGCGGCCATCTTGGATTTGAGATTTGTTATTATGTATTGTATTCTACTAGTCAAGCCCTTTCATTTGATACCCATATTGAGATAAGTTGTGAAGAAATATTTTGTCCGCCATTTTGTGGAGGCGGCCATCTTGAATCGATATTAACCAAACATAGCTAAGAACATCCGCACGGATATCAACCTTCGAATAAAAAAAACCGCATTGAAATCGGTCCATCCGTTTGAGCTCTACGGTGCCACAGACAGACACACACACAGACAGACAGACAGACAGACAGACAGACAGACAGACAGACCGACAGACAGACAGACAGACAGACATCGACGTCAAACTTATAACACCCCTTTTTTTGGTCGGGGGTTAAAAATACAGTTTTACGAATGAAATTCGTTAAAGATGATGAAAACTGCTGCTACATAATCTTTAAGTTATGATATTAAAATAAACTCTTTCTACGAAACCCGTTAGAACGAAAACAGCATTTCCCCACATAACAATGCCATAAATTAGCTACGAGTATATTATGAAATGCATCATCGGTCACACGTCAGCAGTCTTCTCCAAGGCTTCTGAGGCCTCTTTAAGTAGCGGTGCCGAGCCGCAAAGCCTGGTGTCTTTGGTGTAAGCTATGACTCCTACGCAAAGACCTGAGATGATCAGCCAGAAACCACCCATGTAGAAGGTCAGGTCCCAAGTTTGGGTCACATCGAATAACATACCTGAAAACAAGAGTTTAGAATCAATTACATATACTTACGCTTGCATCTTGCATGACTCATTACTCTATCTAGGGTTTTCTATGACGCTTTCAAGCTCGAACCCACGTGAATCTCACTGATGGTGAATCTTCAGTTCTCCTTTGGGGTCTTAACTAAGACCATTCAAACAGGAGAGTTGAATAAACATATTTACAGTTCGAAAGCAGCGGCAGCGTTTTTAACATCATTTTTAACACACATTAAAAATTATATATACTAAACATAAACACAAACTTTGGAAATTAGTTAATACTCGTGCTTTCCTGTAGTCGTGCTTGTCAATGACTTGCGATCTCCAAGTAAAATGTGACAGAACAGGTAAAATTACACAAGTACAATATAAAAATTACATTAAAATAAACCAAAAAGATTAGGTTTTAGAATAAATATAATTTGTATATTAGTGGTGCTAACCTCCGATAGGTGGTCCGACGAGATGCCCTATCCCCTGGCTGAGCAGGATGAGTCCGTAGGCCACCGTGAAGCGCTCGATGGGCATCAGCTCCATGAGGATGGCCGGGGTGTAAGAGTAGGAGCTGGCGAACGACACCCCGAACACGGCCGAATTGAAGGCCAGCGCCCAGTAGCTGCTGATGATGACGGGATAGAATCCCACGGAGGCTCCGCAGATGCACAGACAAGCGGCGTACGTTTTCGTCACATTCATCCACGACTGGTCGGCTGACCATCCCAACGACACCTGTACAACATTTGCTAATTACTTTACGCCCAAGTTTTATGGACGACTACAGCCATTCTTAAGACTTGGAGGGAAAGTACTTTGTTAATACGTTGTAAGTGACTCGTAAGTAGTAAATATAATATGGCGGCCGGTCAGCCCAACGGTTAAAATTTAAAATGTATTTTTGCTATAAAAAGTGACAAACAGGTAGACTCTCATGGTAAGCAGTAAAAGCTTCCAATGGATACCTGCAACATTAGGGATAGACATATTTGCGTAAGATGATATTAAAATTTTTGTTTTGGGAGAAGCCATTAGGTACAGAAATACAGTACAATGTACTAATTCGGACCTGATGGGTTCAATAATTATGTGTTCATGTTCTTATGAGAAATAAATATTACTTTTTTATATTTTGAAGGTTTACAGGAAAAAGTTATACACGATAGAGATTAAGAGATGGAGATGATGTGCGACAACATTGACACGAATGTCTTAAATTGTCTGAAGAAAACTAGTAGAAACTAAAATAAATACAGAATACAACTTGTGACCAAAGACAGATTGGCAGTGCTCCGCCTTCGATGTCCTGGTTGGTCATGAAGAGCTTTAGGACGAAGAACCTATGAAAGTAAGGGACGATGACCCATAGGGACAAGATGATCTAAGGCAGTAAAACAAATTATAGCGAACGAAGCTGTGGAGAGAAAGATATTTCAAAATAAATAAATGACTCACGATTCCGATACCACTAGCGACTCCAATAATACTGATCATCTGTTCCCCGCCCTCGACGCCATGCGCAGTCATGAAGAGATTGAGGAAGAAGTAGGGCACGATGAACCAGATGGAGAGGATGAGCGACGACAGGTTGAACATGAGGAAGTGGAACTCGGAGAACATGCGGAAGTCGAAGGTGCTGCTGATGGTAGACCACACGCGGTGGTACCAGCGCTGGAACAAAATTTAATGTACACAGTTACATAATTGATCACATTATTATTGTACAGTTCATGGATGACCGAGTTTTGATCGTTTCATTGTCTGTAAAAACGGATAAATTGACGTTTTCTAAATTGAAACCTAGCTAGTCCAATGTATCGCTCCTGAAACCGCCTGAAGTTGGATCCATTTCCGATGTTCAGATTATATAACTAATCTATCTGTTTAAATACATTTAAATAGATAGATTATATAATTTACGAAATTTGCGTCTTTCAAGGTATTTAGACTCCAGTTGCGTCCCGCGGTGTACCACACTGATTTTTAACCGCCGACCAAAAAAAGGGGTTTTTTTTTTTATTATTTAAATTAGCCACTCCACAGACTCCGGGGTCCGTGATCTTTGTCATTACAATTATATATTATTATTTTTTACACATATTTTGGATAAGAGAAGAGAAGAGGAAAATAGGAGGGAGTTGGGTACATTTAAAATCTAATTCTAGTGCTCGTCTGTCGAGCCGATCACTACCGGCTGGGATTCCGCTAGTAATCGACTCGACATCGAGTGTTTGCCTAATTGCCTTTTGCCATTTGCCTAAGCTGCCTCCTCCCGGCCCAGAGCCTCAGAAAAAAGGAGTGTTATAAGTTTGACGTCGATGTCTGTCTGTCTGTCTATCTGTCTGTCTGGCACCGTAGAGCTCAAACGGATGGGCTGATTTCGATGCGGTTTTTTTCATTTGAAGGTTAACATCCGTGCGGGTGTTCTTAGCTATGTTTGGTTAATATCGATTCAAGATGGCCGCCTCCACAAAATGGCGGACAAAATATTTTTTCACAACCTACCTCAATATGGGTATCAAATGAAAGGGCTTGACTAGCAAAATACTATACACTATAAAAAATCAAATCCAAGATGGCCGCCACCACAAAATGGCGAATTATATTATTTTTTTCACTACTACCTCAATAAGGGTATCAAACTAAAGGGCTTGACTAGTAGAATACATTGCACTATGACAAATTTCAAATCCAAGATGGCCGCTTCCACAAAATGGCGAAATACATTTCTTTTTTCACAACTCCTTTAATATGGGTATCAAATGAAAGGGCTTGACTAGTAAAATGTTATACAGATAACAGATCCGAGGTAGTCGGGGGTTAATCAAAATTTTTAATTTTGTTCTTGTATTACTATTAACTTTAAAATTTTGGTGTTTTCAAATCGGGAGTGAATCGGTCTTCTGGGTAAGCACACTCCATCGTAGACCGCACCGTCAGTCACATCAGGTGAGAAACCAGTAATAGTTAAAAAAAACAGTAAGTACATAACAAAAGCATGTGCTTCGCGTTTGTACTAAAAGATCGAGGAAGAATGCTATTGCTCTAGCTCCCGCTCTATGTTCGTTTGGTTTACATCCGCCTTCACTACATAGCATTGCAGAAAGTAGCAAAAAAATCGAAATCTATGAGAACGCTTGTTGCCCGGACATATTGACTTATCCCTTTGTTTTGTAATTACTCTGATATAAATCCCCTTCAAATTGTAACACTGTGATGTTTGCACCAAAATATCAACGAGCAAGAATACCACAATACATACCTATACGTAACAATACACATACGTAACAACCAAGATCTAGGATTCATGAACGGAAGTTTAGATCGAACGAATTCTCATCGCTCTAATCCAGTTTTTATCAAGTGAACGAAGATTTGTAGAATATTCCAAGATTTTTAGCGAACGTGGACAAAATAACGAAAGAATTTGTACGTATGTTGACTTTTAAAGTTTTCTTTAAAAGGGACTTTTTTAAAGGGACAGAACGCGCTTTCGCTCGTCTGATGTAAATCTGTATTGATTTGAACTTTGCGGTACATGTTCAAATACTCAAATAGTAGAGTAGTACTGTGCTGTTATGAGGATACGTAAGTATATCTTACCATCAGACGTACCTACATCTTGCCCGTCACTCTATCCTATAAACAAGCGTGTGTCCAATACTATTTTTACGGTTCATTTCCATTTTCAACTACCGATTTGTACCTATGTCATTAGAATCTTATGAAGCGTTTTCAAGATACCTGCCGAATTTTTTTTTATAGTATAGCGTAACGAAATGAACAGGTCATGCGCCTGATGGTAAGAAAAATGCCTGCCCATAACAGCAGTGACACGTAACTTATTGGAACATGAAGAGTCCCAATTATTACCTAGCACTATACTGCGCTCGTCACCTAGAAATATAAAAAAATCACTGGAAACATCACCCTTTAAAACGGAACACAGTATGTTTTCACACTACTGCTTGGCGGTGGAATAACAGGCAAGGATGTGGTTTTTCCCAGGCGGTCTTTACAAAGAGTTCTGCCACTACAAATAGATACCAGGTAGTTTTGCCATAGGTGGTGCAGCGTTCCATTTTTAAGACATATTTTACAAAATGAAACATTGGCGCCACAGTTGGCGAAGTTACGTACTATCTTTGACACGTCTCGTCTATTTGTATGAAAACGTATCATTCCAAAACATAAATGATTTACTCAGATCATAGAATTACTGAAACACCACCAGAAGTTGAATATGTGTGTTATTGTTATGTATATTGGTGATTCTGCATAATATATTAATATATATGATGCAGAATGACCTTAACCTCAACCATGACAGTAGTCCGTAGCTTGATTGACCTAATTAACGCATCAATTAGGTTAATTCTATCGACCATGGAATAGTCGCTCGGTTTTCGTGTATTTGTTATAATAATCTAGTTTTTTTTCAACATATCCTGAGCCTAATATTCTACTCAACAAGTGATTTTTAGGTCAATATTTTTTCGAGACTTCATTATTTAGTTGTCATTCGATTCGGAATGGAATCTAGATATTTATTGAGAGAATTGCTAAGCTCGAGCGAGCTAGCAAAAATAAGTTACAAAGAAATAAGTTAAAAAAAAATGATTCGTTATTTGACAAAATGTCAAACACTAGGTATTTTACAACTTATTTGGGACTGAGGAAAAATAGTTGGTCTGAGATAATACCAAATTTAAAAAAAAAGATACAGAAAGAGGATGAAGTTTCCTAAAAAAAAGTCCCGACTTCAGGAACTGTAGCACCAATAAAGAACTATATGAGGGAGGATGGTCTGTCCCGTCATATAATGAAACACGAGAAACACTCTCACCAGGTATTTATTGGTAAAGTTATCCACAGAACCAACTTAATACGACGAAATGTTCGCGGGTTACAGGGCGGGCGCGCGTGCGTATGCGCCGAGAGGCGTGCGTTGACACTCTAGTTTTTATAGCGCGCGGGAAGACAGCCGCGGGTCGACCGGCGAGGTAGTGATGTCCTACCACCGTTTTCTACATGTTGCGGTAGGGATGTGCTACGGTTTGCTACATCCTCCCCCTCTAGTTCATGGGAGCGCCCTCGCTCATGGACTAGCTCCCTAACTCTCGCTACAGGTCTACCTCGCTTACGCTTTGGCATAACTGGCCTAGGAGTGGATCGATTTTCAAAAGTTGTGTACTTTGATAGGTCCTGGACGTGATATCTGCCTACTACTTCGGTTGGACGATGTACGTGTGACAAAATATATGTTGTTGGGCTAACCTTGCCCGTAATTTGGTATGGACCATCACGCTTAGGCACAAATTTAGCAGTGACGTTCTTTGGAGCGTTGCTGAGCACGTGAGACTTGAGTAGTACCAACTCGCCCACCTGGTAAGTTAATGCAGGGCGGCGAGATTGATCGGCATAGTTTTTGGTCTTGTCTTGCTCCATTTCGGCACGTTCTCGGATTGCCGAGAGAGTGGACAAAATTTATAAGGTACGGAGTAATTTGTTCATTAAAATTTTCCTTATCGAGGATAGCACGGAGATCGTGTAATACTTCTGTTGGACATCTCATTTCTCGGGCAAAGGACAAAAATGCTGGTGACGTACCGGTCGTTCGACACTTGGAACTATTCAGGGCAAACCGAACTAGTGGCAATTTCTTTGGCCAAGATGTATGATCTTCTTCTACGAGATAAGCCAACATAGCTTTGAGATCTCTATTTTTGCGTTCTGCCGGGTTTGCCTGGGGGTGGTACAGTGGAACAAAATTTTGTTTGATCCCCAAAACAGACATGCATTGACGCATGACAGCAGACACGAACTGTACTCCATTGTCAGATATAATACGGCGTGGGAGGCCAAAACGTAAAAAATAATCTTCAATGAGGACACGAGCACAAGCTTCAGCGGTAGCATCCTTGAGGGCAAATAATTCTACCCACCTTGTGGATGTGTCTTCAATGAGAAACACCCAACGCTCCCCCTGGTCTCCTGGTGGTAACGGTCCGAAAAGGTCTATGGCAAGAACTTCGTTACGTTGACTGAGTACTGGTGTTTGTAAGAGTCCAGGCGGTTTGGCATTAGATGCCTTATACCTTTGGCAGTGAATGCAGGATTTTACATATTCAGAAATTAGTCGCCGCATCCCAATGAAATAATAAATTTGCGATACCTTTTGATAAGTGCGGTCGATTCCAGGATGGCCTGCTAGAGGAGAATCGTGAAGTTCTTTGAGGATATTCGTAATTTGATCAGCTGGAACGACTAGCTGAGGGACTCACAATCAGAATCAGGATTATATCTATATAGAACACCTTGATTCATCATATATCCGCGTTCATACCATTTTTGTGAGGCAACTTCATCTCTGCTTTCAAGATCGTTAATTATTTTTACCAGCTCGAGGTCAGCAGTTTGTTCCTGTCGAATTTGTTTAGGAGATTTCGTTGGTAGATCACAAATAACAGAACAAACACCGCAACTGTCACGTGTTTGCGTGGAACATATTGGTCTGCTCAACGTATCTGCTACTACGTTGGCTTTCCCGGCGTATATTCGAATTTGACATCAAAGGACTGTAGCTTGAGGGCCCAACGGACCAACCTACCTGTTGGTGATTTCAATGAAAGCAGCCAGCGAAGGGTTGGTGGTCGCTTCCGATTATAACGGGTGTCCATCGAGATATGACCGGAATCGTTCGACTGCCCAAATGACGGCAAGCGCCTCACGTTCAGTGGTGGAATAATTGCGCTCTGCGTCATTAAGCAGACGGCTGGCATATTCAATGGGCCGCTCCTCATTTCCTTCTCCTTGAAGGAGGACTGCTCCTAACGCGTAATTACTAGCGTCAGTCCTCAGTACGAACGGGCTATTAAAATCTGGTTGAATAAGAATTGGTGCCGAAGTAAGGAGTTGTTTTAATTCATTAAAAGCTAAGCTTTGCTCTTGGCTCCATGTCCAAATTTTATCTTTCCTCGTTAAGCGAGTAAGAGGTTCGGCGATTTTGAAAATTTGGAATAAATTTCCTGAACCACGAACATGTTTGGAGGAAGGTTCGTAAATGCTTTAGATTTTCAGGTTCTTTCATTTCTAAAACAGCACTGACTTTTTGTGGATCGGTCGAAATCCCCTCCTGTGTGATGATATGTCCCAGATACTTAACTTTTTCACGGGCAAAAGCACACTTATCGCGATTCACTTGAAGCTTAAATTCTGCCAGACGCCGGAACAGCGCCTCCAGGTCTTCCAGGTGTTGCTGGAACCCTTCAGAAATTAGCAAAATATCATCTAAATAAGTGAGGATAGTAACGTTCTTTAAATCAGCACAGGATCGGAGTCGGTCGATCAAACGTTGAAAAGTCGCCGGCGCATTTTGAGACCAAACGGCATCTTTTAAACCGGTAAGTACCAAGAGGAGAAATGAACGCTGTCTTATCTTTATCAGCCTTTCTGACTTTAATTTGCCAGTAAGATGAGCGGAGATCAAGTGTACTCATGTAACAGTTTCTCTTTGTCGACTGCAGGAGTTCGTCAATGCGTGGCATTGGATAATTGTCTGTCTTGGTGATGGCGTTGAGTCGTCTGTAATCCACGCAGAACCTAATTTTACCATCACGCTTTGGGACCATCAACGCAGGAGAACACCAAGCCGACTCACACTCTTCAATGACGTCTTCTTCAAGCATTTTGTTGATCTCTTTCTGCATCATATCTTTCTTTGCTGGGGTGAGACGGTACGGCGGCACAGCTATTGGTAAATGATTACCTGTGTCAATACAATGTTCGGCATACGGTGTAGGAGCTCCCCCTGCTTCGAAGATCTTTTCGTTCCTGACGAGGACTTCAGCGAGTGCCTTACGCTCCGCTGGATTGAGATGCATACCCTCGTCGTCTCGGAGAACATTCGCAGAAGAGCAGCTTATTTGACGTGAGACAGGTTCAAAATGTAATTCAAATTTATCAATGTTATTGTCACTAAAATACCATATTTCCTTCTGAAAATCGATAACCACACCTGCGGCCGTAATGAAATCGATCCTAAAAGCGTCTCGTTGTTACCAGAGTCAGGGAAAATCAAGAATGGTATCTTAATAACTTTGTGTCTTAGAGTGACTGACAGTTCCGTTGTCTGTACTTTCATGTTGCGTACATGACCATCGGCGAGTTTAATTTGACGCGTTGAGGAATCGAGAGGTTGTCCCTTTTTAAAAGAAGCGCATGCAGCGTATGACCCGCAATGCAATGTTTAGCACCCGTGTCGATTAAAGCAGTACCGTTAAATCCCAACACCTGAATTTTAAAAATCGGACGTACTTCGCGGCATGCTAGCGGCCTCTCACGATTGTCTTCCAACGCTAAACAATCACCCGTATTATAAAAACATTGAACAATATTAGTTGTACCACTGGCTCCTGACTATAGTCGTGTTGCCGTGAAATATCTGTACCACTAGCTCTCCGACTATGATCGTGTAAACGTGAAAGATCTGTACCACTAGCTCTCCGACTACAATCGGATTGCCGTGAATCATCTGTACCACTACCTCTCCGACTATAGTCTGGTTGCCGTGAATAATCTAAATGATTACATTCCTTATTATTTTTACCGTGTACTTTCGAACAACTTGTTCCCAGACTACAAGTATTGGTTTCGCGTTTACAAAATGTTCTGAATTATCATTATATACAAAATCATTATTACGAGAACATGTACATGCGGTGCGATGCGGAATCAATTTCGATACATCAAGTTACAATTATTGCGAACGTTGCATGAACCACCCCCGTTCTCCGGGTCACGGTACAGGTTATACCTTGTCGATTTTAACGTTTGTTGCGGGTTTGCGTCCCCGGAGCTCCTAGACGGGGCCTCCGGGCGTCGGGCGTAACCATGGCAACGGTGGTTACCAAATGGACAGTTTATCGAATGGTTGCATGCATCGCTCGCTGTAACTATTTTCTGATCTGTGGCTGTAGGTACACAAACAGAATAGTTAGCAGTTTGTATGGAGTTAATATTATTAATGTTCGTCGAAGAGTTCAAATAGTTATTTGACGATTTGTTACTACGATTACTTTTAGGTTGCGGACACTTATTAGGCATATAACACTTGTTGTTAGACACACTTTCACGTTTAGGCGAGTTTGGTAATTCGAAACTATAAAAGCTTTCTTTGGCTTCACTATGGTTTTCAGAAGTTTTCGCGGAAAAGTTAGGAAAATTTGACTCACCTCGATTGCCTTTTAACTTACGACAGTTCTCTTTGGTATGGTTGAATCGTTTGCAGTAAGAGCACTGTGGTCGGTACTTCTTGCTATCAGTGAACTCGGCTGGCATCGTGGATGAGCGAGTCGTCGCTGGAAGGACGGGATGCGGGTTCAACGCGTTGTTGGCGTCGATGACACGGCGCGGCTCCCGCTCGGAGATCTGCGACGATAGCAGCTGCGGCGGCGGTGGTGGTGGTTGCCGATTGAACAGAACGGCGCGAGCGGAGATTTCCTTGCGCGCGGCCCCTCTCATTTCCTCTTCGCTGTCTTCTAATAATCTTGTCTTTTGCAATAGTTCCGCAAATGTACTGAACTCGTTTCTCTTTAACTTCTCTTTTATATTTAATTTCAAAGAGCGTATGTGATATCTAACATTGCGTTGTCGGATAGGTCGCCTTTCGGTAACTTCGAAAAGTTTGCTCGTATTTTTGATATGAAGATATCCGAATTTTCGCCTTTTTGCGGGTTATTAAATATATCCAAATATATTTTATGTGGTGGACGGCGATCGCCGAACGTGCAGAACAGATTTTCTTTTACTTCTGCCCAACTCTTTATTTCGGTTTTAATTCCGAGCCACCACGTTGCGGCATTATGACTGAGTAACATCGACAGTCCTTTTAATATATTTGACTCAGGCACATGGCAGCATTCCACGTAGGCTTCGACGCTGTCGATGAATGCGGACACTGATTCGGAAGCTGCACCTGAGAATAAAGCCTTGCAACGGGCCATGGTCGCCGTGTCGGGCGCCGGCGTGCTGCGCATCATGGAGTTCACTAACGTTTGCAGAGTTTCTGTATGCGACTTCTGCATCGCTGATATAAGCGCGGCCACGCTTTCTTCTGAGAACGTCGCCGATGTCATCGGAGTTGACGATCGTAAGGGCGGTACTTCAGCGTTGGCGATGGCCGGACCATGGCATGGGTTTGGAGTAGTCACGTCTTCGGTTTCACCGGCAGAATGGAACGGATCTGACTCCTCGCCGTTCTCGTCTTGACGCTTTCTGCTGCGAGTCTCCATGGTGGAGTTCACACACACACTTGCTGTGATTTACGAACGACTGTCCAGAAGTTAACCTCACGGTGCACGTGGCTGTATATGAACACGTGGCTAGCCCTTTATAATTTTAGCTGGGCGCTATATGAGGGAGTTTTAACACACACTCACTGTGATTTTACTTTTACGGACGAATGTTCAAAAGTTCACCTCACGAAGCACGTGGCTATATGAACACGTGGCCAGCCCTTCATGATTTTAGTTGGGCGCCATATATGAGGGATGATGGTCTGTCCCGTCATATAATGAAACACGAGAAACACTCTCACCAGGTATTTATTGGTAAAGTTATCCACAGAACCAACTTAATACGACGAAATGTTCGCGGGTTACAGGGCGGGCGCGCGTGCGTATGCGCCGAGAGGCGTGCGTTGACACTCTAGTTTTTATAGCGCGCGGGAAGACAGCCGCGGGTCGACCGGCGAGGTAGTGATGTCCTACCACCGTTTTCTACATGTTGCGGTAGGGATGTGCTACGGTTTGCTACAACTATAATTTTCCCAGATGATTGAAAATATGCCCTCGACTATTTAGTCGAATACGAACACTCGAAACTCGAACATTTAGTGGGTTGTTTATTCTTCTACTCGTACTATGCTAAGTGAAGTGAGTGATGAAATAATGCACAAAAATCATAACTATGATTTCGCGAAGTCACCTTTTCTTATCTCTTACTATTTCATTTTGCTATCTAAAAATAGTATTAATATTTCGAAAACACTAATTTTGTTTTATCGCACGTATCTTCAATGTTTTTCATTATTTGTTTACTACTTATACTAGAGTACGACCGCAGGTTCGCCCGCATGGACCTCAAACTTTATTATTACAATTCAACGTTACACAACGTCACAATACGTGGTGGCGTCGTACCTACAGGTCCTAGACGTCTACTCTCTTTCTACGAAAAACGTAATTTCGAAATAAACTCGCGACTTTCTCTCGAAGCTTAGATATTCCTAATTTGACTACAGACTACAGGCCCGTATGGGTCATATGATACACCAGGAGACCTATGTAGGATGATAGAAGGGTATAAAGTAATAAGATTCAGCTCTTTGCCGTCACTTGTAAGAGCTGTCCAACTGAGTGCAGTTGAAGAGGGGTGGGGGGGTTTGAACTCATTATTTGTCCTTGTCGAATGATTTTTGTACGGCATTGCGATATGATGTATTAGAAGAGGTATTGAAGCTGTATGGAACCAAAGCCGAACATAATCAAATGACCAAATTTACTCTGTAAGACGTCCGAAAAACATGTTTTTTTTTCACAAACTAATAATTACAATTTGTATTTTTTATAGTTTCAATACCTCTTCTAATCTATTATTCCGCAACGCCGTACAAAAATCATGCGACAAGGAGAAATGATCGAGGTTTAGAACCCCACTCTTCAACAGCACTCAGTTGGACAGCTTACAAGTGACGGCATAGTGCTGAATCTTATTACTTTATACCCTTCTATCATCCTACATAGGTCTCCTGGTGTATCATATGACCCATAAATTTTGTTCACGGGCCTACAGTCTAGTAGGTTTACAACATTTAAACGGACAAAACGAAGGATCGAAATAGAACCGGAGTAGGAGTAAAAAGAGTAGACGTCCTGGCCTAGTGATGAGAACATCCGATTGTAAAATCTCATTTTTTTTTGTGAAAAATTTACCATAGACCATATTCATTTAGGTATTTCTACATTACAATGCCCAATACAGTGTTACGGTTTTTATAATGGCTATTACGGTAGGTTGTCATTTTTGTACCTATATTTATTATTATTATCGTAGATTTTCACTTAGCGTATCTACAACAAAATTGGGTTTGTGATAAAATACTATTTTAAAAGTGTGCAGCGGCCTGTCGTGTGAAAAAGGTTGAGAACCTCTGTTGTAGACTTGTAGAATGTAAGCAATATAGTTTCACAATTCCTAGTAACAGTAGGCATGTTTTTATTATTTTATCTTAATCTTATTAAGTTGCCTACTGTCAACAGTGCCCAATTAGTGAATAAATCGTTTGATAAAAATCGATGTGATTATTAACTTCAAAATAGTTTTAAAATAATCCCATTTATCAGATAACATAAGATTTTATAATCTTGGAAAATAATGTTTGTCTGGAATTTAAGTACTTAGGTATGTTATGTTATACATGTGTAGGACAATAATTATTGCACTATAACGACGAAATTTCTTTACCGAGAAACTGGTGGACAGAAGACGAAATTGTAGAATGCAGCATGGACTGTTACATATGTAATTTATGTTTCTTACCCATTCGTCATCTGATCCAGAGTCCAAAGACCACGAGGAGTTTCGGTACATGTCCGGTAGTGAAGAGGCCTTGAGTCTGTACCGAGTAATGCTGAGCATAGCTCCTCGGTGCATCATAGAGTTCTTGTACAAAGGCATGTCTTTTAAATAGTGGTGATCGGTGGTCGAGATCTGACGCAGCCAGTTAGTCTGCTGAGGAGGGGGTTTAGGAGCCTCCTTATGCTTGTCTTTGTGGTGGCTTGAATGTACGTTTGGGTTGGATTTCTTCACGTCATTGTGTTTAGAGTCCCCAGCTTCTGGTCTCGCTTCGTGATTGTGTTCATGTTTCGCTTCATGCGCGTGATCAGATTCCGATGTCTTGTGCTTCTTTGCTTTGACCTCCAGCTGAAGCTGCGCGGGTTCCGTTACGGCGTCGGCGGGAGGGGCGTCGACGTTGAGATTCACGTCCGATTTCCGCCGTAATAAATGCGGGTAGTTTTGTAAAATAATGTTGTAGAGTCGTTTGTTTTCCATTAAGTTTTCTATCACTTCCGGTGGTACCTGAAATAAATATAGATCTTTATGCATCGGTAAATAAACTTTGTGTAAAGTTTACTAAAGTATTTTTAGAAAACATACTATGAAACTATGATGACGGACTTCGATGAAGAATGTTGAAAGTAAGAACAACTTACTGATTGCCAAATCCAACATTAATGATTGATAATGATGATAAAAATGTTTTGCAAGTACGAACCTTTTCATTTTGCTGTATAAAGGTAGGCAAGTGTATCGCAGAATGCATGCGCTTGTAAGTGGGATCAGCATTGGCTTGCGTGGTGGCTTCCAGTTCCTCAGCTTCTTGAATGCTCGACGCGAGAGTTGCCAGAATCAGCTCTGGGCTCTGCCCACTTTCCAGTAGATTTTTCAACTCGTCAGCATCTAAATAGGCCGATTCCCCGCCGAGAGATCTCGAGGATATCGATCCCCGCTCGACGATTTTCTAGATCTAGTTTTTGATAACTTTCTGTCCATTTTCTGTTTGATTATTAACCATTCAGGGTTCCTCATTAACGCGCCGCAGACGCACATGTTCAGCAGCGTCCCCGCGAGTAGTATAATGGTGCTTCTCCATCCATAGCTCTCCAGCCAGCTATGCGTCATCGGAGAGTACACAAGGGTACCGAACCCGATTCCACATGACGCTAGAGACACCGCTAAATTCCTTCGTTTATCAAACCAAAATGCGACCGATACAACTGCAGTTACGTACAAGATACCCATCGCCAATCCGCTCAGAAACCCAAACGTCAGGCACAACATTGGAACCGAGTTGCTGACCGAGGCTAGTAGGAATCCAACCGTGGACAGGAGACCAGCCAGCATAGTCATAGTTCTGCAGCCGAACCTGTCTACGAGGGCGCTCATTACGGGGCCGGCCAACAATGGCGTCGCTATGAACAGACTGCCGATGAGGGATGTTTCAGATTGAGAAGAGTGGAAGTATTCTGTGAACGATTCGTGTAGTAATCCAAACGAGAAGGCGAGTCCATCGGCGCAGGCCGACACCAAGAAGGCCGCGGCGACGACCACCCAGCCCCAGCCTCCGTCTGGGATGGGCGGCAGCTTCCTGGGAAACTCATCGTCTGAATCTATACTGTCCCTATCGTCTAACCCCTCGAACTTCACCCGCTCCACTGGCGAGTCCGGCTCCTTCGTGTAATGAGCTACTATTTCATTTGTCGGTTCTGATTTTAACGAGTTGATTGTGTTAATATCTTCGTTTGTGTGGGTGTTTTTTTCATTATCTTGCGTTCCATCGCCGTGCTTATCGGTCTCGTTTGTTTCAACCATCTTATGTTAAGTACTTGGCGTTTAATTGCATAACTTGGACTAGATTGGTTTTCCTGAAACAAACAATAGTTTTTTACATATAAGGAGATATGACAAATATGACAAAAACAGGAAAATGTAAACCTGATTGAAGCTGGAATATAATACAATTATTGTGTTCTAAAATTAAATCGTAAAAATATGAGTTTGTAAATAAAATTAACCGGGAAATAGTCTTTATCCCATGAGAGGTATAAGAGGAAAATGGGAGGTTCGTGCTGGCTCGTTGTTAAAACTTCTTTAGGCACACAGCACACAGATTTTTTCGTAGGCTCTGTCTCGTCGTCAAGCTCTGAAGTGAAAGGCGAGATTGGGAAAATTCGGGACCGATGGGGAAACTCGGGAATCAGGAGCCGATAACAAATAATTGTTAGTATTAATTATTCATTCGTTTTTAATACTTCATTCTTATTTTAATTATCCCAAACCATTGTATGTATCCTTTGTAGAACGTATTACTATTTGTATAGAATTAAAAACACTTTAATTTCAAATCGAATTATCTTTATCGCTGGAATATAGTTATTACAGGTCTAAAATAATAAATTTAAGCAAGGTATCACCACATCCAAAATCATAGGTACGTGTAATATAACATTACACATAAATATAAAACGTGTCAATTACAAAACTTTAATTACACTCAATTTACAATAATAACTTAAACATCTAATGCCAATGGCCATAATGTCAATTTAATCGATTTCGATTTGTTTCTCATTTACGCTACTAATACAATCCATTATAATACTACATAACACATAATGTTATTTATTTACATTTATATGTAAATTACGATTTCGAATGAAGGTTTCGCGGGGCGGGGCGGTAATGCAGCGGTATCACGCGCGGTATCATGAAACAATCGAACTGTCAGCTGCGCTTGAGTAGTGTTGGGAGAAACTTGAACTTGCGTCGAAGAGAACTACAGTTTCTGATTTTGAACCGGGTTCAAAAAAATCTATACTAACATTATAAAGCTGAAGAGTTTGTTTGTTTGTTTGAACGCTAGGATCTCGGGAAGAGCTTTTCCGAATTGAAAGATTATTTTTCTATTGGATTGTCTATTTATCGAGGAAGGCTATAGGCTATAGAAAATAACGCTACTATTAACAGAAGCCGAGCATGAATCAAGAATGTAACAAAATCGGGAAAAAAATATTCATTTTTGAAAGTCTTCGTACGTTTCGTGCTTTGACATGTCACATGACAGCATGGTGTCTAAGATTGCGTCATTGAATATCACAGATTACATACCTCTTGAAAATAAAACCTTTGCTAATCTCTGAGTTGGTACGACCAATTTCCGACAGGTGGCGTAGCAGGTAGCTGAAGAGGTGTTTTGTTTGAAAGCGATATTCTCAGGAATGGCTGAACCGATTTCAGTCATTCTTTCACCGTTGTATATGTACGGGATCCTGATGAGTGTATAAATGTACCACGGGCGACGCCGGGGCGGGCATCTGGTATATATATATATATATATTTTATGATGTACATTCTGTCTTGTATACGTACAGTCCCATTTTTACGTAGTTTGGAACTTAAGAACGTCATATTGACGGCGGCTAGCGAAACATGGCTTTGTTCGTTCATCAATATATGTAGGTATGTATGACACATGCGGAGCAGATTCATGCAAATGGAAACGGCGAACCCAAACGAATCATATTTTATCCTTATCACGAGCAGAGTAGCGTTCAAGGTAACGCGGTTCAATCAACTCCATCACTAAATATTGCTAGACTAGGTTTACATAATACAACCACACAGTGCAGTACTAGAGGTGCCTAATGATTTAGACTCTTCGTGTTCCAATAGTTGCGTGTCACTGTGTTGTTATAGGCAGGCATGTTGCTTACGATCAGACACATGACCTGCTCATCTCGTATAGATTACTATAGATACTTTATTATTTGGTTAAGTTTTTTTTATTGATTGTTAAATTTATTTACGTTATTTCACTTATTAAAAAAAATCTAAAATAGGTACTATAGTTTTTCAGGCAGATATACTGCTCGTCTCGTAACTCTGTACTATAAAAAATACCTTCAATGGTCTATGGATAATACCGATGTGCAAGAAGTTAGTTAAAGATAAATATGTAGTATTATAGTGTAATTCTTACTATCTCACTGTATTTTAGTTTTGTTAATAAAGACTTTGCTCATTAACAATAATAATACAGTCATGCGAACCCATTACAGGTTTATTATTTTGTTATAATTGAATCGCACAAATCTAATTTTCAAATTTAGACAAACAGGGTGTCCCATAAGTCGACGTCACACCGAAGTCGCATGATAGGTAAGGTCATAACAGTCATCAGAAAAATATAAAAAAAGGTATGTCTTTTATTTTAAAATTATTGCAAAAAAATAATATTCGGGAAAATGTACCACCCTGTAACAGTTTTTACTTTCCTGTTGCTACAAATCTTTACTTTTTGCCATGCAAATCTTTATTTTTTTACTTATTTCATCCTGAATAGTGCTTCTGTAATTTGTAACCTTAAAATCTGAGCTAACTGCTCCAGCTTGAAAGAAGATGTCATGTTTTGCAGAACCACGTTTTGAAAATCAGTTTTTCGCCTTACTTTAACTGACGGTCCTGAAAAAAAAATATATCACGCAAGTCTGGCCAGTAACTTTAAAAGTTAGCGCATTTAATAAGGATTCTAAAGTATAACACTTATTACATTATTTCTTAGATCGGGTACAATAAATATTTTTTCAATGAAAGTCGGTTTTGAATAATTTCTTTGACTTTACTAAAAGTGATTCTAATGAACTCAAAGACTCAAAGGGTTTTTTCAAATTTCAAATTCTCGTTTGAACGAGTCAAAACGTCCATAAAGGGTAAGAGAAAGATAGAGACGCTTATGAGTCACAGAAGCAAATAAGGATCCTAGTAGTACAAAAATAAATAAAAACAGTTCCGTTTCAATGGTAACATTTATTTACAATCCAGATTACGTCAGAGCGGTAGTGGTTTTTATTTCTACATTGCTATATTCTACATTAAACTAACTAAACTAGTTGCTTATCTCATTTCATGTATATCAATAATACATAAATTCCACTAGAACCACAGTTTGTTCATGATTTTTCCCTGTTTATGTGTGTCGTTACGTTTAAGTTAATAACTTTAATTTAAAAAACCCGACTGCAAAAAAACAACAGATAAAAATATTAAAAATACATTATGGTACAATTTTCGTAATATGATTCTAATAACACTTGGGTGTTAAGACGAATCTAACGCTCTCTTAATCATCAAAATCTATCCAGCCGTTTGGAAGGTAAGTGGGAATAAGGAAATTTACAAACAAACAAGATACGCACAAAAACATAACCTTCTTTCAGTCGGGTAGAACTGAGAAGTTAACAATAACAAAATTAAAAATTTTGACTAACCCCCGACCACCTCAGATTTGTTATCCGTACAACATTCTACTAGTCAAGCCCTTTCATTTGATACCCATATTAAGGGAGTTGTGAAAAAAGAAATGTATTTCACCATTTTGTGGAAGCGGCCATCTTGGATTTGAAATTTGTCATAGTGCAATGTATTCTACAAGTCAAGCCCTTTCGTTTGATATCCATATTGCGGTAGTAGTGAAAAAAATAATATAATTCGCCATTTTGTGGTGGCGGCCATCTTGGATTTGTTTTTTTTTAATGTGTAGTATTCTTCTAGTCAAGCCCTTTCATTTGATACCCATATTGAGGTAGGTTGTGAAGAAATATTTTGTCCGCCATTTTGTGGCGGCGGCCATCTTGAATTGATATTAACCAAACATAGCTAAGAACATCCGCACGGATATTAACTTTCAAATAAAAAAAACCGCATCGAAATCGGCCCATTCGTTTGAGCTCTACGGTGCCACAGACAGACACACACACAGACAGACAGACAAACAGACAGTTGGTCGGGGGTTAAAAATGATATAGTACGTAAAGATACGTGTAGCTAGCTACTAGAAATGTTTTACGAATGAAAATTTGTCTAAAACAGATGTAAATCAGAACAATTGACATTGACTAAAACTTAGATGTGATCAAGACACGTTTTTTTTTGTATATTAATTTATCTCCATAGATTCCAGGGTCCACGCCTTTGTAAGTAACATTTTTTTTTTAATTTAAAATACAGGAAGAATTTTAAATTAAATTAAACTAAATTAAATTGCAAACTATGCATTTCTAAAACTATTTACCCGACTGAAAGACTCTTTACTCCCACGTATCTTCCATACGGCTGGATGGAGCCTAACAATTAAGATATCGTTAGATTCCTCTCAATGACCTAAGTGTCCGTTTATAGTAGGTATATTATATTTTACTTGCTGATTTAAGCAGTCGGGTTTTTAAATTAAAAGTTTTTTTTTATAAAAGCTTCAGTGGATAACTGGTTAATAACAAATATTTACATCTACACTGGGAGGTATACTCAGAAGTGCAGGCGTGAATCGAACCTACAATCCCGCGATTGTGATTGTGAAGTTTATAGTCAAACAATTTAATTTAAGGGTTAAAATTTACAACACAAAGGCCACAAATATTTAGAAATTCTGCTTTCGCTGTCAGCTGATCCCCAAATACTAGTTCCGTGAGCGCTGCTACGCCTTCCAAACGGTTTTAGAAGTATTGAGCTCATTGAAAAAAAAACATTTTTTCCGCGGAGTGCTCGTGTTTCGATAGTTCAAGGTTTATCTTTCGTTACCCGATATTTCTCAAAATTCACAGAATGCCTGGAAACATATTTATACCTACTCAATTTCCCATAGTGTGCTCTATAGTAGCCACGCCCCGCGGTTTCATCCACGTAGTTTCCATTCCCGTGATTTTCTTGCAATAAAAGTAGCCTGTCCTATTCCAGACTATAATCTATGTTCAAAATTTCAACTCGATTCGTTCATCCGTTGCGACATGAATGAGCAACAGACATCGAAACGTTCAAACATCCAAATTGACATTTATAATATTAACTAGCGCCCATTCCGGCTTCGCTCGGATATTGTCATATAAGTAAAGACAAATAATCGAAATTAAAACTATCCTATCTTTCAAGTTGGATCAAACTGCACACGGTGTGCAAGTTTTATTGAAATCGGCTAAGTAGTCCATCGCGGACAAACATCGTGACAGGAGATTTATATATATTAAGATTGGGTTTGAATAGTCGAACAAAAAACCCTTTAGATACGACTAGGGTAAAGGAAATCTGCATCAAACATCAAAATAAATTTTATTAGGTAGTGTTAACTTATTTAGCGGAATAATTCAATATGAAATTAGTGGAATAACCTTTGGCTGGTGTTATTCCATAACCGAAATTCTAATAAAAGCCATCGTTTTCGATGAAAGCAAAATTAGTGATGGCGCCATCAAAGGCGCCGCACGTAGCGATGTAGGTAGGTATGTATTTAGTTTTCCGTGACACCGATGCGCCTAATTCCACCATAAACGATTCCATCACTTCGAGACAAACAAACATGGTTACATACTCGTAATTGAACTGTTTGGTGTTAACAATTTGAGCTCGTGGAAGCCGGCTGCTCATCTCATTTTCGAAAACATTTTCTAGGGCTTGGTCGACGTGATCTTAGAGAATATAATTTGTCTGGGGATGCGACACCTCACCATAGAATAGATAATAATAAACGACTTTACCGCAGTGATGGTTTTTATTTGGCCCAACAGATATTAATTTACTTTAAAATAAATTCACATTACACGTCACAATTATCAATTATGTGTCATTAAATATAATTAATAATAGATGAATTGATTATGGAATCCAAATCATTAATATCGTAAAAATGTAAATGTAATCGTAAAATTGTACCTTCGCGCGGAAAAAGTTAAACTTTTCACTCTCGCTCTATCTCTTTCTATTGCCCCTTGGAAGTAGCATAAGAAGTTTCACTTCAAAAATAAAGAGTGGAGTTGAGAAGCTCCTCTTTCTTTAAAATTCTGATTAGTTCGCATTGTAAAAGGTCAAAATGAGTTAAAGAAAAAAGTATAGAAGGTTACACATCAATGTCCGTAAATATAAACTGTATTTAATGAGTTCTACATCTTTGTCCAGGCAGATAATTTAATAGATAGGTAGTAAAGTATGGACAAATTATAGAGTACTAGCGGCTCATTCCGGCTTCGCTCGGATAATAACCTTGATACCAACTGCAGCGCCATCTGCCGGGCTGATTTGTGAATCTAAACCATCCAGAGCCCTACCCAAACGTCTACCAAAAAAAATATCATTCAAATCGGTCCAGCCGTTTAGGAGGAGTTCACTTACAACGAAAAGTGGCATTGATTTTTATATATAGAATTATAGATAGAGTTCATAGCTCATAAGTGATTATGAGATAATTTTCAATGATGACACTGACGCAAACCATAATAGACGGCTTATAACTTATAAGGCTTATAATGACATAAAATAAACATATCGCCGGAAGCAACCAATAATAAATATGGCATAGTTTTAAAATTAACTAAACAGCTAAACACATTAATTAAGTTGAGGCAAGATTAACTAAAGGTGTTATGTAGATAACATAGCTACATTTACACACCCATGGACAGAATAGAGAATACGCATTGTTGATAATCACTACTCCCGAAAACGACCTAAAGCATGTGAAGTCACATCACATACCAAATTTTAAATTTCTGAATAAATTAACCAAACTTACCTGAACTATGAAGAAGTAGTCAAATTAATCAATCAGTTACATCACTAGTTCTATTTACTTAACTACTTAATTTGGTTATCTTCTAATCGGAAAGTTAAACAAGTTGGCGGGAAACATGACCCACCGACGACAATCCACTACAAAATCATGGATTCCACTAAAAAAAAATATCAAATGGAAAACTGTGTTGCTAGATCGTTTTTGAAAAATAACTATTAACTCATTTAAATTAGGTTGGTTGGTGGGATAGAGTAACAATATCCATTGTTACTCCTCATTTAATTAAGCAACCATCCAAGAATAGTTGGTCTGAGGCAACCATGTGCTATTTCCTGAAATAGCACTTCACAAAGAAGTCGTTTTCAGAAGAAAAAATTTGGTATAGGGATTGCCGGTAAAAGTGAAAACTATTGTTTTATGCATGCAATATACATACTGCATTTATTTTGCAAAATGCGTCACCTATCACAGTTACAGTTAAATGACCCCCTCCCCCCCCAAATCGTATACGTTAAACTAAAAATCTAAGAAAATTAAAAATATCTAATAGTATAGACTATTTTATAACGCGGGAAAACAACTAGAACGGGAACTACGCGGGTAAAATGTTGGGGCGCTACTAGTAAAGTATTTTTACTCGGTTTATTGTATTTCTACTGGTGACCCCATCCAAAATCTGAGGCTGCGTACTGGTGAACCCCTCCCAAAGTTCGGGACTGGGGCCGCACCTGTATTGTACCCCTTAAAAAGGTCTAAAGTCCATGATGGCATTATATATATCTCTTAGGTATGCAATCCACACCCACAATAACCATTTTCATTTAATTTGTATAAATATATCATATACATATTAGTAAATATAGTATTAAAGGCACCCATGCGAAGCAGGGGCGGGTCGCTAGAACAAATTGATATTGTGACTAAAACAATTATTTTAATGATACCTAAGCATGTGTTCACTCCATTTACTCGGTGTTTAAATGTCATGTACACCGAATACAATGTGTACCCAATTTGTATTTTTATACTAACAGCCGATTTAATGCCATTTGTCAGTAATACCTATCTAAGTTTTTTATACATTCCCAGTAACATTATCCACACAGAAGATGAAAACAATGGTTTTCATTTTCTGTGTGGAAAAAGCCAAAAGTAAAAAGCCTGTTAACTGAAATGTTGAGTGCGCGTTCATTTCAGTTACCGGGTTAATCACTCTATTGAATGTAGTTTTTACACATACACATTTTTACTGTATTCGTAATTGGAAAAAATAAACAGGAATATTAACAAGAACAAAATAAAAATTTTGACTAAGCCCCGACTACCTCGGATTTGTTATCTGTACAACATTCTAATAGTCAAGCCCTTTCATTTGATACCCATATAAAGGAAGTTGTGAAAAAAGAAATGAATTTCGCCATTTTGTGGAAGCGGCCATCTTGGATTTGAAATGTGTCATAGTGCAATGTATTCTACTAGTCAAGCCCTTTCGTTTGATACCCATATTGAGGTAGTAGTGAAAAAAATAATACAATACGCGATTTTGTGGTGGCGGCCATCTTAGATTTGATTTTTTTATAGTGTATAGTATTCTACTAGCCAAGTCCTTTCATTTGATACCCATTTTGAGGTAGGTTGTGAGAAATATTTTGTCCGCCATTTTGTGGAGGCAGCCATTTTGAATCGATATTCCAAACATAGCTAAGAACATCTGCACAAATATTAACCTTCAAATAAAAAAAACCGCATCGAAATCGAGCCATCCGTTTGAGCTCTACGGTGCCACAGACAGACAGACAGACATCGATGTCAAACTTATAGCACCCCTTTTTTTGGTCGGGGGTTAAAAATCAATTCTACAAACATCATTTGGTTCAGTATTCGAAATAATGAGAACACGATTTTAATGAAAAATTATTTTGTAGAAACAATAAAACAAAAATCAAAACACTCACATGATGGATTTCCTTGAAATAGGCGAGGAACTTGGCTATTAAAGTTACAAATATTGTACAACTATAATTTATAAATAAAGCCATAAAACACTACTTAATTTGTTATTATTGATCTAGACCAGCACGAATTTTTATTATCACTCACCAACTTCCAGAAAAAAAGGATGATAACAATGTCGTCATTGTGAGCCTTTTCGAGACATTCGGCGCCTGTCTAACCTCGGGACACCATCCTTGCTATGTCAGATGCCGTCTCGAAAATGAGATCATCTTGCCCACTTAGCCAGCCATCTCTTATTTTAGGGGTGGGTGCGGTTATTGGTAGTTGACTTGAATGATGACTGGCAACATTTTAATTTCATTTTATTACTGTGGTAATTCTGAAATTAACTGTCAAAATTGTCAAATTACGTCAGATCTCAGTTGTCAAAGCAAAAACCAAGCTGCGTTTCTTTTACGCGAAAATAAACTAAAATTACAAGGAAAATGGCCGAAAAGCCGCCTGAGGAGGGATACATATCTGTGGTAGATGAGGAACCGGAGATTTTAGAACTTCTAAAATGGGACAACAACCCTCACACGCAGAAGCAAGAGTCAGTCGCCAGCATACTGGCGGCGGCGAAAGCAAAAACCCCGGAGAAAAAAGTGAAACAATTGGATGTGGACCCGTTTGATTTGAACGAACCTACGTTCATCGAGACATACCGTTTATCCAAGGATCTGGTGCGGACTCTCTGTGAGGAGCTGAAGCCTGTTATGCCGGATTCTACAAAATCCATTGAGTTTTCCATCGAGAGTAAGGTATGTTTGTACAGCTGAATGCATTCGTTTGTGAAAGCTTGCACACAAAAGGGCCTTACGAAATCGATAGCTACATGTCGCTTTATAAACTAGTGTCTTTTGTTCACGTTACATTGAATAGACATGTCAGACATTTGACTTTCTATCATTTAAAACATCACAACAATAAATATGTTAAAAAATTATGAATTTCATTTAAGATCATAAAACACAAATAGGTACCTGTAATATATAAAGTTTTTGTTGTAAGTTTTATTTGCCTAAACATAAAACTGAAACCAAAGAGATGTGCTGTTTTCTTTGCAAATTGTTTTAACTAATACCTTACTATTAAATCTTTTCGCTGAGTGGCCTTATACTTTTATAAGGACAATGCTCAAGTTATGTTTTGAAATCTAGAGTCAAAGCAGTCTGTATACTTTTATGAGATGGTCCTTTGGATTTAAGGAATTTTGGTTCTTTAAGAATCCTGCAGTTGCCTTTCCTGTGGTTGCAAGATGCAGATTATGTAGTCTTTCAGTGATTTTTGTGAACTCAGTATATCATTAAATATATTGTTATTGAACAGAGCAAGTCAAATAGCAGTACTGTATTAGTAGTTGGAGCATATTTGTTTCAAAAACACGTGAGTGTCAAAATAAAGTACCAAAATGCCTCAAGTCAAAAGGGCTATCTTATAAAAGTCATTGTACATAGCTTTTACTATAAGAATAACTAGAATAGCTTTGGTTAGTTTGGTGGTAGATAATGCTGTAGTATGTGGAGTATACCCACAAAAAATATTTATTTCACTATCCAAAAATTAAAAAACGAGCCGTTTCCTTATATCCTACGGCTAGAGACAAAATGTAATTTTTTGGGAATGTTAGGATTAAAATTGTTTTTTTTTGTGTAAAATACTTACCTACTTGTTATAATCATTAAGTAATACAATGTAAGTATTATGTATCCTTGTAGAAGTTGCTCATAGCTAACTAAGTGTAATCTTTGCCTGGAGAACTTCCATTTTTTTTTGTCATAACCATGGAATACGTTTTACGAATACGAATACTTTCTATGAATTTTACTATTATTTTGACTGACACCACAAATGGACTTACCTTTCTAGCATGAGAGCCATAGGTGGCACAATGTCCTTCAGCAAAATACTTATTTCAAAATGACTAATATGAGTGAAAATATATGTCAAAGATTTTGTGATTTGCTTATCAAATTTCTCTACATAAATTAAATATTAACATCACCTGTAATCCAATTGCAGCTTTTTTTGCAATTTTGAACTACTTCTTACTGATTTCTTTTGTTCAGAAAATGGCTCATTGTAGCATTGCACTGTCCAGATTATCTCTGTATATGAAAACATTATGTTGGTTTGTGTACGCTTCAATAACTCAAAAAGTTCTGCACCGATCGAGCTGAAATTTTAGAATGATAAATATAATCCGCATCAAGGATTGTTTTTATCTAATTTTTGCATCACAATGTGGCACAGCAAAGCGTGGCAGGGTATTATATACAATTCGAAGTGCCCTGTGGTTTTATCCACTTAGTTCCTGTTCTCATATTATTTATATATAATTACCTGGGCCATTCCAACATGATTAAGCAACAAAAATCTAAATTATTGCAATTATAATATTAATGGGGATGATTTAAAAAAAAATTATAAATAGCTTTCTTTAATAACACATTTCAAAATCAGCCAAATCGGCCCAGCCATTGTAGAGTTTTAGCGAGACCCACAAACAGCAATATAGAGAGAGATGTATTGTGTGACTTGTAAATGCGTTTTACCTGTAAATTGTATCTGTAACTCTAGATTATATTATCAACATGATGTGATGTCCAAGGTGCTGGCAACCCTGTCATTCTTTGCCACGGGGCAAGTACCAGAAGTCGATGGGCGGGAAGATGGACCCGAGCATTACGCAGTACTTCGTGTCGGTAGCGGTAATGCAGGTCGCAGAGGCCATGAACCACCCCAGCATTGTAATGAAATACATACACTTCCCGCATCTCAAGGAAGAACGGGATATTCTAAAAGCCAAGTGAGTGTCTTTGTGAGTTATATTTACTGAATATACTAGCAGTGTTCTGCAGTTTTACCCGCAAGTGTCCGTTCCCATTATTTTCTTGGGATAAAATGTAGCCTCTGTGTTCTTCCAGACTATAATCTACCTGAATTCCAAATTTTTGTACAATCTGTTCATACATTACGACGTGACTGAGCAACAAACATCGAAACACTGACATTAATAATATTAGTATGATTTATCAATTTAGTAATATTGACGCAGCATTAGCTGATATGCCTATGTCATTCAGTGTTGAAATAATAGATTATAGGTAATTGTCTGTTAAACTGATTTTGTGTCTGATTATACATTTCTTGATTTTCTAAGAGATTAATTCTAAAAAATGTTTCGTTGGAATAAATAGATCTCTTATAGTTCCACATGCAACATCTTCAACCACACTCTAATCATCTTGTCTGTATATCATTGCTTCATCTAGTCACAGAGCGTCATAAATAAAATGAATGTTTCAGATTTTACATGAAGTATGGTATCCCCAATGTGATTGGCTGCATAGACTGCACCCACGTGCCCATGCCGCGCCCCAATGAGGACCAGAAGCTGCACTTCAACAAGTCATATCACTCCAAGAAGGCACAGATTGTAAGCATTGTTAACCCCCAACCAAGAACAAAATTAAACATTTTGACTAACCCCCGACTACCTCAGAATTGTTATCTGTACAACATTCTACTAGTCAAGCCCTTTCATTTGATACCCATATTGAGGGATTTGTGAAAAAAGAAATGTATTTTGCCATTTTGTGATAGCAGCTATCTTAGATTTGAAATTTGTCATAGTGTGTGTATAATTATAGTTATAAATATAGTTGTAATCTGTACATTGTACAGATTACAAATCCGAGGTAGTTGGGGGTAAATCAAAATTTTCAATTTTGTTCTTGTTATTTATGTACCACTAGCTTTTGCCCGCGGCTTCGCTCGCGTTAAGTATTATTATTAATTAGGTATATTTTTTTGCGGCTTTACTTTCGTTTAGCCAGTGTAAAAAATTTTGGGCCTACAATACTTCTTTGTACACAACATTCTTAACTAATCTGTCATTAGGCGCTAAAACTGTCAAGCTATTGGGTGAACTTACTCGTGAGCAAGCAACATAAAACTGCCCATGAGAGAAGCAATGTTCTCTCAAGTCAATACCCGCAAATTTGAGAGTTTGCCCCTGAGACTTATTAATTGTCATGGCAAAGCAGACTTTTAGGGGAAACTGTAATCGTTTGAATTCAAACGGGATATCATTCGGTATTAATGGGATTCGAGGTATAAATACAGTTTCCCCTTTCGCACACCCAGTTAATATAGTGGCTTCCACTATATTGCGATGTAACGCTTTCACTTGCAGTCTCGTACCGTTACAAAGTTTTGGTGGTTTTAAATTTCGCAACAACATAATTGGAGTGCCCACACGCAGAATAAGCTTATGATAAGGCAAACCTGGCGGTTTCAATGAATTTAAAAATTCTACAGGGTAATTAGTAGCGTCATCTGTATTAACCACAGTATCAATCGAAGTATAAACCTTTTTTTCGCCCTCAAACGACATGAGCAGGATATCGTTGATAGCTGCTGCTTGATCGTTCTTAGGAGTAAGTATGGCACGCTCACATAACCATTCAATAGGCTTGTCATGTATATTAATAATGTCTGGATAAACTTTAGACAGTAATTCTTGAACCGTAGTAACAACTGCGCACAATTCTTCTGGGATGGTTATCATTCCATCAAACAAAGGAAAATCACCATTACCGATTTTAAGAAGGAGATCTGAAAATCTATCAGCAGACTCATCACCGCCCAGTGGTTTGGGCTGTGCGTTGATAGATCACTATGTCAGTCAGTCAGTCAGTCAGTCAGTCAGTCACCTTTGAGTTTTATATATATAGATGCTTTCCTATGGGATGCCTACGTTATAGTAGCTATATACATGCTAAGTCTCACCCGATCGGTTTAAAATTGACTAAGTTTCATACAAACTTTCATCCCTTATTTTATCCCTTTGGGAGTAGAATTTATCAAAATCCTTTCTTAGCGGACGCCTACGTCATAACATCTACCTGCATGCCAAATTTCAGCCCGATCCCTCCAGTGGTTTGGGCTGTGCGTTGATAGATCACTATGTCAGTCAGTCAGTCAGTCAGTCAGTCAGTCACCTTTGAGTTTTATATATATAGATGCTTTCCTATGGGATGCCTACGTTATAGTAGCTATATACATGCTAAGTCTCACCCCGATCGGTTTAAAATTGACTAAGTTTCATACAAACTTTCATCCCTTATTTTATCCCTTTGGGAGTAGAATTTATCAAAATCCTTTCTTAGCGGACGCCTACGTCATAACATCTACCTGCATGCCAAATTTCAGCCCGATCCCTCCAGTGGTTTGGGCTGTGCGTTGATAGATCACTATGTCAGTCAGTCAGTCAGTCAGTCAGTCAGTCACCTTTGAGTTTTATATATATAGATATAGCAGATAATATATGAGCTCTGCACGGGTTTACCCGCTTCGTTCCCGTTATTTTCCCAGGTTAATGTTGCCAGGTGTTATTATTGTTTAGAACTTTTGCAATTTGAATACATATTATTATTGTGCAGGACTTAACGAATGAGCATTGAGGTAATTAAATAACAATTTTAGTTTGTGATTAAGTCCTGTATAATATATTAAATAATATGTAGCTATGTGTTATTCCAGAGTATAATTTGTGTTACAAATTTCAACCCGATCCATTCAAACCAAAGAGTTTGAATATACTACGTATAGAGTTGGCAACGCTTTACACCGAAAGCACGGGTAGCATCTTTCTTGCCTTGTCGCTCTTGTGGAAGTGTCATACTTTTCTCACGGCACATCACTCTGTTTCCATAGAAAGTATGCTGCATGTGCTTACGATTAACACAAAGGAACCGTGCGGAAAATCTAACTCTAACGTAGTATATGTGTAAACTCTTTGGTTCAAACGTTATGACGCGATTGAGATACAAAGATCCAAACTTTGATATCCTGTTAATACCATAAATGCCAAAGTTTGTATGTTGCTCAATCACATCGAAACGTCTCAAAGGATCATCTTGAAATTTAGAACACAGTTATAGTCTGGAAAAACACATAGGCTACTTTTGTCCTGGGAAAAAAACTATGCTGCTAGTCATTATATATCTGTGGGGGAGAGCACAGTGCAGTGCTATAGTAATGGTTGGACTCTGCCTGTTTCAATAGCTGCATGACCCTGTGCTGTTATGGGCAAGCATGTTGCTTAACATCAGGCATCCCATAAAACTGGCTACTTTCTAGCTTTTGTAACTTAGAGTAGAAACCAAAGTACATAGACTTGTCGTGACCACGGCGTTTGTAACGCTGCCGAAACGTTTAGGTTATTATTGTAAGTCCTGTAAAGTGTTTACATTATATGTTCAGATTGCGCAAGTTTAAAAACAATATTGTACCGTTCCTCGATTTATCTGTAATAAAATAGCTGGTATGTTTGGTTACAGGTGTGTGACAGCGAGCTGAACATAACGAGCGTGTACGCGCTCCCCGGCGGCTCGTACTCGCACGACGCCATCCTCAACAGGCACGGGGTCAAGGTAGACCTGAGCAGCCTGAGCCAGACCGGGGGAGTCCTGCTGGCTCATCGGTCAGTACCCCACTCTATCCACCGACAGAATTATTTCAATAATAGCCGCTTGCGTCACTTTCCGCGACGCACGTTTACAATTTTGGCGGGAAAACGGGTGTCAGATTACCTAAGTGCGTTTGTTTACGCCTCGGCATATGAAGTGCCGCGTTACTTGTACTTATTTAAGCCCATTATTCTCAAGAGCGTTTCAAGACACTTCTGGCGGTATCGTTTGTTTAAATTAATGTGCTTGAAATGTATACTAACAATTTTGACACTTGTGTCGGATTTTTTTAAAATTTTCAAGTGTTACAGAGCTATAATTTCTTAAATTATAAGGAAGACAGTGATTTGCATAAAATGCTTCTTCCGAACTGAGTGTAGTGAGATACCGATAATTAGAAACAACATTTACTAAGACCTTGAAATCATAAATAAGATTTCAGCTGTTCATATAACAATGCACTTGCTACTTAACAACACAAATGTACAGACAGGTGTTCTGTGCCACACTCTATTATTGAAGTGAAAACCTTTTTAGCTATAATGAGAATATTTCATATGGGAAAATCTTATGGGTTCGGGCCACCGACATGCTAATGCAGCGGCACGATGCAGAAGACTATGCTACAAAGGGAAATGTATTTTGCAAAAAAAGTGCAGTTTAATACATATAATTTTTTTTTTATTTTCACATTTAAATGTATACTTTTTTAATGATTATGTAGTCCAATATTACGCCATTGAGTACAAAATATAATTTTAGTAAATTTCTATTCCAGGCGGGCCATACTACACACAAACGGAGTACATAATGACCCCTATTCCCAAGATCTCGAAGAAGTCCCCTGTCTCCAGAGAAGCACTACTCCAATATGCACACGCAGGCCCTGTCAGTGGTCACGGACACCATCAAACATCTCAAGAGCCGGTGGAAGGTTCTCCAGGCCACCTGCAACAAACAGTTTGAACCCGGGCAAGTGGCCATGATCATAGTCGCTTGCTGTGTGTTACACAACATGTGCAACAAGAGAGGCTTGCCCGTAGTTCCTATGACCCAGACAGAAGAGAGGCTAGAAGGAATGAAGCAGAAGGTCGCCAATGGACCCATATCTAGAAAGCAGAGCGAAGAACCTGCCGGGGTCCAAGCTAGGAGCAAGTTGGTGGAGATGCTGTGGAACGAGAGAAGGATAGCGCCGGAGACAGTCGC
This sequence comes from Ectropis grisescens, assembly GCA_017562165.1. NCBI lineage: Eukaryota > Metazoa > Arthropoda > Insecta > Lepidoptera > Geometridae > Ectropis > Ectropis grisescens. The sequence continues at coordinate 24,158,282 of CM029787.1, read as the reverse complement.
GCCCAAAAAGCGGACGAAGAAGGACAGGATATTGGAGAGTCATCACAGTCAGCATCAGCCGCAGCCGCAACCGCAACCGCAGCCGCAGATGCCGCAGCCGCCGCCGCAACAGATGCCGCAGCCGCAACCGCACACGCAGCACATATTGCTCAGCCATCAGCAGCAGACTCAGATGTTGCACCCGTTGCACCAGCCACATCATCATGAGGACCCCAGCAAGCGGCCGCGCATCATGACGCTCAACACCCCCACGTATAGCCTCAACGTGCCACCAGCACCTGTCTGGACACACCACTATCCCCAACACTAGACCACAAGGGGAGGTAGAGATAACTCAACTAGAGATAGCACAAAAGTGGACTTTTATATTTTAACAATGATTTTGTATATGAATTATGGAATGAAGTAAGTTCAGTATTACGTTACTAGTAATCCAAGAAATCAGATATTTCAATGGTTTGTATATGAATTGTGTTATGAGTAAGTTTGGTCTTACGTTAGTAATCGAAGAAATCAGATGTTTTAAGCTGGAGTCTTTTATATTTCAATCGGGCTGGAACCTCAAAAACATTTGTTAAAATAAGTGAAGTTCTAAAATGTGCAATGCAACAAAAATTTACAAATACATTGTATTTAGACTTTATTTTAAAGTAATTTTTTTAGTCGGTCTCATTGAAAAAACAATGCTGTAAAGGCTTTTTTTGGAAAGCAGTTTTAAAATCAAATAAAACATAGCAATTTAATTTTGCTGATAATTAGTAGTGAAATTATTACTAAAAATTATTCAAACAATGTTTTCAGATTGTGTCTCAGGACACAATCTGGACTAAAATCGCCTTATTGAGAATTACTTTTAGGATATCAAGTTTGGTTAATGAACTAATTAAGATTAAATTAATGATATGTACACTTGAAAATTTAATTTTTACTCTCATAGTACAGTTCCTATTTGTATTTGTTGAATCTGCTTAAAAGGCTGTTTCAAAGCGTTCCGTGGTTGATCTCTCAAAATAGAGTAAGCAAGCACACTCCAAGTACACCAAAAGTAACTGGTAAAAGTAATCTATACTAATATTATAAAGCTGAAGAGGTTTATAATATGACTACAGGCCCGTGAACAAAATGTATGGGTCATATGATACACCAGGAGACCTATGTAGGATGATATAAGGGTTTAAAATAATAAGATTGAGCACTATGCCGTCACATGTGAGCTGTTCAACTGAGTGCAGCTGAAGAGAGAGGGGGGGGGGGGGTGATTATTCCGCAGCGCCGCCCTAAAATCATGCTACAAGGATAAACGATCGAGAATTGCAACCCCTATCTTCACCTGCACGCAGTTGGACAGCTTTCAAGTGACAGCCTAGTGCTCAATCTTATTATTTAATACCCTTCTATCATCCTACATAGGTCTCCTGGTGGTTCATTTGACCCATACATTTTGTTCACGGGCCTGCAGTCTATTAGTATAGATGCTGTTCTGTTTGTAAGCTCTAGTCTCAGGAATTACTACACCAAATTAATAAAATCTTTCACTGTTGGATATGTACATGATCCATAAGTGCTATAATAGGGCTGTAAATATTATGTACCACGGATGAACCGGGATGAACCATAACTAGTAACTTCATAATAGTAATATGTCAGTTTTTATAGTAATTATTAGATTTCATTCTGATTGCTCCAATTTGAGTGTTCTGATGACCTATTGATGTTTGGTTGTAGCGTAGGACTTGCCTTGACCTCACTCGTGAGTATTTATATATAAGCAATAACTGTAATCAGCTGTTATAGTAATTATTATTGTAGTTATGTGATGCCTATGATCTATCATAGTTATACTTTGTACTACTTTTATTTTGGTTCGAACAAAACCTTCAAAATAAGGTTTTATTTTGTATAGGTCAATGTGAATGGCATCTTTCGGGTTGGTAGGACTCTTTGCAAGCTGTCTCGAAAAATACTTTCCGAGTTATTCTACCGCCAAGCATTAATGTACAAACTTTACTGTGTTCCGGTTTAAAGGGCAATGCTTCCAGATAAATTTTAGGGAAAAGTAATTATCTTATAGTTTAGTTGGGTATTATCTTATAATATAGTTGGGTGACGACCGCAGTGCAGTGTTTACACTGACGGTGTTTGGCGGTAGAATCCCAGTTTATGTAAAAACTCAGCTTACCGATGCAGCTAAAAACTGAACCAGTGAATGTGAAGTGTATGAATTGTTTTATGACTGAAGTTAAAAATGAAAGTCTAGTTAGTAATGCAACTGATATATTTTAATAAGGTATTCCATTTAATATGGTATATTTATAACGTAAATACAGTCTTACATAGCTATATTTTGTTTCATTTAATATAATATAACTATACGTAATTGCACAGGACTTAAATGTTAGTTGGGCTGTTGTCAGACATACAGCAGGGTGATCCAATGTGTACATTTAATTTTTATTAGTTACTTTAAATGGTGAATTAGGCGTGTGTAAAATGGACACCTTTTTATAATCATTGCTGTATCTGTTGACACAGCCTTATAATTCGAGTTAAATGATTCTATAGATTCTTGTCTTGCATTGTCCACCAATATTTATTTATTTATTATGATACAGGCCCATGTTCACATTCATTTTTTTGTATTGAAAATTCAGTATTAGACTGGTATAAATATATACATTTCTCAGATCAGTTTTGAGAAGTAGCCCAAAGGACAAGTTTAAATTTAGCATGATAAAAACGTAACAATGAATTATTATCAAGTCAACAAAGAATCTTCAAAATATACATGTTATCCAAATTTGATTGCTGAAGAGCATTTATGACAATATATGTTCCCAATCCTAAGTTCATATTAGTTTTACTGGTAGTATCAATAGTAGTTTTTGCTGTTACTATGATATAATAAATTATATTTCCTCTAAATTAAAGGTGGTAACACTTCGAAATATTATTACCATAGAAGTAACCACAGGCAAGGTTACAAAAAATAGCATCAAACTATCACTTATGGTATGTTCACAAGTGATTCCGAAATGGGAAAGCACCTACTTTTGTAGGGAGTAGAGAGAAATTGTATTTGTTCATGGACCAGTGGGAAAAAGTAGGGTATCTACCTATCTAAAATAACTTCTTTCATTGGTGAGCATTGACGGTCTATAAGGCGCAAACCTGTATGAGCCCTCGTTTGAGGTACTGAGGTACGCTCGAACTCGCTCTGTTTTCTTCTTGCACAAATATAGCACTAACTAAGACATGGCTGCAGACGAGGTTATGGTTTTTTAAGACGGCGACGAAACGAGCAAGATATGTGCCGGGTCGGACGAGGCTTAGAGTCTAAAGCCTGAGAGTTGAATATCGAGTAGTGTAATGTGTTAAAGTCCTGAGAGCTCAAAAAGTTTTGGGCGTCTTTCTAAAGTTGTACAACTAGGTTCTAGCGAAGGCCTGCGCTATTTTGTTGTCCAGTATGGAGGCAATGGCCATGTTGGGACAAACCTTGACTTACTTCCGCGTTTCTGTGACCTGGGTGTAAGTCCTAAGAGCTCATACAGTTTTGCACGTCTTACTGAAGTTCTAGGATTAAGTTCTGGCGAAAGCCTGCGCTATCTCGTTAGCCAGCATGGAGGCGATGGCCATGTTGGGGCAGTTCCCCGTGACGCGCACCTCCTCAGCCTCGATCTTCACAGAGAGCAGCACCAGGTCTTGAGATGACATCATTCTGCCGGCGAACCTGCGGGAGTGAACACAGGCGTTGGTCGTGGCTTCGATTCCCGTCGATTTTCTATGTATAATAGGTACTTATATATTATACTAGCAGTGCCTCGCGGTTTTACCTACGTTCCCGTTGTTTTCCCGTAATAATAACTAGCTTATTTGTCCCCCCAGACTACAATCTAACTGTATTCCAAATTTCAGCCCGATCCATTCATAAGTTACAATGTGATTGAGCAACAAACATCCATACATTGACATTTACATCATTAGTAGGATGTATTGTATCACTGGCTCCTATAGTAGCTAAGCTTTGCTTAGTTTTGGGCTACACAGCCTTGTGTGAGAAATGTCCGCCAATATTTATTGATTAAAGAATTATTTTAACAGCAATCTTTTAAAGTAAGGAATGTTAAAGATTACCAAATCTTGGAGGGCATCTGAGACACAGGCTTAGCCTACATCAGATACATCTAATTAGATTTATCATCATGCCTAAACATGGTGTATTGTTTTAGGAAATAATCTATATAATTATTTATTTACCTGAGGAAGTCTCCGGTGGATGTGATGGCTGCGAGGTTGGCAGTCTCGAACACGCGCTTGCAGATCGCAGGTTCATCTTCTAACTTCGGCGCTGTCTTAGTACACTGAAACATTACATTTATATACTACTATACATATAATTTTATTATTAAAACACTTCGGTACTTTTTTGAAATGAATACACGGATAACTAGTTGTAGCGGTAGGCCTCTTAGCAGAGTCCGCCTGGGGAAGTACCACACCTTTGCCAGTTATTCTACTGTGTTCCGGTTTGAAGGGCAACGTTTCCAGAGAAATCACAGGGCTAGAGATGTAACATTCTAGATCTCTGGATGACGAGCGCAGTGCATTGCTAGGTAATGATTTGGACTCTTCATGTTCACATGTGTGACATCAGGCGAATGTCCTGTTCGTCTCGTCACGCTTTATATAAAAAAAGTCAGTTATATGATATGATCAGTCCAGTCTAACTTAAGTTTAAATTTCTAGTAATTTTAAATTGTATGATAACCACATTAGTTTCCATGCCAAGACATAGGTACTTATTTCCACTTTCGACACGCATACAATTAAGCAACAATGAGCAGTTTCATAGTGGTTATGGCGGTGAGGATTTGACTGGCCTCATGGCTTGACTGGGTTCAATTCCGACTTCCGGCCCAGTGCAAATATTTGTGTGATGAATTCAAATATTTGTACTGTCTGGGTGTTTCTATGTATATTGAGTATCTATTTAGAACTATAAATTTAAGTATCATATCAGCTATCTGGCCGCCATAGGTTTGCTTAGTTTGGGGTCAGAAGGTCAGATGGTGTTGTGTGTGAATTATCCACTAATATGTATTTTAAAGCAATTTAAAACGTTACTTTCATTGTTATTATACACTGGCAGCGCCCCGCGTTTTACCCCCGTCGTTCTCGTTATTTTCCCGGTATAAAAAGTAGCCTACATGTTCTTCCACACTATAATCTATAAACATTTAAAATTTCATCCCGATACGTTCAAACGTTACGATGTGACATCCTACTTCTTTCCGCCTTTTTCCTCATATTATTATATATTAACAGTCCCGTCATTGTATATATATGAATGTATAATGTATGTAAGAAAAAATCGAAGTCGACTGAAGAAATTGTCTGATTTGAATCCAAAAGCACACCATAAACATAAAATTGTATTTCCTAAATGCAGGCTGCAAAAAACAAATAACTCTTTTAAATGTAATGGTATTCGCTTCTATATTTAATACCAGTACAAGTGGAAGGTCTCAATGAAACTAGCTTTAAAACTGAAATAAAGAGCTACCTAATGGGCAAAGCATATTATACTGTAGATGATTTTGTAAAGGACAGTAATGTTTGGAAAAGGAATATGTCGAAATTGGAACTATTGAACAAGGTTAAATAATACTGGACATTAATGTAACTTTTTGTAAGTACTGTATGTATTAATTATTTAGATAATAGTATTTTGTCACAACAAAGCTCTCTGATTGATAAGGCCCCTTTACAGCTGATTAGTTTTATTTGACATTATTTTTTGGTATTATTTTATTACAAAGATGTTTTATTTATATAGATTATGTACACTGAATATTGATGTATAATTTAATTGTAAGTGGCGTTACCAAGTGTTCTTTTGAAATAATGGTTCGAATAAATAAATTTAATTGAATTGAAGTACATTATAAATGTCGATGTTTGGATGTTTGTTGCTCAATCACAATATGTATATGTATATAATCTTTATTGACACAACACACAAGATACATTTATACATTACAATATAATTAGATGTTTCACCGATACCAGCATGTAAGAACTATGTACTATTTTTAAGTTGACACCCAGTTAGTTTCCTATGCTAGGTGTAACCTGTGATACAGGTAATTGTTTATTTAATATGGCACAGTTTAATCAGTCATAATAAGTGTAAATAAATTGCTATGGTGGTATGTACAAATGTCAATGAGCGAAGTTTTAATTTTAAAAATGTGAAACTACCCTCATTTCATAAATTAATTTTGAGACAGCATAAAAGATAAGTATAATAAGGGTAATGGTTTAATTAACATGAATGTATTTATTGAATTATCTTTATATAATACTAGCTGTACCCTGTCACGCTTCACTGTGGCACATTGTGATGCAAAAATTAGATAAAAACAATCCTTGATGCGAATTATATAAATATCATTGTAAAATTTCAGCTTGATCGGTGCAGAACTTTTCGAGGTTTTGAAGCGTACACAAAACAACATAACATTTTTATATCTAGAGATTATTGTATTAAGAATAAATTAGTAATGTCATTATCATTATTAATGGCTAAGCAACACTAACGTTATACAAATCACAGATTCGCTCCTGTACGGAGTACTGTTCGCACCTTTGGGATGGATCGGCTAAGTATCAGCTGGAGGCTCTGGAATCGATCGAGAGACGTGCCAAAAGGCTCATAGGCAATGACACCCTCGTGCGAAAAAGACTACAATGTCTCGAACATCGGCGGAAAAATTGCTAGCTTATCGGTTTTTTATCGGATACACTTCGGAGAGTGTGCGGCTGATTTGCACGATCTAATGCCACCTTGCTCTTTCTTCTATCGGAATGCTTGCAGCTCGAAAAAGCGACATCGTTTCATGGTTGATGTTCCAAAGACGCGAACGAAGAGATTTGACTCTACTTTTGCGATAAGAATTTTGTGTCAAGGTTGTGGAATACGTTGCCTGAGTGGGGTTTTCCCGATAGTTACAATTTTTTTATCTTCAAATCGAAAGTTAATCGGTTTCTTCTAGGTAAACACGTCCATTGTGGACCGCATCATCGTTTAACATCAGACGAGATGGCGGTAAACCTATTAAAGTTAAAAAAAAATGCTATAAAAAAAAATTATAGTAGCAAATTGGTTATAGTCTGGAAGAGCAAATATAACGGTTTTACATAAAAATAAAACCGATATTATGTGCCGAGAACGGAAAACATACAGCATTATTTGAAGAAGCAGTATGTATACTTATCTTAATAATCTGTGGTCGACGTCTATACCATACACAATTAGTTTTATCTTGATGTAATTTTTTTATTTCGGCATTTTTTTTATTTTGACGTGACAACGTCTTATAAATTGGTTTGCCGGGTGACACTTCAAGAAACTGCGTTACGCTCCGCTCACGTTATGCGCTCACAACGAGAGCGAGTGAGAGGCACGCGTCCCTTCCACTCGGGCATGGTTAGCCTAAGAGCGAGAGAGACAGACATAAAAAGTGAAAGGCACGCGTCCCTTCCATAAAATTATTTTACCACTCAAAGTCGTTGTCACGTAAAACTTTCGCCCGTATACCGACTTTACAGACAACCAATTTTTTTAATTTTTTTTTATTTATTTAATTTGGCTTTGTGTTGATAAATTACATTGCTTATTAAACTAATTGTTCTTTATCTGTTATTGTTAAAAGTATTTATCGTTGAGACAAAGCACAGCATGCAATTACCATTTAGATAATACGTTAAACTATGTGTAGGGGAATCATTAATTAATTATAATTGAATTGGATATGAGTTTCAGTAACGCTCGGTACTTTCATTAATATATATATTTTTTATCTTAACTTTAATGTTCATGAGACTGTCACCAAATATGTCTATTTCCGAAGATTTCTGAAACTCGTTCACAAGTCTACTCAACCTAGGTACAGGTGAGTTTGCACCAAGTACTGTTCTCCTAAATATAGGTGCAAACGGAGTAATTGGCAATGCGTGATGCGCGTAATGCGTGAATGGTGGCGTGTACATATTGATCCTGATTGAGACCCTGGATGGACATATTGATCAAACTCAAAAACACAAGACAATATCCTGATGAAACACAAGACGTTGGCGAAATTGTGCTCACCAAACATTTATCTCACACAAATATATATCACAACCAAATAGAAGCCAGAAATGAATCTAAGATGAAGAATCAGATGACAGAAATTAATAGAAGATGAGGAAGAAGAAGACTTTAATCAGCTGACTATTATTTAATTTTCTTTATTTATAAATTAAGACTAACAAATTGTCTTGCCAGACATATTGCATGCCTCTCGCAGAGGCCAGTTTGTATGGGGCAACTTTTAAAATGTTTTGTATCATCTTATCTTACCTACAAACAGCAATAAAGATTTTTTCATCCCACCAGCTCGGAAAGAGTACTTTTGCTCCTCGATATCAGGGCGCAAAAGTCGTTTTTACCCTCTAGAGGTTAAAGTAAATTTGAATTTAGAACATCGTGTGTACTGAGGTTTTGAATTCAAAACATAATTCAACCTATTTATTTCTTCCTCCTTGGTGCCGAATGCATCATACATTTTTTTTAATATGTTAAAAACTCAGACTCGGGACCTCCTTGGTGTACTTACTTTTTTTTTATTTGCTTAGCGCGAAAACATTTAAAAATTTGCATTTAGTCATTTCCTCGCTGAGGTGGAATGAAAAGTTACGTGTTGCACTCGAGTGCAAAGATTTTTCACCTTGTGCTCTTTTGATTCCCTTGCTACGCTCAGGATTCTAATTTTGAACACTCGCTGCGCTCGTGATTCAATTTTAGAATCCTTCGCTTGCTCGGTCATCGAAATTAAGCACGCGGTTAAAAATCTACTTTGCACTCTTGGTATGAAAACTAACGTGGTTATTACACATTTTACATAAATACACGGGTAACTCACGTATAATGTAGTCAGTCCAGTCCGACTCAAGTCGTCCGACTGGACTGACTACATTATACGTGAGTTACCCGTGTATTTATGTAAAATTTGCACTCTTGTATAACAAATAACTATTGTATTTGTACCTCGGTCATGCCGCGCAGCCCCCGGTGCTCGGCGTCCCAGCGCGCCTCCGGCATGGTGACGGCGCGCATCAGCTCTCCCACGGGCGGGGTGATGGACACCGGCACCTCGCCTGCGAAATTATATGCAAAAAAAAAACTCATGTAAAAACAAACATATTTTGGGCAATTTTGGCAACACACATATTTGATTGGGTAATAATCGGGATACTCACGTGTCATATAGGGTCGGTCAATCTAGATCTAGAGTCTAGATCTAGATTGCCATATTATCCAGATTCTAGCCCAGTTCCCCACACGCTATGGCAATCTAGATCTAGAGTCTAGATCTAGATTGCCATATTATTCAGATTTCAGCCCACTTCCCCACACGGTATGGCACTCTAGATCTAGAGTCTAGATCTAGATTGCCATATTATCCAGATTCTAGCCCACTTCCCCACACGCTATGGCAATCTAGATCTAGAGTCTAGATCTAGATTGCCATATTATCCAGATTCTAGCCCACTTCCCACACACAAAACAGGCGCACTGAGACGTCGAGTTGCGGAAACAGCCCGCCCACAAAGCCTGAGCGGAGCGCCACTACTACTACTATCCAGATTCTAGACAATATGGCAACACTGGTTATGGACAGGTTTTACGCGTCACTACGTAATATTTTATTACGGTTTCAGTTTCACATTTTCTTTCAGTATGGTCGCGCAGTCGTAAGGGACTTTGTTTAAAAAATAAAGAGACTTTCAATGAGCACGAGTGCGCGTTGAAAGGCACGAGGGGCACGCGCTACCTAGGCCGCAGGCGTCACATGCGCCGTGGTTCCGTAGTGCTTGTGTATGTGTGTGTGACAGGGTGTGTGTGTGTGTGTGTGTGTGTGTAAGTATTGACCGAGCGAGCTGGAGATGGTGAATTCGACAGGCGGGATGGAGTCCGCGAAGTTTTTTTTTTAATAAAGAGTGACGAGACGATCAGGACATGTGCCTGATCGTAAGCAACATGCCTGACGCATAACAGCACAGTGACACGCAGCTATTGGAACATGAAGAGTCCAAATCATTACCTAGCACTGCACTGCGCTCGTCACCCAGAGATCTAAGATCTAATAACTCTAAGCCCTGTAATTTCTCTGGAAACATTGCCCTTCAAACCGGAACACAGTAATGTTTGCACATTACTGCTTGGCGGTAGAATAACTGGCAAAGGTACTTCTACAGGCAGACTCTGCCAAGAGTCCTACCACTACAAGTCGACGCCGAGACGTGCGCCGTGGTTCCGTAGTCTGTGGGTGAGGGTGTGTGTGTGTATGAGGGAATGTGTGTGTATCACGTGCGCCGTGGTTCCGTAGTCTGTGTGTGAGGGTGTGTGTGTGTGTGTGTATGAGGGTATGTGTGGGGGGTGTGTGTGTGTGTGTAAGTACTGACCGAGCGAGCTGGAGATGGTGAGCTCGACAGGCTGGATGGAGTCCGCGAAGTCGACGCCGAGCATCACGTGCGCCGTGGCGCCGGGCTCCAGGCTCGCCACCGGCGGGAACGCGTGGATCGCACGCTTGCCCGACAACGACTGGGGAACGCAACCATTACATAGTGTTAAACATTTCACACACAACTACTAACCCCAAACTAACCATAAATTGCATTATGGACTAGACAGTGAATCGGTTTCTTCTAGGTAAGCACGCTCCATCGTAGAACGCATCGTTGTGAAATGGCTATCAAGTGTAAACCTATAAAAGTTAAAAAAAAAAGCCGTGTGAGCGGCGCGGCCGTGTGGTCGGTGAGCTGTATCTGTGAGCTGACCTTGTAGTGCGGGGTGACGTCAGTGACCGGCGCGGCCGTGTATTCGGTGAGCTGTATCTGTGAGCTGACCTTGTAGTGCGGGGTGACGTCAGTGACCGGCGCGGCCGTGTGGTCGGTGAGCTGTATCTGTGAGTTGACCTGGTGCGTGGGTGACGTCGGTGACCGGCGCGGCCGTGTAGTCGGTGAGCTGTATCTGTGAGCTGACCTTGTAGTGCGGGGTGACGTCAGTGACCGGCGCGGCCGTGTATTCGGTGAGCTGTATCTGTGAGCTGACCTTGTAGTGCGGGGTGACGTCAGTGACCGGCGCGGCCGTGTATTCGGTGAGCTGACCTTGTAGTGCGGGGTGACGTCAGTGACCGGCGCGGCCGTGTGGTCGGTGACCTGTATCTGTGAGCTGACCTTGTAGTGCGGGTGACGTCAGTGACCGGCGCGGTCGTGTAGTCGGTGAGCTGTATCTGTGAGCTGACCTTGTGGTGCGGGGTGACGTCAGTGACCGGCGCGGCCGTGTGGTCGGTGAGCTGTATCTGTGAGCTGACCTTGTAGTGCGGCCGGGTGAAGTCAGTGACCGGCGCGGCCGTGTAGTCGGTGATCTGTATCTGTGAGCTGACCTTGTAGTGCGGGGTGACGTCAGTGACCGGCGCGGCCGTGTAGTCGGTGAGCTGTATCTGTGAGCTGACCTTGTAGTGCGGGGTGACCTCAGTGACCGGCGCGGCCTTGTGGTCGGTGAGCTTGTAGTGCGGGTGACGTCAGTGCCGTGAGCTGACCTTGTAGTGCGGGTGACGTCAGTGACCGGCGCGGCCGTGTGGTCGGTGAGCTGTATCTGTGAGCTGACCTTGTAGTGCGGGGTGACGTCAGTGACCGGCGCGGCCGTGTGGTCGGTGAGCTGTATCTGTGAGCTGACCTTGTAGTGCGGGGTGACGTCAGTGACCGGCGCGGCCGTGTGGTCGGTGAGCTGTATCTGTGAGCTGACCTTGTAGTGCGGGGTGACGTCAGTGACCGGCGCGGCCGTGTGACGTCAGTCGTGTAGTCGGTGAGCTGTATCTGTGAGCTGACCTTGTAGTGCGGGTGACGTCAGTGACCGGCGCGGCCGTGTGGTCGGTGAGTATCTGAGCTGACCTTGTAGTGCGGGGTGACGTCAGTGACCGGCGCGGCCGTGTGGTTGGTGAGCTGTATCTGTGAGCTGACCTTGTAGTGCGGGTGACGTCAGTGACCGGCGCGGCCGTGGTTGGTGAGCTGTATCTGTGAGCTGACCTTGTAGTGCGGGTGACGTCAGTGACCGGCGCGGCCGTGTGGTCGGTGAGCTGTATCTGTGAGCTGACCTTGTCGGTGAGCTGTATCTGTGCTTGTGGTGGGGTGACGTCAGTGACCGGCGCGGCCGTGTGGTCGGTGAGCTGTATCTGTGAGCTGACCTTGTAGTGCGGGGTGACGTCAGTGACCGGCGCGGCCGTGTGGTTGGTGAGCTGTATCTGTGAGCTGACCTTGTAGTGCGGGTGACGTCAGTGACCGGCGCGGCCGTGTGGTTGGTGAGCTGTATCTGTGAGCTGACCTTGTAGTGCGGGGTGACGTCAGTGACCGGCGCGGCCGTGTGGTCTGGTGAGCTTGTGCGGGTGACGTCTGTGAGCGCGGCCGTGTGGTGGTGAGCTGTATCTGTGAGTGCTGGCTGTATCTGTGAGGTGACGTCGGGGTGACCGGCGCGGCCGTGTGGTTGGTGAGCTGTATCTGTGAGCTGACCTTGTAGTGCGGGTGACGTCAGTGACCGGCGCGGCCGTGGTTGGTGAGCTGTATCTGTGAGCTGACCTTGTAGTGCGGGGTGACGCAGTGACCGGCGCGGCCGTGTGGTCGGTGAGCTGTATCTGTGAGCTGACCTTGTAGTGCGGGTGACGTCAGTGACCGGCGCGGCCGTGTGGTTGGTGAGCTGTATCTGTGAGCTGACCTTGTAGTGCGGGGTGACGTCAGTGACCGGCGCGGCCGTGTGGTTGGTGAGCTGTATCTGTGAGCTGACCTTGTAGTGCGGGGTGACGTCAGTGACCGGCGCGGCCGTGTGGTTGGTGAGCTGTATCTCGACGGCGCACATGGCGGGGGAGTAGAGGTGCGGGGAGCGGGGCCAGCGCCGCGTCGCGCCCAGCCCGCCGGACACCACGCGCGGGATGAGCGGGGCGAGCGTCGCCGGCACCAGCGACGGGCCCACGGGCGTTATACTGTCTACTGGAACATTGATCAATACATTGATGATTGATCACATCAATACAACGATCATTGATGTTTGTATGACGCTTACGAGTAATTGGCTATGTAAGACTGTACATGCCTAGATACTTATATTACTACAATAATATATAGATAATATTTTAATAGAATAAGTAATTTTAGATAGTAGATAGACAGTAACAATAATGCCCCTACACAGCATTTTATTAATTTTGTGATGTACATTATTTTATATTTTCAATGACATTATATTTTTTGCAAATGACGAGATATATTAATATTATGTTCAGCAATTGGTTTCTAATGACATTTGTTACTAATTCTAATGTATGTTTTTAATAAGTCAATAAATGCTATCTTATTTTAACATTGATCAATACATTGTAGCGGCCTACAACAAAACCATCAACAGCTTCCATTCCATTTCTATTCCACGGCATTCTGAGGTTGAAGCTCGAGCGATGCCAGCCTCCCGCGGCGGTCCTTGTGCAGTTAATGGTCAGTTCCCCGCCGCAGATATATTTACAGCGTCAAGCCCATAATTCACCACTAGTTCAGCGGATATATTTATACAGTCAAGGGCATAGTCCACCAAACTGGCCCCGTGCGGATTGGTGGATGACACATTCTAGCTACATGTCAGTTTCCTCAAGATATTTTTCTTTCGCCGTTTTTAAGTTACCGGCATTACGCAATGACTTTGAAATGACAGCGCGTAGGATTTGAACCCGGGGATCCTGATCGGCAGTCGCCGTGCTTCCGTCTAGATCAGTCGTAACTATATCGCAACCATTAAACATTATTATTATCTTATTTATAAGAATGCTTATTGCTCGCAAATGTGTCTAGTTGCAGAACAGACTAGTTGCATACTAAAAACCAATAATTACTAAACTACGGCAAGACAAGACAAACCCTTCTGTGTTATCTTAAGTTTAATTAATAATTGTGAAACTCTGTATTTTTTTTGTAATTAATGGCTTGGGAAACGTATTGGTTTGACTGTGAGCATGTTAAGTGGCTATGACATCAATAGATAAATAAATGTTTACGTGTAAAATGATATATCTCTATATATGTTGGTTTGTGTACGCTTCAAAAACTCAAAAAGTCCTGCACCGATCGACCTGATTTTTTAGAATGATATATAATCCGCATCAAGGATTGTTTTTATCTATTTTTAACCCCCGACCAAAAAAAGGGGTGTTATAAGTTTGACGTCGATGTCTGTCTGTCTATCTGTCTGTCTGTCTGTCTGTGTGTGTGTCTGTCTGTGGCACCGTAGAGCTCAAACGGATGGGCCGATTTCGATGCGGTTTTTTTTATTTGAAAGTAAATTACCGTGCGGGTGTTCTTAGCTATGTTTGGTTAATATCGATTCAAAATGGCCGCCTCCACAAAATGGCGGATAAAATATTTCTTCACAACCTACCTCAATATGGGTATCAAATGAAAGGGCTTAACTAGTAGAGTACTATACACTATAACAAATTTCAAATCCAAGATGGCCGCCACCACAAAATGGCGAATTATATATTTTTTTTCACTACTACCTCAATATGGGTATCAAACGAAAGGGCTTGATTAGTAGAATACTTTTCACTATGACAAATTACAAATCCAAGATGGCCGATATCACAAAATGGCGAATTACATTTATTTTTTCACATCTCCCTTAATATGGGTATCAAATGAAAGGGCTTGACTAGTAGAATGTTGTGCAGATAACAAATCTTAGGTAGTCGGGGGTTAGTCAACATTTTTAATTTTGTTCTTGTTATTTACATCACAATGTGCCACAGCGAAGCGTGGCAGGGTACAGCTAGTGTGCTATAAATATCGTCGGTCCCAGTATGCTCACCGTTTGCGATCCCACCGCTGGGCGGCGCCCCCGCGGGCGGCGACAGCAGCCCTCCCAGCGTGGGCGTCATGGTGGGCAGGGAGCTGGCCACCTCGTCTAGCTCCAGTAACAGTTCCAAGTTAGACTTGTCTGCTTTTCTCTGCTCTTCTGACTTCTTGCTCGCAGGTTTTTCGGATGCAGACTGGGGAAGAAAAATCTGATTATTTATATACTAAATCTGGCTGCTTGCGTTACAAATACAAAAATACAAATACAAAGGCGTTGCGTCGATAACTGTCGAAAATTGGTCTCACCAACTCAAAAACCTTCTTTGGCTTATGCACAACGACTTTGCACGATAATATGATCCAATGTTTACGATTATATAAAAGATACTAGCGGCCCGCCCCGGCTTCGCCCATAGTACATATATATAACCTACAGCGTTCAAGGATTACGAACATATGAAAGAACGGTGAACGATTTTTTAAATCGGTCCAGTAGTTCCCGAGATAAGCGTGTTCAATATATATATATATATATATATATATATATATATATATATATAAGCTATAGGCTACTTTTGATCCCCAAATTATCGTGCTGTTTACTGGGTCAGAAGTGACACCTGTAGACATCTGGCGGGGATAACTAATTAAATGACGATTGATCAGTTTTCGACCGGAGAGGAAAAATGATTAAATCACTAAAATGGCTATTAAAAAATAAGGGTTGATTGTAGAAGGGTGAAAATTAAGGATTGTATGTATTTTTGTACGTTGTATCATAAAAAATAGACTTTAAAATGTTTGTCAAAAAATAAAAATAAAATTTAGGGGTGGACTACCCTTAATTAAAATTAAATTACCATTTAGGGGGATGAAAAATAGATGTTGGCCGATTCTCATAGATACCGGATAACCACAAAAATTTCATGAGAATCGGTCAAGCCGTTTTGGAGGAGTATGGCAACGAAAACTGTGACACGAAAATTTTATATATTAGATATAGACAAACATTAATTTATTTGATGAGATGTAAAGCAAATATATTTTCTTAAATTTATTATTTACAATGCCATCTATATTGTTGACAATAATAATAATTACTCGTCTGATCACTCTATTATACATCATCATCATTACATATCTGAGAGAGATGTCTCACCTTGTCGTTTTCGACTGTGTTTTTCTTGGGAACCTCGTCGCTGGACTCTTCAGATCCGGACTCGCTGCCAGAACTCGACGACGAATCCTCTGAATCTGACTCGCTGTCCGACGACGCCCAGTTGGATGATCTGCTTTACAATAATAATAATAATAAATTGTTTATTTCAGAACCAGTCCATATACATACAATTCGAAATAGTGTATACATAACCTAAAATTTTACGCGTTACATTAGAATCTGACGGTGTAGACAATTTTACGGTGCACAAAAAGCCTTTCCGAGCGCTTGGTCGACGCGACGCGTGACCGAAATGCTAGCGTTTATTTGGCCCAACGCATAAGCATTGGTAATCAGCGTGGTAATGCCGCCAGCATGCTGGGTACGCTTCCGATTGGTAGTTGCCTTGAACATCTTGATTATCTGTAGACCTTCATCGGTCTATGGATAATTCAGTTAGTAGTCAGTCTTGTAGTCAGGCTTAGTAGTAAGTAGTTAGGTTTGTAACATAGTGTAGTTCTCGTTGTATTTTAAAGCGTCCACACACGAGTCCTAAAATCAGAGGAAATGAAGTTAAAAGTAGTGGGGCGGATCCTACATCGCAACATAAATCACCAATCATATCGTGCGATGTAGGATACGATTGGTGATTTGTGGTTCGATGTAGGCTCCGCTCCACTACTTTTACATCATTTCCTCTGACTTTAGGACTAGTGTGTGGACGCTTTTAGTTTTGTTAATGAAGAAAAAAATATAGTACATATAGATAAGTTACATCAGTTGCAGAGGAGTTTAGTTATCAGTACCTGTAGTTGTTTTGTTTTGTCGGTTTCTCTTCCTTCTTCTCTTCGTTAGTGCTCCCCTCTTCCTCTCTGTAAAATTTAACAATACAATTAAAACATAAAATAAAACGTTATCCTTTCTATTATCACACCTAATTAGTAATCTATGTATATTTATAAAATGTTTGAGACGATTTTCTTAGCATTCCATGGATTCGCCGTGCGGGTGCCGGGTCCATCGTGTGGTAGAGAGAAATCCCGAGTATATGTCCTTCATTTAATCGTAAACTATATATTTGATCATGTGATGATCTTTAGCAAAGTTGTTGTGCATGAGACAAAGGTTTCTGAGTTGGTGCGACAATGGGGAATGTTAATAGGTATGTAAAATCACTTGAAACTTTGTTATGGTAAAGCTTCTTTATAATACTGATACACTAGTTTTTGTTTTTAACCCCCGACCAAAAAAGGGGTGTTATAAGTTTGACGTCGATGTCTGTCTGTCTGTGGCACCGTAGAGCTTAAACGGATGGGCCGATTTCGATGCGGTTTTTTTATTTGAAAGTTAATATCCGTGTGGATATTCTTAGCTATGTTTGGTTGATATCGATTCAAGGTGGCCGCCACCACAAAATGGCGGACCAAATATTTCTTCACTACCTACCTCAATACTTTTGTAGGCAATTAAATATCTATTTTAAAGTCAAGCCATAAATAACAAAAATTTTAAAAGTCAGTTAAATACAGTTATAAATACATATCTATGCTATGTGGCCTTCATGAGGGATTGCAGAAAAAGAGTTAGTCAAAATTAGTGAACATTCTCCATTTTGGATAGTTGGTGTAGCAATATGTACCTATATGTCGCCGTAAACTTGACAACACTGTCAGATTATAATCTAATGCGTGAAATTATAATATAATATTGGCGGACAATTCACACACAACTGACCCCAAACTAAGCAAAGCTTGTACTATGGCGGTAATATAATCTTACGATAGTTTGCAATCTGACGTTGTTAGATTATTATTTTACGGTTTTTACAATTTTAAGTTGACATCCATACTAATATTATAAATGCGAAAGTAACTCTGTCTGTCTGTCTGTCTGTCTGTCCGTCTTTACCGCCTAAACCAACCAACAGATTTTGATGAAATTTTATACATAGATAGAATAGATCCCGAGAAAGGACATAGGCTACTTTTTGTTCCGAAAAAAGGGTTGAAAGGGTTAAAATAAGGGATGAAAGTTTATATGGAAAACTTCGTCATTGTTGAAGAACTATGAAACTTTACGTCTAGATATTTAACACGAAACCATAAAATGTATGTTTTAGCAGTTTTGTAGTTTCGAACTGTACCTACGGGGGTAGAATTGGGGGTGAAAGTCTGCAAGTTCAATATTATTGAAGATAAAACCATGAAACTTTGTATCTAGACACTTGAAATGGAGTCGATAAACGTTTGTTCCAGCAATTTTATAATTTCTAACTATACGGGGATACTTATATAACCGCTTGATACACTGGCCGCTTTTCGCGTTTTACAAATTTGGCGGGAAAACGGGTGTCAGGTTACATATGTGCGGTGTTTATATTTCGGCATATGAAGTGCCACCTTACTTTTACCCGTTTGAGCCATTTACTCTCAAGAGCGTTTCAAGACGCTTCTAGCGGTATCATTTATTTATAAATTCAAGATGGCCGCCGCTACAAAATGGCGGATAACGTAGGTTTTATCAATCCCATCAACATGGGTATCAAATGAAAGGGCTCAACAAGCAGAATACAATATACTATAAAAATTAAATCCAAGATGGCGGCCGCTACAAAATGGCGGATAACGTAGGTTTTATCAATCCCATCAATATGGGTTTCAAATGAAAGTGCTCAACCAGTAGAATACAACGTACTATATAAAATTAAAATCCAAGATGGCGGCCTCTACACAATGGCGGATAACTTAGGTTTTATCAATCCCATCAACATGGGTATCAAATGAAAGGGCTCAACAAGCAGAATACAATATACTATAAAAAATTAAATACAAGATGGCGGCCGCTACAAAATGGCGGATAACGTAGGTTTTATCAATCCCATCAACATGGGTATCAAATGAAAGGGCTCAACAAGCAGAATACAACATACTATAAAAAATTTAAATCCAAGATGGCGGCCGCTACAAAATGGCGGATAACGTAGGTTTTATCAATCCCATCAATATGGGTATCAAATGAAAGTGCTCAACCAGTATCTAGAATACAACGTATTATATAAAATTAAAATCCAAGATGGCGGCCTCTACACAATGGCGGATAACTTAGGTTTTATCAATCCCATCAACATGGGTATCAAATAAAAGGGCTTGACAAGAAGAATACAGTGCACTATACAACCTCAATATTTAAGATGGGCGCAGCCACTAAATGGCGTATCAGACAGAATTTTTGATAGTCGACGAGATTTCCATGGTGTCTTATCAAATGTTATGCATGATGGACGCTCGATTAAGGCAAATTAAGAACTGCGAAAATGAGTTTTTTGGAGGAGTAAACGTATTACTTTTCGGTAATCTTTACAACTGCCTCCTATAAAATGATCAGGAACACCTGTTTTCAATTCTAATACGAAATTATATATATGAAAGTAACTCTCTGTCCGTCCGTTGCCGCCTAACGCCTAAGCCACTTAAAGAGTTTGTTACAATTTGGTGCACAGATAGACTAGACTTAGAAAAGGACAACGGCGACTTTTTATCACAGAAAAAGAGTTGAAAAGAGTGGAAATGAGGAGTAAAAGTGTGCATGGAAGGATCTTTGCACTCTTTGTATGCTATTTTTAACCGACTTCAAAAAAGGAGGAGGTTATCAATCCAGTTGTATTTCCAATTGTGAATCAATTTAGATGGTTATTTTTTTGGTTGGTAGATTATAGTTCAGAGGTGGTCATATAAATTTTATCGAAATCAGTGGGGCGGTTTTTGAAATATGAGCAACAAACTAAAATTTGCGTTCATGTAATCAGACGATATATCTACTAATATCTACTAATAGACTCTAATAAAATTTGGTGGACCGTCCCAATATGATTTTAAATTAAAGTCTGTTTTTGATTAATTTTTTGAGAACATAGTTTTTTTTTGTAATTTGCCGTGTAAATTGTACATTTATTAATAAATATAAAACTTTGACTTAGACCGATTTTGATTAGGAAACGTGAATTTGTATGGTAGTAGACATACGAGTAGGTACTGCCTCAATTACTTTAATAAATATGTGGCGCGGACGAAGTCGCGGGTAAAAGCTAGTATTTATATATTTTGATTTATAAATGTGTTGAAAGTAACCCACCCTTCCGAGGATTCTTCTTCGCTACTGGAGTCTGCGCTGGAAGATTCGGATCCCGAGCCGCTGCTTTCCGGCTCGGAGTAGAATGTCTTGTTTTTCTGCAATTACATATTGAACATTTATATCAGGAGCCATCAATAAATTACGTCTCACGAATTTCATGATTTTTAACCCTCTCCCGTCATTGTCACAGCTGGTCAGATTTGTGAGACTTCCCCTTAATGCATATAAATTGACTCTAGTAAACATAGCGACACGACAGTGACAGATGCGGCTGAAGAACTAGTATCCAAATAAATAAAGAAAAAATGACAGGAGACAGACAACAGTTCCCTAATCTTTCTTCATTTGACTATCTTTCTCGCTCTGGCACAATCGATGGTCAAGAGTTCACTCCAACGAATCTTTCACTGACGATTGTCACGACGACCTTCATTCACAACCTACGAAAAATTCTGTGTGTCGAAAAATTTGGGGCACCAAAAGAAGTATTCACATAAAAAATTAGCAGTCATAGGAACTGCCGATAGAAGTGAAACTTATAACTCAGAAGTTGATAGATTACTTTGGAAACTACGCGGGTGAAACCGGAGGGCGTGGCCATGAGCATGGTCATTTAGAAATGCGTCAGCCAATGGGAAATGCTAACGCACTTCTAGATAGCCAATGGCCACGGTCTCTAGTTTACCCGAAGATTTCTTATCATACCCGATCGTGACGCTAGAATTCAATTCACAGCCCACGAAGAATCTGTGTGTAGCGCGCCAAAAGAAAATTTCACTTCAAAACTGACTCATTTTACAATCTCAATACATTAAATGTGCCATAGACATTTAGCACTCGTTTGTTAAATGAAACAGACTTTATAAAAGTTTGTCGTTGAAGTAGGGGAAAGTCCTACAGTACCGGCCGGCATCCAGTACCGGCCAGTCAGAGTTTCCTGAGCTCTATAAGAGATGACACTGATATGGTATTTGTCGTTAAAGTAATAAGTTCTTACAAGTATATGCCCCGCGCAGCGGCGACCTGTCGTGACACGCTTACTGACAGTACGCCAATTTGTGTTGCACATGGTGAACGCACGATACACTACTAAAGTTCTGTGGGTGATTACAGAAGTTTATAGAACGAGTTCAAAAGAAGTTAAAACTGGTATGTATTGTCTATTTATATAGCTATTATAAAATATCTTTAATTTCAACTATTTATTTGTAAATTATTTCCTAGGGTCGCACATTACATTTTTTTCGTTCCCTACAGTACCGGCCAAAAAATTGTCCCCCAGTACCGGCCACATTTAGGTTTATTTTGAGTAATATTATTTTCTTATAGGTACACAAATATGCCAGGCGATAATAGTGATGGTGAGACGAAGAAAAAGAAGGGTGATTAGGATCCCACCAATATGCATAAAGCCGTGCAAAAGGTGATCAGTAGTGAAATGAGTGCATGTCAGGCTGCAGAACTTTGTCAGATACCAAGAACTACATTAAATGACAGAATCAGTGCAATTAAAAATAACATAGAGGTGTCCATGAAGCCAGTTTTGGGTCGTTTTCACGAAACTTTCTCATCTGAGAACGAACAAATATTGGCAGAACATGTCAAGTAATTCAAGGAATTTGGCAAATAGATTGATGCCTTTAAACAAGCAGGTTTTTTTTTGTTTCGCTTTCCCACTAGCTGAAAAGTTAAAATTACTTCACCAATCTAATAAAGAGAAGATGTCAGCGGGTAAGGAACGAACTTGGTTTCAGGAAAAGATGTCAGAAAGAAAAGAAAAGATAAGAGAAAAACCAGAGTCCTCCCCTCAGATCAAAATAGGAAGAGACAATTTTTTCTTTGTGCTTTAAACCTCATGAAGAGGATTGGATTCAAAGTGGAAATTGTAAGGTTTGGGTCCATGAGGCTTGTGCAAATATGTCAGAGCTAACAAATCAATAAACTTGCGATTTTTGCGTGGTATAAATGATCATTTTTATGCTGGCCGGTACTGGAGGCCAATTTTTTCAAGTCGATTTTTTCTAAAACTCTAATTTTGCTAATAAAGTTGATTATTTCTAAATAAAATAGTATTTTATTGTTTTTCTTTACAACATTTGAATGCCTTAACACATTTTAGCTGATATTTAACATACAACCTGGAGGATTTTTATTTTATCCTGCTAAAACCTTAAGGCGACGGTACTGTAGGACTCTCCCCTATATGTAGGAAGTAAACGGCGCGGCGTTCAGCGAGCAACACGGAGGGAGTGGGCATACACAGCGTTTCCCCTCTGTCAAGCCCGCGTGGACCATGGAGTTTGATAATATACTGTGGCGTGAGGGCGGGGCTAGATTTGTGAATGGTGCTTTATTTTTCATGTGTTAGTGATTTGGCTGTGTATGATCGGCAATGGATCGGTACAGGTATGTTTTGTATGTAATAGTGCGGCTTTGCGCTAGTGTGCAACTTTCCCCCCTCCCGCAAGAAATGACAGAAAGATTTGAACAATATGTTTTAGCTAAGGCTAATCCCTTCCGTGCTTGCGCGGAAGATCAAGTTGCTGGATGCCGGCGGTGTATGCTCCGCTCGCAGCCGCGTCGCAGTCCGCTGTCAGCTAGTGTCAGCCGCTGTCAGCTAGTGTCAGCTGCTGTCAACTACTGTCAGCTAGTGTCAGCTGCTGTCAACTGCTGTCAGCTAGTGTCAACTGTGTCAGCTAGTGTCAGTTGCTGTCAGCTACTGTTAGCCAGTGTCAGCGGCTGTCAGCTAGTGTCAGCTGCTGTCAGCTAGTGTCAGCTGCTGTCAACTGCTGTCAGCTAGTGTTAGCTAGTGTCAGCTGCAGTCAGCTAGTGTCCGCTAGTGTCAGCTGCAGTCAGCTGCTGCCAGCTAGTGTCAGCTGCAGTCAGCTAGCGTCAGCTGCTGCCAGCTTTAGGGACTGACCGGCGGAGTCCTCGGGGCGCGGGGCGCGGGCTCGTGCGCGGGCGCGCGCAGGGCGGCGTGCAGCGCGGCGCGCGGCGCGGCCGGCAGCGCGCGGTACCCGCCCGCCGCCGCGCCGCAGTACGCCGACAGCGAGCCCAGCGTCAGCTGCTGACGATCTGCACACACCACGACACACTCTGAACCAAGCTAGCTGACACCGCAACGAATTTCCTCTCCCGTGTATTTATTTTTAAATTGTATGCATTGAATTGAATTGCAGGATTAGTCAGCGTTCGCACCGGCTGACTAATCCTTCTACCACAGCATTAAATTTAAAAATGTGTACAAAATATTAAAAAAAAAAATGTATATGTAGTCCAAAGTGAATCGCTGACACGACAAGAAGAAGAAGAATTTTTAAATTTTGATGTGGAACATTTATAGTTACACGTAAAACTGATTTCTCACGTGGCGACGCATGCCGTGGAGACGCATCGCCACGCTATACGATGGTATATAATTATACAGTCTATATGCAGTAGTGCGTACGCGGTGGCGACGCGTCGTCATGCGCAATCGACTGTGCGATTCTCTCCCACTCGAACCGGCGTTAATTAAAAAGTGACGAGACGAACAGGACATGTATCTGATGGTAAGCAACACGCCTGCCACATAACAGCACAGTGACACGCAACTATTGGAACATGAAAGTCCAAATCATTACCTAGCACTGCACTGCGCTCGTCACCCAGAGATCTAAATCTAATGTCTAAGCCCTTTAATTTCTCTGGAAACATTGCCTTCAAACCGGAACACAGTAATGTTTGCACATTACTGCTTGGCGGTAGAATACCTGGCAAAGTATGGATTAGGCTAGGCTTACTTCACAAGTTACCTTTGAAACTGCTCTCGACTGTAGGCTTCGGTTTGTCCGGCCTGAACACCTCCGCGGCGTACATCGCCAGCCGGCTTCCCGCCGTCGGGTCCACGAATCTCTTCAACAGGCGCGCCCGGTCGCGCACGTCGTAGCTCGCGTCGTAGCGCGCGAGCGTGAGCACGTAGCGGCACATCGGGAGCGTGGCCGGCTGCGTGAGAGACAGCTTCACGGCTAGCGAGAGCAGCTGCAGTTTTACTAGCTCGTCCTAAAATAGACACAATTTTGCTACACTTAGAGTACACATTAGGCTGGGTGTTCGACAGCTTTACGGCCAGGTAGTGTTACCATCTAATCCTAAAATAGACGTTATTTTTGGACATAAATCACATGAAGTCAGTTATTTTATTCGGCCGTGTCAGGCTGGGTGAAAGACAGCTTCACGGCTAGGGACCGGGTAGGGGCTAGAGTTTTACTAGCTCGTCCTAAAATAGACGTTATAGCGTTATTTTTAAAGTACATATCAGGATGGACAGACTCACGACCTAGTAGTTTTACCAGTTCCTTCTAAAATAGACGGTATTGTGTTACACTTCAAGCACAGGGTCATATTTAATAGCGCACTGACATAAGCATGTCGTAGCTCGCGTCGTAGCGTGTGTACGTAGCGACACAACGGGAGTGTGGTCGGCTGCGTGAGAGACAGCTTCACTTACCGTAGCGCGAGTAGCTGGAGTTTTACTAGCTCGTGCTAAAATAGACGTTACTTTGTTACACTTAAAGGGAGAAGAGGGGTTTAGATATTTGTGAAAATGCTTTCTAGTGAGGCGCAGCCACTGACCTGGTCCGCGAAGTTGGCAGCCATGTGCGCGAGGACCGCGGCGGCGCGCGGGTGCTTCGCCCCGTGCTCGGCCACCAGCCACACGGCCGCCGCGCGCGCGCTCGCTGCCAGTCTGGGAACACGAAAACACACCACAACATCTCAATTAATAGTAAATAGTAGCCATTCTGGCACAAGTGTGTGATGTTTGTAATTACCGCTGAGGTGCCATTGAGAACCGACCCGTTAGGTGAGGGCCTTAACAGAGCCGAGAAAGGTGTTCATGATTAGTTAAAAAGGGAAGTAGGAGTCTCACCGGTCGGTCCGCAGTAGCTTGGCGGCGCGCGCGACGGCCGCGCGCGCAGGCGCCGCCCCACCCCCTACTACCCGCTTCACCACCACCACCGCCTCGCATACCACCCACTCTGCGGCAAACAGACACACATTGATTAACATATACTTTTTTCATCATTCATATTTACGTGGGATATTACGTTCTCAAAAGTTTTGCGAAATAAAATGCGAATGCGAATAAAATGTTCAGTAAGTAAATGTTTTACTGAAACTTTTAAAGTACTCAGTACCAGCCTCTGTATAAAATTGAATGTGCCTAAACCAGGTTTCGAAACATTTTTCCAGTCCGTCGCAGACACCTCGTTTACGACCTGCTTAAACGTTAAAAGCGAATCTTCTGGCGAGGAAACTTGTATGCCTTTGGCCTGATTTTTATTTTCAGGAATAGAAAGAAGAAGAAGACACGGGTTAGGGATTTTGTTTCTGGATCGTATAAATTCAGAACTCATCAGCAATTTGTAGTCTAGAATAACACATAAGCGCTACTTATTGTCCCGAAAAAATGCAGTTTCTGAAGAAACAAATATTAAAACAGGATCTGAACCGTATGAACCGGATGGTTGAAATTTGAAACACAACTAGGTTATAGTATTGTATGATTATAACCTAGAATAGAACATTTTATTTTAAATGGAAAACAAACAGGGGTTTCAACAACAAAACTCAAGTACACAACAAAAAAATTATCCTCATTTCTATCCTATTACTATTATCTACAAATACAAAATACAAAATCATTTTATTGACCCATACAAACTGTTTTCTAGAGGTAAGATAAGATGATCCATTGGTCTGAAAACATTTAAATACCGCGATTGACCCATACATATTTATTAAAAACTGGCCTCTTCTTCTAGAGGCATGCAATTCACGTTTCTAATCAAAATCAGTTTCCATTGGTCTGAATTAATAAATGTACAATTTACACGACAAATTACAAAACTTTAATTTAAAATCATATTGGGACGGTCCACCAAATTTTATTAGAGTCTATTAGTAGATATTAGTAGATATATCGTCTGATTACAAAATTTTAGTTTGTTGTTCATATTTCAAAAACTGCCCCACTGATTTCGATAAAATTTATATGACCACCTCTGAACTATAATCTACCAACCAAAAAATAACCATCTAAATTGATTCACAATTGAAATACAACTGGATTGATAACCTCCTCCTTTTTGAAGTCGGTTAAAAAATAGCATACAAAGAGTGCAAAGATCCTTCCATGCACACTTTACTCCTCATTTCACTCTTTTCAACTCTTTTCTGTGATAAAAAGTCGCCGTTGTCCTTTCCTAAGTCTAGTCTATCTGTGCACCAAATTGTAACAAACTCTTTAAGTGGCTTAGGCGTTAGACGGCAACGGACAGAGAGAGCTACTTTCATATATATAATTTCGTATTAGAATTGAAAACAGGTGTTCCTGATCATTTTATAGGAGGCAGTTGTAAAAGATTACCGAAAAGTAATACGTTTACTCCTCCAAAAAACTCATTTTCGCAGTTCTTAATTTGCCTTAATCGAGCGTCCATCATGCATAACATTTGATAAGACACCATGGAAATCTCGTCGACTATCAAAAATTCTATCTGATACGCCATTTAGTGGCTGCGCTCATCTTAAATATTGAGGTTGTATAGTGCACTGTATTCTTCTTGTCAAGCCTTTTATTTGATACCCATGTTGATGGGATTGATAAAACCTAAGTTATCCGCCATTGTGTAGAGGCCACCATCTTGGATTTTAATTTTATATAGTACGTTGTATTTTACTATTTGAGCACTTTCATTTGATACCCATATTGATGGGATTGATAAAACCTACGTTATCCGCCATTTTGTAGCGGCCGCCATCTTGGATTTCAATTTTTTATAGTATATTGTATTCTGCTTGTTGAGCCCTTTCATTTGATACCCATGTTGATGGGATTGATAAAACCTACGTTATCCGCCATTTTGTAGCGGCCGCCATCTTGGATTTCAATTTTTTATAGTATATTGTATTCTGCTTGTTGAGCCCTTTCATTTGATACCCATATTGATGGGATTAATAAAACATAAATTATCCGCCATTTTGTAGCGGCGGCCATCTTGAATTTATTTAAGTACATTAATTATAAATAAATGATACCGCTAGAGGCGTCTTGAAACGATCTTGAGAGTAAATGGCTCAAACGGTAAAAGTAAGGTGGCACTTCGTATGCCGAAACATAAACACCGCACTTATGTAACCTGACACCCGTTTTCCCGCCAAATTTGTAAAACGCGAAAAGCGGCCAGTGTATCAAGCGGTTATATAAGTATCCCTGTATAGTTAGAAATTATAAAATTGCTGGAACAAACGTTTATCGACTCCATTTCAAGTGTCTAGATACAAAGTTTCATGGTTTTATCTTCAATAATATTGAACTTCCAGACTTTCACCCCAATTCCACCCCGTAGGTACAGTTCGAAACTACCAAACTGCTTAAATATACATTTTATGGTTTCGTGTTAAATATCTAGACGTAAAGTTTCATAGTTCTTCAACAATGACGAAGTTTTCCATATAAACTTTCATCCCTTATTTTAACCCTTTTAACCCTTTTTTCGGAACAAAAAGTAGCCTATGTCCTTTCTCGGGATCTATTCTATCGATGTATCAAATTTCATCAAAATCTGTTGGTTGGTTTAGGCGGTAAAGACGGACAGACAGACAGACAGAGTTACTTTCGCATTTATAATATTAGTATGGATAATAATAGTCAGCTGATAAAGTCTTCTTCTTCTTTTTTCATTTTTAACTTTTAATCGGTTGTATCATATATGTCATCTGATTCATCGTCTATTAATTTCTGGCTTCTATCCCGTTGTGCTATGTTAGTATGATATGTTTGGTGAGCACAATTACGCCAACGTCTTTTGCTTCAGCAGGATGATGTTATGGACTTTGACAAGTGTGTGGTTTCATGTAGAATCCAAGGTCTTGCAGTAGTAGCTCTTGCAGTTCAGCCGTGTGAGCAATGACAAAGAATGTCATTATGTATAGAAATATGCTATATATATCTACTAGACGAGTAAAAAAAACGCTGCTAGTAGGTAATTTAAGATATTATTATACCTACCCATTGTTGCAAATTATTATCAAGCTGAAGAGACAGCGGGCCGGACACGTCTGTCCCAGACCTGGTAATCGTTGGAGTGGACGGGTTCTGCAGTGGAGACCGCGAATCGGTGAACGTAGTGTAGCACGTCCTGAGACTCGATGAAGTGACGATATTCTAAAAGCAGCTGATGGCGGTTGGAGACGGAAGACCGAGGATCGGGCTGAGTGGCGCATCATGGGAGAAGCCTATGTCCAGTAATGGACAAATACAGGCTGATAATGATGATTTTCGCGAATAAAGTAACGATGAATTAGGAAAAAAACAGTCATAGGAAACTATATACTTGCCGATAGAACTGAAAACTAATAGATCGAATTTGATAGAATTTGGAAAATACGCTGGTGAAAACGGAGGGCGTGCCCATGAGCATGATGCTGACGCATTTCTAAATGGCCAATTGCCATGGTTTACCCGAAGATTACTTATCATTCCCGAGTGTGACCCTAGAATTCAATTCACAGCTCATGAAAAATGTGTCTGAGGCGCGCCAAAAGAAGTATTCATTTCGAAAACATCATATTAGAGGGAATTCAGTGATTTACCGTCTTTGCTGGACAGCAGATGCAGTAGCCCGTTGAGGCAGACCTCAGTCTCGGCGGGTATGGCGACCGCGAGCCGGCCGATGGCCTGGATGGTGTGCGCCGCGCACGCGCGGTCGCTCGACGTCACGTACGTCTGGAACTCTCGCAGAACCACCGCCGCGCTCGCCTCCGTCGCCAGGTTGGTGAGGATCTCCAGCTTCAGCAGCTTGATGTGCGTCGGGTCCGATGTACGGACGAAGAATGATTTGAGAAATGGCTCGAACAAAAACTGCAAACAATATAGACATTTGTTTTTTTTTTTTGAAGTGAACTTTTCTTGGCGCACCCAGTTTTCGTGGGTTGTGATTTGAGCTAAAGCGTCACGTTTGTAAGTGAAATATTCGTTCAGATATCCAACGGTGAAGGATTTTTTATTTATAATATACTAGATGTCCGTCCCGGCTTCGCCCGTGGTACATAAATAACACTCATCGGGATCCCGTACATATCCAACGGTGAAAGAATGACTGAAATCGGTTCAGTCATACCTGAGAATATCGCTTTCAAAAAAAAAACCTCTTCAGCTACCTGCTACGCCACCTGCCGGAAATTGGTCGTACCAACTCAGATTTAGAAACAAATTTGATTACTAAAAGCCGAGTCACACAGGGGCGGGAGCCGCGAGAAAGCGATCGCGATCCGGGACGGGAATTTTTGTAATATTCGAATTTGTATGCAACCTGACACATAGCAAGCGGGAGCGATCCGGCGCGATGCGATTTCCCGCGCGACAAGATCGTGACGACAAACAAGAGATCGCTTCGCCATGCTTCGCGGGAAGGACGTGCGACGGACGGCCGGCGCGGGCGCTGTATTCTACGGTAGTCAGTACAAGCTGTCACACAGGACAGAGCGTTCGCGTAGCGATCGCGATCCCATCTCACGAGTTGTATTTTTTACAACGTAAGGTCGTGAGCAATTTGATCGCTTTTGGTGTCACACCGGCTGTGTTCTCGCCATCTGCCCGCCGCGGGCTGCGGGCAGTAGCTCTGTGTGACATGATACGGACCGCTATCGCTTTGCACTCGATCGCTATCGGATCGCTTTCTCGCGGCTCCCGCCTCTGTGTGGCCCGGCTTTTATATTCCATGACGCAATTTTGGACATTGGCGAAATTACGGTGACATTACCGAATGGAACCCAAAAGAAAAAAATGAAGTTGACGCAATCTTAGACACATGCTGTCATGTCAAAGCACACTACGAAAACTCTCAAAAAGGATAATTTTTGTTATTTTTTTCCCGTTTTTGTTACATTCTTGATTCATGCTCCGCTTCTATTGATAGTAGCGGTATGTTCTTTAGCCTATAGCCTTCCTCGATAAATGGACTATCTAATAGAAAAAGAATCTTTCAATTCGGACCCGTACTTCCCGAGATCCTAGCGTTCAAACAAACAAACTCTTCAGCTTTATAATATTAGTATAGATTCTATTATATAAAATTCTAATATTAAGTCAAAGTCAAAGTCAAAGTACTTTATTCATAAATGTACAATTTAGACAAATGTATTTTTATTAGGAAGTATTGGGTCCTAATATTTGAGCATTCAAACAAAACACTTCTACAGCTTTATGTATTAGTACATAGATTTTTATTAAAATAAAAACTTATTTTGGCGCACTACAAACCACACAAATGTCTTTTTTTTTAATTTATTCTTGGCCATGTACCTGTACTTCTTCAGCCGCATCTCTCACTGTCGTGTCGCTGTATTAACTGTTTTCAATGTATGATATGTAATAGTTTTAATTTCTAATTATTAAAATTATTCAACAGTTTTCAATAGTTATTTCTTATTTTAGTTTTCACTTCTGTTGTTTTAAGCATGACACGAATTTTTAGTCATCTCGCATATTGCACACAATAGGCTATAGATAGATAGATAGATCACTTACTTTATTGCACAATTAATCGCTAAAGTAGCGCTATCTTTCGATTTCTTCCCGTCGACCGTAGAATGATAAAAAAGAAATTAATAATGGAAGACAGGGAGTACAATTAGGAGTACATAGATACTTCCGAATGATAATCTGATATTAATAACTAACAATTAATTATATATAGACTATACACACATATGTTTTATAAAGAAATTCAAAAATTCAAGGAGTTGTCTATACTATAGGTACGAGTACCCACCCTCTTGGTGACGGTGATGGCCGCGATGGCGTTGAGCACCACGCTCTGCACCTCGAGCGGCGCCCGCAGCAGCCGGATCAGGGCCTTCGCCACCGGCTGCAGCTCTTGCTCTGAAACAACGATCATATACGATAACAACTAGTTCTATAAACATACATACATAGCCTCGCGGCGGTACATAGCCCATAGCACATAGGATCACATATTTCACCTTTTGAAGGTGAAATAATTTTTGAAATAGGTTTTGTAGTTCCTGAGATTGCCGGGTTCAAACAAATAAACTCTTCAGCTTTATAATCTCTATATATAAAAATGTTATGTTGGTTTGTGTACGCTTCAAAAACTCAAAAAGTTTTGCACCGATCGAGCTGAAATTTTAGAATGATATATAATCCGCATCAAGGATTGTTTTTATCTAATTTTTACATCACAATGTGCCACAGCGAAACGTGGCAGGGTACAACTAGTATTAGTATAGATTCAGACCAGACCCGGATAGTGATTTACATGTATAATATCACCATAACAATTGGTCATTCCTGAGAATATCGCTTTCAAACAAAAAACCTCTTCAGCTACCTGCTACGCCACCTGTCGGAAATTTGTCGTACCAACTCAGATTTAGAAACAAAAAGGTGTTTATATTCAAGATGTATGTAATCTGTGATATTCAATGACGCAATCTAAGACACATGCTGTCATGTGTCATGTCAAAGCTCGAAACGTACGAAATCTCTCAAATAGGAATATTTTTCCCGTTTTTGTTACATTTCTGATTCATGCTCCGCTTCTATTAATAGTAGCGATATGTTCTATAGCCTATAACCTTCCTCGATAAATGGACTATCCAATAGAAAAAGAATCTTCCAATTCGGACCAGTACTTCCCGAGATCCTAGCGTTCAAACAAACAAACAAACTCTTCAGCTTTATAATATTAGTATGGATATATATATTCGGGACTGGTCCGGTTGGTGGTGGTGTATATATATATATTTTTTTTAATGAATAGTGACGAAACGAGCATGACATGTGCCTGATGGTAAGCAACATGTCTGCCACATAACAGCACAGTGACACGCAGCTATTGGAACAGCAGTGGGAACATTTAGTGGGCTCGTGATGGTAAAGCTAGGGTGTGGTCTCACCGGGCCCGCAGTGGTAGAAGAGCTGGGCGACGGCCATGACGACGCCCGCGTTCCTGCTCTGCAGCAGCGGCTTGGCGGCGCGCAGCAGCAGGCGGTGGTCGGGGTCCAGCGCGGGGGCGCTCCGCCGCCGCCCCGAGGACGCGCTGTCGGCCTCCGGGTCCGACTCGCTCTCCGACGAGTACGTCTGACACAATACGGTACAATCCTCAAAAATACTAATAACTCCATTAGTTAGATTGCTAAAATATTGTACACGTTTTTTTCTTTTGTTTCAAAAACCCAATATAATAATGTGTTCAGGGCATTACTGGGGCTGCCACGACGATGTAGGGCGTCGAGGATGTTTGCAGACGCACATACAGACGGTTTCGCGGCGATTTTGCGTAAGCGAGTCACATCACTGATGGGCCGCGTGCGGGGCAGCCCTAACAGATATCTACAACTGTTTGCCTCGAGGATGGATCTGGACTGCCCAATCATGCAACACTGGACCAAGCTGCGTGTTGAGCATTCCGGATCCATGCCTCAATATAGACATCTGTAGTTTTTATAATTTAATTTCGTTCTCAATTTATAATTTTTATTATTTTGAAATTTATGACATAATTTAATTTGAGTGATTTTGTTGTAGATTTTAATTAAAGTTTTTTAAATTGTATTTATATGGACTGGTTTTGAAATAACTGATTAATTATTATTAAAAACAAAAAATTACGAAGATACAGTGCTTAGAAGTTTCACGTGACGTCACTCGTGGGTACGATTTTTACCCAGAAATGACGTCACGACCCCCCCACTCTACATGTTTGAGTTTGAAGTTTTCTACACCTCTGTCGATTTTGAACATTTTGTAGAAACTACAATATTTTCAAAAATCTTGTTTCTTTGTAAATCAAAGGTTATCTGAAGAGATCGCTTTTGATAAGATTTTGTAGCCCATAATGGGTGTTTGTTAAACAACTTTGTTTGTGGTGCCAATAAAGTGTTTTTGTATTGTATTGTATTGTATTTTTCCATGATCTAGCTAACGGATTAATTCGTTTTTCTAGCCACTTTGCCTATTGAGATAACGACTGGCTCAAAAATATACCATTTAAATCAGTCTGTCAGTTAGACTATTAGATAGTCAGTGGCAACGTCATAAAAAAAACATTGATAAAAAAATTATTGCATATCAATCGAGTGGAAAAGAGATAGATGCGGCGCAAGCGTACAATGAGCGTAACGGGACACTTTCGTGCGTACAGCCGACGTTCATCAATCTATTAGACGTTGTCACGTCAAAATGTATAATACCCCTCGTCTCACTTTGATCATCATCTCGGAACATTCCATTTTGTGACGGGATTTTATACCAATTTTGTTCTATTGTAGTAACATTCGTTTCCAAACAAATATTACTACTACTAAAATAAATATTAGTGGACAATTCACACAAAACACCATCTGACCCCAAACTAAGCAAAGCTTGTGTGATGGCAGCCAGATAGCTGATATAATACTTATATAGTTTTAAATACATACTTATTATACATAGAAACACCCAGACACAGTGCAAACATTTGAATTCATCACACAAATATTTGCACTGGTGGGATCGAACCCACGACCCTCGGCTTCGCAGGCAGAGCTACTACCAACTAAGCCACTAGGGCAGTCTACTGCTGAACACACTTAGTGTAACATCCGGTCACAAAATGGAATCTTCACGAACGACCAAAGTTAGAAGGGGATTCACAGGTAAAACCTTCGATATAAATCAAAAGATGTGCCCTGAGCACCTTGAAAATGTTAACAAACTGCGTTTCTGTATGTAGCGTGAGTGGTTTATAATTATCAATCCACTTGATCCCTAGAATCGCTAGTGGCGAGGTATGTCGCGGTTATACTTATTTTGGTTGTTGACGACTCGCGATTGGTATAATTTGGCGATTGGACGTTTATAAACGTCCAGCGTTCACAGCAGCTTACAACCAACTAAAACGGAAAGAGTGAGCTCACTCTTCCTAACGATAACATAATTCCGTGCCGTCATAAGATTGGGATGGATAAAACGCCGTAGAGCGATCTGTGTGAAGGTGTAATAAGCGCAGTCACCTCTTCGTTGGGGTCGGGGAAGCAGGTCCGCGCGTACACCGTGAGCACGTTCAGCAGCGTGAGCTGGCCCCACTCGTCCACGTCGGCCAGCAGGGAGCACAGCTTCCTGGGGAGACGAACATATCCCGTCGCATTTTTTACATAATAAACTTACAACTCTATTGGAAAGGAAGTAGGTTGATAAGGACCATTTTTCGCCATTGATACATCGAAAAACTAACTGATTTCAAAATATTTTGACAAACAAATACACGTTTGTGTATATGTTTGTCAATTTCAATTTATTTAAATTGACAAACACAACAAACGTTCAAATTATAAACAATTTTTTTTTAATCACAATTCACGACTCTAGTGTGGTACACAAACAAACAGCATGAAACCATGTTTGCCACATCTGTAGCTTTTAAAAGACAAGACATAGATATATTTACTACTTAATTTATTAAAGTAGCAATTGGCGAACTTATCACTAAAACAACCATCTCTACCAGGCAACCGAAATTATTACTTTTAAACTTTTACCATTTGATAACATTGCAAAAAGATGGTGGTGACGCTGTCGAAACGTCGATGTAATAAAAAAATATGTGTGATGTAAGACAGCACGGTAGAAGTGAAAAGATATAAGATTAATAAACTATTAAAACTTATCAATTATATTGTTAATTAAAATTAAAAATGATTACATATTATGTATATTGCACATTATAGTAAGCACAGCGACACGACAGTGACAGCTGACGGACAGCGAGACAGTAGCAGCTGACAAAAGGCTCATAAGCAATGACTCTCTTCTGCGAAAAAGACTACAAAGTCTTGATCATCGCCGAAAAATTGCCAGCCTATCGGTTTTTTATCGGATACACTTTGGAGAGTGTGCGACTGATTTGCATGATCTGATACCACCTTGCCCTTTTTTCTATCGGAATGCTCGTAGCTCGAAAAAGCGACATCGTTTCATGGTTGATGTTTCAAAGACACAAACGAAGAGATTTGACTCTACTTTTGTGATAAGAACGTCTAGGCTGTGGAATACGTTGCCTGAGTGGGTTATCCCCGATGGTTACAATCTTTGTGTCTTCAAATCGAGAGTGAATCGGTTTCTTCTAGGTAAACACGCTCCATCGTAGACCGCATCGTCGCTTAACATCAGGCGAGATGGCGGTCAAGTGTAGGTAAACCTATAAAAGTTAAAAATAAAAAAAAACTATCTTTCTCGCTCTGGCACATTCTGCAGTCCCGATTTCACGAATAAAAGTGGTCAAGTGCGAGTCGGACCCGCCCATGAAGGCGTCCGTAGCAGCATGTAACATAACATAAAAGTTCTTGTAGTCCGTTGTTACTTTAATCAGTGTTTTAACAATAGTCAATTTATGACGTTATTATTATTATTACTACTAGCCTAGATTGTCCCACTGCAGGGCAAAGGCCTCTCTTCCCTCCTTCCAGATAGCCCGATTTACGGCTTTGGTGGCCCAGTTTCTATCTTGGGATTCTAGTTCGTCACGCCACCTTCGTCTGGGTCGACCCGGAATTTATGACGTATTAAAATAAAACTATTTACTAGATCTCATTCAAACAAATTTTCGTTGATAGTTTATAATGTACATCATACACTTTTATTTTAAATTTTAGTATAATGGCTCCCATCATATTTAGCAAAATAACTTAAATGTTGAAAAGTTTAAATATACACTTAAAAGATCTGATTCAAACAAATTTTCGTTGATAGTATTTACATTTTTATGTATAATGACAATTTTAATTGCTACATTTATTAATTGATTATAACATTCTACATCTTAATTTGACATTTTTTTTATTATACTTTTTTTTATGTCATTACTGAAAAAATCCTGTATAATAAAATTTGTACGCCGAAATAGGCAAGAACATGTGATACAAAACTCGAATTACATCTGTACACGGCAGTAAATGTATGTGCTACGACCTCTAACAAATATTTGATTTGATTTGATTTAGAAGTTAGAGAGGGAGGCACACTTTTTACCACTTTGGAAGAGTCCCTCGCGCAAACTATTCAGTTTAGAAAAAAATATGTTTGAAACCTCAATATCATTTTTGATGACCTATCCATAGATAACCCACACGTAAGGTTTTGATAAAAAAAAATTGAGTTTCAGTTCTAAGTATGGGACACCTCTAAATTTTTTTGTGTTTTTTCTATTTTTTTTTTAATCAAAATCTTAATGCGGTTTTCAGATTACATCTACTTACCAAGTTTCAATAGTATAGCTTTTATAGTTTCGGAGAAAAGTGACTGTGACATACGGACGGACAGACAGACAGACATGATGAAACTATAAGGGTCCCGTATTTTGCTACGGAACCGTAAAAAATCTGTGTGTGTTGCGCCAATAAAAATTTTCACTCCAAAAATACTAGAGACTAGATCTTGCTTGAAGGTAAAACCCGCCATCATACCTGTAGCTCTTGTGTATGAGGCTGATCCGCTCCGGGCAGACCTCGGAGAAGGCGATGGCCGCCGACCCCACCACCAGCGGCGCCTTGTCCGACAGCAGCTTGTCGATGATGGACACCAGCTCTTCCTTCTGCTCCGGGTCTAAACTGCAAACAACAGAAAACTTCATCAAATGTACTCTTTTGCCGATAGTAGTGAAAACAACTTTAAATTTGATAGCTCAATTAACGTAGTACTTCGCTAAAACCGCAGATGGCGCTGCAATAAAAAAAAATCACCCTAGCTACACGTTTTCTCATAATTGTTATTTAATGTTTCATTTACTACATCATTTTGGACTACGCAAGAAGTTGAAATTTTCTCTATGTAACTATTTTAGCCGTCAATAATATTATTTTTTTAACTCGTCATATCATTTCGTTTACAATTACTACATCCATACATGAGTCATGTGCGTAATGTGCTAACTTAAAAACGGTGAAGGAAAACATCGTGAGGAAACCAACATTTATCTAGAATCTTTCGAAGTCATGCGGCATCCACCAACCCGCACTGGGCTACCGTGGTGGATTATGATGTTAACTCTGTTCTTGCGAGAGAAGGCCCGAGTCCCCGCAGCGGGAATATTTAGTGGGCTGCTTATGCTAATCTATCTATGTAATCTTTTTTTTTTTTTTTTTTATTAATCTTTTTGTATTTTTTTTACTGTGGACCTCATAACGAAGCTCAAAGTCACACAGCGAGCTATGGAGAGGGCTATGCTCGGAGTCTCTTTGCGCGACAGAATCCGTAATGAGGATATTCGCAAAAGAACGAAAGTGGCCGACATAGCTCAAAGAGTAAGCAAGCTGAAGTGGCAATGGGCAGGCCACATCGCTCGCAGAACTGACAACCGATGGGGAAGAAAGGTTCTCGAGTGGCGACCACGAATCGGAAGACGCAGTGTTGGACGGCCTCCCACTAGATGGACAGATGACCTCATAAAGGTCGCTGGAAACCGCTGGTTGCAGGTTGCGCAGGGCCGTTTGTTGTGGAAATCTAGGGGGGACCTGACCTGGACCGGGGGCCTATGTTCAGCAGTGGACGTCTTGCGGCTGATGATGATTGATCTATGTAATCTTTAAAATAAAACTAACAAAATACCATCAGTGCAGTTCAAAATACTCTCACATCATACGCGTAAGCATGCGGGTTATACCTACCGGCGCATACAATATAGCAGCGCCTCGGGACTTTACTCGTTCCGTTCCCTTTGTTTTCTCCTGATAATAAGTAACCGTCCCAGACTACAATGTTAATTTTTAATTATATTCCAGATTTCAGCCCAACCCATTAGGTTTTATTTATTGGTAAGATTTTATTTATTGATAAGATTTAGAAGCCTGAGGATTTGTAGAACCAACCTGTACAGTTTCGGTATGGCGTGAGCGGCGGTCTTCCGGACGTAGGGGCTCATGTCGCTGGCGGAGTCCCGGATGGCCAGCATCACGATGGGGACTATCATCGTCACTCGGATGGACGACAGCACTCGCAGGGCGCTCGCACGGATCAGCTGGTTGGGATCCTGGGGCAACGAGTAGACATTCATGGATTAGACTTTTTTTTACTCCCCGACCAAAAAAGGGGTGTTATAAGTTTGACGTCGATGTCTGTCTGTCTGTTGTCTGTGTGTGTGTCTGTCTGTGGCACCGTAAAGCTCAAACGGATGGGCCGATTTCGATGCGGTGTTTTTTATTTGAAAGTTAATATTCGTGCGGATGTTCTGAGCTATGTTTGGTTAATATCGATTCAAGATGGCTGCCGCCACAAAATGGCGGAGAAAATATTTCTTCACAGCCAACCTCAATATGGGTATCAAATGAAAGGACTTGACTAGTAGAATACTATACCTACAGTATAAAAAGAATGTTGTGCAGATAACAAATCTGATGGGGTAGTCTTGACTAGTAGGGGTTAATCGAAAAATTTCTTTTTTACTTCTTTAAAATTTGTTCTTGTAACAAAAGGTAGTGAACAAAATTTTAATTTTGTTTTTGGCACACCACAAGCAGATTTTTCGTGGGATGTGAATTGAACTCAAGCGTCACGTTCGTAAATGAAAGAAATCTTCGGGTAAACTCGGGACCATGGCCATCTAGAAACGCTGGCGCATGGTCATGGTCATGACCACTCCCTTCAGTTTTCAAGTCCGGTTCTCCAAGTCCAGCACTGGTAGATATATAGTTAGTCGAAGTTACGGCTGGTATAGTCGGGAGAACCGCCGATCTAGTGCCCCTGGTTCTTACCCCATGGTCAAAACTGTCTTTTCGAACGCTGCTAACTTAGAAATCCTTGTTAAAAAGCATTGTGAGAAAACCGATCTGTTGCTAGAAACTTTCGACGTCATGTGCCATCCACCAACCCACACTGCTGGATTGTGGCATTGACATTGACTTGCGATAGAAGGCCCCGAATCCCAACAGTGCGAAAATTTTGTGGGCTGCTTATGCATGTAGAGAATGTGTTTGGAGAAGGCTATTGACACGTTTCGTGTTTTATGTTCGTAATATTTGCACATTACTGATTGGTGGCAGAATAACTGGCAAAGGTGTTGTAATTTCTCAGGCGGAGTCATGCACTCTGCTTGAAATGGGTCGTCAGATGCGTTTGAACTTTTACCTATTCTAAGCATCATCAGTACCTACACACCTTAAAAAGGATATAATATTATATTTCACATTGAAAACTTTTTTGTCACATTGTTTTTTTACTATTTGATGTGTAAATTGATCATTTATGACTAAAAAACTTTGAATAAAGTCAAAGCTGTAATGAAGTAAGGATGATTTGATGAGTAACCTTGAGGGCACGCTGGAACGTGCTGATGGAAAGTAGTGCAAGGTCCTGCTGTTCCTCCGCGTACCGCACCAGGTACACGTAGACCAGCTTCTTCACTTCGATATTCTTGGACACAACATTCTTCACCACAGCTGGGAACCTGATTGAAAAAATATAATTTACTATTTATAATTAATAATTTATAATAATATA
This sequence comes from Ectropis grisescens, assembly GCA_017562165.1. Taxonomy (NCBI): domain Eukaryota; kingdom Metazoa; phylum Arthropoda; class Insecta; order Lepidoptera; family Geometridae; genus Ectropis; species Ectropis grisescens. The sequence goes on along the minus strand of CM029787.1, from coordinate 24,118,518 downwards.
ATAATATTTATTTTAAAAAATTTGGTAGAAACCCAAGGGAGTAGGTATTTATTTTAATTAGGTAAAACCCCCCTTTACGAAATTTACGAAAATTGTGCAAATAGTGTAAAAAAGGAGTAAGTGATTTAGCAACTAGATACTAATATTTTTTTTAAATTATGCATTTAAATATTCAATAAAAAAACATTACACACGCTACAATGTAGTTGACGCACGCTAATAAACCAGGCTCAGTTGCAGCCTGCAATTTTGGAGGGGGTCACCAGTACATAGCCTCAAATTTGGGACGGGGACGGGGTCACCAGTTCACAGTCTCAGATTTTTCATGTCCCTAGTGATGTCATGTCCTTCCTTCAGACCGTGCCTGTCACAAGCACTCTTTTGTTGATTGTTGAAATCTGTGGTTAAATTGCCAATCATATCCTTCCTACTAATATTATTGATATTTGTTGCTCCATCACATAATGATGTATGAATGGATTGGGTCCAAATTCAGAACAGTCAGATATAGGTACTGGGGAAATCCACAATGGCCTTCTCTCACAAGGAGTCAAGCCCATAATCCACCACACTGGCCCAATGCAGGTTGGTAAATAACACTTGACCTTGAAAAATCCTAGGTACATAATGGTTTCTTCCTATGTTTTCCTTCACCATTTTCAAGTTAGCAAATCCTGTGGGCACACCTAGTACATAACTAACTTACAGATCAGATGCATCTCTCCCTTTAGCTATCATTCCAATGATCCTCTTCATCGCCTCCAGCTTCAGGGAATCTTTGGATCCGTCCAGCATCTGCTTGAGGTCATCATTTCTGAAATACATTAAAAAATAGAGTCATTAAAGGGGCTTGATGGTGTCATATGCATATACAGTAATATTGGAAACTGCACCAGTACGAAGTTTACTAATAATAGCTAATATCCTACTGATACTTTTCTATCAAAAATGTGTGGGTGTTGATTCTCTTGGCTAAATTGTTGTTAAGAAAGATATAATCTATGATAGAATGCAATTACCTAGAAGAATCTGATTCACTTTCTAATAAGAGGCCCTCAGTTTATTATCTACATTAGGGAACATCGACTTAGGCAAAGCTTTCTATAATATATATGTCATTATTATAAAACTGCAGTTGAACCTCATTCCAAGTGCATTGAAGCAGTATGAGACTATATTATACACATTCAAATATGTAATAATTAAATTTATTGATTCAATAATTAATTTGGCTTAAACAACATCAAAATTCATAATTACACTTGGACAAATACTTAATCTAAGTTAATAGTCCATTAGCAGCCATGCTAGGCTGGAGACCTGTGTTATGGCTGCTAATAATTGAATAAAAGAGTTGTGAAAGATAACATCAGCTGCACCAAACAGGGTGTTTTAAGGGCAAGCATTTATGAAACAAAAAAATGTGAACACTACATTGCCTACATACCTAACTACTTAAACTAAGGACATCTGAAGTATCAATAGACAATGTAGGTCTAAAGATATTCAAGACTATAAAGCCCTTAGCCCACTGTTAGTCAGAAGCGGCTCAGCTGCCGTATCGTTAGCCTGCTGGAGGCAATATCACTTTGAATGGCAATGTTTACACGATAACTCATATAAACGGCCAACCAAATCCTCGGAAAGGTTCATCATACATCATCATACAGCTGGTACAGCTGTTGCTTTAGTATCTTCAGTGAAAGTAGACGAATCGATAACTTACTTCTTGTAGTCAGGTTGGAAGAAAGCGCCGGAGGCGGGATCGTTGGCGGGGTATTCCACCTCACCGGCGACCACCTCATTGTTGATAAATGACGTGGAGCTCGTCATTTTGTTAACTTAACACGATTTATTGGAAAATTATCAGAGAAATTCAAAACTTATTTTGCATTTTCCACTTTGTTTTGTTGACGTCAAACTGTCACTGTCATAAGAACATTGTCAAAATGACAACAAAAGTTTTTTTCCCCAGCTTTCGCAACAGCGTATGACTATGCAATTATTTTTTAGATCGTATAAATTTTGTAATTTTGTTTGTTTTATACTTGAAAATATTTGCTTGCTTACTCCAAGTTGAAATTTCCGTTGAAATCAACGAAGTCAAGCCGCGCTGAGTGATATTTTTTATTATGTAACATCCTAACATCGCTCCTACTGTATCATCAGTATGGAGAGTTGATAGGCAAAGGTCCAAGATTACAGAGCCACCGCAGAATTTTTAAGGATTTTGCTTATAATATATAGGTGAAAACCAGTTAGGAGTATTTACGTGAAGGAAGTAAAATTTTTATGTAGTAAGTAGGTACCTTAATTACCTGATACCTCAAAATTGCCCGTTTACCCATTCACTGCCTTACCCTGTCAAAGTTTTTGACGCACATGTCGAGACCGCCCATGGGCGGCTGGATTAAAAACTCCATTATCGTAGCCAAATTACAATATAAAGTAATAATATATTGTGTAATGATTCGTTTTATAATTATTGATTCGCCACTAAAACGGCCTGCGAATATTTTAGATTTTGTCAGAAGCTATTTCTGGCTTTTAACGCCGAGCCCGCCCATGAGTCCATGGGGGTTCGGCGGACATGATTTAGATTCAGAAATCAAAAACTTTTGATAAAATCTAAATAATAAAGTAGATGTCATTAACGAAAAAACACAATTAATTGTACTTCTTGTCAATGTATGGATGTTTGTTTCTCAATTACATACGTCGTAACTTATGAACGGATTGGGCTGAAAACTGGAACACGGTTAGGTCATAATTCTGGAGAGCACATAGGTTACTTTTTATCCAGAGTGAATAACGGGAACGGAAACTACGGGGGTAACACCGCGAGCTGCTGCTAGTATATAATCTGAATCTCGGTATAAATATTTTAATTTTTAAATAATTTAAATATAAATAAATAATTATAAATATAAATGCTTACAAAGTTACAAAAATGTTTACTACTACTGGTTCTTATGAAATATCTAAAATAAAGCTCTTTTTAGATATATTCTAGTTACATTTACATAAATGTGAGCATACATTTACTTAATTGACAGCCAATTACATTTTAAATTATTTCATAGACTGTTGTGACTCACCCTCACTCTCCATTACTAATTTGGTAATAACTAATGTAAATGACACAATTTGCCATAATTGCTATAGAAATTTAAACATATACGCTTCTAACAAGGCGGCAGTACGTGTAAATTATACATGAAAAACAGCTCTTGCCAAAATCTATAGGCTAACGCCGGAGACGCCGAAGGGCGAGCTAGAGAACTTTGTCGAGATGTTGGGCCCGCCGATGGGCGGGCCTAATACTAATGTATGGCGGCATGGGTGTGAGAACGATACTTTTTAGGAAGGCGAGGAATGGGTTAAGGAAGGTACTAACTCTACTCTATCATCCACATTTAGTGCGTCAGGAAATACGGGACGTATGGCGGCCCCGGGATCTTACTCTATGAGGTAAGGCGTATCATCTCTATACATGAAAACGTATCCGTCCAAATGTATTAAATTGATTAAATTATTAAAATGTATAAAAATGAGTGACGACACATTAGCATCAGGGTCGGTGCAGTACATACCTATATTTTAACGGAAATCAATAAACGTACTTTTCACAGTTCACGAAATAAAATCACTCTTTTCTTATAATAGCTATTTAAGGTTATGAATAGGTATTCACTCCATTATTTTGTACTATGCAAGTAGTGGATATTTCTTTAACTTTTGTAGTGGTAAGGTTATTTGCAGACTCCGCCTGGGGGGATACCACATGTTTGCAAGATATTCTGCCACCGAGCAGCAGTGTGAAAACGTTACTGTGTTCCAGTTTGAAGGGCAACGTTTCTAGAGGTATTAGTCTAAGAGATAAAATACCATAAGTATATCCGGGTGCCGAGTGCAGTGCGGTGCTAGGCAATGATTTGGACATTTTATGTTCCAATAGCTGCGTGTCATTGCGCTGCTGTTGGCAAACACGTTGTTTACCACCAGTTATATATCCTGCTCGTCTTTTCGCTGTTTACTATAAAAAAAACTAATTTAGTCAATAATAATATTTAATTTTTTAACTCGGGCCCGCGGCAACGCTATTGTGTAAGATTCTTAGTATTCTTTAGTGCATGATTTAAAATTAAAAAAATAGTGGCAGAATTAAATATTTAGATACCTATCTTCTGTCGTGGGTTGCGTAAGCTGCCGATGATGATGAGAGCCACTAGTTTCAAACTAATTACATTTGACATCCATATTAAATAACGAAATAACAATTTAATTGCAGTTTTTAAATTATGCATATTTTACAGGATAATGTTCAAAACGGTTTGACTAAGTTTAATTCAACGGAAGCTTAGATTGAAAGTTACTTCATTAAATTAATTTACAAGCCAAATTAAGAATTGCCAGGGAAAGATCAAAAGGTTCATTCACAGCCACGGGTTTCCAGTCTGAATATGTTTTAATAAAAGCTTTTTCACAGTCTGCAAAGATTGACCTCTTTGTGATTGCTTGAAAATGAAGTCTAATTTGACCTCGTCAATGTCAGTATTTTACATTCTCTTTGAAAGTAAGAAAAAGTCTTGAGAAGTAGGTAAATATTAAATCTATACATAAAAATAATAAATAAAAAAACAAACGGGGTGAGCTAAATAAAACCGTTTAAAAATGTTATGTTGGTTTGTGTACGCTTCAAAAACTCAAAAAGTTCTGCACCGATTGAGCTGAAACTTTAGAATGATATAATCCGCATCAAGGATTGTTTTTATCTGATTTTTGCATCAGTCACATATGTGCCACAGTGAAGCGTGGCAGGGTACAGCTAGTAAATAATAAATTTAGTGATCAAAATTAAACAGACATAAGCCACACTGCTCATTGTTTTTCAGATTTTCAATACTCGTTAAAATGTCTGGCCATGATGACAACGCAGAACTTGAACCGGAAGCTAGCCCCGATGCTTTGGAAGACGCTGGTGCACTTGAGGCAGATGTTGGGGCCAACTTGTAAGTTTGAAGTTTTGGGTCAATAGGATTTTTATGCCTTTAAAGATTGTTTAGCTAGCGGAAAACATCGTGAATATAGAGTGCGAGGGGATCGAAACTGGCGAAAAGTTAACGGCAAGAAGCAACTGCCATTCGATATTTCAGAAGTTTCCCGGTAACTTTAGCCGTCACTTTGACATCTACGCTCAACTTTGGCTCGTATATCGAGTCCAAGGCTAAATTAGCTGCCAAAAAACTGGGTGTCCTTTCAAAGGTGCGAAGGTACTTCAAGTCTGAACAGTTGCTCACATTATATCAAGCACAGATTCGCTCCTGTATGGAGTACTGTTCGCACCTTTGGGATGGATCGGCCAAGTATCAGCTGGAGGCCGTGGAATCGATCGAGAGACGTGCCAAAAGGCTCATAGGCAATGACACTCTTGTGCGAAAAAAGACTTCAAAGTCTTGAGCATCGCCGAAAAATTGCTAGCCTATCGGTTTTTATCGGATACACTTCGGAGAGTGTGCAACTGATCTGCATGATCTAATACCACCTTGCCCTTTTTCTATCGGAATGCTCGTAGCTCGAAAAAGCGACATCGTTTCATGGTTGATGTTCCAAAGACACGAACGAAGAGATTTGACTCTACGTTTGTGATAAGAACGTCTAGGCTGTGGAATACGTTGCCTGAGTGGGTTTTCCCCGATGGTTACAACCTTTGTGTCTTCAAATCGAGAGTGAATCGGTTTCTTCTAGGTAAACACGCTCCATCGTAGACCGCATCGTCGCTTACCATCAGGCGAGATGGCGGTCAAGTGTCTATAAAAGGTAAAAAAAAAAAAAAAAAAACGAACTAACCGGCAGGGAGGAAAGTTCGTACTGATAACTCCTTGCTGCTAACTTCTTGCCTATTGGCATCTCAAACTTATAGCTGCAGTTCGTAGTTGTTCGTTAGTATAAATGCAGTTCGAAGTTTGAGATGTTTTCCAGTAACAACATTTTTTATATCCGCTTGATACCGCCCGCTCTTCGCATTTACAAATTTGGCGGGAAAACGGGTGTCAGGTCACACAAGTGCGGTGTTTATGCTTCGGCATAAGAAGTGCCGCCTTATTTGTACCCATTTGAGCCCATTTACTATCAAGAGCGTTTCAAGACGCTTCTAGCGGTATCGTTTATTTATAATTAATGTACCTACTTAAAATGTAAACTAACATTTTTGACACTTGAGTAAAAATTTTCGCGATTTCTCAAGTAGTCTAACAACTATTACATTAATAATTTATAAGGGAGACAGTGGTTTTATGGGTTAAATATATAGGTACTTAAAGATGTGGCTGTTTTGACAACCTTTCGCGGTAGAGGCGGATTTCACATAGAAAGCGCCGCACCGCAGGCAAGCATCAAAATAATTAATACTACTTATGTAGAGATATTTAAAAGTTAATGGCTAGTTGACGTTTCTACATTTGTTATAGAGATTACTTAATTATGTTACATTATGTTTGTTTTTTATTTACGCTTGACGCGCTCTTTTATACCCTCGCTCCCCTCGGTACGTGCCTAGTTTGCCTGGTAGTCCGAACGAACATTCTTTGACGTTTCAATGTCTACTCTACTTTAATAAGAGTAGGCTTGGAAAATTTAAACGGATGAAATGACGGATCGAAGTAGAACCAGAGTAGGAAAGTCGCGAGTTTATAACGAAATTACGTTTTTCGTAGAAAGAGAGTAGACGTTCTGTTTCGCAGAGTTCATTAACAGTTGAAAGTTCTGAGATGTGCGATGTGCGCAAGGGCGGATTGAGGAAGGATCATGCCCCCCATTAGGCTTAGGTCTAGGACCTAGGCGGACCACTAATAAAAACGCACGCACCGGTTTTGTGACTTTACTACGACTATGTGACCCCTGGCGCTAAAGCTGGATCCGCCCTTGGATGTGCGTAGCATAGGGTTGAAGATATTAGGAAGAAATCTCCGTAAATACATTGCAAATCAACTTAGGGCGCTGATTCACAACGCAATCCGAACGATTCGGTCACGAACAGCGAGCAACACGCAAGAAGGGAGCAGGCATACACAGCGTTTCCCCTCTGTCAAAGTACAAGTCTGCGTGGTCCATGGAGTTTGATAATATACTGTGGCTGAGGGCGGGGCTAGATTTGTGAATGGTGCTTTATTTTTTATGTGTTAGTGATTTGGCTGTTTGAGTATGATCGGCAATGGATCCGTACAGGTATGTTTGTATGTAACAGTGCGGCTTTGTGCTAGTGTGCAACTTTCCCCTGCACCAAGAAATGACAGAAAGATTTGAACAATATTTTTAGCTAAGCACGGAAGGGAGTAGCCTCCCTTCCGTGCTTCCTTCGCGGAAGATCGAGTTGCTCGATGGTCACGAAATGACAACCCTTGTCTCTGTCATTCTCAACGTGTAAGATAAAGACCGCTTTGTTTGATTCCGTGTCGAGATCAATCCGCTAGCTTTGTGAATCAGGATACAGAACAGCCGAACTGTTTGTAACTAACTAATGATGTGAGGTGTCCGGGATGAAAATGGATGAAATGTGAGTTTGTAGTGGTAGGACTCCTAGCAGTGTCCGCCTGAGGACGTACCACACCTTTGCCAGTTATTCTACCGCCAAATAGTAATGTGAATACATTACTGTGTTCCGGTTTGAAGGGCAATGTTTCCAGAGAAATTACAGGGCTTAGAGATATAACATCTTAGATTTCTGGGTGATGAGCACAGTGCAGTGCTAATGATCTGGCAGGTAATGATCTGGACTCTTCAAAGTCAAAGTTTTTTATTGATACATGTACAATTTACACGGCAATTTTAGAAAAAAAAAACAAAATAAGAGCATACAAAGAGTATACCATTTTAAAGTTTAAATTGAACATTATATTGTACGATAATAAGTATCGTACAAATAAGTGTCAAAATTAAAATATATGTACTTATTGCAATTGTAATGAACAATGTCAATTTTTTTACCATTTTATTGTGAGTTTGCCACTTTGCTCTTGTTCCAATAGCTGCGTGTCACTGTGCTGTTATGTGACAGGCGTGTTGCTTACCATCACGCACGTGCACTGCTCGTCTCGTCACATCTTATTAAAAAAAAAGAGCTTTATAGTCTTCGATTCAGCCTAAAGTGGCGTCAATGTTTCATTTTATAAAGACTAGGTATAACGAAATGAATAAGTGACAGATTTGACAATTTGCATCTTCATCATTTATAAGAAGAATCACACTTAGAAGTGACTATTTGCATCTTCATCACTTTTTTTTTTAATTTAAATTATCCACTCCACAGACTCCGGGGTCCGTGATCTTTGTCATTACAATTATCTTTTTTTTTACACATTTCTTGGATAAAGAGAAGAGGAAAATAGGAGGGATTTGGGTACATTTAAAATCTAATTCTAGTGCTCGTCTGTAGAGCCGATCACTACCGGTTGGGATTCCGCTAGTAATCGACTCGACATCGAGTGTTTGCCCAATTGCCTTTTGCCATTTGCCATCTTCATCACTTATAATTTCTTTTTTCTAACTTGTACGAAGCTTTTTGAACGTGAATGTTCCAAACCTGGCACTGCACTGTGCACGTTACCCAGAGTGTATTTTTTCTGGAAACATTGCCCTTCAAATCGGGATACAGTAGGTATTATTCTTTGTATATTCTTGCTTGGGGGGTAGAATTACAATAAAGTGTTTTTTAACTTACCTAATAGGTTTAAAATTGTCCGGCATATCGACTAATGTCAAGCAACGATGCGGTTCTCGATAGAGCGTGCTTACCTGTGTACTCGAAGAAGAAACCGATTCACTCTCTCGTTTTGAAGACATTCCACAGCCCACACCCAAGACGTTTTCATCACAAAATTAGGGTCAAACCTCTTTGGACCGCTAACCATGAAACTATGTCGTTGTCAGTGACCAGCAGCTATCAGGCATCGATCCTCGGCTGAACATCATAATGGACCCGTTGGCGCACCGCGACCTGCGGCCGGAGATGATGTTCATTCGGGAGGAGCTGCGGCAAGCCAAGCTGCAAACTCTCGCGGTCAGTAGCCCTCTTTAGCTCTTTATCTATGACTGCGTTAAACATTATTATATCATTCTAATTCGTCCGTCAGGTAGATTAAGGAAAAATATGGAATTTTGCGGAAAAATATGGGATTATGGGAAAAAATATGGGATTATGGGAAACCAAAAGATACGTAGGTAGTTTATCAAATTTTTATATACGTAGCTTAGCATCAAGATGTAGACCATCAAACTTCAGGAGTGGAGGGTTGTGACGTCACTTCTTCGTAAAAATCATACATTTAAGTGACGTCACTAGATAGAAACTTATTAGCACTGTATCTTCGTCATATTTCGTATGCGAAACTAGAGAAACAAGAACAAAATTATAACTTTTGATTAACCCCCGACTACCTCGGATTTGTTATCTGTGCAACTTTTTACTAGTCAAGCCCTTTCATTTGATATCCATATTAAGAGAGTTGTGAAAAAAATAATGTATTTCGCCATTTTGTGGAAGCGGCCATCTTGGATTTGAAATTTGTCATAGTGCAAATTATTCTACTAGTCAAGCAATTTCGTTTGATACCCATATTGAAGTAGTAGTGAAAAAATTAATATAATTCGCCATTTTGTGGTGGCGGCCATCTTGGATTTGATTTTTTTATAGTGTATAGTATTATACTGGTCAAACCCTTTCATTTGATACCCATATTGAGGTAGGTTGTGAAGAAATATTTTGTCCGCCATTTTGTGGAGGCGGCCATCTTGAATCGATATTAACCAAACATAACTAAGAACATCCGCACGGATATTAACTTTCAAATAAAAAAACCGCATCGAAATCGGTCCATCCGTTTGAGCTCTACGGTGCCACAGACAGACACACACACAGACAGACATCGACGTCAAACTTAAAACACCCCTTTTTTTTAGTCGGGGGTTAAAAACCTGTAGGTGCAATATTTTTGGTTAATGTAACCAACGGACTAACAGCCGTTGTTTGTCAATCATGTTGTTTGTGCGACTCTTTGCAGGCTATTTTTTAACCCCCGACAAAAAAAAGGGGTGTTATAAGTTTGACGTCGATGTCTGTCTGTCTGTCTGTCTGTCGGTCTGTCTGTCTGTCTGTCTGTCTGTCTGTGTGTGTGTCTGTCTGTGGCACCGTAGAGCTCAAACGGATGGGCCGATTTCGATGCGGTTTTTTTTATTTGAAAGTTAATATCCGTGCGGGTGTTCTTAGCTATGTTTGGTTAATATCGATTCAAAATGGCCGCCTCCACAAAATGGCGGACAAAATATTTTTTTACAACTTACCTCAATATGGGTATCAAATGAAAGGGCTTGACTAGTAGAGTACTAAACGCTATAACAAATTTCAAATCCAAGATGGCCGCCACCACAAAATGGCGAATTATATAATATTTTTCACTACTACCTCAATATGGGTATCAAATGAAAGGGCTTGATTAGTAGAATACTTTGCACTATGACAAATTTCAAATCCAAGATGGCCGCTATCACAAAATGGCGAATTACATTTCCTTTTTCACAATTCCCTTAATATGGGTATCAAATGAAAGGGCTTGACTAGTAGAATGTTCTACAGATAACAAATCCAAGGTAGTCGGGGGTTAATCAAAATTTTTAATTTTGTTCTTGTCTTTTATTTACCTAGCAGATAACGATTAACTATCAATTAGAAAACTGTCCGTTTGTCAGCATTAGTGAACATACTCTTAGATAACTCGTTATATAGTTAAATGTTATTACAATGAGAGTGAAGTCAAATCAATATTCTTGATGAGCAGGAGAACTATTGAAACATAGTATGCGACTAGATTAGCAACATGCATAAACCTAGTAATAGATACTATAACATGTGAATTATTATTATTTGGTGTATTCAATAAAGTGTAGGTTTCTGCATAATACGTCTATCAATTATCTGCTCTACGTCAATGACTTTGAAAAGACAGTGGTGGGCGTGGGTGAATGCGTGAATATTGCGATCCCCATGTTAATCTTACACGTAAAATCCAACAGACAAATTCATAAGCAGGAAAAAAAAAGGAGGAAATGGGACTCACGAACTCATTCAATAATAGCTATTTAGCGTTAACAGTGGGATTCGAACCGGAAGCTCCGGATCGGCAGTTGCCGTCCTCTCCACTAGTCAAGCCGTACTTGTGACGTTTTGGTTTTGCATTGGTTCTTAAACTCACCTTTTCACGCAGGTTCGCAGGACGGCTCTGAAGAAACTGCTATTGAGAGACTTCATGGAGGAGGACTGCGAACTGAGGAACATCGGGCTGGCCTACACTCCCACTGACCCTTAGATAGCAGCTTCTCTGCGTCTGCCAGCACATTGCGCAATTTTTTTATAATTGTAGTTGAAATGTAAACATTTCCCTTCAAACCGGAGCACAGTGATGTTTTCACATTACTGCTTGACGGTAGAATAACAAAGGTGTGGTACTCAGGCGGACGCTACTGAGAGTCCTACCACTGCATAGGTTCTCGTACTTACAATATCTTACTATTTATTACTTACTGTTAGCTTAGTATAATTTAGTAGTTTGTAACTGCTAATGATATATTTTATTAGATACGAAAAGAAATATCCCTAAAAACAAGCAATAATAAAATACTCGTCACGTTGTTATGATGCGATTTGATTAAGTACTTTATTCAGTGAATGCTTCTGTTTGGCCGCTCAAGCATGAAAACATCCGGCCGTCAGACGTCTTTTATTTACATAGCGCATATTTTTTTATTAGTCTCATCTGAATGTTGTTGTCTTTTTGGTTCAATCGCACTAGCTTTATTTTTGTTACAAACAAAAAATAAATAGATAAATATAAAATAAAAAGTGTGAGTTTTTTTACGCTGAAGTATGGGGCTCTTTCAGCGAGTCCAAACTAAATAATTAGCTTCCAAAAAACTAGGTACCTAAGTAGTTCTCTAGTAATTGCGAGGGCACTTCCCGTCTGAACAGTTGCTCACGGTTTAACACGCATAATATTCGCTCTTGTATGTAATAAGCCCAAGAGCCCACGACGGCCAGACCTTCCTTATTTTATAAAAGTTGAAATGTTCTCTGTACATGTCTCTTATGCAGGTAAGAACGACCAGCGACTATAGAGTTTGGGTTGTGGTTACCTGGGCAGGTAACAGGTAGTTAAGGTGTATAAAATAGTACTTAACATTTGTTAGAGCATAAAGCTCCATTTTTTTATATTTTCTTCGGGATAGCTTTAGAAATCTCGTCCTCCATTGCCAGACACTTATGACAGTTGCTACCCCCTGCCAGACACCCCTAAACTTTGACAAATTACAATTATACTTTCGTTATAGTATAAAAGCTACATTTTATGTATGTTGCTTGGGGACCTATAAAAAGATGTTACCTCAATAGCCGGACAGTTTTCGTGGTTTTTACATCTTGCCAGACACATTGAAAGTCCTCTGTAGGCGCGAGCGCGAATGCTTAGCCGATAATTTTTTTTAAGATATCCAATAAAAAAAATACGTCCATAGGGATGTTGTATAAAGTAAAAAATATTAGTTTAATATCATAAAAATATAATAAAAAGCAAAGATCTCAATGCCCAGATATATAGCCAGAATACAGCATAAGTTTTGAGGGGAAAACAGGGGAAATCTTAATTGAGGCGAGGGGAAAGGAAATGATTAAAGTGGAAACACTGATCATGTCATTGTTTGGGAAGAGTAAGCTCAATCATTCCGTTCCAGTCGGTTGCAGAAAGCGGTGAATGCCGGACGGTTTACTTATCACTATTCGTTGTAAGCAACCAAAATAAGTAGAACCACAGCATATCGCGATTTTACTACCGCTAGCGATTTTAGGGGTCAAGTAGATTGGTTATGTGTAAACTGCTTACAACACACATACGAGACATAGAGACGCAGTTTATTACTAATTTCAAGTTACTCAGAGCACATTCATTGGTTTATATCGATGATAAAAAGTATGATTACAGGTACAAAAATATTTAAACTTGTTTATTAATTTAAGCATTGTCGTTATTATTAGCTTCCTTTTCAGTTAAAATATTTGCATCTTGAGTTAATCATTATTTTCACTAACATCTGCTTCACAAATTTCAATATTTTCTTGAGAAGTTGTAGCTTGAAGTCCTATTGATTCATAAGTTAAACTTAATTGCAATGTTATTGAAGATGCTGTAGAGGCAGACTGTAAATGAGATGGTTATGTGGTCAACTTAGGTACCAACGACGAGGTTGTTGAGCTACTGTTTGTAGGTACACTGGCTGATTTTTGTTTTTTACTATTTTTGTCAGTTTTTCAGGTTCAGAAATTAAGAATTTTTTCATAAGCCCTGTAAATGCTTTATAACATTCCCGATCATATCCATTTTCTGTATAGTCATCAGGCAAAATAATGTCTTTATATCAAAGGTTTTTTTTCTGACTTTCAAAACAGTTTGACATTTTTTTAATGTTTCTTCCGAGAACAATATTATTTCCCCATCACTTTATTACAAACGAAACAAATTAATGTATCTCCCATGATAACACTTAGTAAAATTTTAATAACATTTTACTATAATTATACTTTTATTTCACAAAAAACTGCACAAATATCAATTATAAAACTTTGGTTGTATCTACACATAACTATTCAATACATAATTAAATCAAAGAGAATGTAAGACACTAAATAACAGATGGTGCGCAGTAAAAGAACGCGCTCAACTAAGCGCACTATCTCACTCGCACCCGCTTGAACAGCGTTACCTCGCGCTCGCATCTACAGCGGACTTTTAATGTATCTGGAAAGATGTAAAAACCACGAAAACAGTCCGGCTATTGAGGTAACATCTTTTTATAGGTCCCCAAGCAACATACATACAATTTAGCTTTTATACTATAACGAAAGTATTATTGTAATTTGTCAAAGTTTAGGGGTGCTAGGCTTTTATACACCTTTACTACTTGTTACATGCCCAGGTAACCACAATCCAAACTCTATAGTCGCTGGTCGTTCTTACCTGTATTACTTTGAATTATAATTAATAATGATATATCATATATAAATAATAACTATTATTATTACTTACTTTTTATCATCGATATAAACCAATGAATGTGCCCTGAGTAACTTGAAATTAGTAATTAACTGCGTCTCTATGTGTCGTAAGTAGGTTATACATAACCAATCTACTTGACCTCTAAAATCGCTAGCGGCGCGATATGCTGTGGTTCTACTTATTTTGGTTGTTTACAACGAATAGTGATAAGTAAAAACGTCTGGCGTTCACCGCTTCCTGCAACCGACTGGAACGGAATGATTGAACTCATTCTTCCCAACATGACATGATTCCGTGCGCTCTGAAGTTTGGGAGGGCGCACATCTGAGTATACAAATGAAGAGCCGAACAAATACAAGAATGTCATACAAGTATACGCACCGACCTCGACACATCCCGACGAAGAGGTTGAGGCCATGTATGAGGACATCTCCAAAGCCATGTCTCGCCAACACATTTCACAATTGTGATGGGAGACTTCAACGCGAAACTGGGCAAACGTAGCGGTGATGAGTTGAGAGTGGGGAATTGTTTTAGCAACTGGTTTAGGTCCCTGTAAAAAAGGTACAGCCTATTGATATTCCACTTCTTTTCCTGATAGTGTGTCAGTCTATCCTTCTACTCTATCGCTGGGGACCTTCGGGGGTACCGGGACAGCAACCCCCTGATGCTGAGATCCACGCACCATTGGTATTTTGTATGCAAGAATTTCTGTCTGCAAGGCAAAATGAAAGGTTACCTACCTACTTAGTGGAAGCTAGACCACCTATCAACCAAGCTTCAATTCCAATCTTGAAATTTGGCTGGTAGGTAGTCTGGTCGTACCTCGATATGCAACGAATACAAATACCAAAGAATAGTCAAGAAATCAAGGGCAGCGAATGTTCAGAACGACATGAAGGTACGCAATTTGCACATAGATGTTACAATTTTGCTCGCGAGAAGGGTTTTATTACATTTTCGTTTGACCGCCGCCGCGCCAAGCCGACGCGCGCCGTGCCTAAATCACTGTGCTTTATTACCTCGAATTTTTATTACACTTTGTAACTTTCAGCGTATTATTTGGCAATGTAAGGTAACGGTTTGACCATTCAAATAAACTCTAACTTAGATGGAGATAGATGTACTTTATCGTTATAATTTTAAAGTTTATTTTCAAGTGCGTTAATAAAGTTTTCACTGCTTTCCGTTCTGTCTGCGCTGACCCTTAGACCGCTAATTTTGAGATATCAAAAGGTAATGAAGATACATAAAATAATACTTTAGCTTCATGTAAATTTTGATGCAGCATGCCAGACAACTATTTCAAAACCTTTTATGAGAAGACATAGGATACGATCCAAGAGGCCAATCATCCTCTAAAATCGTTGTAGTATTGGTAGGAATCTTTGCAGAGTCCGCCTGGGGAAGTACCACACCTTTGCCAGTAATTCTACCGCCAAGCAGTAATGTGCAACCATTACAGTGTTCCGGTTTGTAGGGCAATGTTTCCAGTAAATTTACAGGGCATATAAACATCTTATATCTCTGGGCGACGAGCGCAATGCAGTGCTAGGTAATGATTTAAACTCTTCGTGTGCCAATAGCCGCGTGTCACTGTGCTGTTATATGGCAGGCATCGATATAGATCAAAAGATGTGCCCTGAGCTCCTTGAAATCGTCAACAAATTGGGTCTCTGTGTGTAGCGTGCTAGCGGCGAGTTATGTTGCGATTCTACTTATTTTGGTTGTTTCCAACGAATAGCGATAGGTATAAACGTCCGGCGTTCACAGCTTCCTACAATTGACTAAAACGGTAAGAGTGAGCTCACTTCCCAACGATAACATAATTCCGTGTGCCTGAAGTTCGGGAGGGTACATCCATTGGTTAACATCGATGGTGGCAGGCATGTTTCTTACAATCAGGCACATGTTCTGCTTATTTCGTCACTCTATACTCGTATTATAAAAAAACCCTCTGTGTATAGGAGCGCGAGACTGAAAGAGACATGTAAAAGGATAAATTGACTTAAAATTGAGTTTAGGGATGATTGACCCCATATATCGGTCTGTCTTCGTGTAAAAGGTTTTGAAATAGTTGTCTGGCGTTTTGGTACTATTTGGTACCTTAATTTAAATAAGTAGTACCTCGATGAAAAGTGAAAAACCAAATAGTACCAAAAGGTACTAAAATTTGATAGTTTTCAAACATAAAAAGTCACACCTGGTCCAGCGGTCCTGACGCTCACATTATTGTGAGCGTGAGTGTATTTTCTCCCAAAAAACAAACAAATTTCAAAATTTACTTTGGATATTTAAAATGAACCGCGTTAAGAAAAACAATCACACGGAAACCTAGCCTCACAAACTTTAGTATACATATTACATATAGATTCCCGTAAATATTGGAGAATTTCCCTTAATTTCCGTTTTCATTAGGGGAGAAATTAAGTGCCTTTGTTTATAGTACGCCACCGTGTTGGAGCGATCGTGACATATTTCAAAGGTTCCCTTGCGGGACAAACGGAATAGACAACGATGAGGGTCCTTTGATCTTGTTTCTTATATAAAACTAGCTGCCCGTTCTGGCTTCGCTCGCATAATTTCACATAAAAAATGCTCATTTAAACGGTATCCGTTCTTTTCACAAAATCGACATGTGACAACCATCGTTAGACAAATTCACGTGTGTTGAAATTATCGTTACATTAAAAAAAAATAACAAATTGGTTATATCTCAAAGTAATTATTTGACAAACTTTACGTAACGTATTACATACGAAATATTGACGCATTTCTGGATGGCCAATGGCCATGGTCCTGAGTTTACCCGAAGATTTCTTATCATTCCCGAGCGCGACGCTACAATTTAATTCACAGCCCATGAAAAATCTGTATGTGGCCCGTTAAAAGAAGTTTTCACTTCAGAAGCGTGTATCGCGCTCCGCTGCTCCGCCGCCGCTCCGACGCCACTCGACTACATTAGCATGTCGGTAACGTCAACCCATAAATCTACCCCCTACCATAAGTGCTCAACGCGCCCAAAGAAATTATCATTTCAAAAATACATAATCCTACTAATATTATAAAACGGAAAGTTTGGATGTTTGTTTCTCAATCACAGCACATATGGAACACAGTACATAACCTGGAATAACACAATAATATCTACATTTTATATTTACTCGGGAATATAACAAGAAGGAGGGTCTACTGCCTAACTAAAGCTGTCTTTGATATTGATCTCTGTTTTCTTTTCGTTCGAAATGATAGAGACATCAGTAGCAAAGTCATAGCCGATTTAGTTTACAGTAGAACCACAGGCCGGAACTACGTAGTAGATTGAAACTGCGGACCGCTGCTAGTGAAATAATAATATGGTAAGAAGTAGGTGTAGTGAAACGGATATAACAGAAGGATATAAGAATATAACGGAGGCTCTGGAATCGATCGAGAGACGTGCCAAAAGGCTCATAGGCAATGACATTCTCGTGCGAAAGAGACTGCAAAGTCTCGAACATCGCTAGCTAGCATTGCTAGCTAAAAAAATTGCTAGCTTATCGGTTTTTTATCGGATACACTTCGGAGAGTGTGCGACTGATTTGTACGATCTAATACCACCTTGCCCTTTTTTTCTATCGGAATGCTCGTAGCTCGAAAAAGCGACATCGTCTCATGGTTAATGTTCCAAAGGCACGAACGAAGAGATTTGACTCTACTTTCGTGACAAGAACGTCTAGGCTGTGGAATACGTTGCCTGAGAGGGTTTTCCCGATAGTTACAATCTTTGTGTCTTCAAATCGAGAGTGGATCGGTTTCTTCTAGGTAAACACGCTCCATCGTAAACCGCATCATCGTTTAACATCAGGCGAGATGGCGGTCAAGTGTAAACCTATATAAGCTAAAAAAAAGAAAAATAGAAAAAAAAAACAGTATTTATGCAACGTAGATCTCGTAATTATTGATGGCTTGTATGAAAAGCTCTTGAAGAGAATATTATTTGTAGCTCGTTCACGTCGCAACGCATGAACGAATCAGTTTGAAATTTAGAATACATGTAGTTTACAATCTGAAATAATACTTAACTACTTTACATCTCGGAAAAATAACGGGATTAGGAAATACGCGAGTGAAACCGCGGGGTGCTGCCGGTGTTTTCATAAAGAAAAAGCGTAAGAAGGCAATATAAATGGCTGTGTCGTGACCCCCTGCTTGCTAGATTAACGCGCTTCACTTGTGAACATTGTTGTTGACAATAGTCAGGGCTGCGCAGGTAGGGTGTACGGTCTGAAGATAACTTGTTGGCGAAGTTTTGCTGTTTTTTTTGACTGCGTTTTTGTGAGCGTGCACAAAGGTCGTGCGATTGTCTTTATCAAATTATTTATTGCACATGGCAAAAGCCACACTCATTTATACATGAACTAGCTGAACTCTGCGTGCTAAAAATATATTTCAAATCGGACCAGCAGTTCCAGAGATCCTAGCTTTCAAACAAACAAACACACTCTTCTGCTTTATAATATTAGTATATATGTAGATTCACAAATCAATAATCAGTGAAGCAAAACCTGTGAAAATTGAATTTTTTCCGAATGTACCCGTCAAAAAAAATGAACTTACTCAGTTTACATTGTTTTCTCGTATTGATTTCCTTCACTTTTTCGTTCACGAACTTCCGAGACAGGCAAGTCGTTCCATTCTTTCATGGTGGATGTTCTGCGCCTTCAAACTTCAGAGATAGGAAAGTCGTTCCACCATTCGTGGTACGAGTAGATGCCGGCGCCTTTGATCTTCGGAGACAGGCAAATCGTTTCATCCTTTCGTGGTAAAAAGCTAGTACATGATACGAGCACCAATTTGAAAAAAAACTGTCATAGAATACAGGCCCGTGAACAAAATGTATGGGTCAAATGAACCACCAGGAGACCTATGTAGGATGATAAAAGGATATAAATAATAAGATTGAACACTATGCCGTCACTTGAAAGCTGCTCAACTGAGTGCAGGTGAAGATAGGGGGTTGCAAATCACGATAATTTCTCCTTGTCACATGATTTTTGTACGCCATTACGGTATAATGAATTAGATGAGGTATTGGAACTGGATGGAACCAATGGCGTACATAATCAAATGACCAAATTTATCCTGAAATCGTCGGAAAATCATGAACTTTTCCCACAAAAATAACAAGAAAATAATTCAAATTTACAATTTACGGTGTCATTACCTCTTCTAATCCATTATTCCGCAACGCCGTACAAAAATCATGTGACAAGGAGAAATGATCGAGATTTGTAACCCCTCACCTGCACTCAGTTGGACAACTTTCAAGTGACGGCATAGTGCTCAATCTTGTTATTTAATACCCATCTATCATCCTACATAGGTATCCTGGTGATTCATTTGACCCATACATTTTGTTCACAGACCCGCAGTGTATCAGTTATTCGCGTTATGCGTCAGTATCAGTATAGTCAGTCGCGAGTTTATTTCGAAATTACGTTTCGTACAAAGAGAGTAGACATCGAGTGGTTCTACATACCTGTAATTTTTGGAAACCTTAAAACCAAAATTGGATGGATATCTTTTAGGCGAGTGTCTGAGATCTTGTCTGTCCGTCTGTCCCCTGTGTCACTTGGTAAGGTCAAGCTTAAGCCCATTCAGTAGGTATTAAAAAAAAGTATGATTAATTTGAACAAAACCTACGAATGCAGTCAACGTTGCGTAAACAATTGAGAGACGTGAGAAGCTCTTTATTAAAGAAGCCCTAGTTCGAAAGAAACTTCAAAATATGGAACAGCGCCCCTAAGTTTCTAGTGTATCGGTTTTTTATTAGATTCATTTCGGCGGGCTTACTGATACTGACGTATATGATTTAATTATATCTAGCACTTTTATCTATCCGACGAATCGAATCTCTAAAAGGTGGCACCGTTTCATGGTTGATGTTGTTAGTCAAACGTTTTGAGTTGACTGATCTTAACATTAATAAGGGTGATGCTGATGATGTCCTAGTGGATGTGATGTGACATTGTTATGCCCGAGCTACACAAGGCTAGTTTTTCAATCTAGGATAGCAATCTAGTGCTAGTAAGCCTTGTTTGTCTACACGAAGCTAGAATACTACTAGCTTGATAGCTTACTAACATTAGCTTGCTATCCTAACTTGAAAAACTAGCCTTGTGTAAATGTCACCGGAAAATAACAAGAACCGTTAGTTGATGAATTCACTAAGTAGTTGATCACACATGGAGAGACTAGCTGAGAGACTTAGTTTAGCTGCCCATGCAGTTCGTCAAATTAAGAAAATACCTGACGTGGAAACAGCTAGACTTGTTTATTTTGGATACTTTCATTGTATTATGTCCTATGGGATTTTATTATGGGGATCGGCCGCGGATAGAAATTCCATTTTTATATTACAAAAGAGAGCAATCCGTGCTCTGTACAATCTGTCTGCTAGAAAATCATTACGGGAGATGTTTAAAACTATAAATATACTAACAGTCCCGTCGTTATACATTTATGAAAGTATAATGTATGTGAGAAAAACCCGTACTCGACTGAAGAAAATGTCTGATTTGAATCCAAAAGCACTTCATAAACATAAAATTGTATTTCCAAAATGCAGACTACAGAAAACCATTAACTCTTTCAAATGTAATGAATGGTATTCGCTTCTATAATTTAATACCTGCACAAGTGGAAAGTCTCAATGAAACTAGGTTTAAAACTGAAATAAAAAACTACCTAATGAGCTAAGCTTATTACACTGTAGATGATTTTGTAAAGGACAGCAATATTTGGAAAAGGAATATGTCTAAATTAGAACTATCGAGTAAGTTAGAATAATACTAAACATTAATGTAAACTTGTTCCTTCCTTCCACTCGACACCACCAAAACGACACCATCGGTGGTGTCGTATGGAATCACTAGTCCATACGACACCACCGACTAATAGTGAGGTTACCTACATACTTTGTTGATATGAAAACGCCAATTAAATTCAAGCAGTTTCAATAATGAGGTATGTCATTTGATAAAGTTTATATTTATCTGTCACTCAAATGGTCATCTTGACATTGTTCATTGCAATTTGCATATTATTGTCTTTCCGTCCGAATATTTTAATTTTTCACAATTGACATGGATACTAATACTGACGACATAAAATACATAAAAACTAATGGCGAAACAGCACATCACTAGGGTGGTGTCGTATGGACTAGAGATTCCATACGACACCACGGATGGTGTCGTTTTGGTGGTGTCGAGTGAAAGGAACGAATTTGTTTAAGTACTGTATGTATTCATTATTTGGATAGTTTGTTTTTTCACCATGACAAAACCTTTTTTACAGCTGCACCTAAATGGCAAGGCCCCTTTACTGCTGATTATTTTTATTTGACATTATTCTTTAGTATTATTTTATTATGTACACAGATTATTTATTTTATTGTAAGTGACGTTACCAAGTGTTCTTTTGAAATTATGGTTCGAATAAATAAATTGAATTGAATCAATTTTCGGAAAATAACAAACGGCGTTTAAAATGTATTATTTAGCGCAATGAATTTACGTTAATTGATCAACGAACGGTGCCTGGCCGTCATTTAATAAATTACGATTTTGTCGCAAGTTAACTCCTCCACAAATCCTCATTGCTCAGCGTACTATTTAACGGTACACTATTGCCCGTCAATTAATACACTGTTCTCTGATTGGTCGATGGCATTAATTATAAGCATTTTGCAAGTGTTTATTCAGAGTTCTTACCTCGAAAACGGGTGTCAGGTTACCTAAGTGCGTTGTTTACGATTCGGCATATGAAGTGCTGCCTTACTTGTGTTTGAGCCCATTATTCTAAAGAGCGTTTCAAGACGCTTCTAGTGGTATCTTTTGTTTATAATTAATGTACTTGAAATGTAAACTAACATTTATGACACTTGAGTCGAATTTTTTTAGAGTTCCTCAAGTGGTCTGAAGCTATCTTAATATATATATTGACTGGCCTCGTGGCTTAGTGGGTAGGAACTCTGCCTGCGAAGCCAAGGGTCGTGGGTTCGATTCCCACCCAGTGCAAATATTTGTGTGATGAATTCAAATGTTTGCACTGTGTCTGGGTGTTTCTATTTATAATAAGTATGTATTTAAAACTATATATGTATTATATCAGCTATCAGCCCGCCATACCACAAGCTTTGCTTAGTTTGGGGTCAGATGGTGTTGTGTGTGAATTGTCCACCAACATTTATATTTATTTTATTTTATTTTATATAAAAAAAAAATATCAATAACATAGATCTTAACTATAATTTTTTTAAAGCTATACATAGGTATATTAATTTTATCAGCCTGAACTAGGCTTATAAATCTCCTGTCACGATGTTTATCCGCGATGGACTCCTAAACTACTTACCCGATTTTAATCAAATTTGGACACCGTGTGTGGATTGATCCAACTCAAAAGATAGGATAGTTTTTATTTCGATTAATGGGCTTTATGTGACAATATCCGAGCAAAGCTGGAACGGGCCGCTAGTAAGATTATAAATTATAAGGTAAGACATAGTGATTTTGTGTTTTTAACCCCCGACCAAAAAAAGAGGTGTTATAAGTTTGACATCGATGCCTGTCTGTCTATCTGTCTGTCTGTGTGTGTCTGTCTGTGGCGCCGTAGAGCTCAAACGGATGAGCCGATTTCGATGCGGTATTTTTTATTTGAAGGTTAATATCCGTGCGAATGTTCTTAGCTATGTTTGGTTAATATCGTTTCAAGATGGCCGTCTCCACAAAATTGCGGATAAAATATTTCTTCACAACCTACCTCAATATGGATATCAAATGAAAGGGCTTGACTAATAGAATACTATACACTATAACAAATATCAAATCCAAGATGGCCGCTTCTACCAAATGGCGAAATACATTTCTTTTTTCACAACTACCTCGATATGGGTATCAAATGATAGAGTTTGTCTAGTAGAATGTTGTAAAGATAACAAATCTGAGGTAGTCGGGGGTTAGTCAAAATTTTTGATTTTGTTCTTGTAAATGCTTAGTATAAGATGTAACAAACATGGAAAAACAAAAAACCTACGATATATGACAAAAACTGCATTCTATAGCATAAATAGGATTTTTGGAAAAAAAAAAACAATTTTCGGGACCATTTTCCTCCCAAAAAATAGGTAATTTTTTTTATTGTACGATATTTCTATGTATATGAACTTTGATTTTAATGTAGTTTATGCCAAAATAAAGACCGGTTTAAGGAGACGCCATTAAATAAAAAATTATGGGTATACCTTCCCAAATAAAAATACGAATTTTTATTCCCGCCAAAAACTGAACCGCAAAAGATAAGTTTGTTTGGTTTGAATTAGTGGTCCCCAAAGTAGCCAGAGCGTTTTGAGTGGAGTTTTCCGTGCTAGATCGCAGATCGGTCGATCTCTGAGTTGACAGACATCTGGGAAAATCGCTCTTTGGACAATTTGTGCAAATAAATTAGCCACTACTCGTACTACATCCGAATGGCCTAATGAGGGTACGAGAATGTTTTCTACATTAGGTACGTTACGATATTAATTAGGTTATTTGGTAATTTATTTTGATTTCGTCATTCATATTCTAACAAAAATTTACCAAATCTTTACAATAATCACGGACGATTGTCATGCAACTAATCCTTTATAGAATTTTCTACCCTTTTTGTGTACGACCCAGTTAATGCTGGAACAAATTGCCGTTGCAGTAAGAAGGCACTGACACGGAAAAACGATATAAATTGAGTTTTAATTGAAAATCGCGATGGCCAGTAGTGCGGAAAAAAAGGATTTCCCAAGAGCTCAGTGTGGATGTGTAGAAATAATGGCAATCAATATACCGCTCCAAGTGTATTGTGTAAAAGCGCTGATGTCTCAACTGGACCGGTATTCATCCGGACAGTTTGCTGTAAAGGTGAAAGAAATCATTGTGAGTAAATTGATATGTGAGGAAAAAGAAACGTGAACGAAAAACAATATTTCGAAGACTCATATTATCCGCTAACTAGGCCAGGGTAATCTCCCATTCTTGTGGAGCTTTGGCCAAAAAAGAAGACAAAAGTCCTTGTGAGAAAATACAATCCTTCTTATGTTATAAAATTTGGATCACGCCGGAACCGCTGATAGGATCGTGTTGAAATTTAGAACACAATATAATCTAGAATAGTATATAGGCTACTCTTCATCCCAGGAAAATGACGGGAACGGGACCTATGTGGGTAAAACCATGGAGAGCAGCTAGTGGAATCTTAAAGTGTAATGATTATATGTTACTATACAATAAGTATCACATGCTATGGAGATAAATATAGGCACATTTAACTGTTACACCGTTTTGAATTAATTTGATATATATGTATAATAAATAAATAAATATTGGTGGACAATCCACACACAACACCATCTGACCCCAAACTAAGCAAAGCTTGTGTGATGGCAGCCAGATAGCTGATATAATACTTATATAGTTTTAAATACATACTTATTATAAACTAGCTGAACCCGCTACTTCGTTCGCGGAAGCAGATGTTACTGACTTATACATTAATTGGAAGTAACGTACGTCAAATCTTTGGATAAGTAGTCATTGACCTTTGAGTTTGAGTGAATTTGTTTTTCCACACAAAAATTTATTTTATTTTATAATCTTTATTTTTCTTTTTTTAAACAAAATCATACATACTTAGTAAGGTTTCGTAGTATCGAACATAGCAAGTGTTAATTTTGTAGGATTTTTATAGGATAAATTATGAAAAGTCTGAAGCTAATGTGCATGATCTGATACCTACTTACTACCTATTTCTTTTTATCCGCAAGCTGTTTTCTACCTGTTACCCGAGACTTCGCCGGCGTAAAATTTTGAACGAAGCCTGTGTGGAATCAAAATAATTATAATTTTGAGTTTTAATGATGTTCAAGCAAGTTGAACCCGTAAATCTAAGCCAAGTCCTAGTGAAATGTATGAATTTAATTGTAGGTAACACAGAAAAAAATCAAGAACGAAAGAATCCAAATTTGGCATCATAATCCTTTTAGCAGCAAAAACTTATTATGTAGTACAATTTAGAATACCAGTAACGCCACCTAGTGATGAAAGAAAAAATACATACCACAATAGCAAAACATCGATTTAAATGGCCTTTAGTGCTTTTAGATTTAAACTGGCATTAGCGCCGTCTAATGAGAATATTATGTTGCTTGTTATTTTGATTGTGAACGCAAATCACCTATATTATCTACGCCAAAACGGTGCATATATTTTTAATTTTGGCTTTTACCTTACCATCACATCAAGTTCCTTACGAAAATATATGCTTATATTAATATGGAGTTAAATGAAAATGTAGACTTATTAGCCCATGTGAAATTTTAGACTCTTAACTATATGTGTTTCGTATGTCAACCCATATCGTTGTGCCGTTTTGACGTGATAGTTAAAATTTGTTTCCTTAGGGCCCATGCTTCTTTTCAGGTTGATAGGTAATAAATACATAAATGTGGTATTTCAGACTATGAGTTATCTCTGTTTCAATTTTCTACCAAATTTGCTTAGTCTTTCCTACGTCACAGTAACCTATAAGTAACCGATTTGCTATTTCTGAGTTCAAACTACGTGTGTTTCGAATTCCATCCAAATATGTTCAGCCGTTCCAACGTTGTCCTGTAAATATTATGAATGTCACTGTTTGGATGTTCGTTACTTAATCATGGCGGAACGTATCAAGTGATCGGATTGAAATTTGAAATAGAATTAGATTACAGTCTGGAAGAACACATAGGCTAAACATTGCCTATGTGTGTATTGCCTATAAGTACTCTATGTATTACTTAAGCTAAACCAAGAATGTGTCTTCAATTTTAACTCGATACATTCAGCCGTTCCAACGTAAGTGAATAGTTAAAGCGTCTACCTGTGACGGGTACGTTATTATTAGTATCGAGCAAGAAACGGTAAAAAATAAAGTTTGTTGTATGGGTGCACCTCTTAAATATTTATTTTATTTTTAGTATTTTTTGTTAAAGCGGTAATAGAAATACATCACCTGCGAACATTTCAGCTGTCTAGCTATCACCGTTCTTGAGATACAGCCTGGTGACAGACGGACGGACGGACGGACGGATAGCGAAGTCTCAGTAATAGGGTCCCGTTTTTACCCTTTGTGTACGGAACCCTAACAACGGTCTGCTTCGGTCACCGAAGCTTGTTGAACACTACCTTTAAATTTTAAACAGTATTTGGATTGAAATAATACGTTTTCTAATAAGTTACGGCTGGTCTAGTAAGTTACAGCTGACCTAGTCGGCTAGAACGGTGACTGTCGATCCGGAGACCCAGGGTTCAAAACCACGCGCACCACTATCTTTTCAGAGTCATGTTCGTAATGCCGGTAATTAAAACGGTGAAGGAAAACACCGTGAAGAAACCGGAATCTACCTATAATCTAAGTTCTAAGTCATATGTCATCCACCAACCGACACTGGGCCAGCGTGGTGGATTATAGCCTTGTCTCTCTCCTTGCGAGAGAAGGCCCCGACGCCCAGCAGTGGGAGCATTTAATGGGTTGTTTATGCTGCTACTTATTATGCTGATATGTTTTCTCCAAAATACAAAAATCTACTTCAATGACAGGTAATTTAATTCTGTCATTAGACTAAATTTTATAAGAAGGTATAACTATGTCGTACAGATAAATCCAAGCTCATTTTAGTTTTTTGTTGATATTTGAAAAACTACCTCCCTGCTTTCGATATCTAAGATCACCTCTGAAGTATTTTCTACCAAACAAAAAAGGAATTATCAAAATCAACAAACAATTAGCGGAGTTATCGCGTAAAATAAAACCAAATAAAAACATGCAACCCGATTGAGAACATCCCTTTGTTTGAAGTCGATTATAACCGAATGATGTTTGTTTTTCCACACAAAATATATTTTGACAATTATTTTGTCATCCAAGACGACGCGACGCGATCACGTGGGCACTTTCTTGAATCTAGATATTCTGTGGATCGTCTGTGATACACAGAATACTTAGAAGTTAGTATGTACCGAACGCGCCGCGCGTGTCGTTATTATTTAATGTTTGTGTAATTTCCGAACCAACAGACCGATATTGTTCAAATTTTGACGGGACAATACATAAAATGTGTTCTTTCTAACAAAAAAAGAATTAATGAAATTAAACAACGCAAACATGAGTTACAACCAAATACACGTTCTGACTTTCAGCCCCTCCCGCAAGAAAACCGATCAGTATTTTGGGATCAAAAGTAGCCTACAGCAATGTCCTTAGTATAAACTAAAGTCGTGCCAAGTTTCAGATGAATTGAATCAGTAGTTTCGGCGTGATGCGTGATCCCTATACAGAAAGACAGACAGACAGACAGACAGACAGACAGACAGACAGACAGACAGACAGACATGAAAGAAAAAAAATGCAGTTTCGCCATCAGTATCGACTAAGGAGTGCCCCAAAAAAAAATTTTTCAAAATATCTTCAATGTACAGAATTCGACCCGTTACAGTTTTATTATAAGTATAGATAGAAACACCCAGACATAGTGCAAACATTTGAATTCATCACACAAATATTCGAGGCCGAAGCCAGTTGACACGTAATTAAAGAAATTTTCACAGGCTGGCGAAAAGGAAAGGGTTAGGTACACTTACCTCGGCCACTGCTACGATTTGCACTTGTTTTTAATGTTCCTTTTGTTGTAATTTCTTGTTATTTGTTTGATTTTTGATATTGTTTTACGCCGGCCGGCGACGCACATGGTTCGAAGTAGTGAAAAGTTCTTTTCCCGGGTTCTCACGCTGTCATATCGCTGAGCGCACTCTGGCGGTAAGTGGCTGAACCGCATCGGTGGAGAACGGCGCGAATTTCAAACGCCATCAGTGTCTATGGTTAGGCCGAGGCAGGGAAAAAGTGGAAGGAAAAGCAATAAGCCCGTACATATACCCCACATGAAATCACTCGGGGATTTCATAGAAATATGAATTTTGCAGAAAACTCCAGTTTACAGCCTGTTTACAACCTGTTTGGTAGCGAATAATGTCTAATAACGAAAACACTCAATAAATAAAAAATACTAAAGTAAATGTAAATAATACGGTATGCTAAACCTAAGTCGTGTACCAAATTTGCTTACAATCTAGAGCGGATACCTTGTTATGTTTTTACAATTATTCAGAAATTGGCAACGGACAGAGTTTAGTAACGGGTCGCTTAAAACTTCCTTTGCTAGTTCGAAGCGTTACGACACGCACCACGCCGTCATCACCTGGATGAAGAGCAGTCACTCGACCCCAACGCCATTCGAGAGGAGGAAGATTCTGGTCAACAATCATCACTATGTCGCCAATTTTCAGATTGACTTGACCTTGAAACCAGCGGCCACGCTGTTGCAAGATATGAAGATAATCGCGTTGCCAAATACGCCAAAACACTGGGTTAACTTTTGAAGCAGTTGCCATCTTTCGCGAGGAGGAATCTGCTCATCATGTAATTTTGGTTCAGACAAGGAGACCAGCGGACCACCTGTTAAGAAATGACCGGGAGTCAGTATATCCACTTCCCCGGATCAGTAGAAATAACACAAAGTGGACGAGAGTTCAGCACGGCCTCTATCTTAGCGAGGACAGTCGCGAGCTCTTCGTACGTCAGTACCTGCAGCCCCACTACTCTCTTTAGATGTTCTTTCATTAAACGAACGCCACTCTCAAAAGTCCACCAAAATGGCTGCCGCTAGGTGGGTTTAGGGACCGTTATTTCTCGCTTCGTTAAGTCACAGCTAATTTCGGTTTGATGACTCACTAACCACTGATGCATCTCCGTTAAATAACGTCGAGCTCCCACGAAGTTCGTGCCACAATCAGAAATTATTTCACGACACAGTCCCCTTCGTGACACGAATCGATCGAGCATAGCGAGGAAAGCTGCGGAAGATAACTCGGTTACAGCATCCAAATAAATGGCCTTCACGGCCTGGCATACTATCACGGCTACGTAGACCTTGTAGGTACGCGCATTACGCCTTCGACTTTCTTTAATTAAAAGGGGGCCCGCAAAATCAACTCCGATTTTCTCGAAACATCTAGAAGGTTGGACTCGCGGTCCAGGTAAGTCACCCATCAACGGTTGACAAGGTTTCGGATTGGCTTTAAAGCAAATTATACATTTTGATAACCGAGAGCGGATCAAATTTCGTATACCAAGGATCCAATACTTTTGCAGTAACAGTGACTGCAACATACGGGGTCCACAATGTAAGTACAGCTTATGAAAGTAATCGATCAAGACCACGGATAACCTAGAAACCTTAGGTAACAATAAAGGATTTTCGCTTCCTCCGGTATATTCGCATTTCTCAATCGCCCCCCCACACGCACCATATCGTTATGGTCAATGAAGGGATTAAGCCTCTGGATGGATCGATTGCACACCTTATTCTGCTCGAGTAAACGTATTTCTGATGCAAAAAACAACCTTTGTTCATGTTTAATCAGAATGTCAAGTGCCAGACTCAGTTCTTCTAGTGGCAACCCGGTCAAGACACGTTCTTCCTTTGGTCTTCTTATGTTCTTAATGAAGCGCCCGCACCATGCAGCTACTCTGTGAACTCGCGAGAACGAAGAGTACTTATTCAGCAATTGTGTTATCATGCTAGATTCAGATTGCTTGTGGGAATCCGTATCGCAGGCCACATGCGCAGAGGATTTCAGCTCGGGTACTTCATTATGGCACCGCTGTTCTTTTCTAACTGGCCAAGTTACAGGATCAGCAGTCAGCCACTTAGGACCAAACCACCACGTTGGAGTCTCCGTTAGCTGAGAACAACTCAGACCTCTGCTGCACAAGTCAGCAATATTGTCATGCGTTGACACGTGCATCCAATTTTCTACACTCACGTCGTCCGTTATCTTGACTACGCGGTGCGATACGAAAGTTTTAAGTTTGTAAGACGGAGTATTTAACCATGCGAGAACTGTACTGCTGTCCGTCAGTGCAGTAATTTTGAAATGGTAAGTCTTGATTGAAGGAGCTGGTAAGTGTGCTTTATCACTCGAGATAGCAATCCAGCGGACAGAAGTTCAAGCCGGTTTACCGTTAATACCTTTAAAGGCGCAACTCGAGATTTGGCGATTAGCAATTGACAAGAGGAAGTGACTTCATCCGATGATCTTAAGTACACGCAGCATCCATAGCCTCTTGTAGATCCGTCACAAAATCCGATTAGTTCGAATTGAGTCGCCCCCTTTAAAATGATTCCACGGGGAATTTTAACCTTGTGTAAATATTGCAACTCTGCGCAGAAATTGCTCCACTGGACCTGAGTTTCATCAGAACAGTGTCATCCCAATTCAATTGTAGACGCCACAAATCCTGTAGAATTAATTTTGCAACTAAAATGACAGGTGTCAACCATCCTACTGGATCGTACAGGCGGGCAATATCAGCCAAAATCTCCCGTTTCGTGAACTTCATGGTAGGTTCAGAAGCTGAATATGTGAAGACATCCTGAACAGGATCCCACTGAATTCCCAAAATTTTGAGTGTATTTTGATTACTTTCATCGCAAAAGGGCTTAGGCACTTGACAGTGCTCGACGGGCAGCTGAGCGAGAAATTCAGATGAGTTGCTGCTCCATTTCCGAAGTTCAAATTTACCGCAATTTAGTAAGTTTATTAAGCTATCTTTTAGCTCTAGTGCTTGATTGACAGACGGCGCTCCTGCGATGATGTCGTCCATAAAGGTATCTTGTGTTAGAACTGCAGCTGCCTGAGGCCAGTCCCCACCATGATCCTTAGCAAGTTGGTGCAAGGTACGGATAGCCAAATAAGGTGAACTAGATACACCATAAGTGACTGTATTTAACTCATACTCTTGCACAGGTGCATCAGATTCCTCCAAAGAATATGTTGATATTGCCGGTCCTCCATTCTTAAATCTATATTTCGGTACATTTTAGCGATATCAGCCGTAAACACAACGCGAGGTATCCTAAATTTGATCAAGATGTCTACTATGTCGTTTTGCAACTTAGGTCCGGTGTACACGATATCGTTAAGGGCAGTACCGTTAGATGTTTGGGCACTGCAATCAAAAACAACTCTGAGACTCGTAGTTGTACTCTGAGGTCTTAGCACACAGTGGTGTGGAATGAAATGTGAATCTCTAGACCCGGCTTCGACTTGTGTCATGTGACCTAAGGCCGAATATTCACGCATGAATCCGTTGTACTTTTCTTTAAGTTCCGTGTTACGAGAAAGTCGTTTCTCGAGGCCATATAACCGATTTAGTGACGAGTTATAAGATTGTCCAAGTGGCCCTGAAGGGTCCTTCAGTAATAAAGGGACCACATATCGCCCATCTGGATTTCGTTTCACTAATTTCGAATATATTAGCTCACATTTCTCATCTTCTGGATTGATTACCGGGACGGTGGAGGCTCTTCTATTTCCCAAAATTGCTTAACTACTCGATCGAGAGCGAGAGTAGACGCGAATAAAGTCGTGACCGTTGACGGAGGTCGACAATGAGTGTCTATCTTACCAGTGATAACCCAACCGAACACACTGTGTAATGCAACTGGCAACCCTGGTCCCAGAACAAGACGCTGTCCATCATAAAGGTCGTGAAATAATTCCGCACCTAGTAATAAGTCAATATGGTTCGGTTTATCAAATTGTTTATCCGCCAAAATAAGATGTTCACAAGCACTTCGTATCTTTGAAGGTAATTCCGCAGCTGGCATTTGGTTAGTTATAGTATCCATAACAATGGGATTAATATGGTAACTTGGATTGTTTGAATCTCGAGGTTGTATGGTACATGACGTTACGCCTCTTAACTGATGTACAAGGTTTTGTCCCAAGCCTGCAACTGCAATGTTACAGCGGCGCAATGGCAACCCTAAACGCCGCGCGCAAGCAGTAGTAAGAAAACAGTCCTGTGCACCACTATCAATAAGCGCCCGAACAGTAATGGACACCTATATATTCCATGGTGGGAGAACCCACAGCAAGTGCAGTCAGGAAACTTATTAGTATCTTTGGCGACAACAGCTACAGAGTACGTCCCTGTTATATCAACTTCTCCCTGCGGTACAGAATATGATTCTGCATTCTGAATATTTTCCAATTCTACAGGTAGCCCCATTTCCACTATAGGTACAAAATCTGAGTACGGCCCTGAGTCCCTAAGAGGGTCCATTTCTGAGTAAGGCCCTGTCTTAATGCACAAATTGGCATTATAATCAGAATATGGCATAACATCCAATTGGGGTGCAATGTCTGAGTGCGGCCCTGTATTAGAGTGCATCCCTGTAGCCCCAGGTGACATGGAGTGATAACCATTTATGTGTTGTTGTATATTATTGTTGTTACGGCGTACAACTCTTGGCTGTATATGTGGATGTGGACTGGTAAGACGAGAGGAGACAGTGGATTCACTAGCCTCCAATATTTCAACATAATCCTGGATAAACTGTAATAATTTATCAAAAGTTGGAATCTGTTCTTTATTTTGTGACTCAAAAGCTTCCTTGTGTCAAAATCTAAGTTCCGAGAAGCCAAGTAGAACAACACAAACTGGTCCAGGTTTTCAACATTTATAGCTTTAAGTGCATTAACAGATTCATATAACAAGTTAGACATGCTGCGCAGTTCATGTAGGTTGCATATTTTCATTTGAGAAGAGTTACATATTTTATCCAAGTAATTTGTAGCTAATAAACGCTTGTTTTGGAATCTGTTTATCAGGGCCTTGAATACAATCAAATAGTTGTCTGCTGTTACTGGAACACCCTTCACCACAGACAATGCCGTGCCTGATAAACAGGATAATAAGTAATGAAATTTTCTATTGATGTGAGATTTTGATTTTCATGTACTAACGACACAAAGGTATCGTAGAAAGTTTGCCAGAGTTCAATATTTCCATCAAACTTACACAATTCGAGTTTGCCTAGTTTTACCTGAGCTACTGGCTTACGGGTGCTGAGTCAGCACTGCTAGCAGAGTCCCTTGAAGGCTCAGGGGCCATCAGACCATCAGCTACAGCATGAACAGAGTAGTACAAAGTATCGAACGCTTCCACAGACTTATAATCAATTGTGCACTTTGGATCAAACTTTAACTGCAAAATATTAATGTCATTTATCACCTCTACAAACTCTGTCCGTAAAACCTCAATGCGTCTGTACCTACTTTTAAACGCACTATTTTTAGATGCATCCTGTTTAATTGTCTTGGACAAATCATATAATATTTGTATGTCTCGGTAAATATATTCCTTCCGAGCAGTAAGCATAGCAAATTGCGCCTCGTCCTCTTTTACCCCATTATTAAAGTAATTAATTAAGTAAGTATGTAGGCAGGTAGGTAAAAGAATACAAGTTCGCGAATACAATCAAACGATCAAAAAAAAAAAAAAATTAACACAATATAGGCACGAACTTAATTTCGTGTAAATACAATAAGAGACACGTACTTAGGCAGTAAATGAAATAGATTTAGTACCTAGTTACAGTTTCAATGCTAAGATAGCGTTATTAATTTGTTTGTACACCGAATCTACGTCTTATAAATATGATGAATGAATGCAATTCACTCGATGAAAAGATTATTCAATGCGTTTCAGACAACTTGCACTCGAATTCTATGATTACGAAGACTGTAAATTGAAGTTTCAATGCTAAGATGAAATGAAAGTTAGTTTGAACAGCGAATCTGTCCTGTAATATTTTGTTGTAATTATGATGAATGAACGCAAATTGCGCGATGAAAAGATTAATAAATGCTTTCCAGACAACTTGAATTCGAATTCTATGATTACGAAGACTGTAAATTGGAGTTTTCTTATGAATTGAACCCAAAATCCAAAAGTAATCGCGCTCGAAAAGACCACTAAATGACACGTAATTAAAGAAATTTTCACAGGCTGGCGAAAAGGAAAGGGTTAGGTACACTTACCTCGGCCACTGCTACGATTTGCACTTGTTTTTAATGTTCCTTTTGTTGTAATTTCTTGTTATTTGTTTGATTTTTGATATTGTTTTACGCCGGCCGGCGACGCACATGGTTCGAAGTAGTGAAAAGTTCTTTTCCCGGGTTCTCACGCTGTCATATCGCTGAGCGCACTCTGGCGGTAAGTGGCTGAACCGCATCGGTGGAGAACGGCGCGAATTTCAAACGCCGTCAGTGTCTATGGTTAGGCCGAGGCAGGGAAAAAGTGGAAGGAAAAGCAATAAGCCTGTACACCAGTCATATATTATATGTTTTCATTATTTAGTAGTAGGGAAGTACCACACATTTGCTAGTTATTATACCGCCAAGCAGTAATATACAAACATCATTCTGTTTGAAGGGCAATGGTTCCAGAGAAATTACCTACAGGGCTTTTAAAATTAAAACTCTTTTATTTGTATCAATGGGGCATAAAGATAAATTAATCATCTCATATCTTTGGGGAGCAAGCACAGTGCAGTGCAGACAATTATTTAGACTCTACATGTTCCAATAACTTCGTGACAATGTTCTGTTATGGACAGGCGTGTTGCATACTATCGGGCACATGTCCAGCTCGTCTCGTCACTCTATATTTACAAAAAGGCGGCGTATTAACAGTGAAAATTGCCTGAAAAGGATTCCCTGTCAAAGCAAGTATTTAGAAAAAATATCGCTGCAATAATTGGTTACTCCTATCAAGCATTTTGCGTGAATAGCTTCATTTTGATGAGACGCCCAACAATTTTCTGTAAGAAACTCTCGATTGTTAACGCATGTTAGTTTTTAGTTTTAAGTTCAGATATGTTGGCCTAAGTTTCTTTATGTATTATCACTAATGTAATGTTATTATTATCAAACCACTGAATTTAAATAATTGTTGTTTCTAGGCCCACATAGTTTGGAATGTAATACAGTTCTGTACAGTACACTCTTATGTTATAGTTTATATTTATTACATTCTGTTTTGTGTGCTCATTGAATTAATAAATAAATAGATTGTGGTGGCCAACAGAGATAGCTAGGATAAAATATTTCTGAGCGTAGGACCGGGATATAATGTACCACACAATGTGTAGGACAATATTACTGTTAAATTTTATTAATACTTGCGTACATAGTTGCGTACATAGTTGCATACTAGTAGTATAATAATACTAGCTACTATGGTAGTAGTAGCACACCTAGCACTGGTGTGCTACGAGTACTACTCCCACAACGGAGAGTCTATTACATGAAATTGTTGGGCGTCTTAGCAAAATTAAGCTATTTACGCAAAGTTTGCTTGCAAAAATTCTACCAGGAATCCTGGACTATTAGTCATTTCCTAGCTAGGGCGGGATTAAAAGTTACGTGTTGCACTCTAGTGCAAAGATTTTTCACCTTGTGCTCTGTCAATTCCGTCGCGAACGCTCAGGATTCTAACTTGTTAATCATTCGCTGTGGTCGTGATCCAATTTTAGAAAATTGAGCACGCGGTTAAAAAGCTACTTTTGCGCTCTTGTATGACAAATAACTATCTTAACTCGGCATAGGTTCAATTTGTTTACAATTGCTACATTCATATCATAAAACCATTGTCTAAACCAGTGGCATTCTGGAAGGTTTTAAAACTGATATTTATAGCTTACAGCTGGACATTTTTTTTACTTTTCTACTATATGACATGACTTTCCTCACCCTTTTGTTGCTATGATAAGGCATATTGTTTGCCATCAGGCCCGCCGCTCCATATTAGGTATATCACATCAGACTAGAATACGTAAATCAGCTTTCTTGGACAGTGACAGTGATGCGCGAAACACATTTTGGAGTAGTGAAAACTCATGTTTGCGCTTTGATGTAATGCTCACAAAAATTAGACTACAATAGAAATAGTAAAATATAATAGATGTATAAAAGTGGTGATTACGGGTGGGATTCCTTATTTTATTTCATTCGTCGTAAAGAGCAAGTGCGTCGTTAAATGCGGAATTGTGGATGGGTTTCGAATGATTCGTTACTCCGGAATGACAGTAACAGGCGGTGGTTGTGGCTTTGTGAGATATTGCACTTACAATCGCTGATTATAGAATTTCCTCTTGTTTTATGGTTACGATTTAATTATACTTTTATTTGGTTGTAACTCCGTTCCGGTTGAGTCGTGTTATTTAGGGAAGTCGTTACAACTCTCATGCGGCGCGGCAGATATTGCTGAGTTGGTAGACTGTTTTATAATAAGTAGGTATAGAGTAACAAAACGAGCAGGACATGTTCCTGATGGTAAGCAACAATATGCTTGCCACGCAGCTGAAACAGTTTTTTTGTGCCAATGTTTAGGGGCTTACATTTTTTTTTACTTTTATAGGTTTACACTTGACCGCCATCTCGCTTGATGTGGTCTACGATGGACCGTGCTTACCTAGAAGAAACCGATTCACTCTCGATTTGAAGACGCAAAGATTGTAATAACCATCGGGGAAAACCCACTCAGGCAACGTATTTCACAGCCTAGACGTTCTTATCACAAAAGTAGAGTCAAATCTCTTCGTTCGTGTCTTTGGAACATGAAACGATGTCGCTTTTTCGAGCTACGAGCATTCCGATAGAAAAAAGGGCAAGGTGGTATCACATCATGCAAATCAGTCGCACACTCTCCACTCCAAAGTGTATCCGATAAAAAACCGATAGGCTGGAAATTTTCGGTGATGATCAAGACTTTGTAGTCTTTTTCGCTCAAGAATGTCGTTGCCTATGAGCCTTTTGGCACGTCTCTCGAACGGTTCCAGAGCCTCCAGCTGATACTTATCCGATCCATCTCAAAGGTGCGAACAGAGTACTCCATAGAAGAACGAATCTGTGCTTGATATAATGTGAGCAGCTGTTCAGACTTGAAGTACCTGCGCACCTTTGAGAGGACACCTAGTTTTTTGACGGCTAATTTAGCCTTGGACTCAATATACGAGCCAAAGTTGAACGTAGATGTCAAAGTAACGCCCAAAAGCTCAAGACGGTTAGAAACTGGCACGGATACACCACGAAAAGTAGGAGTCAGTTGGAATGGACTCCTTTTTGCGGAGAACAGAGACGCCTGCGTCTTACTCTCGTTGAACTTGACCAGATTGGCATCGCCCCATTCAGACACCGCCTCAAGGGTCGAGCTCAAACGTTCAAAGAAATTCAAAAACTTGCCTAATACCGACCGGCGCATTAGCCGCCATGTTGGTTTGAAGGTTTTTTTAAAAAAACCTTTGGATCTCTACAACTTTGGTTCTTATAATTTTCATCGTAGTACTACTACGTAATATTTACGGAAATAACTGCAAAAAACAAACTATAATTTCGCCATTGTCTTGTTTGTTATCGAATTTAGTGAAAAAAAATAATTGATTCAAAGTAGATAATTAAATTTCCTACAACTTTGATTCGTATGATATTTTCAGAAATACGTATTTCAGTTTTGTATTTACTGTTACTTGTTGAGAATTAAATTTGCGACAAATTTGGTTCGCATCGTTTTTGTAAAAAAGTTGAAAATGAAGAAAGAACCATATATGCAACATTAGTGCGGTTTTATAATGGTGTATATTGTGCAACATTAGTGCGGTTTTATAAATAAACTAGATATCTAATAATAAACATAAAGATCGGGATCCCGTGTTCACTCATTCCTGAGAATATCGATTTCAAACAAAAACCTCTTTAGTGCTGTCGGAAATTTTACCAACTCAATTTAGAAAAAAAATTACAAAGGTAAGTATATTCAAGGCACAGATTACTAAAATTAAGTTTTCTGTCATTCAAAGCACGCCGAAAACTCAAAAGGGAATATTTTTGATTTTGTTCAATCTTGTTTTGTCCGCCGGGTTATTTTCTATAGCCTAAAGCCTTCCTCGATAAATGGACTATCCAATAGAAAATAATCTTTCAATTCGGACCAGTACTTGAGATCGGTTCAAGCAAACAAACAAACAAACAAACTCTTCAGCTTTATAATATTTAGATACTAAAATGTGTTTTCTTTTCTATCGCCACTCCATATGGCTGTCAATGTTTTGTCCGGGCCTTCTATCGTCTAACTGAATCGGCTTTGGCTTTCCTATTGTCTCTATCATTTTACGTGAAAAGAAAAGAGATAGAAACATCAAAGTTAAGACGGTAGACCCCCGGCCGTACGAACTACCACTTGTGCGAGGTGTGTAATCTGAGACTTATACACTTGAAAAATTACTAAGGTCTGTGGGCAGTTTTCGAAAGTACAACCTGAAGATTCTGAAATCGGACGTAGCTATGAGTCACTTATGTCACCTTGCCATAATTTCAAATATGAATGAATGATTTATTTTCCCCGGAAAAATAAATATTAAACTCCGACTTTCAACTAAATTGCATAAAACGTTATGGCTCCGTTGTCCAAATACCTAAATGGAAGTAGGTAAGTTTTAGTTTTTTCTTCATATTTCAAAAACCGCATCACCGATTCGATAAAATTTATATGCGACCACCTCAAAAGTATTTTAATATAAATAAAAACATCAAAATCAGTTTACAATTAGCGGAGTTATCGCGTAACATACATCTTATCTTATCATGTACCTTTAAGGGCAGGTGGGCCGTAACATTGAATTTTTAAAACCACTTTAAGACCTATAAAATTGTGTATTAAAGTCTGAAAAAATATAT
The DNA here is from genome assembly GCA_017562165.1 of Ectropis grisescens. Lineage (NCBI taxonomy): Eukaryota > Metazoa > Arthropoda > Insecta > Lepidoptera > Geometridae > Ectropis > Ectropis grisescens. Next base: position 24,079,724 of record CM029787.1, on the reverse strand, counting down.
GTATTAGTTAAGGATTTTATCTAGTGCACTTCGTAGTCAGTAACACGATTTAATGAATTTTACTTGACAGCAAAAAATCCCAAAGTTACCCCTTTTCAAAAAGTTTTTCAAGATTATGACTAAACTAATGAATTTTTAAACTAAATTTTTATACTCAACGAAAGCCACTAAAAAGTTATAGATACATTCGCACAGTTTGACTTGATAAAAAGTATCAGTTATTTACTATGTTTAAATATCTACAATAAATATAGCGCGCCGTTCGGCAGGCCCGATCAGTCGCGTTTCGGCGCTCGCGGACGACGGACCTGTGCTTGTTTTTGAAATTTCGATAACCGATGAATCTTTAATATTACGATCATAGTGCCACAGCATAACAATATCAGTAGGTATTACTAGTGAAGAACGCCATGACCTTGATTTTTGGTACCGTTTTCATTGGAATAGCAAATAGGCACAAATAATAATTAGTTTACTTTATGTTGTACACCAATAAGGGCAGTCTCAAAAAACTGAGGTCGATACCATATCAGTAAAAAATTCAATGGAAAATAGATAAGTATCGGTAAAATATTCGTGCGTCAAATCAGACATCGGGATAAGGAAATAATGAGAGAAATCCCCTAATATAAATGATACCTAACTTGCATTTATATGCCAGTTAGGTAAATTCTTTAGTAGTAAGGTACTTGGTACTTGGAAGAAAAGTCCTCACATACACATTTTACCACTTTGGAGTAAAATTACTCGTAGAATTTAACTCTGCACTAAATATCCGATTCGTATTTTTTTATATAAGGTTTAGAATCATTTCCTGAGCATAAAATCACAAAATAATAACAAATCCCGGTGGAGCTTCAAGCGCCAGCTCGAAAAAACGTTTTTGGCCGATATTCCGAAAAAGTTATGAAAGTTATTATTATTGTAGAAAATAAAATTTCCCATCTTTTGTTGCCAGTAAACTTTTATTTCGAACTTACCGATTACGATTTATTATGTCCAATTTAATGATAACAATGTAAAAAAATGATGTGAATTCTGTTTCCAGTAGCATAAACATTTCCCTTTTTACCCGAATGGAAGAAGGGTTATGTTTTTCGCGCGTATCTTTTATGTTTGTAAAACTTTTATTTCCACGTATCTTCCAAACGGCTGGATGGATTTTGGTAACTAAGGTGTTGTAACACTAGTCTCATTCGCTAAAGCGTCTTTAGATAGTAGGTAATATTTTTTTTACGTGTAGAAGTTTTTGTAGTTGGGGTTTTTAAATTAAAGTTATTCTATCATATTGCTCGTTGCTCGAAAAAACAGCACCGTTCATCATCATGATTGAAGAGTTGAACGAAGAGTTTGGTCTCCACTTTTGTAATAAGAACAACTAAGCTGTATATGATACAACCGATTAAAAGTTAAAAATGAAAAAAGAAGAAGAAGACTTTATCAGCTGACTATTATTATCATTGTATAAATTCAGACCAATGGAAACTGCGTTGCCAGACATATTGCATGCCTCTAGAAGAAGAGGCCAGTTTGTATGGGTCAATTATTTAAATGTTTTGTATCATCTTATCTTACCTGCAAACAGCAATAAAGATTTTTGTATTTGTATTTGTATTTGTGAAACGCATTGCCAGAGTGGGTTTTTGTCGATGGTTCGAACCTCGGAGTTAAGAGCAGGGATGTAACGGAGGTAACTTTATCGGAACCGAAGGCGGAGTCGGAGTTTTTTAAATTTGATTTATCGGAGCCGGAACCGAAGTCGGAACCGAAGTCAGAGGCGTAGGCATGGTCAGAAGAGGTGCACGAGAGAAGTTTTTACTGGGTGTAAATAAAACATTATTTAGACAAACTTTTTTTCATTTTGATTTTAAAATAAATGCAAACATTGAAATAATAATAGCATCTAACTAAACAAGAAATTAAATGAGATGACTCGAATCCCAAAGTAGTATATGGGTATAAAAGAACATATTATGCATATTAAATGAACAAAAGCTGTGAAACAAAATTAATCAAATGAATTGACTCCAAAAGTAGTTTATTAGTTATATACTTTACGAAGCTTTGAAGCTTCATCTCCGTCCAATCTATTTATTAAAAAGTCGTAGATTGAGCTACCGCCACTAAAACGAGTTGTTCGCTGCCGAGCCTAGTGGGCACGATAAATATTATTGGCGGGTAATTTATTTCAGGCGTTATTTTTCGATTTACTTTCCATCAAAATAAGGGATTATCACTGACTAACTATTATAGTTATAGTAACTTTTGCTTATTTTTTTTAATTAAGTGCTATAAAGCGTTAATCTATATACTTATACACCTTACCTCCGATTAAAACCTCCGCTTTAAAAGTTTCGGAGCCGAAGTCGGAACCGCAGGTCTCATAATAATCGGAAGTTCCGACTTAACGGAGTCGGAGCTCCGTAACATCCCTGGTTAAGAGGTACACATGTTTCTATTAGAGAAGCAAGTTTCATCGTGGACCGTATCATTTACATCCACTATCATCGGCATCATCGCAACCGTATCATTAAATGGGCTATCCATCGTAAACGGTAAGTTTTACAAAAAAAGTTTACTAGCAACAAAAGATGCGAAATTTTATTTTCTACAATTGTTGTCACAATATATAGTTTCCAAAATATCGGCTACAACAGTTTTTTCAATTGGTGTTTGAAGCTCTACCTGGATCTGTGAGCATTTTGTAATTTTATGCTCAGTAAGTGATCTTTACCTCATACAAAAAAATTGGATTAGAAATTTAGTGCAAAGTTGACCAAAAAACCGTTTATTTTTACTGGGCTTTCATTACGTTTCAGCATATTTATTTTTTATTTTTCACGAATTATTAGGAAACATTTTAAAAAGATGCATGAAATTGGAAAAGCCGTTCTCAACTTATAGTGTGACCAAAAAGAAAAAGTTCAGTTTTGTATACCTACGAGTATAGATAAATTTAATATTTCTTCGTTTATATAGCAACAAAACTCTTATCACTAGTATAAACAAATCTTGAACAAAAAATGAGTTTAAATTATATAGTCCAATATTTTAATGTTATTTCTGCACTGTGGCACCGATTCCGCGTATGAGAAGGGTCTCGAGAACACAAGACAGCATTAAATGCCTACTTTGACAGAAATACCTGGCCTTAAACGAGCAATTCTTGTAAGTATATATATATATATAATCTGAATCTCGGAAACGGCTCGAACAATTTTCATGAATGTATACAGGAGGTTTCGGGGACGATAAATCGATCTAGCTAGGTTTTGTTTTTTAAAAACATCATTTTATGCGCGTTTTTAGACAATAAAAAAACTCCTACAATGTCATTAGAATACGATAACTTATTTCGCCACTGTTCTTTAACTCTAAATGGCTCAGACGGAAGATGCTCGCCCTCGGAGTCAACAGGCCCCGGTTCGAATCCTGATGGTTACACACGGGACTTTTCTTTTTGTTCTTTTTTTTTTGAGAAAATAGTATCTAAGTAAGTCATCACTACGTAATTCGTACCTGCCTAAATATAATTAAAAAAAAACCGAGCAAAGCTCGATCAACCAGGTACTAAGTACATTAAAAATACAACCATACAAGAAGCTCCTTTTTTCAAGTCGATTAAAAATTTACAAAACTAGCTGATCCCGCGATCTTCGTTCCACTATAGAAAAATAACTAAGATAGCGATTGTAGCGCTATATGCCGGGCTAGATTGTGAATCTAAACCATCCAAGGCACTACCCTAATGCATAGGTACAGAAAAATTATACAGATCGGTCCAGCCGTTTAGGAGAAGTTCAGTGACATACACGCGTACAGTAGAGATAAGTATATAAATATGAGTACCTATATATGTATAATGTGCAATGAGTTCCTTTGTAACAATGTTTGGATTACGGCGGTTAGATTACAAGACCCGTGTTAAATAAATATTATTCTAATTTAACCGTGTATCCTCGGGCTGATGCCATGTTAATTTTATTTATTCATTAAATATTTGTAATGAGCCCTTGTCGTATTGTAACGTTACTGAATAATTCCGTCAAATCTACTGTTTTCGGCTGTATAATTTTAATGTTCGTATTCAGATTCTTTATTGATAACAACAATGACACGTGTAACACGAATCTTCTAAAAAATATCCAAAACCCAGTAATAAAAATTCAAGAATCAAACTTAGATTTAGTTGTAAATAGAAACTTGTTGCTGAATGAAGACATCAAGCTAAAGTTTGAAACAAAACATATTATAATATCAAAATTAGTCTATGTACCTATAATAAGTATAAGTATGTATTTCAAACTATAATAAGTATTATATCAGCTATCTGGCCACCATAGTACAAGCTTTGCTTAGTTTGGGGTGGGAAGGTGGGATGGTGTTGTGTGTCAATTGTCCACCAATATTTATTTATTATTACTTCCGAATAACTCACCCTTAATGCCAATGTTGCCAATGTAATCTGTATCTTAAAGTGCATGACATAAAGTGCATAAGGCATTTGAGTATATGTTATATTGTCGGTCGGTACATATATTGCTCTCACGCATGTCAGTGACTCGAACTCTCGAGATTTTCCTCATCCAACAATTATGTAACGTGTTGTGGTATCGCTCCGCTGCTCCGCCGCCGCTCCGACATTACGCCGCCGTCGCCGGCCGGCATTGGCATGTCCATGACGCGAATCCAATTGATTTTTTTCTACCATAAAGTGCTTAAGGGCGTGTGGGCCGTAATTTTGAATTTTTAAAACAACTTTAAGACCTTTAAAATAGTGTTTTAAACTCTGAAAAAAATATATGTATTAGTTAAGGATCTAATCTAGTGCAATTCGCAGTCAGTAACACGATTTAATGAATTTTACTTGATAGAAAAAATCCCAAAGTTACCCCTTTTCAAAAGTTGTTTCAAGTTTATGACTAAACTAATGAATTTTTTACTAAATTTTGTACTCAACGAAAGCCACTAAAAGTTATAGATGCATTCGCAGAGTTTGACTTGATAAAAAGTATCAGTTATTCACTATGTTTTAATATCTACCATATATATAGCGCGCCGTTCGGCAGGCCTGATCAGTCGCGTTTCGGCGCTCACGGACGACGGGCCTGTGCTTGATTTTGCAATTTTGACAACCGATAAATTTTAAATATTACGATCATAGTGCCACAGTATAACAATATCAGTAGGTATTACTAGTGAAGCACGCTATGATCTTGATTTTGATACCGTTTTCATTGAATTGCAAATAGACGCTGATACTAATTAGTACGCTGTTTACTTTATGTTGTAGACCAATAAGGGAGTCTCAAAAAACTGACGTCGATACCACATCAGTAAAAAATTCAATGCGGATGCAATGGAAAATAGATAAGCATCGGTAATATATTCGTCCGTTAAATCAGAGATCGGGATAAGGAAATAATGAGAGGGGAGAAATCCCCTGCGTAAATCCCCTAATATAAATGCAAGTAAGGTATCATAAATAAATAAATAAATATTGATGGACAATTCACACACAACACTCTCTGACCCCAAACTAAGCAAAGCTTGTGTGATGGCAGCCAGATAGCTGATATAATACTTATATAGTTTTAAATACATACTTATTATACATACATACATACATACCTAACTTGCATTTATCTGCCATTTAGGTAAATTCTTTGGTAGTAAGGTACTTAGTACGTGGAAGAAAAGTCCTCACATACAGATTTTACCACTTTGGAAGAGACTTTCGCGCAAACTATTCAGTTTAGAATAAAAATGTTAGGAACTTCAATACAATTTTGAACACCTTTCCATAGATACACGTATTGTTTTGTTAGAATTTTTATTTTTTTATTTCTTTTCCAAGTTTGTGACACCACCAAAATTTTTTGTTTTTTTTTTTTTTTGTATGAAAATGTTAATTGTTCATAGAAATTTAGACACTCGACCAAATTTGATAAGAAGCCTTTTAGGCAGTAAAATTACTCGTAGAATTTAACTCTGCACTAAATTTCTGATTCGTATTTTTATATAAGGTTTAGAATCATTTCCTGAGCATAAAATCACAAAATAATAACAAATCCAGGTGGAGCTTCAAGCGCCAGCTCGAAAAAAACGTTTTTGGCTGATATTCTGAAAAAGTTATAAAGGCTATTATTATTGTAGAAAATAAAATTTCCCATCTTTTGTTGCCAGTAAACTTTTTTTCGAACTTACCGATTACGATTTATTATGTCAAATTTGATGATAACAATGTAAAAATAATAAGATGTGAATTCTGTTGTTCCAGTAGCATAAACATGTCCCTTTTACCGGAATGGAAGAAGGGTTATGTTTTTCGCGCGTATCTTTTATGTTTGTAAATCTTTTATTTCACATATCTTCCAAACGGCTGGATGGATTTTGGTAACTAAGATATTCTAAGACTAGTCTGGCTCGCCAAAGTGTCCTTAGATAGTAGGTAATATTTTTTACGTGTAGATTTTTTTGTAGTCGGGGTTTTATATTAAAGTTATTCTATCATATTGCTCGTTGCTCGAATAAACAGCACCGTTCATCATCATGATTGAAGAGTTGAACGAAGAGTTTGGTCTCCACTTTGAACAACTAAGCTGTGAAACGCATTGCCAGAGTGGGTTTTTGTCGAAGGTTCGAACCTTGGGGTTACGAGGTACACTGTGCTTGTTTCTATTAGAGAAACAAGTTCCATCGTAGACAACATCATTTTCATCCACTATTATCGGCATCATAGCAATCGTATCATTGAATGGGTTATAAATCGTAAACGGTAAGTTTAAAAAAAAGTTTACTAGCAACAAAAGATGCAAAATTTTATTTTCTACAATTATTGTCAAAATATATAGTTTCGACCAAAATATCGGTTAAAACAGTTTTTTTCAATTGGCGTTTGAAGATCTACCTGGATCTGTGAGAATTTTGAAATTTTATGCTCAGTAAGTGATCTTTACCTCATATAGAAAAAATTGGATTAGAAATTTAGTGCAAAGTTGAACAAAAATCCTTCTATTTTTACTGGCCTTTCATTACGTTTCAGCACATTTTTTTAATGTTTGACGAACTTGTGAATTATTAGGAAACATTTTAAAAATATGCATGAAATTGGAAAAGCCGTTCTTAACTTATAGTGTGACCAAAAAGAAAAGGTTGAATTTTGTATATCTCCAAGTATAGATAAATTTAATATTTCTTCGTTCATATATCAAAAAACTCTTATCACTATTCACAAAATTGTTATCACTAGTATAAACAAATCTTGAACAAAAAATGAGTTTCAATTACATAGTCAAATATTGTAATGTTATTTCTGCACTGTGGCACTGATTCCGCGGTCGGTGACGGTCGCGAGAACAAGACAGCGTTAAATGCCTAATTTGACAGAACTACCTGGCCTTAACGCCGCTAAAGAAAATTTTACTTCAAAAACAATGGAAATATTGTTTTAGCATATATAGATATACAGCATTGTTCAGCTTCATGATTTGGACTCTTCATGTTCCAATAGCTGCGCGTCACTGTGCATGTACATTTGTACATGTCCTGCTCAACTTGTCACTCTATACTATAAAGCTATAAACAATAAATAACAGGAATAATAGGGGTCGATTAAATTAAACTACAAATATCACAATACTATACATATAACAAAGTCTTTATTAAAAGCTAATAATTAGTATAATATGCATAAATATTGGAATCTATTTACAGTTTCTTTAGTGCGTTATTTTCATACGCCAATACAATATTAAACATAAACATTATTTCCGTTCGTCAACACATATTAAACGTAAAAAACATACATTTAGTTGTACATAACTAATATATATCGGCGCAAATGCAACATGCTACGTCATCTCTCGAACAACGCTCCGAACGGGGCGTAAACAAGTGACTCACAACACTCGCCCCTCTACGATCGCCCCACCACAGTGCTATAAAAAGGCGCGCGCTGTAGCGGAGCACACAGTTGCTTCTCTGCGCTCGGACAGTAAACACCTAATCTATTGTAAATTCTTGTAATCTATGTTGATTATATGTGAATTTTGATTGAAGTAAAGTTGGGTGTTTTAATTATCCCTGAAATGGAATACTTCAATAATAAGGACATTGGCACAGCCGACGTCATGGTGTCTAAAACAATACTGGGCCATCCTGCGTCGTCATCAGAAGAGGGATCGAATAAACTTGAATTTCTGCCCACGTGAAATTGACAATTCGTCGACCAAGAATTTTATTGATCCAGATGTTTTGAAGAAGCCGAATTTTTTTTTAAGTTCGTGAGTACCTGAGGAGGTTAAAAAAAGATAATTGCAAAAAATACTACTACGAATAAAACCTGCTTGAGAAGAAGCTGCCGTTGGATGACATAATTATGAGTTCGTAGAAAAGGATAAATCCACCAACGTGCAATACCTTACTACTGAAATACCTTTCTGCGAGCATCATAGAAAAGGATTCATCCGCCAACGTGCAATACCTTGCTACTGAAATACCTTTCTGCGAGCATTTACTTTGTGAAGTTGATGCAGTGTCTCAAGCTACTGATAACACCGCATCTGAGATTCACCGCACACTTTGATGTGTCAATGAAGATAGTGCGACAGTCCCCAGTCTTACGGTACGGTTTCTTCTCAACCAAAGAAAAACAACCGAAAGCGAAAGCCAACAATAGCCGTTCCTGCCTGCGGGTTGGTCTATCCACGTACACAGTCTACGTGCTAACCTGCCCGCCAGTGCCGCCCCCACCAAGCCACCCATGTACTTGCTTATTGGCCGGCAGGCCACCACCAGTCAACATATCTGCCCTACTGCCTACGCTGAGATCAAGTCCTGAGGCGACCGGTTGATGATGGGGCAGCCAGGCAATCAAGTTGATAAGTTGAAGTCTACGCTCCGCGAAAAGTCTTAAGCTATAAAGCAGCAATTTCAGAATGACCGATGGTAGCGGAAGCATCATCAACCCAGTATGATCGTGTGTGATAGCACGACGGACGCACATCCGCATACCAGATGATCAGATGGAACAAATTGGCGTGTCTACTACATCTCATCGACGGGCACTGCGATGTGTGTTCCAAAACAACATCCTTTGAAAACCTTCGAGAAACCTCAGCGATCATAAAGAATAAGACGGAAGCAAGAGATAGTAAAATCAAAGATAATAAACAAATGTATGTTGATAACAGGATCAATCACGCCAAAAACATGAAAAAAAAGAAATTTGGAAAGTAATCAATGCAGAAACAAACGAAAATGCGAAGGAATGGAAATGAGATCTAATGTTTACTTCATGGCTATGGGAAACAGTCTCGGAATAAGTAATTTGCCCGTCTGTCAAGAAGCTGTCAATCACGTTGAGAATCAAAAAAATGAAGTTTTAAATCTCATTCTATTTCACTAATGATTTTAATGGAAATAGCAAAACATAAAATACGTAACTCTGAAACTAGCGAGCATGTGTTATTTCTCGTAAATAGCATACTTCAATCAGAAGAATACTCAGCGTCACTAAATAACACAAGAGTTACTCCTTTATATAAAGGAAAAAGAGTTTTATCATTGGTGGTTAGTTACAGACCAATCACAATACTGCCAACTAATTCAAAAATCGTAGTCTATCATGTCAGATGGTACAAAGTCTGATATAATGGAACATCTGAACAAATATAAAATTATGGATGATGCGCAATACACATATTGGAGAGGAAAGTCAACAACATCTACAGCACATAAACCTGTAGAAATAATAGTGAAGGAATTAGACAAAAAAATATGGCAGCGGTGTTTTAGACTTATCAAAGACTTTTGATTCGGTTAATCATGATTTATTGACACAGAAACTTATAGTTTATGGAATAAAAGGTAAAGCGCTAAAATTAATAAAATCATTCTTGAAAAAAAGTAGGCAGACAGTAGAAATGAAAAATAGAAAATGATACCCTAAGATCTTGTCATCAGAGAGTAGAAATTGGTGTACCTCAAGGATCTTCTTTAGGTAACACTATGTTTTTAATATTTGTGAATGATTTGCCCAGAATTGACTTAGAAGGTGGAAAGAGTAAAGTGCAGAAAATGGTTTGACGTTAATGGGCTGAAATTTAACACCGAGAAAACAAATGTTATGTTCTTCAATGCAATATCCTCCAAAATAATAACCAACCTTATAACACTACACGATGGAACTATTTGCAAAGTATCGAACTATATCAAAGTATTGGGTTTTGAACTGGATCCTGCCTTAACTTGGAAAAAACACAGATACTACTTTCCATAAAATCTGGAAAGGAATATATGCCTTGAAGCAGCTTAAAGAAATATCTTCACCAGAACACCTAAAAACAATATCAGTTGCCCGTATCGGCGTGAGAAGACGACACTCCAGTATTGGTGAATGAGACTACACCATCCACTTCACAAGACAATGCAACCAAACAAGAAACCCATGAACCAACGCATCACTCAGGTCATGTTTGATTATCATTATCTAAATTAATAATCACTCATACAACACAGTACCATAGTGTACACACAACACACTACTACAGTGTACACACAACACAGTACCATAGTGTACACACAACACACACAACACAGTACCACAGTGTACGCACAACAAGTACCACAGTGCACACAGTACAAGTACCACAGTGTACGCAACGACAAAGTACCACAGTGTACGCAACGAAAAAGTACCACAGTGTACGCAACGACACAGTACCACAGTGTACGCAACGACACAGTACCACAGTGTACGCAACGACACAGTACCACAGTGTACGCAACAACACAGTACCACAGTGTACGCAACAACACAGTACCACAGTGTACGCAACAACACAGTACCACAGTGTACGCAACAACACACAGTATCACAGTGTACGCAACAACACAGTACCACAGTGTACGCAACAACACAGTACCACAGTGTACGCAACAACACAGTACCACAGTGTACGCAACAACACAGTACCACAGTGTATGCTACAACACAGTACCACAGTAATCATCTAGGTACTAAGATACCAAAGTCAAAGAAAAACATTCACTTGTTACAGATATACTCGACAGCTTAAAACATCAGCAACACGGCTAGTGCAGAGCGCGCACTGCCGGTCAGAATGGTCGTATCGGCGCAAATGCAACATGCTACGTCATCTCTCGAACAACGCTCCGAACGGGGCGTAAACAAGTGACTCACAACACTCGCCCCTCTACGATCGCCCCACCACAGTGCTATAAAAGGCGCGCGCTGTAGCGGAGCACACAGTTGCTTCTCTGCGCTCGGACAGTAAACACCTAATCTATTGTAAATTCTTGTAATCTATGTTGATTATATGTGAATTTTGATTGAAGTAAAGTTGGGTGTTTTAATTATCCCTGAAATGGAATACTTCAATAATAAGGACATTGGCACAGCCGACGTCATGGTGTCTAAAACAATACTGGGCCATCCTGCGTCGTCATATATATATATATATATATATTCATTATCCAATTTAACAGACATATTTATATTTTCGTTATAAGTACATATATGAACACGTAATTTTTTCGTTTTCGACATTTTCATGTAAAATTTTAGTCGATTCATAGGCCAAATGGTTGAAAAAATTACAATATTATGTGGACTCACAAAGTTCAGACTCAGACTAATTCTTAGCTTTATACGTTCATACTCTACTCTACGTACTACGTACGTAGTGTCTGCCTTTAGGTACCTACGTATGCCGTTACTCCACCTATCGCGGTGTCTCTGTCGCAGCCGGATCGTATATTTCGCCGTATTACATTACGGCTAGCCGTTTTGAAAAACAGAGCCGTTTTGTAAAGCGGCGGTTAGACGATTAGCCAGATTGAAAGCGGCGGTTTGACGATTAGCCGGATTGAAAGCGGCTCATTTAAAAAACAGCCGGAATGTATTCGACGCCATACGTCATTCAAAACGGCTAGCCGTAATGTAGGTAACAAAGCGAAAGATTAGCCGCCGCTTCCGACTTTTGAACTTTTTACTTCCGTGAACCATTATTTTAATGATTATTTTGTATGAAAACCGGCGCTTCTCTTAAGGTCCTATTTACATTTATAGAGTCATATTCTGTAGATCAGTCGTTTTTGAGTTAGCTTTAGCTATTAATCCGTATTTAATTGACTTCGAGCTTGACTCAACTGATGATTATTAAAAATATATTTTATCTTTTTCTATATTGAACAATGTATTTTAAATTAGATAGACGATGAATCAGATGACATATAATATGATACAACCGAGTAGGAGCTAAAAATAGAAGAAGACTATATCAGCTGACTATTATTATCATTGTATAAATTCAGACCAATGAAAACTGTGTTGCCAGACATATTGCATGCCTCTAGACTCTAGATCTATATTATCTACTCTATGCTCTAGAAGAAGAGGCCAGTTTGTATGGGTCAGCTTTTAAAATATTTTGTATCACCTTATCTTACCTGCAAACAACAATAAAAAAAATTGTATTTTGTATTTTTGTATTTTATGTATTTTGTATTAGTTCCAAGAGATGTTATTAAAATTGACGTTATTTTTTTCACTTGAACTTAGTTGCTTGGTTTTTATTTATTACCTACTTACTTATTTATTTTTGTCATTTAAGATTCTTAAGTAAAATTTTAAGCAACTTTGAATATCTTTTACTACTTCAAAACTCTAATAAATAACTTTCAATTATTAGCCGCGAAATTTTCAAACAGTTTTTCATTTCTTGTTTAAACTCTATAACACCTATTTTTGCATAAAAAATAGACAATATCCATTTTCATGCAAATTTTCATAAAATATATCAGTGTACTACTTAGTCTGTGAATATATCTGTATCAAATTTCATTGAAACCTATAAAGTAGTTTATGTAGGTGTAATAACGTTATAGACAGCAAGACAGAGGTACTTTCACATTTGAATATTGAGTAGGGATTAATAACGTGAAAATTTACCATAATGACAGCGAGTTGGAAATTCAACATTGATAATTAAAATCGTTTCTAACGGTCTGGTCGGAAAAAAATCACATCGCTCGAACACATTACTGCCTTTACAGAAATCTCGACAAGACACAAATATTTCTTCTATTTCTTGAGCCCAGGAGGAGAATATTTCACAATATGCCAAAAGCAATCGTTCGTTGCGGCACAATTCGATATAGGTGCGCTGGGCTCTGACGCTAGGGCTGTCAAAACTACGAACTAATATTTTATTTTGCTGCATTAAATCATCATAATCAATTTATTTATAGCAGCTGTTATAAGTCATATTAATTATGTTTTAAAATTATCTATGTATGGAAACGATTACCGACATGTGTAATACTCGTAATAGCACATATAGGTAGGTATTGTAGGAAAAGTGCAACTAAATTTAATACAAATTTAGCCAGACAGTGGCAGTACTAAGCAAAATCCTGTTGGTGGTGATTTGTAAGTATTCAAGTAACTAGTACATAGTATATTGTCATCAAACTCGTATTTATTATATCACAAAATTTGTTTCACTCGTTTTTTTTTTGTGAACTCGCGTCTTCCATCTTTATTGTAGCATGTCCACAATGAGTAAAACTGTTGATTCCACAATTTATTAAACACAATATAAATTAAATAAAGAATTCTAATTCTATATTTCGAAATTCTTCAAAACAATCATTGGGTCTCATGTATTTATTAAAATATTACTTGCAAATTTTTTTGTGACTGCTATTATATTGTAGTGTAGGGTGCTCAGGGACTAGATGGAGTAACGATATACGAATAACAGTTTGTGGCCATTGAAAACGTATTACGGGAGAGACCTAAGCCCAGTAGTGGACGGATACAGACCGATTAATATGATGATGATGGTGTCATTTGGGCGTCCTAAATCCTAAATGGACACAACACTCACGTTTACACAGGTCTGTACTAAGGTTTTTAGTAGTGGTAGGACTCTTGGCAGAGTCCGCCTGGGGAAGTACCACACCTTTGCCAGTTATTCTACCGCCAAGCAGTAATGTGCAAACATTACTGTGTTCCGGTTTGAAGGGCAATGTTTCCAGAGAAATTACAGGGCTTAGAGATATAAGATCTTAGATCTCTGGGTGACGAGCGCAGTGCAGTGCTAGGTAATGATTTGGACTCTTCATGTTCCAATAGCTGAGTGTCGCTGTGCTGTTATGTGTCAGGCATGTTGCTTACCATCAGGCACATGTCCTGATCGTCTCGTCACTCTTTATTTAAAAAAAAAAATTAAGTCGAAAAGTACACGTTTGGTTAACGGTTAGGTAGTTTTACAATGAAATTACTCTAAATCAACAAATCTGTAACCATACATTTAGTTAAGCCCAAATAGCATTTTATATGAAACATCAACTTTTTCTGATACCAGGGTTGGCTCCATTGTAAAATTATGCGTATTTAAAATATAACGATACCCTTTTTGCTTTGTACAGGCGTTCCACGTATTCCTGAATATATCATGAAGTTTTTTGGCAACCCTATCTGGCTCGAACCAGCGCGGCCTGTTGAAATAATATCCACAAAGGGTTTTCTCTCCAGTGACTAATAGGATAGCTTTTTATAGAAAGGGGATAAAGTAGCATATGGCTCACCTGATTGGAAGTGGTAAACGTCACTTCTGGACATCTTCAATCTATAACGTAAGTCTTCAACATTGACTGACTTTGACGATGTTAATTGAAATTTCCCATTTCTTTTAACAGTTTTAGGTTTCCAATTGACCGCCATCTCACCTGATGTTAAGCGACGATGCCGTTTACGATGGAATGCTACCTTGCTACCTGGAAGAAATTCTCTCGACTTAAAAATTCCAAGATTTGAAATGTATGGAAAAGCACCAACAATTCTTCGCGGGCAACTGAGTGCTCTATTCACCAGCCACTATCACTATGGAGAATTAAAATTTCAAAAAACAGACTTGGCAGATAAGTATGTCAAGTCTGTTTTTTTGTATGACAACTGATTTTTTTTACGAATTCGCTTTAGATGTCATAGTAAAACGTGTTCGTTATGACGCGTATAGGCCTTCCCTTTCGGCTAAGTAGGTAAGGCGTTTTGCTTAGCCCTGTCATCCAATTTGTTTTCAATCATATTTTAATTGACACAGAAACTACATACATATGTATTCTATATATTATATACATAGGCTACTTTTAATCCCAGGGAAATAACGGAAATTGGAATTAAATCGCGGGGGCTGCGCTGCTAGTCATTCCCAGTTATTTATTCTTAATATATATTCTTAATATATAAGTTTTTTACAATATTTTCTATATAGAAAATAAATGTTATAAAAACATAAAAACTAGGGTGCCGCCAGCAGTGGGGCAGGGCCGAAGCTATCGGTGGCTAGGACTGCAGAGTGAGGAACCTCCTGACGATGCGCGCTGTGCCAAGGATGACTGCCTTCTGTATCTGTATCCAGCCGTCTAGCGAGTCTCTTTAGATGTTGGTCGAGACTTTTCGCTATAAGGTCGTTTGCCGACACGACTATTGGGACTATGATCGCGGAATCAACATTCCACATGGCGGTGGCAAGCTTGTCCTTCTCAGCTTTCACGATGTTCTCGTCATGTGGTATGGTGATATCGACGATCATAGCGCGGCGCTGAGACCGATCTGCCAGCACGATTTCAGGCTTATTGGCTTATTATTATTATGGTGATGATTTAATGAAAGGACGTGCCCATTTCTCATTTTTAACTAACGGAACTTCTACACTGTTGACGTTATCGATCCCGACTGACTCTAATCGAAGTGGTCTGGACCGAACGACCATATCACACGTCACACCTCAGTAAACCGTTAAAATAAACCGAGCTGTTTCGAAGAAGTAACAACACAAACACCGTGATACGAGTCACATAATCTTAAGTGAATCTTGGATAACTGTGTTGGTACTTGGATTTTCGACTGTCTATCTGTCGAATATAATTTTAGGTTGTGTTTTAGGTATTGAAGTTGGTGTCTGTGTTTTCGGAGAAAATTCAGTTATATAAGAGGTAGAGTCTGGATTCCCGGAAAGATACGAGTAAATCAGTGGTTCCATATTTATATTTTGTCCAGTACATTTTGTATTGAACAACATATTTTTATATCACGATCCCAGGAATCATAATGTAATAGTTATTGAACTGGCGAGTAGAATAATAAATAATAAATCTTATCTACAAATTGTTTTAAGTAGGTAATCCTCTAAAAACAATGTTTTATTATTTGTCCTTTCTGGTCCACCTTTTTATAATGCAAATAACAGTAACAACAGTAGGTATAATGAAAATATTATACAACACAACATATAGACATCAAATACATAGCTGAATATCTAAGCTTATTTTTTTACGAAGTGCGTAAGAAACTAACAAACTATAAAAAATAACGACTCACGAACAGAAAGCAAGTCTAAAATACTTATCTGCAGAACGGACAAAAGTGGAACTTCGGACGCTCAAAGAATACACAGAAGTTGTATGATTTTGTAATAGGTGGCAACACTTTTCAATCGTAGCGCCATCACTACATTCTGCAGATAAGTTGGTCGTACTGTAAGTATTTGATTTAATTTTCTAAGATAGGGCCCTAAGGTGGGGCCCTTTTGTCCGTAGTCCTCGATGTTGATTTACTTTAACAACACAACAGGTTCACTCGCGCGGTATCTGCCGAGATAGTATTAGTTTATTTTTACACAAATGAGAGGCGGGGCCCCGGGGCTTTACATGTCAACAGGTGCCATCTTGTCCTTCTGATACTCGTGCAGCACGCGGCAGCGCTCGTGGTGCGCGCAGAGAAGGCGCGCGGGTGGCTGTCAGGCGGGGCCCCGGGGCCCTCGCGGCTTCACCGGCTCTACCCGCTCTGGTATCGTCAGCGACGTCTCTGCGAACCGTACCGCCAGCCGGGGGCGGCTCGACTGAAACAAAAAAAAGTTTTAGAATAACATAACTAGATAAGTACCTAAAACTTATGGTAAATCTCAATTTTAATTTATTAGCAATGTTTATTACTATAGTCTATTTCAACTAGAGAGCGAAAAACGGACGTTTACCTAGTGTTGCGCAGGGAAGATCAACCTTCTTTGCATCAAAAAATTATTTTAATAGTTAACAACTATTTTGTCACTATCCAAATTCAGCTTTTCAGTTTTTACCTAACAATTATCATTATATTACTATTATCACTATTTAACTCAAAACTGTGAACAAGTTTTACATGTTACTATCTACTTACAAATTAGTAAATTAATTATCTGACATTGCCAGGTGTAATTCGTTTAAGCTTGAAGTGTGTGCCAAATAAACTATTTATTATTATTACCTATTTAAAAGAAGCGATCCGAATCCAAGCGCATTCCAGAGCGGAATGTGGAGCCAGGACTACGTAATAATATCTTACCGAAACATGTCAAAATAGGTTTGCAAAATCTGGTTGACCTTGTCGCTCGCCTCGCCCTGTACCACGAAACACGGTAAATGCGTAAGCGATAGGGAAACGATACATAAATTAGTGTCCGACCGAAACTGATTTTCCGGCCGAAACCGAAACCGAAACCGAATGTTCGGCCGTGGCTTCAGTTTCGGCCGAAACCGAAACCGAAACCGAAACTCACGTGGTCAAGTATATAATTTATTAAAATACTGAAATTTGGTGCATTTTACCTATTATTTTGCCTTAATTAGGACATGAAATGGAAACACAATATATATCATAATAGGATAGATAAGAAATCAGTAAGAAGTCTTGTTAGTTGGTTGCTACAGAACTATCCGAATGGCACGCGATAATTCCCGAAAAGGGCCGACAGCGTCCGTCAAAGCGTTGCCGCGGAAAACAAAGTTAGGCGATCGTGAACTTGCTTGAACTTGTTAAGTTTCGGTTTCGGCAAAAGTTTCGGCCGATTTTGGCCGAAACCGAAACTGTGGCCGAAACTTGATTTTTGGCCGAAACTCGGCCGAAACCGAAACCGAAACCGAACTTTCGGTCGGACACTAACATAAATATATGGATAACGATACGCATCGTTTGTTTTCGGTGCTCTCGTGGTACCGTGGCGTGAACGTACATTTTTCGCGCTCTAGTTGAAATAGACTATAGTAAAGTTGCAACCCACAGTGTGACCCGCTGCATTGGTTACTTGTTTATGTTGTTTTCGCGGATATATCTTTATTTTATAAAATAAAAGTAGATAGATTTATTTAAAAAAAATAACACTCCTGATTATATCGGCTATCTTCCAATGCAAGTCCTGTCAAAACCGGTCCAGCCGTTTCAACGCTTAGCCAGTACAAACAGACAGACTGTTTTTTAATGTAAGAACCTATCTAGCGTTTACGCTTTCATACGCATTTAGTAAATTTAGAATTCACACATACAACTTAAAATATATATATATATATATATTATATACTAGCGGCCCGTCCTGGCTTCGCTCGGATAATAACCTAGATACCAACTGCAGCGCCATCTGCCGGGCTGATTTGTGAATATAAACTATTCAGGGCCCTATCCAAACGTATACAAACAAAATAATTCAAATCGGTCCAGCCGTTTGGCTTTTAAAGCCGGGTCACACAGGGGCGGGAGCCGCGAGAAAGCTCGAGCTCGAGAAAGTAGCTCTGTGTGACATGACACGGACCGCTATCGCTTTGCACTCGATCGCTATCTTTTCACACACTTTAGTGATAAGGGTTGTTCACCCCTTAAAAATATTTTTTAATTTTTGAACAATTTTTTTTGTTTTTATTTTTCTATAATGTGGCATTAAAAATACAAACAACCCTAAATTTTTATCCTTTTATCACCAACCCCTATTTTTTAATCTATATCTAATATATAAAATTCTCGTGTCACAGTTTTTGTTGCCATACTCCTCCGAAACGGCTTGACCGATTTTGATGAATTTTTTTATACTTATCCGGTATCTATGAGAATCGGCCAACATCTATTTTTCATCCCCCTAAATGTTAGGGGTAGTCCACCCCTAAATTTTTTATTTTATTTTTTAGACAAATTTTTTAATTTCTATTATTTTATGATACAACATACAAAAATACATACAATGCTCAATTTTTACCATTCTACGATCAACCCTTATTTTTTAATAGCCATTTTAGTAATTTAATCATTTTTCCTCTCCGGTCGAAAACTGATCAATCGTCATTTAATTAGTCATCCCCGCCAGTTGTCTACAGGTGTCACTTCTGACCCAGTAAACAGCACGATAATTTGGGGATCAAAAGTAGTCTATAGCATATATATAGTTAGTACACGGTAATCTCGGGAACTATCGGACCGATTTAAAAAAATCATTCACCGTTCTTTCATATGTACGTAATCCTTGAATGATGTAGGTTACATATATGTACCACGGGCGAAGCCGGGGCGGGCCGCTAGTCTAATATATAAAATTCTCGTGTCACAGTTTTCGTTGCCATACTCCTCCGAAACGGCTTGACCGATTTTAATGAAATTTTTTGTGCTTATCCGGTATCTATGAGAATCGGCCAACATCTATTTTTCATCCCCCTAAATGTTAGGGGTAGTCCACGCCTAAATTTATTTTTTTATTTCTTAGACAAAATTTTAAATTTTTATTTTTTCAAGATACAACATACAAAAATACATACAATCCTCAATTTTCACCCTTCTACCATCAACCCTTATTTTTTAATAGCCATTTTAGTAATTTAATCATTTTTCCTCTCCGGTCGAAAACTGATCAATCGTCATTTCATTTGTTATCCCTGCCAGATGTCTACAGGTGTCACTTCTGACCCAGTAAACAGCACGATAATTTGGGGATCTAAAGTAGCCTATAGCAAATACATAGTTTGAACACGCTAATCTCGGGACCTACTGGACCGATTTAAAAAAATCGTTCACCGTTCTTTCATATGTTCGTAATCCTTGAACGCTGTAGGTTATATATATGTACCACAGGCGAAGCCGGGGCGGGCCGCTAGTATAGTATAAAAATCAATGCCACTTTTCCTTGTAAGTGAACTCCTTCTAAACGGCTCGACCGATTTGAATGATTTTTTTTGTATACGCTTGGGTAGGGCCCTGAAAGGTTTAGATTTACAAATCAGCCCGGCAGATGGCACTGCACTTGATATTTTGGTTACTATCCGAGCGAAGCCGGGACGTGCCGCTAGTATCTATATAAATGTATAGATTAATTTTAATGTCGGGGTTTATATTCCGAGAGTTGGCAGAAAAATTTGGTTAGATATTTGAGGCAAGCTGTAAACATGTCACTTAGTTCTATTATATACCAACACAGAGGAGCAGACCTGGCTAGTGAGCAGCGGACCAAAATGAATCCCTCAATTTAGATCACCTGGCTGGTAGAATGTCCCCCCAAAATGATCTGTCTTTTTGAGAATTCCAATTTATTTGCCATAAACTATTTCTTTAAACTACAACATAATATAAACATTGCATATTGCCTCAAAAAATATATTTATTGTTTTTTTTTTTCAAATGTATGGATTCATACATGGATTGGCCTCGTGGCTTAATGGGTAGTAACTCTTTGCGTGATGAATTAAAATATTTGTACTGTGTCTGGGTGTGTTCTATGTATAATATGTATGTATTTAAAACTATAAGTGTACTAGCGACCCGCCCCGGCTTCGCACGGGTGCAATGCTGATATTAAATATAAGTACTAATAAAATTCCGGTCCGGCGGTAAGACGTTTCGTTTAACGTAGTCACATAAGTCACAGTTTTTTGTGATGGATACTTTTTTGGCACGACGGACGCACGCAATGTGTTGATTGATGGAACGAAATGTGCTTCACAACAAATATGGCGACAGCGGTTTGTTTGGTGACAGAATTTAAGGAAATTCTCCATAATTAGAATTTTGTGGACATATGTTGTCGACTCAAAATCAATATTTTTTTATGTTTTGTTATTTATATAAGGTTTCGATTAAGTCTACCGTACCCCTTGACGAAATTATTAACATAGATCATATCAGCTATCTGGCTTCCATAGTACAAGCTTTGCTTAGTTTGGGGTCAGATGGTGTTGTGTGTGAATTGTCCACCAATACATATTTATTTATTTTACCCCGCTACTAACCAGTTAGTACTTAAGTACTTAAGTTTTCAGGTTGCCTCTAATACTTACGTAAATTAGCTGCCAACGCTCGGAAATGTAATCGGTAAAACGCTCACAAGTTACGCCATGACAAAACGAAATATTGATTTATGTATAAATATAATTCGCGATTATTTGGAAACTTCGTTGTGGGCGTGTAATCCGAATAGAGAGAGGGACTACAAATAAAGGGTGTAAACTCCAAAGCTGTCCTGTGTGTTACTCGTTGTAATAAATAATAACTTTGCAAACGTTTCAAATAACGTAGATATACACTATACACATACCCAACAAATAAGTACGTATTGTAATCGGCAGTTATTTGATCGATTAGTAATATACATACTGCCATTTTTTTATAACAATACACTTGATCGCCATCTTCAATTCAATATATTTATTCGAAATAAAAATAGAAATAAATTTTATTGCTTAAACCGTGTACATTGATGGTGTTATAAAAGTTTAGTATCAACGGTTTGTCCTAACGGACGTACAACAAAATATTTATGTTATATTATAGTAGTTGTACCTTATAGTTAAGGAGGTGCTAGTTAGGTAGATACTAGTTAAGTGAGTACATAGATACTTAGCGAGTACATAGGTACTTTTCTTATTATCTATTATACACCTTCACAAAACAAATTATAAAATTCAGGCTTAGTGACATTTTACAAAGTAGGTATAAACAATCAATCAATCAATTACAGTTAGTCTTCTAAATACTTATTTTTAATGTGATTAGCTGCAGTAAATGTAAGCTGCAGTAAACTTCCAAGTCGTAAAAAGTTTTATGATTGAGCCAATTTAACAGTGTGTTTTTGAAAATACTGTTTGAGGTTATAGATTTAATGTAACATACATTAAATAGGTAGGCTATTAAATATTTTTCTAAGTATGTAGATGTGTTAAAGGTGCTTTTGTGAAACATGGCATTATTTGATTGTGTTACACAAATGTTATATTTTATTTATGTTTTGAGCGTAATATATGCGAGAAGATTTCTTTCCAATAAAATATTTCGGATTTTTTTAACGAACAGACGCCTCTCTAAGTTAAATACTACATAGGGTCAGTACTTTACTTTTCTTAAATAACTGCCTCATCTCGTTTATGTAAGTTGTAAATAGCCCTCATACATCGTTTTTGTAACTTTAAGGTAGATTCTACTACAATCAATAGATTATAAAGTTAAATGACCTACATATCCATAGTAAGTTTAAGAGATAAATCGTAAAAACCATTTCAACCCCTATTTTCAAGATGGCGGCCGTGGGGCAAGGGTTGCGACCCTACAGACTTGGTTTTAGCTTTACACTGATCCCCCCCTACACATCAAAAAAATAAAATTGCGTCCTCAAAAAACGCAACCCCAAACGTAACTTTTCAATGGACTACTCAACCCTCCATATTTTCACGTCATATTGTCATTGTTAAAACGTTAGGTTAAAAACAAGAAACACAGGTAACTTGACAACATGTGGAATCTCTAAAATGAATGTGTGTATTATATCAGCTATCTGGGCGCCATAGTACAAGCTTTGCTTAGGTTGGGGTGTAATGGTGTTGTATGTGAATTGTGCACTAATGAATCTAGCGACGAAAAAGTTTATTTAACGACAACAGAATTGGCTGAAACTGTTAATAATGCTCAAAGCATTTAATCACTTCCTCGCTGGGGTGCGATGAAAAGGTTCTCGTATATTTTCCATTCGAGTGCAAAGAGTTTTGACCTTGTGCCCTATTAATTCCCTCGCGAACACTCAGGATTCAATTTTTTTTATCCTTTGCTTGCTCGACCATCAAAATTGAGCAACTTTGCACTCTTGTATAACAATAATTATTTGTTTGGTATATAAACCTTTCACGATCATTTAACGGTCACTGATACATCTCACCACGTTCTGGAAACATTATTTCGCCAAATTGGAAGCTCTTTGATCCCGAAATGGCGAAGTTTACCTAAGGATTGTTCCTTTTGAAGCGCAGATAAAGGTTGAAACAGCCTTCCACATAATTAAGGGTAATCTTGACGAGATATTGTATTTTCTGCGCATTTTTATTGGAGCTCTTTGTGAAATAGATTAACTTATTCAAGCAAGATTTCCCTGAGCGAAAGATTGAAGCGGAATCAATTATTATAGTCCAGATCATATTCAGATACTACCGGACTGATTTTCCTCAATTAATCAGGTGTAAGGGTCCATTTCATTGAACAAGTATAACTAACCATCAGAAAGAAGAAAAAATTTGTAAAAAATA
Organism: Ectropis grisescens; assembly: GCA_017562165.1. Lineage (NCBI taxonomy): Eukaryota > Metazoa > Arthropoda > Insecta > Lepidoptera > Geometridae > Ectropis > Ectropis grisescens. The sequence continues at coordinate 24,056,333 of CM029787.1, read as the reverse complement.
ATATCTCAGGAGACCGCCAGAAAAGCTCTATTTTGCACAACAAGAAATTAGATCAAATATTTTTCAAAGTGCCGTAAATGGTGGCCTCATCACTAATGTGCAAACATTACTGTGTTCCAGTTTGAAGGGCAATGTTATCAGATAAATTACAGGGCTTAGTGATATAATATCTTAGATCTCTGTGTGACGAGCGCAGTGCAGTGCTAGGTAATAATTTGGACTCTTCATGTTCCAATAGCTGCGTGTCACTGCTGTTATGTAGCAGGCATGTTGCTTACCATCAGGCACATGTCTTGCTCGTCTCGTCACTTCTTATTTAAAAAAAACCGCAAGAATTAACTTGAGACCTGAGCCCAGTAGGTAGTACACAACGGGCTCCAAATCTCTACACAACACCCCTATTTTTTTTCTAGGTCTCGTACTGCCCTTTAGCCCTACAGCGCCCACAAGTGGGCATTATCGCATATGTCACTTTGGGAAAGGCTCCTGTAGAACGTCTGCTCGGTAAGCCAGCGTTTGAGCCCAAATTGAAAGCAAACAAGATTGTGCGCGACGGGTATCGACTTAGACAGCTTATAGACTGACTTGTAACATTTTAAACATTATATTCTTCCTAGCATCGGCCGGCGGTTTTACCCGCGTTGATCTCGTTGTTTTTTCGCGATCAAGTAGCTGTCAAAGTATATAAGTTGTTTTTTTTTGTGACTGTGTGTCCTTTCCATTATTGAAAACTAGTTAAGATATTATTTAGATTTCTGTGAATCTGTGTTCCAAATTTGAATCAGATCCATTTAGACGTTATAACGTGATTGAGCAACAAACATCCAAATATCCAAACATTGCCATTTATAACGTTTTTTTATCGGGCAGAGATTTTATCAACAAAACTAAAATACAACGTGAACTATAACTACGCTACGTAGGTACCTAAACAACTTACACTTAACACCTAATTTTTCCCATAATTATCCATAGACCAATGAAGGTCTGTAGATACAAGATGTCCAAGCCACCAGTCAATGATTGCATTGACTGAATGGCAATGCATTGGCATTGCCATTTAGTTCAGTCCATTCAGCGTGGTGACGCCGCTAGTATGCAGGGCACGCTTTCGATTGGCTAAATAAACACCAGCATTTTGGTCACGCTTCGCGTCGACCAACCGCTCGGACAGGCCTTTGAAGATGAGATGAGCTCCCGTCCCCCACGGGCCCAAGATGGGTCCAATGTCTCAACCCCGAATAGTACTCGTAACATTGGGAGGATTACTGGCACTCAGAGCATTGTCTCACAAAGAGAACAAAAGCCATATTCTACCAAGCTGGCCAAGTAGGGCTAGGTTTATTCTTCAAATACGTGTTTGTTGGAACAAACCGACGCTAATCTTTGCTGTTGAAGCCGATACCAAACTTTTTTTTTTTAAATAAAGAGTGACGAGACTATCAGGACATGTGCCTGATGGTAAGCAACATGCCTGACACATAACAGCACAGTGACACGCAGCTATTGGCACATGAAGAGTCCAAATCATTATCTAGCACTGTGCTCGTCACCCAGAGATCTAAGATCTTATATCTCTAAGCCCTGTAATTTCTCTGGAAACATTGCCCTTCAAACCGGAACACAGTAATGTTTGCACATTACTGCTTGGCGGTAGAATAACTGGCAAAGGTGTGGTACTTCCCCAGGCGGACTCTGCCAAGAGTCCTACCACTACAAAACTTATGCATTTACGCATTAAAACGTCAGACATGGTCTCGCTAAAAACAAATTGTGTCTATAGAGTCGGCCTGTGCACTGCCACTTACCGACTGACTGTATAGATACAATTTGTTTTTTAGCGAGACTATGCCCGACTTTTTTTTTCGTCCATGGCTACAACCTAATGTTTATAACATCATACGTTCTCACTACCACGTAGTATTTTACATTCTCTTTGTACCAGCCTACCACGGCTTAACAAATAGCAAAGTAACAAATTCCAAAATAGCTCAAACCGCTATTACCTATTCCGAATTTCAACTTACGCAAACCGAAAACTGTACAATTTTCGAATACAGACGATTTCAAAACATATCGTTTTGATATTTGTTACGACACAAATGAAACAAAGAGGAAAAAATATTTTAAGATAAATGTGAATTGTGTTAATAAAGAAATTGGAAAACAGTGTTAAGAAATGTCTCTTGTCTCAAGATGTCATAATGTGACTGGAGCCATTTATTTTTAATGCTAAATTTATACAATAAAGGAATATTTTGAGAATGACTATAGCCATATGAAATTTGGATAGATTTAAAAATTGACCATAAAAAAATAATTGTTGATATTACAGCATTTATTTTTAATTTATACTATTTAAAATGTAATAATAAGTTATGGTTTCATTGTTTTACAAAATGTGTGTTATTTTCGGACATTGACGAGATATTACAAAGGCGCCGCTTACTATGTAAACATAATACGTTGTTGTATTTGACATATCAATAAATAATTCTAGTCTATTCTATTCTAAAATAACGGTATAAGCAGACATTCAGCTTCTTCCGTTAGATTTCGAGGTTTTAATCTTTTATTTATCTAGAAAATATTTTACAGTGTTCTTTATTATTTCTATATTTTTAATTTTTTCATATTTTTTATCAAATAATGAGCGTCGGAATTAGTTAGAGGAAGCTGCTATTTGATCCAATCAAAACAAAGCTCCCACCTTCTTAATTCCTCTTAGGTAGGTGGCCAGTACTTAAGAGTGCTGAGTACTAAGATTTTTCTTCGGTAGGTAAGAGTATTTTGGACGTTAACTCCGTTTATTGACTAACTAACTGTGCCCGCAGTTTCACCCGCGTCTAAATGAGGACAAATTTAAAATATACCACATTATGAGTTTTAAATTACTTCCTTTCGTTCATGGGTGTTTTGTTTTAACTTTCGCAGTGTAGGCTATTTGCGTCTAATTTTCGTCAGTTGGGTCAAAGGTAATTTTTTTCCCAAGGAATCAATCAGTTGTGTCTCAAAAGAACCCACGGCACAACCAGAGATTCGAGTTTTCGTCAGTTGTGTCATAGGTACATTTTTTTTCCGGAACGGACCAATTAGTTGTGTAGAAGGGAATCAAAAGTACCCATGGCACAATCAGTTGAGCATGCTAGTTGTGCCTTGGGTCCGGAAGGATTATTACACAATATAAGCTTAGAGAGATTTTTAATTTGTTAATACTTAAGTAAATGTAAATATGTAACTGCATTATTTGATTCCCTAAAATGGCAACCTTCAAATATAGACACGTGCTGTCACAGACTTCAGCGCACTCCAAGGAGAATGACACACAAAGCTAAAGCTGTCGAAGAGAAACATTTTTCACCGTTTTTGTTACATTCTTCCTATGCGTCTATTGATAGTAGGCACAGACTAAGTAGATAGTAGGTAGCGTTATGTTTATAGCCTTCGCCGATAAATGAACTATCCTATAGAAAAATAATCTTTCAATTCGGACCAGTACTTCCCGATATCCTAGCGTTCAAACAAACAAACAAACTCTTCAGTTTTATAATATCAGTATTGGTGTACACAGATACTTTGCCTTTTTGTGAATGATGTTACAAAGGGTTCTTATGAATTTATGGTTCGAATAAATGATTTACTACGATAACATGGACCGCCCCTCCAAATTACAGTCACATCGTTACGAAAGAGTTTGTATGTAGTTGTAATTATTCGTCTGCAGTAGCAGTACGCACACATGCGTGGTGGTGCGTTGTATATACTTTCACAAATACTTTCAAACGTTTTGAATTCTGGAGGGGCGGGTCATGTTATTGTAGTAAATGAATTGAATTGATTTGAATTAGGCCAGCAGGGCTTTCATTTTAGTTCTATATTGTAAAAAAGGTGATGAGTTCTCACTGTACGGAACCCTCGGCGTGCGAAAGCGTCTCCTACTTGGTTTATTTACCTTACCTTTGGAAACAAGGGAGCGTCCAGATTCATATTTTTGTTCCTCGTGGAGCTCGATCCAGAGTTACCTGTGGAGGTTTTAAACTGTTTATTCTGTCCTTTATCAAATATAAACTCGAATTATGGAAACATAAGTAAGTACAAATATAGAATTATGTATTACAAAATATACAGGGAAAATTAAATAATATTAATCAATTTTCGTAACCCATTCCTCGAAACTTATTTAAGACGACTAATGTAAATCATAAAGTATGGATGATATGTTAATTTAAATCATAAATATTATAAAATGTTGAAATTTTGTTGCTTGAATGTTTGTTGCACCAAAATTTGATGTTTAGGCGAATTTTTGATGTTCAATCACATTGCAAAAAATAAGGAATCAATTTGAAATAAATCAAATAGATTATAATCTTCAATAATACATAGATATTGGGATGTAGGTATACCCCGAAAAAAAAAACAGAGTTCCTTGAAGAATAGCTCTTTTAACCGACGTTTTTTATGTATGTATGTATGTATGTATGTTAAGCGATAGCGCCGCCAATTATTATGGATCGATTTTGATATTTATTATTTTGTTTGGTAAATCCATAGTTCAGCGGTGGTCCCACACAAATTTTATCGAAACTGGTGTGGTAGTTTTTGAAATATGTACATAAGACTAAAATTTGCTTCCACGTGTTTGAACGACACAGTGATAGATTCTTATAAAATTTGGTCGATTGTGAATTAAATTTTACATTATAATCTTTTTTATTTAACTAGGTACTCTGTCTAGGCTCTATAACCTCAAATATTGACATCTGGGAACCAGATAGCTAATATGATACAAATTACAAGAGCACTATGTGTCCTGTTAAGCCTCTACGTTTACTACGTTCCGGTTTGAAGGGGCAATGTTTACACTTTACAGAGATATTACGGGGCAAATAGGTGAGTCATCTCATAACTGTGGATGCGTAGCATAATGCAGTGATAGGCAGTGACACGGATTTTCTCACCGTTTCCGTGGTAAATATTTATGTGATATTATACGTAATATAGTGACGAATATTAGTCCTGTGGCTGAGTGTTTACCCATGTATAATAAGATATTTTCATTTATGTATAATAAGTATGTATTTACAATTATCTTAGTATTATATCAGCTACCGTAGTCTTTGCCTAGTCTTTGTCTTTGCCTAGGGGCTAGATGGTGTTGCGTGAGAAATGTTCACTACCAATATTCCGTCCAAAAGGAATGGTAATTCCATAGGCAGACTCAACTACAAGTCCTGTCACTACAGAATATGTACTTATTACATGTATTTATTTTATTGGATTTCGTGAATCGAGCCGGTGATATATATCAGATAGAGAAACCGCAAACATTAATAAATGAAAATTTCTGCTAAAAACATACATACCGTTACTTCCATCCAACGCCTTTATTACGAATATCTATGAATCCATTTCAAAACTTTTGTAGTCGATTTTATGAGAGTTTAAAATTATCGCTTTTGGGATTCAATCGAAGCGAAACATGTTAATTTTACACTGACATGTACATTGTACCTACTAGTTGAGGATGTCTAGGGTAGTACCACCGTACCACAGTCTGTTAATTCGTGGTAGTACTATCTAGGGCCTGTGATTGCTGACAACGAATAGTGATAGGTATAAACCATCCTCCAATAAAACTATATCAGGCGTTCAAACGTTTCCTACAATCAACTAGAACGGAAATAGTGAGTTCACTTTTAACGTTAACATAATTGTGTGCGCCTGAAGTTTGGGAGGGCTCATCCATTAATCTATATCGATGGTCACAACCATATTATGGCATCGTAAAGCTCGCGTCGCTTCGTGAGATAATATTACAAATTACTTTAGATCTATGAGCTCAGTCATACCTATAGTGTCGGAGCTGGCGGTGGATCGGCAGCAGGAGTTCTGGATGAACCTCCTGATCGCCCCCTTGAAGTCCAGGGTGTAGGAGCCGTACACCAGCGGGTTCATGCAGGAGTTGGAGACTGCCATCGCGAACAGCAAGTCCTGTATGCGTGGAGACACATGCGACGCGGACTCGCGGTCTATCATGTACCTGGACAACATTATGCAACATCTATATTTGAAAACAAGAAGAAATTTAAAAAAATTGTGTTGCTTCCGAATCCCGGCTACCTTGGATTTGAAATTTGTTATAGTATTCTACTAGTCAAGCCATTTGAAACCCATATTGAGGGAGTTGTGAAAAAAATGTGTTTCGCCACTTTGTGGTGGCGGTCATCTCGGATTTGAAATCTCTATATATAAAAATTTATGTTGGTTTGTTTACGCTTCAAAAACTCAAAAAGTTCTGCACCGATCGAGCTGAAATTTTACAATGATATATAATCCGCATCAAGGATTCATTTTACACGGTTTTTATCTAATTTTTGCATCACAATGTGCCACAGCGAAGCGTGGCAGGGTCAAGTGTAAGTATGTTTGCACTAGGTTTACAGTGTAAACCTAGTGTAAGCTACCCTGCTCACATTAGAAACGCAAAAAGTTTGTAAGAATGTATGGATGTTTATTTGTTACATTTTCACACAAAAACTACTGAAGGGTTTTGGATGAAATTTGGTACATGGATAAATAATAGTCTGGAATAACACGTAGGGTATTTGTTATCTCAGAAAATTAACTAGACCGGGAGCTACGCGAGTGAAACCACGGGGTGCTAGTAGTAATAAAAATGGCAGTCATAGGAACTGCCGGTAGAAGTGAAAACTAACAACTCAGAATTTGAAAGCTCACTTTGAAAACTACGCGGCTAAAACCGGAGGGCGCGGTCATGATCATGGTCATCTAGATCATCCGAACTTACCCGAAGATTTTTGTTTACGAACGTGATGCTAGAGTTCAATTTACAACCTACGGAAAATCTGTATTTGATGCGCTAAAAGAAGTTTTCCCTTCAATAAAAAAGGCATGGTGACGCCAACCCATAATAAAATTTTCCGCTACCATAAAGTACCTACTCCACCTAGTATAACTTGACAAGTTTTAGCTTCGAAGAAGTAGTAATAGTAGTAGTGTGTACCACATGGCCATGGTGGCGTAGGGCAGCCAGCAGAGCGCGAACACGGCGACGATGACGACGGTCATGCGCAGCGTGCGCCGGCGCGCGCGCTCCAGCACCGAGCGCCCCGACCGGCGCAGGCGCACGTGCCGGATCCCCTCGCCGTTCGCAGGCGCGCACTTCTCTACAAACAACACGACATTTTAATTTTTCTTAAAACTAGTATAATATTCTGTAGTGGTAGGACTCTTTGATATTTGAAAACAAGAACAAAATTAAAAGAAATTGTTTATCCCCGACTACCTTGGCTTTGAAATTTGTTACAGTATTCTACTAGTCAGGCTCTTTTATTTGATACCCATATTGAGGAAGTTATGAAAAAAATGTAAATCGCCATTTTGTAGTGGCAGCCATCTTGGATATGAAATTTGTTTATAGTGTTTTATGTTTGTTTGTGTTATGTACCGATAATAGTATACGAACAGCATGACATTTTTAGTTTTCTTAAAACTTAACTACCTAGTATTTTCTGTAGTGGTAGGACTCTTCAGATTTTGCCTGGGGAAGTGCCACACCTTTGCCAGTTATTCTACCGACAAACAGTGATGTGCAAATATTACTGTATTCCGGTGTGTAGTGAAATTGCAGGGCATAGAAATAAAACATCCCGTATCGCCAACGCAAAGGGGCATAGAAGCAAATTTTACCTTTTTACCCGACTGCGCGACGCAAAGGAGTGGTAATGTGTTTATTTTGGAAAAATATTTCTACTACAATATTCGTAATTAAATTACCTTTCCGTTGGTGTAAGTACAAAATTAAAATAATGGCTGCTTTTCGAGTAGACGCATGTTTTTAGTACCTAATTGTTTTTAATTTCTCTGATATCGTTGTGAGAACTTTAATTCAACATTATCCTATTGATATTATACATGTCAATGTTTGGATGCTTGAATGTTTGTTGCTCAATCACGTTGTAACGTATGAGCAGATTGGAACACAGGTAGATTTTAGTTTGGAATAACACATAGACACACACTTTTAATTCGCAGGAACGGGAACTACGCAACACCGCGGGTCGCCGCTAGTATCTAATAAAAAAGCAACAAATGCTGAATCCGAAAATTAAAAAATGTAGTGTATTTTATTATATAGGTATAGTTCAATTTGTGTATTATATTTTAGTAAAAGTGAATTATTTGATATTTATTTCGGATAAAGATTAGATAGCCCCATAAACTACACAAAAAACAGCTAAACACTGCTTTTTAGACGGGAAAGAGCCTGAATAAATAGTTGCTAATATTGACACAACACTATCTCGTCCGAAACTAAGCATATACGAGTATATAAAATACCCCGACGCCGAATAGAGATCTGTGTTAAATAAATAAAGATTTAAGCTCATTTTAGAGTTTTATGCAAAAAGCGAGGAAACGTCTCAAGAATTTTATTGCTTGTCCCCTTTTTATCCGGGTCGAACAAACATACACATTACTAAATAAATATTTATGTCTATGAGTCGTCTTCTACTGGATATTCTATATTTTGGATCGTTTTTCCAATGCAATAAATTAACTTTGCACATCTCAATCTTTTGTTTCAATTGAAATGAAATGAAATTCTAGCTTTTAAATACATTTCTCAACAGATTAATTAAAATTAACATTGGAAGAAAATCAAGCAATCAAATTAAATTAAATGTTAATTATTTTCCTGAAGCACATAACATGGACTTATTTAATTTTAATCGTAGAGTTTTATTAATTTAAAATTCTTAGATTCGTTGTACAGTGCTTCTGGTTGAGTTAACACGTTCGCCGCTCACCTAGCTACAGAAATTGCCACAGACCTTAAAACATACCTATGTGCCACTGACGTATATGTGCGTCCGAGGCCTTTATACAATGCGATGAGCCCAAACCGCCATAACGCGACCACAATCTTTGTACCGGGAGCCTCTCGCCGCTCGTGTGCTCGTGTGTTTGGTTCTGAATTTTATGACACGAGGGTTTGTTCTATGCATGGTATGGGAACAAACCCTTCATTCCATAATTTACGGCTGGGTAAACAATTCCACGCACTCACAGGAGTGCGCGTGGAATTTGAACCAGGTTTGTTTGGATTTTTTGCTTTTCGAGGTCATGAGTGTTATGCCGCTAATTTAAAAACGGCGTCGTAATAGTCAGTACAACGGAACTGCCCTGGTTCAAATTCACGCGCACTCAATTGGCTCAGGTTTGTTTGGATTTTTTGCTTTTCGAGGTCATGAGTGTTATGCCGCTAATTTAAAAACGGCGAAAAAAATACATCGTAATGGAAAGATAGTTGTATAAATTGCCAATATTTTTTGTAGGTATGTACGTTACGGGGTCGCTCCGTTTGATTGATTTTTGTGATTTAATTGAATCGACTGTAAATCAATTGTTCATTCTGTTTTGTTTGTTAGATCGCAGTTCAGAAGTGGTCCCGTATAAATTTGATCGAAAGCGGTATTGCGGTTTTTGAAATATGAACAAAAAAAACTAAAATTTACTTGCTTTTATCAAGATGACTCAGTGAAGATTTCTTATGAGATTTGTTTGAGAGTCTGAATTTAAATTGAAATCGGTTGTTATTTTTTCTTTTATTAATTAATTAATTATTAAATTATTCACCTTGTTGTAGCGTACGTTGACGATCTCCCCGATTTTAGCGTCGAATGTAGAGCAGGACAGAGCGCCTCGGATTGTTCAGGTAGTTTTGACCAAAGCAGATCTTTCGTTAAATTTGCCAAGTGCGCATTCCACGCGTAGAGTTGAATATCAGGGTTTGTTGTTGATGATGGTAGAGTAATGCCGAATCCAAAAAGTAGAGGCCCTGACGCCAAGCTTCCACCCCAAGAACCGCTCACAGCTGAGGCAGTTCATAGGATTGGCCTTACTCCGGCACTATCCCGCACTTTCGACAGTGATGTCCTCGTTATTTAGGTTGACTAGTGGCAAGGAATGATCGATTGGCAACCGGGTTTGATGAACAAATGCAAATCATCACCATTTGACCTCTCAGCCTGTGTTGATGATTTTCGCCCTGACCACACGAGATTCGCACGATGCGAGCGCGATCGATAATGTATTTATCTTCAGAAGGTCAACGGCAAGATCCAGTCGTTATTATAGTTCAGTCATCTCCTGAGTCTAGGTATTGTCATCATCTGAAGGGTCGTAATTCACTGTGGTTTGACTCCAGCAACGTCCAATGGTGTAATGGAACGCTAGTAACTGGCTTCAGGTAGAGCAAGAGAGATCCGAGAACTATTGAGTTGTTATCTGAGGATGTTAGGAAAGCTTATGAGATTAGGTCTGGTATTCTATTTCGAAAATGTAAAGGAATGGTAGGACTGATGTCTACCCATAGTACCGCGAGCATTCAGAGGTCGGTTTCCACGAATCAGTAATGCATCTGGGCTGGGAGAAAACTGAAAGTCTACGAGTTATTGCCCGAGGCATGTGCAAGTCGTGCGGAAGTTAGACAACTGCATTATGCAGAATATGCTCAACTTATCCCAAAAGTCAGCACTGCGGCACACCAATCCATGTTGATGCGTCTGGAAAGCTATGGGAAAACATGTTGAAGAGCACGCTTTCGTCCTGATAGATGTCACCAAATATGTTTTGCTGTAAAATATCGACAAAGCAGCATTCAGCGTTAAGTCCGCGCAATTTGTTTGGTGCGCCTACCGTTTAGTGGCCGATCAGGCAGGTGCCAGGCAAAGAGTTTGCTACGCACAGAGAATGAATATTCAGTTGCACCTTATTGCAACTGGTAGCAGTCGTGCTAATGGACAGGTTGGAGAGGGTGATGAGTACTTGAAGTGCATGCTTACAGCGTAGAGTCTAGTAAGGATCGTTTGGCAAGACTCTAGGTGAAGTACAAAGGCGATCAACCGTAAATCGCGTTACAAAGCTTCCCACTAGAATTGATGATTGTTGAAAGATCCTTAGGATTAATGACCATAACTGATGATGATGATGTTGAAATTAACCTTGACGAGATACGGAACATGCGGCTCAGAATATTGAACGAAATGCAGTGTATGATAACAGGTTTTAGAAAACGAGGAAAGAACAAAGCAAAGCAGGCCTCGATAAAATTACGATCGTTGACTTAAGAGACATAAGTACTCACAATGATAGAGTATGAAAAACACCAAACTTGTGGTTTTGAAATACAACGGTTAAGATAGAATGAATAGCAAAACTAAAAATGTGTCAAATCTAGAACTTTTATGCGCGACGGCATGTTTAAGATGCGACAGTCAGTGAAGATTTCTTTCATGATTTGTTTGATCACAGAGTCTGAATTTAAATTGAAATCGGTTGTTATTTTTTCTTTTATTAATTAATTAATTATTAAATTTTAATTATTTAAAATATTACTAATTAATTAAATTATTTTTATAAGCTCATGTTACCCAAAATGGTTCCGTAATAGAACTAATTAACATCTAAACTACTGAACAAAAATTTGATCTCTCAATAATGCATTTACATTTTCTGTTTCAATTTTCGTAAAAGGTTAGTTAGTACTCGATTACTATGCGCCTGACTAATCTAGTTTAACGAGCTCATTTACCTGTACGTGAGAATCACATCAGCAACCATTGACTAGGTACGAGTTACTCGTATATGTCGTATTCGTATTGGTATATTATTTCGAATAGGTAAATGGTAATTTGGTAATAGCGATTTCACTTTTTAAATTAATACATAGGTGACTGAATACAGTCAGTCTAGTCTGACTTTAAGTTTCGGCCGCGTGCGGCGGGCTTTTTCAAGGTGCACGCGCGCGACCGCTGCTCGTTTCGTCCTCAAGTTTGAGTGCCAATGCTCTGCTTGAAAAAGGTCGCCGGACGCGACCGAAACTTAAATAGAACTAAACTGACTTTATCATCATGTGATACCCGTACATTCATTTAAAATGTGTAATAACCACGTCAGTTTTTATACTAAAATCCATTTCATTGTTGTACATCTTTCCAATACATTAGACTAGTAGAGCCCCACGGCTTTACCCGCGCAGTTCTCGTTTTCCCGTGATAAAAAACAGCCTATGTGCAACAAGCCAGTCAGTAAAAGTCAAACTTTAAGCCCATCCGTAAAACGTTTCAACGTGATTAAGTAACAAACATCCAATCTGTAGATTATAATTAGCAAATATTTTTTTGTTTTGTCACGGTTAAATAACAGGAACGAGAACTGCGCAGTTAAAACCACGGCTCTGCTAGTATGTAACAGGTATAAAAAGAAATTGAAAAAGTATAGGAGCCGCAAATAGAAGTAAAAAACTTATAACTCAGAATTTGTGTATGTTATTTTAGTATGTTATGTGAAACCGAAGGGCGTGGCCATGAGCACGGCCATCTAGAAATGATGACGCATTTCTAGATCACCCATGGGAAATGCTGCCGCATTTCTAGATTACATTTCCATGGTCCCGAGTTTATCAGTACGAAATGTACTGATTAATTATCATTCCTGAGCATGACGCTAGAATTCAATTCATGAAAAGTTTGTCTGTACCGTGCCAAAAAGTTTTCACTTCATAGATTGCTACTTTAAAACCGGATGGATTAGTGCGACGCAACATTAGGAAAACAAAGCAATGTCGTGTCACCGTCACTATCGAAGTGACATGAGTTCCGCAGATTTTTTTTCTTTAATTTATGGCGCGCGCTGTGACATACACATATGGTTGTCACATCTCGGACATTTAGTACTTATTTTTTATTTCAGCGGGCGTTAGTTTTTGACGTGTGTCAGATTTCCTGTTAATGTTAGTGATCTGTGACACTCGCAGGCGAAGGACGAAGGAGTACCTAAAGGTGTGAGAACTAGCAATTAATTTTGCGAGCCAATTTTACAACATAACAAAAAACGCTACAAAAACATAATAATAATAATATGGGTAGGTACCTACTAATGTACAGAGGTTAGTGGAGTTTAGTAGAGTTCAAAACTCGCACCTTTGAGCGTCCTTTGTATATCGACCACACAAGAGTTTTGAAAGAACGGCCCTAACGCATGCAATTTCTGTTCATCGCCAATTTCTGGAGTATGATTCCGAGTACAAAATATCAAAATATTTGTATGAAAGCATATACATTTTAGATTTATTTTATTAGAAACATATAAAGCTTTTTATAAAAACATAAAAACGAATACACAAAACAATTCATTTTCAATACAAATACTCACTTTTTCAAAATTATAACTATTTTTCAACTTTGGGTACAAAGAAAGGTCCGTGTAAAATGAAATAAAAATACAATACAAAACAAGTATACATCGTCTTATAGCTTATTTCAATAGCTTTAAGATAAAGTAACTCAAATCAGCCTTAATATAACTAATCTATCACAAGATATAAAATAATCCGCAAGGAGCGAAGGCCGTGTGCGCGCGCTTACTATCGCCGATGATCGCGTGAAGGCGAATTTTCGCAATTTTCCGATTTCCGATATCAAAAACGACTACTCGTTTTTTGTTTATTTTTTTATATTACATTTTAGTTTGATATTATGCTAGTGTAATTATTATTTTGTATGTTTTGTGTTGTACTTACAATAATACTTACTTTGTACCAGCATTACTGTTGCATATTTCTAAAACGTAGTAATAAGAATTTGATTGTGGCTTAACTGTAATAGACGTACATGTATGGTTTACTATTTTTATAGATATTGATGTTTTCTATAAAACTGCAAACGTAAGTACATCACTTTGTTCTATTGTCAGCAGTTTCTGCAGCGTACGCGATATAAGTAGGTACTTTTACGTATATTTTGGCCCACGCCTTGGGTTACATTATCGAAATTTTTACAAAACTTTTCAGAAAATCCATACTAATATTATAAATGCGAAAGTAACTCTGTCTGTCTGTCTGTCTGTCTGTCTGTCTGTCTGTCCGTCTTTACCGCCTAAACCAACCAACAGATTTTGATGAAATTTGATACATAGATAAAATAGATCCCGAGAAAGGACATAGGCTACTTTTGTTCGAAAAAAAAAGGGTTGAAAGGGTTAAAATAAGGATGAAAGTTTATATGGAAAACTTCGTCATTGTTGAAGAACTATGAAACTTTACGTCTAGATATTTAACACGAAACCATAAAATGTATGTTTTAGCAGTTTTGTAGTTTCGAACTGTACCTACGGGGGTGGAATTGGGGTTTTCTTTTTTATTATTGATTCTTGTGTCAAATTTAGTAATTCAAATTTCACCCTCTTCCTGTCAACCGATTAATCTGAAATTTTGTATACACTTTGGATTTTGGTGACAATACAATTATGTTTATTCATTATCATTATAAATTCAAGATGGCCGCCGCTACAAAATGGCGGATAATTTATGTTTTATTAATCCCATCAATATGGGTATCAAATGAAAGGGCTCAACAAGCAAAATACAATATACTATAAAAAATTGAAATCCAAGATGGCGGCCGCTACAAAATGGCGGATAACGTAGGTTTTATCAATCCCATCAACATGGGTATCAAATGAAAGGGTTCAACAAGCAGAATACAATATACTATAAAAATTGAAATCCAAGATGGCGGCCGCTACACAATGGCGGATAACGTAGGTTTTATCAATCCCATCAATATGGGTATCAAATGAAAGTGCTCAACCAGTAGAATACAATGTATTATATAAAATTAAAATCAAGATGGCGGCCTCTACACAATGGCGGATAACTTAGGTTTTATGAACCCCATCAACATGGGTATCAAATAAAAGGGCTTGACAAGAAGAATACAGTGCACTATACAACCTCAATACTTAAGATGGGTGCAGCCACTAAATGGCGTATCAGACTATCAGACAGAATTTTGATAGTCGACGAGATTTCCATGGTGTCTTATCAAATGTTATGCATAATGGATGCTCGATTAAGGCAAAGTAAGAACTGTGAAAATGAGTTTTTGGAGGAGTAAACGTATTACTTTTCGGTAATCTTTTACAACTGCCTCCTATAAAATGATCAGGAACACCTGTTTTCAATTCTAATATGAAATTATATATATGAAAGTAACTCTCTCTGTCCGTTAACGTCTAACGCCTAAGCCACTTAAAGAGTTTGTTACAATTTGGTGCACAGATAGACTAGACTTAGGAAAGGACAACGGCGACTTTTTATCACAGAAAAAGAGTTGAAAAGAGTGAAATGAGGAGTAAAAGTGTGCATGGAAGGATCTTTGCACTCTTTGTATGCTATTTTAACCGATTTCAAAAGGAGGAGGTTATCAATCCAGTTGTATTTCCAATTGTGAATCAATTTAGATGGTTATTTTTTTGGTTGGTAGATTATAGTTCAGAGGTAGTCATATAAATTTTATCGAAATCAGTGCGGTGGTTTTGAAATATGAACAACAAACTAAAATTTGCGTTCATGTAATCAGACGATATATCTACTAATATCTACTAATAGACTCTAATAAAATTTGGTGGACCGTCCCAATATGATTTTAAATTAAAGTCTGTTTTTGATTATTTTTTTGAGATCATAGTTTTTTGTAATTTGTCGTGTTAATTGTACATTTATTAAATATAAAACTTTGACTTAGACCGATTTTGATTACGAAACGTGAATTTGTATGGTAGTAGACATACGAGTAGGTACTGCCTCAATTTTTTTTTTTATCGCGTATAGGTCCGCGTTTGACCACCAACTCGCCTGATGGTAAGCGACGGTGTGGTCGAAGATGACGCACGTTGACCTAGAAGGTACCTATTCACTCTGACCTTGAACAAGGAGGCCGGCAACTTATTCCACTCCAAAGCTGTAAATATGTGGCGCGGACGAAGTCGCGGGTAAAATATAGTATTTTATAAATCAGGAATATTGTAGGATTCCAATGGTGTAAGAATCTGCGATATTGACGCAGTACTTTCGGAGTCTATTCAATGCAATCAAATCTTGTCTATCTTCTCTTAGAATGTTACCTACCTCTAGACAATTATCTATTTTCTCAAAAAAAACAAAAACCAACTTCGATTTATACTTAGGTTTAATTCAGATATTCGACTAATTTTCATAAGAATCTATCGCTATACCGTCTGTATAAATAAAAATAATTTTAGTTGTTTTCTTCATATAAAACATACATTTATATGTACATACAACCGAAATTAGGACGTCCTCTTTTTTTGAAGTTGGTTCAGAATTTGTTCAGAGATATTTTTTTTAACTATAATAGGTTCGCACTTGACCACCATCTCGCCTGATGTTAAGCGATGATGAGATCTACGATGGAGCGTGCTTACGGTACGGCTTTGCGGTAGACCCCAGGGGATCTTTAATAGCAGTATTATCAGAGAAATGTTTTGGTTGAATTTAGCCTAGTATTATCAGAGAAATGTTTTGGCTTTTTTCACGGTATGTTTTATGTTGTTGACTATTTATTGTTAAAACCATTAAGAAGTGGGTTTTAATAAATTTATATTAGAAATCCCAGTGGCCCATTATTGTTACATTATTTTCCTAATATCTACAAGTTTAGAGAGTTTCTATTCAAATCCCCGACCCTCTTATATCTCGTCTATAAAAGCAATGAGGAGTTTTCCAGACGCAAAAAGACTTGTCAAAGATAGTTCTAAATATTGTCAAGTGTGGCACCACTGTTGGATTTTGTGAAATTTCTCTAACAAAATAAAACAGTGGCGCCACCTACGGTGAAATTGGGAACTGTATTTGACAGGTCTTTTTACGTCTTGAAAGCGCCCCATTCAGCAGCCTTCCAAATTTCCGAAATATTTAAACGAGTGTTGAATCTGTCCTCATTACTTAATTATTAAAGCTATGTGTATCGAAATTAAGCTAAATAAGGGCAGGATTCGAAGATTTGTTTTGTTTCATTACTTTTCGTGTAGGCGTGAGCTGTAAAACGGCAGCACTCTCCATTATTTGTGTGGGCACAGTGTATACTATGACATTAAACGCGCCTTCGTTTGCGTCTATTTCAATTAAGTCATTCCGTGGCTCGGACTCTGGGACACGTTTTTTTGCGTCAACCAAACATTTTTTAACATGTCAATTATTCAATCAGTTTAAATAGTAGTAAAGTCTAAGAATTACATAAACATTTTATTTCTTAAGTAGGTATATTAAAAATTATTATCACAACCACAATAGCTTGCGCAGAAATTTTAAGTTAAAGAAAACATGTAATTTAGAAAAACATTCATGTTTTTAAAGATTGATTTTAGCGCCTACTATCCCATTACATACCGCAGAACTCAAATTCAAAACAGTTATTGTTTTTCTAAGTTATCGACAGAATTTGAATATAAATAAAATAAAATTGACACTCCATCAATCCATATCATTGCATTTACGCATTAATTTACTTCGAGGAAAGAAGCCAGATTGTCGAGAAAGCGTTAAATTGTTTTTCTTACAGCGATTATTTTTATTACGAAATCAGGACGAAGCGTTACGTGAGACGGGTTAAATGTCAGTTAGAGGACTGTGATTATTGTATTAGTCATTGCTTGTAAAACATAAACATAAAAACTTATCATCGACAAATTGCCCTAAATTAATGAAATAGGAGCTTTGTTGACTTTTTTTGCTAATTGGATTGGGCACAATTTAGATCATAAATATAAGGTTACACAGAGACTGTTTACTAAGCCATAGTGGGCGCAGTATACTGCTCGTTGTGAATAACTTTTATTTTAGCAGTTAAGTATCATAATATATTCGTAAAAATAAAATAACTTGCGGATCATGGCCACGTAGCAAACAGTGTTCTATCACTGATCATGTATCTCTGAGATGCTCAATTGTAATATTCAGAAGAAGCTCACGTTATCACCGGTGATAACAATCACTAACCATTTATCTCCAGAAGGAGGCCACGTAGCAACCAAGATGACTGCGTTGTAGCTGGTAACGATGATACCCTAACCATGTATCTCCTGGCTGCTACGTCGTATTTAACAAACAATAGGCACGTAGCAACCAGTGATTAATACACTAACCATGTATCTCCTGACTGTTACGTCGTGTTTAACAAACAATAGCTATGTAGCAACCAGTGATGAGCCAACCACCAAAACACTAACCATGTATCTCCTGGCTGCTACGTCGTATCTCGCAGAAGATGGCCACGCAGCAATCAGTGATGAGTACATTAACTATATATCTCCTGGCTGCTACGTCGCATTTTACAGACAATGGCCACGTAGCAACTAGAAATCAGTACACTAACCATGTATCTCCTGGCTGCAACGCCGTATCTCGCAGAAGATGGCCACGCAGCAAACAGTGATGAGTACATTAACTATATATCTCCTGGCTGCTACGTCGCATTTAACAGACAATGGCCACGTAGCAACCAGAAATCAGTACACTAACCATGTATCTCCTGGCTGCTACGCCGTATCTCGCAGAAGATGGCCACGTAGCATCCGGATATGATGACCAGCGGCAGGAAGTACATGGCGCACATGCAGAACACGTTGTAGGCCACCTCCTGGCGTTCCGAGTTGAAAGCATCGAACGCCACGCACTGCTCGAACCCGGCTATATGCGGGTGCCGCATCACCCGGAACACGAGGCTCTGCAACAAACGAAATCTAATAACTATCTATATCACTATTTAAAATGTAAAATGTTTTTATTCTAACATCACAATCTATAATCTAAACATACTACTCGTAATAACACTCTTATCTTACTTCCCACTAATATTATGATCTTCAATGTTTGCATGTTTGTTGCTCGATGCGGCTTCTATACTAGCATAATTACTTTAGCATCATTACATTACATTACATTAGCATAATACTATATTACATTACATTAGCATAATACTATATTCGGTAAGCCGTAGAGGCTTGAGGCGTTGAAGCTAACCATAGATCCTTTTAAAAATAAGATGCCTGCTGTAGTACTACGAAATGATACGGACTCTTCATGTTCAAATAGCTGCGTGGCTCTGAATTATGAGCAGGAATGTTGTTTACCGTTAGGCACACGTCTAGCTCTTATTAAAAAATAACACGTTTTTATAGAGAATCAAACCCAAAAGGTAAGAAATAATTTGCAATAAATACGAATTAAGGAGAGCGTGATTAGCAAAGTTCCTTTTTATCCGACTGAAAGAAGGGTTATGTTTTTCTCGCGAATCTTGTATGTTTGTAAATTTCTCATTAAATGTAGGTATTTATTAGTTTTAATATAAAATTGCTCATAAGCCTAACAAAGTTTCGATTACAGCCTCTTTTAAAATTACTTCGTAAGAAGAAGTTCACAATGAGCCATTTTTTTTAATTCGAGAAACAAAGATTTTACATTAATTTACTTTATTTCACTTATTCACAGATCACTAACTACTACTACTACATCTTATTTCACACCAAAGAATACCTAGTATTTTACATTATCTTTGCCAAAGAATTCAACACTAAACCACAGATCACTATATCACTAATCTTCAACTTCAACTCTTGGTTTATGGCTTTTCCTGTGGTTTAGCCTCACAATTTCGCCAATGTCAAGTATAAATATAAAATATAATCTTTTTTTTTAAGAATAAAACAAACGGGGTGAGCTAAATAAAACCGTTTAAAAAAAATGGACGGCGCGTACGTCAAAGCGCCATTTTTCCACTTCTATCACTAAACTTATTCCATAATCAAAGACACCGAAATAAATCTATGGCAAAAACAATTCTGATAATTGCGCAAAGTTTCATTTTATTGCAAAGCGTTTACATAACCTTTAACTAAGTTTTATTGTTTTTCCATCAGCTCTTGACGTCATAAGTGTGCAAAGTTTCAAATCCACCCGTAGATTTGAAAAGAGTTATCAATCATGAGTCATGCTCAAAAATCTCGTTACGTAGATTCATTTATACACAAATTCGTAAATACAAACCAAACGAATAAAAACATTCAAAAAATTAACAGATTAATCTGATAACTTTTAAAGTTAAATTCTAAAAAGGTGCCACAAACGCTCAGATTTAGAAAATACTGTTTTAAATGTATTAGAAACCAAGATAAGTCTTATGTTTTATCAGCGTTATGAAGGATTTGCCTTATTTGTATGTGGTTGTTTATATTCTCTTTGATATGTGTTTCTCATTAGTATACAGAGTACTTGAATATACGGAGATGTATCCTTGTATAATATTTACTACTACTACATAGATTCACTTTAACTTTTTTGCTGCAAAAACACATCTTTCTACAACTTCGCTCGCATTAATCTCTCGGCTTATATAGGTGTACGCAGTAGACCGGCTCTAAGCCTAAAGCCGGCGACTGACCTGTAACATTTTATCGTAACGTAACGTTACGACGAAATTTACAGGTCAGTACAGCGAGCCGAGCCGCTCGCTGCGAGCGCCACGTGCTCCACTCGAGTGTCGGTATTTTCGCGAATCCCTTTGAGTATTACGTCAGTCGACCACAGTGTTCGCCACAAGCAAGGGTGCAGGTCAGTCAGGTAATGCCGTAACGTAACACGCTCGCCCCGAATGTTACGATACGACAAAAAGCTCAGGTCAGTCGCCGACTTAAGGAGATGCTATCTAATAAGTGTTAACCTTTATAAATAACTTTCACTAACACATCGTTGCGAGCCCATAACATAAATTATAAACACGAGAAATAATACAGGATAACAATTAACATTTCTTTACTTTTTTAAAAGAGATTTGTGGTCGTTAATCTAACGTGGCCTTCTCACGCAAATTTATATACAATAAGCTACCAATAGGTACTCAATGACCACTACATACGAGTATATATATACCGTTCAATTACGACTTTACGGGCGGCTGGCTTTACGGGAGTTACGGCTGGTCTAGTCGGGAGAACGGCGCCTGCCGATCCGGAGACCCCGGGTTCAAACCCCACACGCACCACTGTCTTTTCGAAGTCATGTGCGTAATGCCGCCAACTTAAAACGGCGAAGGAAAACATCGTGAGGAAACCGACATGTACCTAGAATCTTTCGAAGTCATGTGCCAACCCGCACTGGGGCAGCGTGGTGGATTATGGCCTTAACTCTCTCCTTGCGATAGAAGACCCGAGTCCCAGCAGTGTACTACGCATTACGCATACGCAGTTGACATTTTCTATTAGTAACTATTTTAGTTGTCAATTATATTGAGTTATTAGAATAGAATAGTTTTTATTAACATATATAAACATTCCATTAACATTATTCACGCCAAAATATTGTTAAATAATGATTAATAGTGCTTATAATATGTCTCGTCACATACAAAAATTAATACAATTTAAAATCAATCTAGTAAGTTTGTTGTAAAGGGGCAATTTTAAATATTTATTTTTCTATTATTAGCGTCCAAGCATAAACATAAGACTATAACAAATTAATTAATATTTCTTTTACAAATATCAGAATTATTAAAGGCAAAGTAATTTCAAAACATTAAGTTAGAATTCATATTCATCATAATTACAATTTAAGTACTCCTTTATTCTGTACATTGTTCTCTTTAATAGAAGTTGCTTCACTTTATTAACAAAAGCGGTGTCACTGGCGGTAGCTTTAAGGCTCTCGGGCAGTTTATTTAACTCGGCATACTTCAGTTCGTTTACAATTAATTCATTCATAGCATTTTTGAATGATCTACCATTTGAGATAACATCCTGATCCTTCATACCTACGTGAAAAGAAAATTGCTGGCAAAGGATTAAAAAAAAATACACCAAAGAGGTTCCGTGTCTGAGTTTTTAACAAATTAAATAAAAATATGATGAATTCGGCACGAAAAAGATAGAAATAAAAATAATTCTAAATTCAAATTTACTTTACCCTCTAGAGGGTAAACGACTTTTGCCCTGATATCGAGCAAAAGTACTCTTTCCGAGGTAGTGGGATGGAAAATAAATTATGTATCTATGTTAAGAATTATAAAAAAGGGTTATCTGAAAAATCCTAGTCGGGATTTGAACCTCAGTACCACTTTATCAAGTTTAGTGATGATGTACAAATTTATCATTGACTTTGTAAAACGTATCATTATACAGACACAACCAGCCTTACCAGTCTATACTTGGCAAACTAGAGCCTCTAAGCTCTAGAGCTCTACCCCTAGAGTTTTATTTGAAAAGAGCTATAAATCCCCCATTATCGGCCAGCGGTAGCGTAGAACAAGTAACATTATATTACCGTAGCGCAGTATTTTTCCACGTACAAAACGGTACAAGTGATATTATCGCGCAAGAGTTTGGAACAAAAGCTGTGAAGTGCCACAAAACGGAAGTTTGAAAATTACGGGACCACAGCAAAACAAAGCTCAGGGATTCCGCTCAACGTGACTGGAACTAAACAAACTCATTATGAATACCTAGTACACCTGTAGTATACTATGTAAGCGTAGGTTTATATACCACATTCCACACGCCTCATCACGAAATGTGACGCGAATGGAAAATCGTGACCACGAAACTCAATTTACTGTATTCATGGTTCCACAAGAATTTTTGGTTCAGAGTTAATTAACGCGCGTTATACGACCAGAACGTGAAGCAGCTTTTTACCCGACTAAGAGGAGAGTTATGTATTTCGCGCGTATCTTGTATGTTTGTAAATTTCTTTATTTCTGGCGAATAAGAAGGAATTTATATATAAATAGAGCTATCTAATATGTACAATTCTCTAAGGTCTGAGAATCGGCCAACATCTTTTTGTTTTCATTTTTTTATAATGTGACTTAAAAAAAATTTTTATAGCCATTTTAGTAATTGAATCATTTTTCATCCCGCCGGATAGCTAATCAATTACCGTCTTTTTTGTAAATGTCAAATGTTTTCACGCTATTTCAGATTCACAAATCAGCCCGGCAGATGGCGCTGTATTCTAGGTAGATATCTAGGTTATTATCCGAGCGAAGTGGGAACGGGCCGCTAGTATGTATATAAATTCCTTCTTAATACGGCTAGATGGATTTTGACAATTGAGATATCGTTTTTTGTTTCAATCATCCATTAGTTCTGAGATAATATATCGTATTAAGTACGTAATGTTTTTTGTCTGTTGATATTTTGCAGTCGGGTTTCTTAAATTCAAGTTAATAAATAGAGTGGCGGGGCGAGGAAGACATCAGTCTTATGGTAAACAACACGCTTGCCGCTAACAGTGCAGTGTCGCGCAGCTATTTAGATAGATAGATAAACTCTTTATTGCACTTAAATTATATAAAAGTACAAAAAATAGTGTACAGTGAAAATTAAATAGTAAAGTCTCGGTCGTATCGCCGATTTCTTACAGGCAACAGTAGGATGGAAATCATTTTTTACCTACCATTATTTACCATTCCAACTTTAAGAGTCCAAATAACAAATCTAGCCAGAGATATAAGATGCCGAAGATCTCGTACAATATAATTTTTCTGAAAACATTGCCGATCAAACCGTAATAGCCATGTGTCGTTACGGGTTTTTTCAGATAACGGAACGAAAACGTTACGCATATCCAAATAGACGGTATCAAAACTATTTATTTTTCATAACCATTTATTTTCGTATTTCATCGTAACGGGATATGATTCAGTTTTCAATAACCGAACGTGTTAAATATATCTATGCGTCTTTCTTCCTCACGCTTATACTACTACGTATACATACATCGCTCTAACCGTTGCGATACAGTTATGGTCATAACTTCAAAATCACTACCGATTGCATTGCACGCAAAGAACTGTAGTCTATGTTGCGCGATAAAGCAAGCAATGGTTGTCATGGAATTTTTAAAGTGCATAACGATGTTATGGTTATAACTTCAAAATCACCACTGATTGCGTTGCACGCAAAGAGCTATAGACTATGTTGCGCGATAAAGCGAGCAATGGTGGCTATAGAATTTTAAAAGCACATAACAATACTTGAAATATAAATAGTTGTAAGATTTGAACATACCGTGTTTTCGTTATGCAGTCATACAACGCTTTACGATATATAACGACCATAGCTAAACCTACATTTTTGTTACATATGTATTATGTAGTGTAGTAATATTAGCACGTTCCTGCTAGGTAGAATAACTGAAAAAGGTGTGGTACTTCCCCAGGTGGATTCTATAAACAGCCCAACTACTAACAAAAAGACCAATAAGCCTGTGCTAAAATGATCCTATAATTAAAGCCACATAAAACTAAACAATAATAAGGTACATTATTTAGATTTCTGTGGTTACAGCCATGCATGAACTTCGTTCCGACCGAGGCCGCGGTCCATAGACTCACCACGCCTTTTTATAGTCTGTTAGGGAAAGTAGGTACGTAGTGCTTCTTTAGTAAAACCGAAGAACTCTGCACAGAATAGCTCTAGATTAAACTGGATGCGTAAATAATCTAAACACATACGCGAAGCCGGGTAGGGCATAATACATAAACGACCCACTACCACTGCTGGAACTCGGGGCCTTCTCTCGCAAGAAGAGAGTCAATGCCATAATCCACCACGCTGGCCCAGTGCCGGTTGGTGGATGACAAATGACTTCGAAAGATTCTAGGTACATAAGATAAGATAAGATAATCATTTATTTCCTGCAAGAGATATCAATACAATTCACTTATAACTATAATTGCCAGGTTTCTTTGTTACATTGTTTCGCTTTGAGATATCGATGGACCCCAAACTAGGCAGAGCCTGTATCTTGGGCGCCCACTGTTCGTATTGTACAATTCACTTTTAAACGCGACTAGCTGAAGATACCATGAACATGTTGTAGAAATGTAAATTGATTTGCAGATATAAATAGATACAAAAACAAAGAAAACTAAGTATTAAAATAAACAAAACAATTTTTTTTTAAAGTAGGTATAAAATCATCGAACTCTTAAAAACGGCAGAAGCGGCAAACGCGCTTCTACTATGGCGATGCAAAATCAGGTGACGTCTCCTGATTTAGTGTCAGTCGCAACAAGGAGTTGTGTACGTTCGCTGACAATTGTGTACGTTCGCTGACAATTCAATTTTCAAATTTTTCAAACAAATTTTCGCCACGTTATGTTGTCTTTAGATTATAGCATACCTCATCGTCGTTTCTTTAATTATATCGATGTATAAAATATATATATCATACCTCACAATGTTTTCCTTCACCGTTTTAAGTTAGCGGCACTATGTAAATGATTTCTAAAATACAGTGCTGGTGCGTGTGGTTTTGAACCAGGGGTCTCCGGATCGATAGCCGCAGTTCTCTCGACTAGGCCAGCCTTAACTTAGGAGTAAATTTGCTGTCATTAAATTTGAGAAGCATTAATTTCTCCCATCCCACCATTTTAAGTTTATCTACCTATGTGACAGAATTGAGAACTTCCGATTTTTGTACATTGTTTAAAAATAAATATGTACGTACCTATTTAACAATGATGTGATTACGATTCCTATAGTACCCTCTAGAACATATTATTATTATTCAATTGGTACTATTGATCCTAGCGTTGACATGGAGAGTAGGCACGTATGATTCTGATTAGTCCGCCCTTTCTCCGTCCTTTTCCATTTATTGGGAACAGACATATTATGCGTTTATAGAAATTGCTGGAAAAGTCATTAAATTTCAAAATATATTTATCTAAATAATAATAACTTTATTTATTGAATTATTGACTCAATTGCAATAAGTATAGATGTTTTTTTACTGATATGCCCAACATTTGTGGTCTACTTTGTGTCCTAGTAAAACCCGGATAGTTGCCCCACTTTTTCAAATAAAAAATTATATTATAAAAAATATAACTTATTATGAATGATTTAACATGCACATCAAAACAAATTTTATCTATTATGTTGCTTGGTTCATTTTTATAAACATAGATGTGTTACATGACCAAAGTACAAGAACAAAGTATCCCATTTTTGAGAGGTCAATTAAAACCAGATTTACTTAATATGAACATTACCTAGCTAGGTAATGTTGTTAATTAACCTCTCAAAAATGGAATATTAGGTAATGTTCATATTGAGTAAATCCAGTTTTAATCGACCTCTCAAAAATGGGATACTAAATGCCTACTGCGCCGGGTAGCAGATAGCATAACGTTAAAAAGCTTCGGGGGATACTTTCCTTGAAGCAAAATAGACGCCTTCCGGTATATTACAAGTAATAAGTTTATTATTTATTAAGATGTTTTAGTAAGTACCTCATTATTATTTATTAAAAGCCCATTATGTCCTAGTGTTGAGCAAAGACCTCTCCTTACCTTTCTTCCATTTTATGTCTCGAGTCAAAGTAGTCCAGTCTTTATGGCGTTTGTCCACTGGGTGGTGATCTTAGTCCAACGATTGATCGTCTGACATTCAATAGACATGTCCAGCCCAGTACCACTTCAAATTGCTGGCCTTTTGGGGCATATCAGCTATTCGTGTCTTTGAACGCAGAAATGGTGTTTCTAATCCGGTCGGTGAGCTTTACGCTCAATATACTGCGTTCCATAGCTCGTTGCCAAATTTCGAGGTCGGACCTTAGATCTTTTGTCAAAGACCGAGTCTTGCGCTCCGTACGACCTCATATCCATCTCAATTGTTAGACTCCCTAGCAGAGTCCGCCTGGGGAAGTACCACACCTTTGCCAGTTATTCTACCGCCAAACAGTAATGTGAAAACATTACTGTGTTCCGGTTTGAAGGGCAATGTGTCCAGAGAAATTACAGGGCTTAGAGATATAACATCTTAGATCTCTGGGTGATGAGCGCAGTGCAGTGCTAGGTAATGATTTGGACTCCTCATGTTCCAATAGCTGCATGCCACTGTGCTGTTATGTGGCAGGCATGTTGCTTACCATCAGGCACATGTCCTGCTCGTCTCGTCAATTCTTATTTAAAAAAAAAAGTCGAAATAATATCCGCTTGATAAACCGATATTCGCGTTTACAAATTTAAGTTTCACACCGTTGTTTCAAGCAGATATTATATATATATATATATTGTTATATTATTATTGGATATATTGGCAAGTTATTTCTATTAAATATCTTTGTTACTGATCGTGATTTCAGTCAACTTTTTGTTTCATTGCATGCTTGATTTACATCATACATAACACTGTTTATAACGTATGATAAATAAATGGTTTTTATTTATTTTGAAAATTGAAAAGGCTATCCATATTAAAAAGGTTAGTCGCCCTTTTTACTTATGCGGATAGTTGCCCTTGGGCGGACTACTTATTAAATATTTTATTTTTAACTTACCAAAGTTAGCGTATTGTTGACTAATTTATATCATTACTGTGTTATAACGTTTTTAATCTACACAATTTACCAAAAAATCCAATCTGACAACAATCACAACAATTTCATCAAAATAATTACAAATATTACAAAACTTTAATGCTCGTAATTATTTTGATTAGTAGGTATTAAAAGATTCTAATAAATAATAAACTTATTACTTGTAATTTATTAGAAAGTGTCTATTTGACTGCCCTAGTGGCTTAGTTGGTAGTAGCTCTGCCTGCGAAGTCGAGGGTCGTGGGTTCGATCCCCACCCAGTGCAAATATTTGTATGATGAATTCAAATGTTTGCACTGTGTCTGGGTGTTTCTATGTATAATAAGTATGTATTTAAAAAACTATATAAGTATTATATCAGCTATCTGGCTGCCATCACACAAGCTTTGCTTAGTTTGGGGTCAGATGGTGTTGTGTGTGAATTGTCCACCAATATTTATTTATTCCTTCGAGGCAAGTATCCCCCGAAGCTTTTTTAACGTTAGGTTACCATACACCATAGTAGGCAACTATCCCATTTTCGAGAGGTCAATTAAAACCACGCAATTTTAACGCAAAAAGATTTACGCAAAATTAATATTGACTATATTTTTATAAAAGTGCGCTAATTTAATAAATAAAAGAGCTACCTATGTTTTGTTATGCTTGTTTAATTATTCCTAATTAGTGGTATTTTGTTAATAACAGAGCATTTTGAAAAAGCGGGGCAACAATGAGTTTTACACTATATATTATATCCTTACTAGCGATCTGTTTCGTTTCGCTGGGGTAATCATCATCATCATCATCATCAGCCGCAAGACGTCCAATGCTGAACATAGGCCTCCCCCCCCTAGATTTCCACAACGATCGGTCCTGCGCAACCTGCAACCAGCAGTATCCAGCGACCTTAATGAGGTCATCTGTCCATCTAGTGGGAGGCCGTCCAACACTGCGTCTCCCGGTTCGTGGTCGCCACTCGAGAACCTTTCTTCCCCATCGGTTGACAGTTCTGCGAGCGATGTGGCCTGCCCATTGCCACTTCAGCTTGCTTACTCTTTGAGCTATGTCGGCCACTTTCGTTCTCTTGCGAATATCCTCATTACGCTTTATTTATCGCTGGGGTAATATCATAATATAATTTTGTAAGAACTAAATGGACAAAGTTTAAACAAAATGCTGAATTATATTATTTTATTCACTACTATCTCAATATGGGTATCAAATGAAAGGGCTTGACTAGTAGAATACTTTGCATTATGACAAATTTAAATCCAAGATGGCCGCTACCACAAAATGACGAAATACATTTCTTTTTTCACAACTCCCTTAATTTGGGTATCAAATGAGAGGGGTTGACTAGTAGAACGTTATACAGATAATCCGAGATCCGAGGTAGTCGGGGGTTAGTCAAAATTTTTTAATTTTGTTCTTGTGTTATTTATTCGTTGCACGTTGCCCTACACGCACAATTTCGTTGACAGCATTTATGGAAAGTTCAAAGGAGAACTACCAGTAGAAGGGTAGTTTTTCTTTACCTCTATAGTCTATTATGTTTTGTGTGGTAAATAGTAAACTTGGATCCGTTGATTTGTAATTATTTCGTTGAAGTCAGTTAAGCCAAAAAGCAAATGCACGTCGGGACACAGCAATCCGACGAGAAAACTAAACAACATTAATCTAAATACACAATTTTATTGAATAAATAAGGTTTGTTCGTTCGGGCGCGTCAATCTCCACGTAGCTAACGTTCGGGTTTGCTAAATTACGTAAATATTTATATCCATGATAACACTATTATCCTCAGCAAATGAAATTAAATTAAGCTCGTCTACATTAATATAGTAGATAGAATAAATAAGAGAAATATCTGTGACTAGTCTTACTAGAATATCTAAATAAAATCCAGGGGAAATATTTGTTCCAAGTGAACTCTTCACAGAGTCATCTAACTTTCTTTTTATTTGATTTTTTTATTGCAAACTATTAGTTTATTATTATACGTACAACGCAAAAGGGACAATGGCGGTGACTCCCGCTCCAGCTTGTACTTGGCACAATGATTGTCCATAGCTATTCAGCGTGGTAATGATGCCAGTGTAATGGGCACCATTGTGCCAGGTACCGTTAGGGGTGGGTTATGTGACTGATGAATTTATGATGTTATTTTTAATTGTGTGATTTAGTAGCTTATATCTTTATTTAAACTTTGTCAATTTATTATAATAAAATGTTTTAAAATTAATCTGTTATTGTCATCGTCAAGTAGTTTTAACAAAATTATTAGAATTATTTTATTATTTTAACAATTAGCTTAACTTAATTTTGAATTAAATTAAATCAAAACATACATGGATCGCCAGCCCTGAACCACGGTCCCTAACTGTTAATTTGGTCGTGTTCGAAGGTTGGGAGTGTACTTCCCCGCGTCTCACCCAGCATGCCCCGCACGATTGCTCCGTCTAGACGGATTCGACCACGGATGCTTCGACGAACGACTGATTTATGGGATTGGGATTATACGTTGGGAAACTTTAGTGTGAACGATACTAATGAGGTGCTTGTACGACGCCGCTACTATGGCAGTCCAAATTCAAGACAAAAATAATTAAATATGGGTTGGACAATTCACACACAACACCATGTGACCCCAAACTAATCAAAGCTTGTACTATGGAAGCCAGAAAGCTGATATAATACTTAAATATTTTTAAATATATACTTACTCCCAACACCCAGGCACAGTACAAATATTTGAATTCTTCACACAAACATTTGAACCCACGACCAACAGCTTCGCAGGCAGACTTACTACCAACTAAGCCACCAGGCCAGCCAATTATATATATAATATTAATATATAGTATTCCTCTGCACCGAGGCGTGACATAAGGGGACGTAATTTTTTCCCCGAAATTGTTCTCAAACGCAATAGATGATATTTTTAAGACCCTGGATTGGGTTGGACATGGACTAAATATCAATGGCGAGTACATCTCTCATCTACGATTTGCAGACGGCATCGCCATTATGGCAGAGTCGCTGGAGGATATGCAGTGGATGCTGGACAACCTGGCTAACGCTTGTCAACACATCGGCCTCCGGATGAATATAAACAAACCCAGTCATGTGCACCGAGTTCCTTGCTCCAGGGCCGATTGCCGTAAATGAAACCATGGCGAGCTATAGCTATCTCTGAGACATTGCATCCGCAATGAACTAATTCATCAGAGAACTAAAGTCACCGACATAGCTTAGCGTATTAGCAGACTGAAGTGGCCATGGGCCGGTCACATCTGTCGTAGACCCTCTAGGCGTGTAAGACGCCCTTAAGACTAGATGTAGTGACGATACACGAAAGACAGCTGGTGGCGGTTGGAAACATAAGACCGAAGATCGGGCTAAGTGGCATATTATAGAAAAGGCCTATGTCCAGCAGTGGACGAACACGGGTTGATGATGATGATGATGACCTCAGTGGCCTCGTGGTGAAAACATTTGATTCACAATCGTGAGGCCGTGGGTTTGAATCCCGCTTGCAATTCAGATTATTTAAAGTGTAGTTGTACAAGGTTGTGATCACCGATATCCGTGGTGATCACCATTGGCTTTATCGGTCAAGGAAAATATCATAAAGAAATTGGCATGTTTGTAATATCTTTCCAACTCATGCGTCATGCACCAACTCGCACTGGGCCAGCGTGGTGCATTATGACTTTTATTCCAACTTTTTTTCCTTGTGAAAGAAGGCCTCAGGACCCAGCAGGAACTTGAAATTGGGCTGTTTATGATCATTATGGATGTTTACGGTAGGTAACGATTTACTAATTAGGCCTTTTCAGAATTTCAGATTGTCGGATGAATACAAAAAACGTACATGAACATTGACGGAGGGAATAATATTGATATTGGAGGTAATAATTGGTATATGAAGTCTCTTATCCAGCAGTTAAATATTAATTAATTATTTTTAATAAGTATTTATGATTTTACCTTGTCGTAACGAGGATGGGTTTGTTTAGAATTTCGGTGAATTCATTATTTTTACTTTTTCAATATTATAATTTAATTTTTATAAGCTGTTCGTAGTCTTGGTTTAGATCGTTATTAACTTATCGTCAAACTTATCATTCCAGTTTACTACTTATAACTTCAAAAACGAAGGAGGTTATCAATTAGGTTTAATGTTTTTTGGATATTCCTAAGTTACGCGATATCTCCGCTAATTGTGCACCGATTTTGATGATTTTTTTTTATTTGGTAAAAAATACTTCATAGATAGTCCCAATTGAAATCGGTGTGGTGGTTTGGAAATATCAGCAACAAAAAACTAAAATTTGTTTTAACTAACGACATCTCAACGATGCCAGGTCTATCTATCTATCTTATAGTCGAATGTTTGAATTAAATTTAAAAATTAAAGTCGGTTTTGTTTTTTGGAGAAAATTAAAATATCTAAATTCTGTTTTAAAAGGCGAAATACATATGTATTTTGTAATTAATATTATGTTTTTTTGAATCGCTTTTTGTGCATTTTCAATTAATTGTGGTAATTTGAATTAAATCATAACCCTAAATTAAATACGTGTTCAGAAAAGCTCTTATTTTAAATATTTACTGAGTAGTATATTAATTGGCGAAGATTACGTCTATGCAAGTGAAGAGGTGATTGGAACCGTAATCGGCTCTTTCACTAATCGCTGTAGATAAAATTCTCGCATTTTCGTAAATAGCACTATAATGAGATTTTAATTCATCAAATATTTTTCGAGAAAAGTGATAAAGATTTCTATCTCACGGTCTGATCTATAATATAGCCTGAACTACACGAGGCTAGTTTTTCAAGCTAGGATAGCAAGCTAGTGTTAGCAAGCTAGCAACTTCTAGTACTTCTAGCCTCGTGTAGACAACGCTACGCAGCGCTAGTTTTGTCTACACGAAGCTAGAAGTACCTATTAGCTTAATAATAATAATAAAATTTATTTCGATACCATACAATTTGTTTTAAAAAATATATGACCCATCAGCTCCCGAACTAGTCATAGACTATGCATCGGGTGCCAATGGCTTCTCTAAAGTGTATTACAAAATAAATGCGAAATATTTAAACTAAATTTTTGATTAAATCTACAAACCAACATTAAAAAATATATAATTATGTACAGTAGAATAAAATACATTAAACTTTATAATATATAACTCAACAAATATAAATGTATTACATCGTAATAACTCAATATTATACAAATGCATATTCAAATCCATTTTTTACTGAAATTTGGAGTACGTTAAAACATGAAATTAAAATTTAAATGCTAATAAATTAATAACAGAAGCGACTATTTTTTACTTTTGTCCCGCTTTTGCTAACTCACTAACGCTAGCTTGCTATCCTAGCTTGAAACACTACCCTCGTGTAGCTTCGGCATAAACGCTGAAAATTAATATGTCTGGTTTTATATTCACAGCTTAACATTCAATAACATAATCTAATGTTAACTAGTTACATTAGGTGTATCTATCTGTGAATCTTGTTCCTGTAGGTAGTACAAAAGCGACTCTGTCTCCTCGTTGGTGTTGCCGATTGAAAACTTCAACGATCTCTAAAGTTGGATATACATATGATTGTCGATATTTTGGAATCCAGGTCTCAAACTTACAAACTGTATTGCATTTTTGTTCTCTTTTAGAACGCTGTCTAAAACTAAAGTGAATCTTGTTATTGATCCTGCGTTTATATTGACTCAATATAAAACTTTGTTGCAAAATGTTTTTTTGTTAATGTGGCCCTTTCTCCTAGAGATTTAGTCATAGCGGTCAGAGTACCTACATCTGTAAAGTTTTATTGAGCTGTTGCGTGGTTATGATTAGCTCTAAAAGATCGAGTTTCTTGTCATATTTAGTGTATGTAGAGTATTCTTCAATAAGCTTGTTGGTTCTCGGAGATGGGTGATGTCCTTGTTTCTTAGGTATGGAGTATTTTACGCATTGTTTTGTTACTACAACGAATTGTTTTTAACCCCCGATAAAAAAATGGTGTTATAAGTTTGACGTCGATGTCTGTGTGTCTGTCTGTCTTGTGTGTGTATCTTTCTGTGGCACCGTAGAGCTCAAACGGATGGGCCGATTTCGATGTTTGTTTATTTTTAGGTTAAGTTTTGTGCGGATGTTCTTAGCTATGTTTGGTAAATATCGATATAAGATGGCCACCTCCACAAAATGGCGAACAAAATATTTCTTCACAACCTACCTTAATATGGGTATCAAATGATAGGGCTTGACCAAAGTAGTCTAAAAAGTTTAGAAAAACACATACATTATAACAAAGTACTATAGGGGAAGTCAGCTCAAAGCGGCCATAGGAGGCAAAGGGGCCATGGTCTATAACTCGGTTATCTTGAATTTTAGCGTGACTTTGCCATTTGGGGCGTATTGACGATCCCCTGCCCCGCACCGGGTCGCCGCGCTCCCGTATTCGCAGCATGCGCAGAGCCATGGTGTGACAAGTATGATTTTTTATCCGTGCGACTAAAAAAATGGCTGGTATATATTTGCTGATTTGGCCCAATCTTATAATATTTTAGTGTTTGTGGTTCAATTGTATAATTAATTGTTTCATTGCAAACGGACGTGTAGCTTTGCTTTCTTTTCAAAATAGAGAAATGGTGGGTGCAATTTACGTAGAAAACAAAATGTCTGAAAAGGCAAAGTGGTCCGGGCAAAGTGGCCGCTGTCCGCTTTGCCATACCTGCAATATCTGAGCATTTGATTTGATCAATTGATATCATAAGTGATGAGATTACCTACGTAATCACAAACGGAAACCCCAAACTGTGGATTATGGACGAGCAACACTATTGATTAGGTATTAAAAAAACTCACAAATTGTTATTTTAATCGACAACAAACCTTCGTCACCTGGTCTTGTTTATTCTGAAGAAGTACTCCTAAATCCGACTATTGATTTATACAAAACGCAAAATTTGTGGATTGTTAAGTAAAGTAGACGCCGAAATGAATGTTTTTAATGGTTGATTATTATTTTAGTTTTTAGTCAATGCTGTGAAATGAGATTATTATTATTAAAGTATCTAATCCTTAAAATACCTACTTCAACTCAAGTACATGGACTCAGTCCAAAGAGAATGTACTCAGTCTCGTATATCGTCATGTTTTATTGTCAAAAAGTCAAAGAATGTCCTGTTAATTAAGTCAAAAATAGTGCTGGCCACTTTGCCCATTCCTTGTGGCCGCTTTAGGCGACCACTTGGGCAAAGCGGATTTAGGACAACTTTTTCAAATTTTAAAAAAACATTTTGTTAAAACGCACATTTGGAGATTCGGCTTACATGTTGTGAAAATATAATTAACTCTCTATCTATTCATCAAAAAGTCTTTGAGAATATCGTTCGTTTTGTCATCTATTATTAAAGTCGAAGTTAAGGTGTCCGCTTTGAGCTGACCTCCCCTACATTATAACAAATTTCAAATAAAATACGGTCGCCTTCACAAAATTGTGAATCATTCATTTTTTCATTACTATCTCAATATGGGTATCAAATGAAAGTACTTGACTAGTAGAATACTATGCACTATGACAAATTTCAAATCCAAGATGGTCGCTACCACAAAATGGTGAAATACATTTATTTTTTCACAACTCCCCCAAAATATGGGTATTAAATAAAAAAGCTTGACTAGTTAGAGTGTTGTATAAATTAGAAATCCGAGGTACAACATTTTCAATTTTGTTCTTGTTAAATTATGTTTCATAGTGTTAGCAATATTAGTAATTCATATAAGTTGGTATTTAAAGAATAGTAAGAATACCGTAATGCACTCTATGGCAACCCTAAAATTCCGGGTGAATATG
Organism: Ectropis grisescens; assembly: GCA_017562165.1. Classification (NCBI taxonomy): domain Eukaryota; kingdom Metazoa; phylum Arthropoda; class Insecta; order Lepidoptera; family Geometridae; genus Ectropis; species Ectropis grisescens. The sequence goes on along the minus strand of CM029787.1, from coordinate 24,021,210 downwards.
ATTTGTTTGTAGTCTGTGGGCTGCGATAGTTTTGGCGGGAAACTAGGAAGCTCACGTTGGTCTCGTGGGAACATGTTGATAAAAAATATATACGGCAGCAAGTCTAAGCGAAAGGTTTAAATTAAAAGTACTCGTAACCAGTAATAAGTAAATATCTAAGTAAAAAGTAATAATTGTACATCTGTTACTGATTTTAAGGTACTGTAAAGCGTTTTTGTTTATTATAGTACGAAATGTACTACTTGATCTGCACGAGGCAGCTATGAATAAGTTGGTATGAAGGACTGATTCCGAAATATAATGCTGTAGACTGATCATAGCTGTTTTATTTATGAACTAATGGTGTTCTTAACTTAGAATAAACTATGTTCCTAATATCTCAGAAGTGGGATCGGCGGACAAGTAAACCATAATTGTCCGTTGGTCCCGCCATGTGATATATATTTTTTTTTTCAATGTTTTTCTCTCCACGTTTAACATCTGCTTGTTAATGTCACTCAATACGAGAACTCTATGATCAGTATTTAATTTGTGATAAAATGTACGGTTTAATGAGTTGCAGAGCGAACCATCGATATAAACCAATGGATATGCCCTGAGTAACTTGAAATTGGTAATAAACTGCGTCTCTTATGTGTGTCGTAAGTAGTTTACACATAACCAATCTACTTGACCCCTAAAATCGCTAGCGGCACGATATGCTGTGGTTCTACTTATCTTGGTTGTTGACAACGAATAGTGATAAGTAAAACGTCTGGCGTTCACCGTTTCCTGCAACCGACTCGAACGGAATGAGTAAGCTCACTCTTCCCAACAATGACATGATTCCGTGCGCCCTGAAGTTTGGGAGGGCACATCTGTGTATTGAGAACTTTGGAGTGAACAATACGTAAGTGGATTTTTCCGTGTAGGTACTTAGGTACCATTTTGAATTTTTATTGCAATGTGGTCCTCACTACATCTATTACTGAATAAGTCTAGTAGACTGCGTCTTATACCGCATTTTCGAGGTGTTCATTATTTTTATCTACCCGTTTAATTGAGCACACAAAATTGCACATAATAATAAATGTGTAAACAATGGCTATACATAATTTCTATGCAATTTAAAAAGGGTATGCCATTTTACAAAAATTCTATATCATATAGTTTTCGAAAATCATGCTTCGATAAAAAAATATGTAACACCCGATAACCGCAATGTCAGTCATACTGGACAAACCATTAACGTTACTCTGAGACTTATTCAAATGTTCTTTTTAAAACTGTGGTCGCCCAGTTGTGAGAACGTTCGATTTACACGAGGTTATGGTTCGAATCCCGACTGTACGTTTGAGTATTTTTCCATGTTCTGTTAGTGAAACTTTGTCATGACCACTGATGTCATATATGATGATAATGTAAGTCACAAGGGGACCGGCGTGGACCTAAAACGATATCTTTCAGGGACACTCATTATCCGTCAAACCGGACCTTGATAGAGTGGTGGGTAATGGCGTTTATCTTCTTTTAAAAGAAGACCAGAGTCCCAGTTGTGGGAATAAAAATGGTGACACAATAGACATGCATGTCAGATCACGGGTCAGACGTCGAAGCTGTATGTACGAACCTCATAGTAGATCATAATTATAAAATGTTTTCAAATTACTGTGTAGAGTAACTAAGACGAACCGAAGCGGTAATGCATTCAGTATATATGACAGTATACGGTTTGACGTTAGCTCGCTCGTTGTTTTTCACTCGCTTTTGCCTTTTGGCATATAATATATCTATATCTTGGATATATACATGGATATATACATGGAGATCCGGACAAAGTCAAGTTTGTCTTTAGTGTACAGAGTCGTTTTAGCGATTAATTCAATTAGACAGATAATCTTATGCACGTAGAAAATTTTAAAGAAACTGTGTTTAACTGCTGATCCAGATAACCATGGGCATGTGACGTATATTAAATTAAAATCTTCTTTTCTACCAATAGCTATGAACTAAACTGACATTGCCAGTGATATGATCTTAAGTCACAGCATGCGCCGTTCATTGAGAATGGAGGTGGCTATTGCGACTGAGGTGGCTATTGTTCAACCAAGATGTAACTTAATAAGGCAAATCTTTATAGATACATTTAAACGGGTTGAAACCAGAGTCACGCGCGACTAGTATCATCAAGGTAGAAAAGTAGAGCTTCTCATTGCAGTTTAGCAGTGTTCTAAACTAAAGTAATCTGAAGAAAGTACTTGCTCATATATGGAAAAGATAGAGTTAAAGGTAGGTTGAGCAATTATTAATGCCTTTGTTGGAAGTTCCAGATTATGGATTGACCGAACCAAGGACGCAGAGATAGCGTCGAAAGTTGTGGCATGAAGAGTGAACCTGAGACCTAGCGCTATAAAGGGCACGCTCGGATAACGAGTATTCCACCGATTGACAAGGACCGGAACGAGGGAGTGGAAGGAGTCTGAGTAACAGGCAAGTCCACAAGCGTTCTAATTTAAATTTACTCAGTGATGATGTAAACTGATACTGAGAACCGTAGCCAGGAAGTGGAAGGAGTCTGGATATCAGGCAAGTCCACAAGCGCTTTAATATGAATTTGTTTAGTAATGTTGTAAATTGACACAGTTGAGAACCAGAGAACCAGAAGATGTGGAGGGTAGTCTGGATTTTAACAGACAAGTTCACAACCGCTATTATTTAGATTCGATTTATGATGTAGTAAATTTGACGTTTAAAGAAGAGTTGTTGAGGCCACAGAAGGCTCATAATATGATGACAGTAATAAGATAAACGATAATGATAGACATAAAAGATCACGGGTTTTCACGAAGATTCACAGTCTAGCGAAAGATCGTTCGCTCTTGGGAGGAGGAGAAATTGTGGAGCATTACAGTATAGGCGATTCTGCTCAAGGTTTACGCAAAAGACGCGAGAGAGACGCTGCAATTATAGCGACACCTTTAAATTATTTAAATTATTAAAAATATATGTATATTTTGTTTTACACTTTGCAAAACATCACTTCTGTTCATCGAATTTTGAACATGAACTTCATGATGTTCTTCATACATTTATTTAATGAGTTAAAAGTGTTCATGGACATTTGACTGCTGAGCTTTCTTTTACAAACGTAAAACCAGAGTTTGATCTAATGTTAAAAGTCAGACTACAATGATTTGAGTAACAAAGTAATGTGTCAAACTTAACGAGTGGGACGAAAATAAAATAATCCATTTTGCTGTACTCAATAACCAGGCATCGCAAAATCTCAGAAACGTTACTCTAATAGTTGGGCCGAATGGATAAGAAAGCTTGGCGAGGCATTCTCCTCTGCCACTGGGACAACCGTGCAGGGTTACTATTATTATTAGGCTTTAAGACTTGCCAAACTTGCACGTCATGGTCTTATGGAGGCAGTACCAAAGAGCATGCACAAGATTATCGCAGATGTAGAGATACGGAAGGTAGCATAATGTTAATTACACAGAATTGACGATCGATTAAGAGTATAAATTTGGGAACCGTTAGAGCCATTGCTCAAAGTCAACGTAAACATAAAAACTCAGGATGTATCAGAAACTATCGAGGATCAGTTTTGAACGGATCAGTTTATAACGGTTTTACTGAAAATAAAATAAAAACAGAAGTCGCTATTCCTAATAATGTTAAAGTTACTTTGTATTTCATAGTATTATAGAATGATGGTGTAAAACTGACATGTACTTGTTGTATTAAGAATTCAATATGAATATAACAAATACGCCAGATGACTTCTTGTCGGAAATAAGGTCCGAACCAAGAGAATGTCTTAAGTTAAACAATGAGGTTGTTGTTGGTTCGTCACCCGACTAGTAGCTGTTCCAAGAAAATCACAAAGCGAAGTATTAAAGAGGCAATCTATGCAGACTGTTCAATTCATGGTAATAGCTCTAAAATAAATCTTAATATACACAAATTACGTGTCGCGTTGTTTGTCCGCGACGGACTCCGCAATTGTAGTCTGGTTTGCGCACCGTGTAAGATTTGATCCAACTTGAAAGATGGGATAGTCTTTGTATGGAGGTTTCCGAGCGAGGTTGGAGCGGGCCGCTAATATCTATATGTATTACTGCCTTCCCAATTCACACTTGATGATGGTCAGGGAAATGTTATTCGAAATCTCGCTGAAGCGAAGATTCGGTTTATAACAATACGTTAGTAACTCAAATTATGCCTACAAGTTATAATGAACGATATCTGTCCCGTTGCATATGATAATAACGACCACTTCTTCAATGGTGACTAGTAGCCAATACTTTGAAAAAAAAAGAACTACATAATTTGCTCGTTGAATATAACGATTACTTCTCGTCCGAAAAATAAAAGAGATTTAGGAGTTTGCCTCAACTCATGAGATGAAGGATACGAAGCCAGGAATATACAAGACGTGTCGTATATCACACGACAAAACAAATCGGGTAAAGCCTCGAACTATCGCGGTGGCATATCTTTCACGCTACAATTTAACAGACTTTTGGGGTTTGAAGTCAGTAGTGACGGTTTAAAGCCTGGACTTGAAGGCGGTTTCTAAGTAGATACTTTAAGTACACCAAAAAACGCATACGAACTGGACTTATATAGTTTTCCGTGATTTGCGGACCATTTGGCCGGTCCACACAGATTCAAGAGAATACGGCGTGGCAGGTATTCTGGGGTCCTTAGGACAGTCTCTTACAGTAAAAAAGAGAAAGACAGAAACCTGAGAGGAGTAAAAGCTCCACTCATTCGAACTTGAAGCCTCAGCAGTATCCTCTCTTAGTAAATTTAGAGTTTACCTTCAGAGTATCCCACTTAAAATATTGTCAAACTGCATTGCGCCGAGAACCACACTAACAGAGATCTAGTACCGTGTGGTCGTTGAGGGGTGTAGTTCCAAGAATTTAATGGCGACATCGCATATCGAGCGAGCAACCCTCATTTGGATGCTTTAGAATAGGAGTCCCAAGGAGAAGCTATAGATTCAAATCCCAGACTTTATAGAGTATTCTGAAGATTGGATACAATACAAAACACTTTATTAGGTATATCACAATACAATAGAAAAAAAGTGACTAAACATGTAAGTAATTAAAATGTTGTACACAAAAGTCTAGCCTATCGTTAATAGCGATGTCTTCTAGATGACTTTTTGGTTGTTAGGACAAGGTAACTAGTAAAGGCATGGGTGTGGTATCCTTGATAAACTTATGTACCCATATAAACAATTACACAAATAGAATACATATCATTTAAAAGTAAATCCGTTGTACAGATATGGTACATATCTATTGTTATACCTACTTAATACTAATATTATAAAGATAAAGAAAATAAAGATAAATCTTGTTTGTTTGAACGCACTAATCTCTGAAACTACCAGACTGATTTCAGAGTTATTACATTGGTTATGTGCGTGGTCGTTGCACGCTATAGGCTATAAATACACCTACCGCAGGCCAGGGTGCATGGCTAGTAAATAATATAATGCATGAACAAAATATATTAAAATAGACATAGGTACATAAACACACTTCATAACATTGAATACCTACGCGTAAAGGACAATACGCACGTGTTTACGAAACGAAGCTGAAAAGATATCCACTGTTCAGCAACAAATCCGAAAGTAGTAATTATTGAAGATTCTATAAATAATAAATCATTGTAATTTCGTATAATATAAATAATAAACATATTAAAAGAAATATATATCGTCGATATAAAGATAAGATTTATAGAGTAATCAGCGATAATGATTAGATCCGAAACATACTTGCATACTACTAATCAATAAAGTTCAACGACGAGGATTTAGTAAGTACTTGTATGTAAGGCGTGGAACGCCAAGTGATGATAAAATTAGCTATAAAATTTCAAGGCCTATATCGGATTAGAAATTTTGACAAATATTAGGCATCTGATCAATGATATGCCTTTACTCGCCGCGGTCGTTATGAAGACGTGGTAGCCGCAGATACGAGAACTCAAACCAGTGATGGTGTTAATAGTTGTTTGAATACGTTTAATTCGAATCAAGTTCCAATAGAGACTATCAGATTGTTGATCACGAAACAATCAATGATTCCCTATAAGTATCAGTATAAATTATTTAGTCGCTCATATGAAGTAGGTTATTATGCTAATTGATTAGACACGCTGAAATCATCACATTGCCTAGTAGAGAAACCATTGACGTGATTCATCATCATTAATTTATAAGTAAATGACTACTTTGGATTATGTTCAACGAATAAAACTTTCAGTAAAGTTATAACAACTACGACCAAAAATTGTTGTAAACAATTGTTACGTAACTTAATTATTAGGTGTATAATAATATTATGAATAATTCGGTTATATTTGTTTTGTTTGTAATGAAATGCAGGTTATCTTTGACTACCGCAAAGTATAGATAAGGTATATTATCGTATATGACTGAAATTAGATATATGTATTTATATAATTATAATTTTCATGTGATAATCATCAGAAATTAAAACATAATAATGTACCAACGTTTAATTAATTATACGTACTCGTCATGATTCGCTGAATCGGTACTTTGAATTGAAAACTATTATTATATAAATCTAGCCCATATTTTTGTATTTTTGTAGCAAAATTATTTCACGAAAAAAGCAAAATAGATACATTGTAAACAGGTGTCTAGACTCCAGGTGTCTGGATACATGCCTAGTTTGAGATTAATTGAGAGAAGTTTAATTTATAATGCGACAATAATGCCTACTTACTATATTCTTATCTAAAATCCAAGTAAAATCGTACAATCTTATTATTGTGAATTGTAAAACAAATATAATAAATATTGTTTAACTGTGTGTATCAATAATGCATGATATTAATTTGAAAATGTATCTATGAAAATATTGCCCTTCTTAAGTATAGTGACACATTTAAAGATATTTATAGTGAGTGATGATGCAATGTGCTCAATTTGATTTGTTTTCTTTTGAACATAACTAATTAATTATGCTCGTTTGATATCCAATTTGTAGCTACATGTAACATACATATTATTTAAAATAGATTTATTAACTAAATGATAATAGATAAATTTGTAATCCTTTGCTATAAGATGATTACTTTGTTAAACATATTAGATTAACTAGAAATAGAATAGAATTACTCGTATAATTTAGTCAAGATGTAAAATAAATTTAAAACCCGAGCGCGAGGACTCGCTTCTGCAGGATGGCCGAGCTGTTAGCAATATTAGTAATTCATATAAGTTGGTATTTAAAGAATAGTAAGAATACCGTAATGCACTCTATGGCAACCCTAAAATTCCGGGTGAATATGATTTGTTTGTAGTCTGTGGGCTGCGATAGTTTTGGCGGGAAACTAGGAAGCTCACGTTGGTCTCGTGGGAACATGTTGATAAAAAATATATACGGCAGCAAGTCTAAGCGAAAGGTTTAAATTAAAAGTACTCGTAACCAGTAATAAGTAAATATCTAAGTAAAAAAGTAATAATTGTACATCTGTTACTGATTTTAAGGTACTGTAAAGCGTTTTTGTTTATTATAGTACGAAATGTACTACTTGATCTGCACGAGGCAGCTATGAATAAGTTGGTATGAAGGACTGATTCCGAAATATAATGCTGTAGACTGATCATAGCTGTTTTATTTATGAACTAATGGTGTTCTTAACTTAGAATAAACTATGTTCCTAATAATAGCTACTCCCGAATTTATGAAATGAAATTTATTGAAAAGCAAGTATTTGTATTCATTCCTCCGTTAGAGCAGGGGTCACCAAAAGGCGGACCACGGTCCTCAACCGGATCGCCGACCCATTGTGTGCGGACCGAAATAATTTATCCCCGCAGTATTTTCATATACTGCGGGGGGTAAAAACAGATCTCAAATCGGAATTTCAAACAAGGTTCGCCGATTTTAAGAAAATTGAAAATGTAGAAATCCTTAGCATCATTAACTCCTGCTCCTCGATGGTGAATGGAGCAACGAAGCTGCAAATGTTTTTGGGTGTATAAGATCGCAATGATCGATTTCCAAGAAAACACAGTTTAAAAACACAAACATGTGGAAGTTTCTAGTGAAGAGTTCTGGATTAAATTTGTGTGTGGTAGGTAATAAATATCCAAAACTACCTCCACATAAATTAGCTTCGAAACTTTCACTTTGTTCAGGTCAAAATATAATATGCGAAGCAGCATTTTCGAAGATGAACTTCGTTAAGAATAAATTTCGTTCTCGACTTACTGAAAAACATTTCCAGGATTTAATGTCAATTAGAGTAAGATCCCAGGGCCACAAGAAGTCACTTATTTTCGGATGAACGAAATGTGGACAATTGAGTAGAGTTAGTACGTACCTACTAAGAACACATGCTTACCCGCTAACTTGCTTAGACGACCTATTTTGAGATGTAGGGTCCAGAAGGTACGTAAAAACATTACTTACTTCACGTATTTTCTAATAACTTATTATAATCCCGTAGTCAGAATGAGTCGCCAATACAACGAAGTCCTTGTCTCCAATAGGGACATTGATATTTTTCACTTTAAGTTATTCCAATTTCAGAGGAAAATCAAAGAAGTTTTACACTTTAATCTAAAAGAATAACCCTTTTGTGCTTACTGTAAATACTATTATGAGTTTGTTTTATATTATTTGTTTATACATTTTATCTTAATGGGATCTTTATTGTGTCTTGTAAAGTTACACTACTCGTTTCTTTCATATTAATTGGAAATTTGGCTAGTTAGTTGTTTCACAATGTATACTTATGTACTTATCTGTTGTGTTATATGTTCTATGTTTATATCTTATTTATCTACTGTTTTAAAGCATTTTAGTTTTAAGTCCAGATCAGTTGGCCTAATTTTATTTATGTATTATCTCTAATTTAATATTATTATTATCGAACCACTGTATTTACACAAATGTTATTTCTAGGCCCACATAGTTTGAAATGTAATACAGTTATGTACAGTATACTCTTATGTTATAGTTTGTGTTTATTACATTCTGTTTTGTGTGCTCATTGAATGAATAATTAAATAACTGATTTTCACGTATATTATAGATTTTTTTAATAAAGCCCCAACATTCCCAGCCGTTTTCCGTCTGCCGTTTTGCTTAACAGACGCTTTAAAACTCCCAGAATAATGATTTAACTTCACTTAAATTCTCATACATTTGTATATATGTTCATCAGAAAACTATTTTAAAGCCTTTTCAAAAAAGACAGACCAATCTAAGGGGCCAATCATTTCATAAACTCAATTTTAATGCGTCTATGGGTAATTGGGTAAGAGCTTGAGACTGAGTGAGACATGTAAGTATTAGGAAATATTGATTTCAAATGCTTGAAGTGCTCGGTCTTCAAAATTGAGCACGCGGTTAAAAAAACTACATTTTACTCTTGCGTAGCAAATAACGTACGTAGTATATATATATTGTATACCTACTGTTAATTGAAGGTTACTTTTTTTGCAATATCAGCAGATGGGCAAAGGTCGATCTTACCTGTGATCCTCTGATAAGAAGTTTCACTTATACCAGCAATACGAGAGGAAAACAACACCTCAAATAATTCGCCTTTGAATCTACCTCCGAGTTGGTTACGTTTGTGGTGAAACAACGGGCCCATGAGTTTCGTTAATTGATGGTTCAATATTTGACCACTGACTAAAACGCTAACCAGAACTAATTTAATGACTAAAATTAAATAAAATAACAGAACGACTGATCTGCATGATCTAATACCACCTTGCCCTTTCTTCTATCGTACTTCTCGTTCCACAAAAAGGCGACATCGTTTCATGGTTGATGTTCCAAAAACGCGAACAAAGAGATTTGAGTCCACGCTTGTGATAAGAACGTCTAGGTTGTGGAATGCGTTGTCTGAGTGGGTTTTCCCCGATGGTTACAATCTTGGTGTCTTCAAATCGAGAGTGAATCGGTTTCTTCTAGGTAAACACGCTCCATCGTAGATCGCGTCATCGCTTAACATCAGGCGAGATCGTGCTCAAGTGCGAACCTATTATAGTAAAAAAAAAATTTTTATCAACAAGCTCCAATATATTATTATGTTCGGTGAAGGCGTAACCAGAAACCATATTGGAGAAATTATTTTACCTAATTTGATTACAACTACTTGTGAGAAACTTTGATTTCTGATCGAGCTACTTCGCAAACTCAGAGAACAATAATAATGGAACCTACTTCATAGACGATATCTATCAAATACATATATTTATTATCTTCCGTTACAAGCCTTTAATAATTAACTAGGTAGGCTTCGCAATGTGACCGTTTTTTCACTTTGAAATGACATCATTTAGAAAAATCGCGACGAGACAAGCGCAGTGGAGTGCTATGTTGCTAGCATCCTAGCGTATTCCAATAGCTGCAATACACTGTTCTGGGCAGGAGTGTTGCTTACTATCGGGCACATATCATGCTCGTCCCGGCACTCTATATTATAAAAAAATCACCAAATACAATTCTCACGCAAATTAATCATTCCATTAAATTTCTCACGAGTGTCAATAATTTGACTAGATAATAAAAGTGGCCAAGTGCGATTCGGACTCGCCCATGAAGGCTTCTGTAGCAGCAAGTAACATAACATAAAAGTTCTTGTAGTTCGTTGTTACTTTAATCAGTGTTTTGACAATAGTTTATTTTTTAATAATTGTTTCATTTATAACGTATTAAAATAAAACTACTAACTAGATCTCATTCAAACCAATTTTTCTTGAAAGCTTACATGGTAATGTACATCAATTTTTTTTTAGTTGTGTTATTCTGTTATTTTAGAAGTTAGAGGGGGGACACATTTTACCACTTTGGAAGAGTACCTCGCGCAAACTATTCAGATTAGAAAAAAAAAAACATGTTAGAAACATCAATATCGTTTATGAAGTCCTATTCATAGATAAACCACTTCAAAGGTTTTGATGGAAAAAATATTTTTTTTGAGTTGCATTTCTAAGTATGGGACACCCCCAAAATTTATTGTTTTTTTCAATTTTTTGATATATGAAGAATACTACTTATACTATACTTACCATGTTTTAATAGTATAGTTCTTATAGTTTCGGAGAAAAGTGGCTGTGACATACGGACGGACAGACAGACATGACATGACGAATCTAAAAGGGTCCCGTATTTTGCCATTTGGATACGGAACCCTAAAAAGTAGCGTATGATAAAAAGTATCTACCTATGTGTTAATTCAGGTAATGAACTGATTTCATTCAAATACGTTTAGGCGATAGAAAAGGTGAGAACAAACGTACATAACTAGCCGGCCCGTTCCGGCTTCACTCGGATAATAAGCTAGATACCAACTGCTGCGCCATCTGCCAGGGTGATTTGTAAATCTAAACCATCCAGGGCTCTACACAAACGCATACAAAAAATGCACTAAACTCTGTCGAGCCGTTTAGGAGGAGTTCACTTACAACGAAAAGTGGCATTGATTTTTATATAATACTAGATGTCTGCCCCGGCGTCGCCCGTGGTACATTATATTGCACTCATCAGGATCCCGTACATATACAACGGTGAAAGAATTACTGAAATCGGTTCAGTCATTTCTGAGAATATCGCTTTCAAACAAAACACCTTTTCAATTTGGTCGGAAATTGGTCGTACCAACTCAGATATTAGCAAAGGTTTTATATTCAAAAGGTATGTAATCTGTGATATTCAATGACGCAATCTTAGACACATGCTGTCATGTGTCATGTCAAAGCACGAAACGTACGAAAACTCTCAAAAAGGAATATTTTTCCCGATTTCCGATTCATGATCCGCTTCTAATCTAGACTAAATTCTATTTATGTAGCTGACATACCTATTACCTACTTTTTAAAATTAGTATATTCGTTACTTATGGAATCTGTGCATAAAATAAGGTACCTAAATAGAAACCGCTTTTTTTTATAAAAAGTGACGAGACGAGCAGGGCATGTGCCTGATGGTAAGGTACATGCCTACCACTTTACAGGACAGTGACACGCAGCTATTGGAACGTGAAGAGTCCAAATCATTACCTAGCACTGCACTGCGCTCGTCACACAGAGATCTAAGATGTTATATCTCTAAGCCCTGTAACTTCTCTGGAAACATTGACCTTCAAACCAGAACACAGTAATGTTTGCACATTACTGCTTGGTGGTAGAATAACTGGCAAAAGTGTGGTACTTCCCCAGGCGGACTCTGCCAAGAATCATACCACTACACTTTATTGTGACTGACACAAACAGACACTTTACATTACTTATGAATTGTCGCAATAAGTAGCAGTCTGTTGTTGAGAGCAATTTCTTCCAGACAACCATGGCACAACATGTTATTATTTAAAGGTTAATTATGTATTATAATGTACCTGTTTTGTATTTTAGTCAATAATTACCTATACTTTTTTTAGATAAATACAGAGACAAATACTTCCTTGTACTTACATAACAAAAAAAACATTGTGGTCGAATTGATAACATCCTCTTTTTTGTCAGTAGGTTAAAAATTAAAACAATATGTGATATAAGTAGTGGTTAATGGCAACCTTATTGCTAAAAGCAATCTCTTGCAGGCAATCGGGATGGATGTCTATTTACTCTTCGTTGTTTTTTTTCTCTTTTGACGTGACAACGTCTTATAAATTGGTTTGCCGGGTGACACTTCAAGAAACTGCGTTACGCTCCGCTCAAGTTATGCGCTCACAACGAGAGCGAGTGAGAGGCACGCGTCCCTTCCACTCGGGCATGGTTAGCCCGCCTAAGAGCGAGAGAGACAGACATAAAAAGTGAAAGGCACGCGTCCCTTCCGTAAAATTATTTTACCACTCAAAGTCGTTGTCACGTAAAACTTTCGCCCGTATACCGACTTTACAGGCAACCAATTTTTTTTAGGTTAACAACTGCTTCTCATTTCCAGGCTTTTAGCGTTAAGGAGGTTTGCTACTATATTTGTTGTTGTTGTTTTGTTTGTTAGTTTAACGATAAGTTTATCCATCTATCAAACTTACAAATCCTTTACCGTGATGTTAGTCGAGGTTTCAAAGTAAACCAAGTCTAAATCATGAATATTGTATTAAGCCACGCGTGTATAAAGCTCAGGTTTACAAAACTGAAATTTCACAAAAAACATTGTACATATTTGTTCAATACATTAAAATTAACATAATTGATTCAATTATTACTCAAATGAATAACTAATGACAAACAAGAAAAAAATTAAAAATTTTGACTAACCCCCGACTGCTAGTAAAGCCCTTTCATTTGATACCCATATTGAGGTAGGTTGTGAAGAAATATTTTATCCGCCATTTTGTGGAGGCGGCCATTTTGAATCGATATTAACCAAACATAGCTAAGAACACCCGCATGGTAATTTTCAAATAAAAAAAACCCGCATCGAAATCGGCCCATCCGTTTGAGCTCTACGGTGCCACAGACAGACACACACACACACAGACAGACAGACAGACAGACAGACAGACAGACAGACAGACAGACAGACAGACAGACAGACAGACAGACAGACAGACAGACAGACAGACAGACAGACAGACAGACAGACAGACAGACAGACAGACATACAGATAGACAGATAGACAGACAGACAGACATCGACGTCAAACTTATAACACCCCTATTTTTGGTCGGGGGTTAAAAATAGAAATAATATACTATAATACTTATATTATGAACGTGAAAGTAACTGTCTATCTATCTGTTTACGATTGACACACAAAAAATCAATTAAATGAATAAAATAATTGTTGTTAATCTAAACCACTGAAGCGATTTTAATGAAATTTGGTACGGAGAGACAGGTTAAAGCAGCAGGAAGAAGAGAGGAAAGTTAAATGGAAGTTCGTCATTGTCAAAGATACAACTATGAATTGTTGTAATCGATATTTGATAAACTCAATATGAAGGCTATAAATTTTTGTTCCGGCGACTTTGAAAATTCGAACTACATGGGGATAAAATTGGGAATTAAAGTTTTAATGAGGTTGAATTGGCAGTTGAAAGTAAATTTGGAAGTTCGTTATTGTCGATGACGAAACTATAAAACTTTGAATCTAGACACGAGACATGAAGTAATCCATAGAAATAATATAAATATGAAAGAAACTATCTGTCTTTCACACCCAAACAAGTGGACGTCTGCTCTATTTCTACGAAAACGTACCTTATTTCGAAACATTGTAGTGGTAGGACTCCTAGCAGAGTCCGCCTGGGGGAAGTACCACACCTTTGCCAGTTATTCTACCGCCAAACAGTAATGTGGAAACATTACTGTGTTCCGCTTTGAAGGGCAATGTTTCCAGAGAAATTACAGGGCTTAGAGATATAAAAATGTTAGATCTCTGGGTGATGAGCGCAGTGCAGTGCTAGGTAATGATTTGGACTCTTCATGTTCCAATAGATGCGTGTAACTGTGCTGTTATAAATAAATAAATAAAAATTGGTGGACAATTCACACACAACACCATCTGACCCCAAACTAAGTAAAGCTTGTGTGATGGCAGCCAGATAGCTGATATAATACTTATATAGTTTTAAATACATACTTATTATACATAGAAACACCCAGACACAGTGCAAACATTTGAATTCATCACACAAATATTTGCACTGGGTGGGGATCGAACCCACGACCCTCGGCTTCGTAGGCAGAGCTACTACCAACTAAGCCACTAGGACATATTGTTTGCACAATAAGTATATTAAAAACCAAATACGGGTTGGCGGACGACGTATGCTCTCGGAAGATGAGCTTGAGGCTCTGGAATCGATCGAGAGGCGTGCCAAAAGGCGCATAGGCAAAGACATTCTAGTGCGAAAAAGACTTCAAAGTCTTGAACATCGCCGCAAAATTGCTAGCTTATCGGTTTTTTATCGGATACACTTCTGAGACTGTGCAACTGATCTGCATGATCTTATACCACCTTGCCCTTTTTTACTACCGTACTTTTCGTAACTCGAAGAAGCGTCACCGTTTCATGGTAGAAGAGACCGTTTCCAAAGACACGGACAAAGAGGTTTGACTCTACGTTTGTGATAAGAACGTCTAGGCTGTGGAATGAACTGCCTGAGTGGGTTTTTCCCGATAGTTATAATCTTGGTGTATTCAAATCGAGAGTGAATCGGTGTCTTCTAGGTAAACACGCTTCATCGTAGACCGCATCGTCGCTTAACATCAGGCGAGATGGCGGTCAAGAGTAAACCTATTAAAGTTAAAAAAAAAAGATGTCTTCTTTTTGTTATGGCGATTTCCACACGATGTTTTTCTTCATTCTGTGATCTCTCTATAATCGATGGTTCACTAATGTTTCACAAACATTTTTTGACAAAACATCACTTTAAAACCAACTAATCGTATAATATTCATTACGAAAACTTTACACCACAAAAATGTTTCATTTTAAAAACAACGTTTTACATAATATTTATATCAAAAATGTCTTACATCAACAAATGTTTTATTTTACAAACCATCATTTTACCTATAACCATTTATACGGCAAACGTTACATTTAGACAATGCATCGAATGATATTTTGTTATTTGTACATTTTTTGTTTCATATACTATTCATTTTACAAATTTAACATTTACCAAAAAAATCTTTCGTTGTGAAATTAAGTACAAAATCATAAAAGTACCCATTAAATTGTCCATAGGAGTTAACCGTTCTGATTAGGTCCTGTCACAGAGTTTTGACCTAACCTGTCCGATTAGGATCTATTACTAAGATTTGACTCCGGGTGGGCTCCCGCCAGAAGCTCTGCGGTCAGCCCTGAGTGTCGCTTCTGCTCGCTCCACTCAGGACCTCCCTTGAGCTTCTGGCTCCCGCACTTTTTATATACACTCTAGGGGTAGTAGCGACAAGACTAGGTGAAGTCGGGGTGCTCTGAGTCGGATCTGGGTCCTAAGTTACCTGACCGGTCCGATGAATTAAACAACTTTTTATGTATTTTATTTTCAGAAAATCCAGAGCAGTGGCATGGCCAAAAAATTTGCCAATGATGTAGAATTTAATTTTAATTTGTGTTAAATGAAATGTTTTTATGTTTAAGTTGTTAAGTAATTAAAATATAATTTGAAATGTTTGTCAAACAACACTCTGTAAAATAAAAATGTGTCAAGTGTTGGTTTTGTTTTTAAACATTTATTAGTTAACTAAAATATTAAACGAATCAATTGTCAAATAATACGTTATGAAATGAAAGTTTGTCAAATAAATATTTTGAGATGTAACCAATTTGTGAAATGTTTTTTTTGTGTAATAATCATTTGACGATCCGTGAGTTTGTCGAACGTTGGTTATCAGGTGTAGATTTGTAAAAAAAAGTTTTTCAAAAGAACGGATACCATAATCGATGCTGATGCAAAAATTGCATTTTTGACGTGAAAACTTATTTAGGTGTCGGTTTTTCGTAATGGTGTGCGCGCGCATCATAAATATACTCGTACGTAAAAATTAATTTCATCGTTATTCTCTAATATGCCAAAAGAAGTGTAAATTCAAGACCTAGTAAGAATATTCACCTAAGGTTTCTTAGCTTATGAAACTTGCTGTGCAGTTTTGTTGGCTGGGTTTCAGATGTTCAAGTAAAGTTTCCAGCTCTCTAAGTTTGTGAATTTATAACACTGTAGCAATACTAATAATTTTGCTGGTGCAACTTGCGATTGCTAACAAACAATGTGTCGGCATTTTATTGTTAAGTTTCTGAGGGGGCTTTGCGTTGACGAGGTTACGTCTTACAAACGAGAAAATACTCCAACAAGAGTTACGTGAAACACAGGCATTTAAGTATGAAAACTAACGTAGTTATTACACATATTAAATAAATACACGGGGATCCGGAGACCCCGGGAAGTCGTGTGCGTAATGCCGCTAACTTAAAACGGTGAAGGAAAACATCGTGAGGAAACCTACATGTACTTAAAACCTTTCGAAGTCATGTGTCATCCACTAACCCGCACTGGGCCAGCGTGATGGATTACTTATGTATTGGGGTGACTGGATTGTCCTTAACTCTGGTGGATTAGCCTTAAGTCTCTCCTTGCCAGTGAAGGCCTGAGCCCCAGCAGTGGGAACATTTACTGGGCTGTTGATGATGATGACTGAGACTTAAACGCTCTTAGGAGGCTAAGTGTAGAAAAAATCCAGTTAAACTAACTAGCAAGGTAAGCAAGGGCGAATCCAGCGTTAATGCCAGGGATCACATAGTAGTAGTTAGACGCAAGATCGAGCCACACGTACAACGTATGTGCGTTTTAATTAATTAGACTCTGGAGGCATGACTCTTGTGCAAAAGAGTTGTTTGGGTCTTCTGGGTTGATTACCTAAGAGTCATGCCCTTCCCCCAAAGTCCAAGAGTCAAGAGTCATGCCCCCCTGGATTCGCCCTAGCTAACTGGGCAGGCCAGGGTCTGACCTGCGGCAGGCTGCAAGCGAGGGCGGCGGCCCACGCGCAGTACAGCATCTGCTTGCTGCGCCGGCGCGCCACCGGCAGTCGTAGCGGGTACGTCACCGCGAAGAACCTGCAGAAACCACTCATTTATTACAAAACAGTACACAGTGAACAATACACTTTTTATTTTATTTTATAGTTTAGAGTGACGAAATGCGCAGAACATGCGCCTGATGGTAAGCAACCATATAACAGCACAGTGACATGCACCTATTGGAAAATGAAAAGGCCACATAGCACTGCGCTGATCACCCAGAGATATAAGATGTTTTATCTCTATATACTGTTATTCCACTGTAAACATTGCTCTACACATTCGTGCACACATTTTCACAGTTTTCACAGTTTACACATTCCTGCATGGTGGTAGAATAACTGACAAAGTTGTGGTTCTTCCCCAGACGGACTCTGCAAAGCGTCTTATCACTATAAACTTAAATACTTACTTAATAGGAAACAATGTAGTGTTTCCAGCTAAACTATGTTCTTAACTATGTATACACAACATGAGTAAGTAAATTTAATGACAATATCATAAATTGTTGGCAGTCATAGCAACTGCCGATAGAAGTGCATACTTGTAACTCAGAATTTGATAGCTTACTTTAGACGTTACGCGGAGAAGCTACGCTACTAGAACTACGCGGGTGAACCGGATAGACTGCAGTCTAGGCCCGTGAACAAAATTTATGGGTCAAATGAGCCAGCAGGAGTACCATGTAGGATGATAGATGGGTATAAAATAATAAGTTTCAGCACTATGCCGTCACTTATAAGCTGTCCAACTGAGTGCAGACGAGTATTCAAAAGCGCAAATAGAGTGGTAAATTTTGGTCATTTGTTTTTTGTACGGCATTCTTACCATCAAATAGATCCATGGAAAATAATGAAAAAACGCGTAGTGCCGTACAAAAAAAGTGCGCCGCCAAATCGGAAACATATTTTATTTTTCGGCAATTTTCAAGGAAAATTTGGTCATTTGATACTGTACGGCATTGGTTCCATACAGTTGCAATAGCTCGTCTAATCCATTATTCCGCAACGCCGTACAAAAATTTATGAGACCACCTCTGATATATTCAATAAATTATTCTGATTCTGATTCTGAACTATGATCTACCAATTAACAAATGGAATATCAAAATTGATTCACAATTGGAGAAGCTATAGATATTTTTTTTGTATGTATTGTATGTTAACATACAGCCTAATTGAGAACCCCCCTCCATTTTTGAAATCGGTTAAAATAGGCGTGACGACAGGTCCAGCAATTATATTAAATTATTTGATATAATGACAGTATTTAAATAGAATAAAATATGTACCAATTTTAATTTTGATATTTTTAGTTTAACTTTATGATCATTCAAAGCTGGACAGACAAGTCCCTTTTAAAAGTACGACATTATTAGAAAATCTATTTACCATTAGATGACCCATTAAATTTCAAGTTACTTTTGTTACGAAACCGGTTTCATAAACGCAATATTTAATATACCATACAAACTTTATGCGCGACGCATAGAAAATACGGCAATGTCACGTTTCTGTAGTGATTTGTATGAAGCGTTTTTGGGAGAGTTCAAAATTGTGATTTATAAATCGTGATATGACGGGAAGTTTTGACGTGACAACGTCTTAAATTAGGTTGCGGCTGGGAGTCACTTATGAAAAAGTGTAACGCTCGGTAACGTTACGATGAGTCACCGAACGAGAGAGAGGCCCGCCGAATGCCTTGCGTCTCTCTCCCACTCAACTATGATCGGTCTGCCGCGCGCGCAGCACTAGAGAATTAGGCGCATTGAATCGGCGCATGCTTGTGTCTCTGTCTTTGTCTTTCTCGAACGTTCTTGGCGTTGGATAAACAAGAAAGCGTCATAATACAAGTTCACACGTGTGGTTAAAGTATCGTCAGCTGTGTCTGTAGTGAAAATGTGGAGTGCTTAGATTCGTCATTTACAACAACTACAACAATAAAGGTAAATAATTGTACACTGATATTTCATTATCGTAAACTATGATTGATTGATTAATTTCTTAATTTCATGAAAAATACGTATAATCTTGATTGCGTATCAAACGTTTCTAAGTCAACTACGTTAAAAGGAACAACTATCGACTTGACTTTCGCAAGACACATTACAGCAGAAACATTTCCTTTCATTTCATATTTCTCCTATCATCGTCCTATCCTCAACAAAATCACTCAAATAGGAATTAGTTAAGTTTAAGTTTACATGTACAATGTTTTAGTAAACAAAATATATTTCTATAGTTAAAATTTGTGCAATTCTTATTTTCATTCAATTCCTTGTTCCTATTGTGCAATTTAATTATATTCATATCAATAAATATTCTACCGAGAAAAAGACGTTGTCACGTAAAATCTTCGCCCGTAAAACCGACTTTACAGGCAACCAGATTTTTTTTTTAAGATAACAAGGTGATGCGCTCGTCACTCAAACATCTAAGATAAGAAATATGCGAAAAAGAGAAGATCCTGCGACGCTAACTGGCAGAAAATATGTTGAAAACATGAACAGGACATTTTTTGGTGACGGTACTTTGATAACAACAATAATAAACTATGATAATTTTCTGGTCAATCCACTAAATAGTATAACATACTCTAGCATGAAGTAGTGATGTTGCGCCTGATTGTACATGCCCCGTCAGACATAATAATTATCAGACATTATACATCAAAGACATTTCGAAATTCAGTCATTATGGGAAAAGGTCATTTTGAGATTTGTTCATTACGGTTTTAGTACAATATAACATTCAGTCCAAACAGACCGCAACCTTATAATCATAGTTAATGAGTTAATTCAAAATATACTAGAATATAACTCAGCTAGCAGCGCTACGCATCGTCCCCGATCCCGTTAATGTTTCCTAGATAAAAGTAGCCTGACCATTATCTACCTGTGTACCAAATTTCATAATCCCCTCCGTAGTTTTAGCGTTAAAAAGTAACGAACATTAATTCATTCATTATTACAAACTTACAAAATCCCACCACGCGCACCACTGTTTTTTCGAAGTCATGTGCGTAATGCCGCTAACTTAAAAAACGGTGAAGAAAAACGTCGTGAGGAAACCAATTTGTACCTAGAATCTTTCGAGGTCATGTGTCATCTACGAACCCGCACTTGGCCAGCGTGGTGGATTTTCGCCTTGACTTTTTTAATAAACAGTGACGAGACTACTAGGACATGTGCCTGATGGTAAGCAACATGCCTGCCACATAACAGACAGCTATTGGAACATGAAGAACCCAAAGAACAATCCCAAAGATATAAGATGTTATATCTCTAAGTCCCGTAATTTCTATGGAAACATTGCCTTTCAAACCGGAACACAGTAATGTTTGCCCATTACTGCTTGGCGATAGAATAATTGGCAAAGCTGTGGTACTTTCCCAGGCAAATTTTAAGTGTTAATACTTTAAGCAAATTATAACAATTTGGATACGTAGAAACATGTGTTTCTTCGTGTCTACCTAACTTATCTGTCTAACTTTTTAATATTTATGCATTTATGCTAATAAATTCGTACTAATTTATAGAATAAGCTTAATATTTATACAACACATTTTATACAGGCTCAATACAAGTAGAAGACAAACAAACGTACTTAAAGAAATTATACCAAAATAATAAACAAACACTTGAATAATTGGAGCTCAATGAAATTCAAAAGGACTCTGGAAAACCATGAAATTCAATGAGTATTTTTTAGCAACTAACCTATTATTCTATTAATGTTTGCCGTATTTTAACATACTTATGGCTTCCACGAACCAAGAATCTATATAATTTTCTTAATAATCGCTATTATTCCGAGAGCAGGCAGCAAATTTTGGGTAGGTATTTGAGGCAAGTTGAAAACTTGTCACATATTTCTCCGTGGCAGGTGAGTAGCGGGGCAAAATGGATCCTTAATCTAGGGGCACGGCAGTGCCCCAGCCAAGTCGAGCGCGCAGCAAACACTGCCGTACCATCCTTTACTGGAACCATTTCGCTGCATTTTCAGGCCCCTATTTGAGAACCTCTGGATAAGACCAGAACGCTGAAATTTTTGTCATCTAGTAAGCTATAATCACATACATGAAACGCAAAATTTTAAGTCTGTACGTCATTTAGTTCCGAAGTTAGGCGAAAGCAAAGTTTCACATTTACGACACTTACTCATGATCATCAAAATAGAACTAGTACTTCCCATAAACTCAGAGAGCTGAAATTTGGTACAGACTTAGAGTTTAATGGCCACATAAAGGAAAAACTATAAAAACTAGGAATATTGAAAATCTGGAGTACCTGGTGCCCCTTATCTGAAAACATATAAATAAAATTGAAGGAAAACTTTTCATTTCGTGTTATGACGCTGTCAGTCGACTTTGTCAGTCACTGTCGTCGTAGCGTTTATTTGTGTTTGATTTCGCAAGATAAAATCATAAAAAATAACGATAATATCAAAAGACGACGATGAACTTAGTGGCTACCAAGTAGTTGGGTATGCCCAAAGACGGGTCTTGTCTCGCTTATTCAATATCTTTCTTGGTGTATGATAGAACTGACTCAACTTACAGTATCAGATCTGCTATAGTTGCATACGTTGCTGAACATCAGCTCACAACACGCGCGTCCGCCATAACGTTTCTACGAAGTGTTTAGTTAGGATAACAACATATGGTCAGAGTCAAAATTGTAATACGCATATATGTATGTAAATAAAATTAAAGGAAAACTCTAGATAAGGCTAGACTGGCTTTTATTTATTTGCATTCTTCTTCCAATCTTCTAAAGATCTTTGCCTATTATAGAGAGTCCACTTAAATAATGAACGCGAATAGGCAATACGAAAAACTGTTGCTACTGTACAAGAATCAGAACCGGAAAAAAGAAAAGAAAGATTTGTAATAGTAAAAGAGTACTCCTAAAGAGAAAAAAAAACTGTCAAATAATACATCTAATATAATAAATCAATACGTCCACGTTTTTACAAATAGAAGTGAAATCCCACCAAAAACATTCTGTTAAAAACTAGCCAAGTCTCGATGGAGCTGCATATTTATCTCTAAAAATTAATGAAATCTAGACAAAGCCGTGCCAAGTCTAAGGTTCCTTACTGCGATTTCTTTATTATTATAGTTAATGTTGTGTGACTTGGCTGTTGAAGTGTATTGAAATTCTTTATTGTTCACACCATATAAGATACATACAATTTAGGGAAAATAGTAAGACAAAAACAATTGACTGGTTATTGAATCAACGTTTTCCAAGTGGCCATTTTCCATCGTCAATGGTAGCGGTTCTGGCGGCAGATTGGTGCAATGGTGTCATGGAGTACCTGGTTTTGTACCCTTGTGTACCATTCAACACAACCAAGTCACACAACATTAACTATAAAAATAAAGAAATCGCAGTAAGGAACCTTAGAATTGGCACGGCTTTGTCTAGATTTCATTACTTTATAGAGATAAATATGCAGCTCCATCGAGACTTGGCTAGTTTTTTTACAGAATGTTTTGGTGGGATATACTATATTATGACTTATATATGTGTATCAAATTTTAGCAGTAATTATTCGATAACATTTGCTACGCGTAAGGACCCCATTCTCATATTATACTGTTATCTTACCTATCAAATGCACATACGAAATTCTATAAAAATCGGCCAACCCATTTCGAATGAGTGCAAGAGTGTCGAGGCCGTATAAAAAGTACCAAAATGTTTTGTTTTTTTAGCGTAACCTTAGAAATTCCATTGTAGATAGAGTGGAATTTCGCTTAACGTCAGGCACAATGACGTGACCGTCAATTGCAAACCTAAGGCCAGTTGTCCACGTAGCCGCACGTTATACGCACGCTTTCGTCAATTGACGGTTGCAACACGAATGCATGACGAATGCTTGCATCTTGCGTACAAACAATGAAATCTGTGTCCACGAAGCGGCTACATCGCGTCAGCTGCTCGTCAACGAACGTATGACGAGCGGCTTTGAACAAACGTGGACAATTGGCCTTGGAAAGAATTAATACAAGTTATTTTGATGTAAACGAATCCAGTGTCATGATATTTATTCCCAGTGGACTCTAATCGATTTACTAAACATGGCATTTATGTGTAATTTCGTTTAACTTGAGAGAGACGATAATTTTATTTCGATGAATAGTCTTTATATGGCAATACGCGAGCGAAGCTGGAAAGGGCGGACCTCTGATAATACGAATATTACATGTATCTCTTGTTCAACCCAGCTCTATATTCAATTGTACAAACACAAAACATTCGGACAGAAAAGCCCAATAACGTTCGTATATCAGAAATTTTATTTGTGGACGATATCATTACATCGAAAGAATATAAATACACATCAAGTAATCTCTTATCGATTTCAGGCTTAGAGTAAGCTGATGTCCGAATCGTCCGATATGACGTCACTCCCGACAGGCGTCGCGTGTCACGTTCGCAAGCAATTATAGACTAAGAGACTGACATACTTTTGTAATTTTTTTATCGACATTTCATAGTAAAAATTAATACAATGGAAAGATAGGTCCGGCGCTTAAATTTTAACGGTCTAAAAAAGCGTCATCAAAATCAGTTTATAAACTACGAAGTTATCCGAAAACACACATAAAAATACATATTTTAAATGAATACGATCGAATTGAGAAACCTCCTCCTTTTCTTTAAAGTCGGTAAAAAAGGCTATCAAATTATTTTGTACATATCGATATTTTCGACCTTTGTGACGTCAAGCAAACTCAAAGAGTAAAAATTGGTCTTATGGTTGTTGTAGCAATTTATTTTACTGTACTTTTTTAAGTTTCTATTTTAACTGTCTACTGGAAAGCGTCGTGACTAGTTGACTACGGCATCCTTGACAATCTTTAGCTGCATTATTAATCGCTGAATTGTCAGAGTTTGTGGCTCTGTAAGTAGTAAAACTGCAGTTATTCAAATTTTCCTAGTAGCCCGTCGCTTCTACAAATATGTAATAATATGAAGCGCGCGTAAAGTTTCGGCTTATATAAAATAGACAGCCACTAGCTCTTAAGCTATAAATATTGTCACATCGTAAACGTAATAATAATATGATTCTGCGAAAATTAAACCTTGCGACACTTATTAATAAAACCATATCAATGTAACTATTTACCAAAACTGTTTTATATACTATAGACCACTCGAAAGGGATGGTACAGCTAGTACGAGCAACTTTTATTACAGACCGACCCATTCTGGTTTGCTTGCCTTTCTATTTTCTATCGGATACATTTCAGTAAATGTGCCCACGGACTGCACCGTGGGCGCATTTGCTGAAATGTATCCGATAGAAAATAGAAAGGTCCAATCCGTCTCAATCATTTTAATCTATTTTCGCCCACCCTAATTTGAAATTAGACTCAGAAAAAATATACCCGTTTGTCATCGGTATATAATATAGTTATACCAAGATGTATAGACCCACGAAATGTAGTTCTCAACTTAACCCTTAGCGCGTAATGTTCTATTGTGTTAACGAAATTCCACAAAAACAAAACATAGGCGCCACACTCGGTGAAATTGAAAACTATTGGATAGGTCAATTTGCATCTTGAATATGGATAAGGTCATAAGGTCGAAAATTTCAAGTCTGCCACAACACAAAAACAATTCATATAAACTATTTTCGTACAAAAATATTCACCGACTTCAAAACCACAAATAGGCACTCAAAAGCGAAAAATAAACTAAAATCATTATTATAAGCGCTACTACATCTATACACTGGATATCTATACACTGGAGTTCGCATCATTCAACACGCTGGATCTACCACACCGCTGGATACGAGCAAACCGGTAAAAGCTGCGATTGTAGTGCTAGATGACAATATTCAAATATTAGCAGATCCCACTCTTACAAACGAAAACGTAGCCTATGCAGTGCTTAAAACAGATACCTGGGAACTTGCTGTGGTGTCCGTATATTTTGAGGAGGACCAGCCTCTAGATAACTATCTGCATCATGTTGGTTCACTGTTATCAAAATCCAACAACAAAAATACACTAATGGGAGGTGACGTCAATGCGTGGAGTCCTTGGTGGGGTAGTAAAAAAGAAAACTCTAGGGGATCAAAAGTGGCTGCGTATTTAAATGAAAAGTCTCTGCATATTCTGAACACAGGTGATACTCCAACATTTGAAGTTGTCCGGAATAATAAACTCTTCCAAAGTATAGTTGATATAACATTATGTACCGATGATCTCTTATCAAAAATTGACAATTGGAATGTAGATGCTACAGTTTCGAGTTCGGATCACAATGCTGTCTCTTTTATAGTAACCTTTGGAAAACCCACACCCCGTAAACAAACCAAAACAACTAGACTTTACAACACCAAAAAAGCAAAGTGGACAAAGTTCGAATCAGTACTACAAAAACTTTTTTTGGAAAACGGTGTAAGCCCTTCTAATACAAAAATGATAAAAGAGAGAAAAGATTTAGAAGAAAACATATGTTTATATTCTAAATGTATAACAGAAGCCTGTGAAACTACTATACCAAAAAAGAAATACAGTAGCAAATTCAGTTTACCATGGTGGAATGAAGAGATAGAACAAAAGAAAAGAAAAGTGATGACAAAGAAAAGAAGGATAAGATGCGCTGCACCAAGTAGAAGGGAATACGTGATAAAAGAGTATGTGGAAGCTAAGAAAATATACGAAGAAGAAGCAAAAAGATTGCAAACTGAAAGCTGGAAGGAATACTGCACAAGACAAGATCGAGAAAGTGTCTGGGATGGTATCTATCGAGTTATAAAACAGACTGCTAAACGACAGGAAGATATGTTACTGGTCAAAGACGGAAAACTCTGGACGCAGTAGGATCAGCGGAACTGCTTGGTAACATATTCTACCCTAACGATGATGTGAGAGAAGACTTGCCTGAGCATACGGAAATTAGAAGCTTGACAGAACATAACCAGACAAAACATAACTATGATCAAGATGATCCCCCTTTCACAAACAGTGAGCTTGAGAGTACCGTTGCGACCTTCAAAACCAAAAAGCCCCAGGTCCTGATGGCTTCACAGCTGATATTTGCTCAAGAGCTATCGGTGTGCATACGGAATTATTTTGGAACTCATTAATAAATGCTTAGAATTACAATATTTCCCAACGCTATGGAAGAGAGCAGCGGTAATTATATTAAGAAAACCAGGTAAGACCGACTATACTCAACCAAAGTCTTACAGGCCAATAGGGTTACTACCCATTCTCGGCAAAATTTTAGAAAAGATGTTGGTCAAACGATTGAAGTGGTATATACTTCCAAAGTGTAATCCTCGGCAGTATGGTTTCGTACCCCAGCGCAGCACAGAGGACGCCCTCTACGATCTGGTAAACTACATCAGAGAGAAGATAAGGAATAAAGTGATTGTAGTTTTGGTCTCTCTAGACATCGAAGGCGCTTTTGATAGTGCTTGGTGGCCGGCCATAAAACACCAACTAATGAAAAAAGGTGCCCAGACAATCTTAGAGGTATGGTTGACAGTTACCTGAGAGACCGTGAAGTAGAGATAAGGTACGCTGGGGAACGGTGCTCTAAGCAAACCACAAAAGGATGTATTCAGGGTTCAGTAGGAGGTCCCACATTTTGGAATGTTCTATTGGATCCCTTGGAGCTCTTGGAGGAAAAACAAGTCTACACTCAAGCATTTGCCGATGATATCACCCTGGTATTCTCCGGTAAGTCAGTGAAAGACCTGGAATCACACATTAACCAAATACTCAATATGGTTTATAAGTGGGGAACCGACACCAAACTGAAATTTTCTGCACACAAAACTTTTGCAATGATTTTGACTAAGAAAATAAAATATGATATTCCAAATTTAAGCATGGGTGGAACAATACTTAATATGACGAATGAAATAAAAATTTTAGGCTTAACAATTGACAAAAAACTTACATTTAATAGTCATATTTCTAATATTAGTAAGAAATCTATTAAAATTTATCACCAGTTGGAGAAAGCGGCAAAAATTTCTTGGGGTTTAAATCCCGAAGTTACAAAAACAATATACATGGCAGTAATAGAGCCAGTTATCTTGTATGCGGCAAGTGTGTGGTCCCAGGTCGTAATAAAAGCAACTATAAGGAAAAAACTAAGCTCTATCCAGAGGGATTTGCTCAAAAAAATCTGCAAATGCTACCGAACGGTATCATTGAACTCTGCGCTGCTGCTCTCAGGCCTTATTCCCTTGGATATAAGAATACAAGAGGCAGCTCAAATATTTGAAGCGAAAAGAGGAAAACCCTTTGAGCCTATAGCTGGTCGCGATCTAGAAACTAAAGAGAGCTTCTTGAATGCAATCCATCCGTCAAAAAATGAAACATTAACATTTAAATGCATCGAAGACTGGACAGCAGAGACCCTGACGTCAAATGATATAAATGGTATGTTAGTTTTCACAGATGGAAGCAAGATAGATGGTAAAGTGGGTGCCGCTCTCTCATGGTGGAAAGATGGTGAAGAATTGAAGTCAAAAAAGTTGAAGCTAGAATCATTTTGCACGGTATTTCAAGCTGAAATGTATGCCCTTTATCACGCAACAGAAGAGGCTCTTAAAATGAATGACCCTGGATTAACTATATTTAGTGATTCTAGGTCGTCTTTAGAACTTCTACAAAATTGTGATACTTTTCACCCAATTGCCTTCCGCACTAGAAAAACTTGATAAAACTAAAAGAACAGGGTAAGTTAGTGCGCTTGTACTGGGTGAAAGCACATATAGGAGTTGAAGGCAACGAACGAGCAGATATGTTGGCTAAAGAAGCTGCGCAAAAAATGAGGTCTGCACCTCACTACGACAAGTGTCCAATCTCATACGTGAAGCAACTCATTCGCAATGAAGCCGTGCAAAATGGCAGGCAAGGTTCACTGATGGAGATACGGCAGGGACAACAAAAAATGTTCTTCCCGGATGTTCGAATGGCAAATAAACTTCTTAAGAAAATTAAACTTACCCAAGAATTGGTACAGGTGTTTACAGGGCACGGTGGCTTCGCTCAATATCTGCATCGTTTTAAAATCAAGTCCTCACCTGGTTGTGTTTGTGACCCGGAAGTAGAGGAGACAACTATCCACGCTGTTGTTGACTGCCCTGTTTATATACTGAAAAGAACACTCTTAGAAATAGAATACAAAAAGGATGTGAGACGGAGTAACTTGACCGAGTGGCTTCAGGATGAGAATAGTAGAATTCGCTTTTTGGAATTTTGTAAATATGTGACAAAAATGTGTAATAAAAGGAATAAGTAATATGTGTTATGTAACATATATAGGCTACTACGATGCTGGAATGTGTTGTGTTGTTGTTGTATTGTGGATTTGATTCCCCTACATGGTTGTACAGTTTGGGAAGTAGGTATACCCTAAGACAAAAATGTAAATATACGACACTCCGACAAGTTGTAAAAGTTTAGTTATTTTGAGAAAACTATATGTAGGATATATTTATGAATATATTGCAACCATATAGATATCTGATAGTATAGTAGATTAACCAGATCATGTTTAAAAGATTTAATAAAAATGTACAGGTAGAAAAATAAAAGTAAGTAGAAAATGAAGGTGTGCAGCATATTAGGTAATATCCGCTCACCTTCTAGAAAAAAAAAAAAAAATCTGTTAATCACCAGTAATGAATATTAGCATGTTATACCAACATGTAAAATTCATTTTGAGGTCTGCAATAGTTATATAAACACGTACCGATAACGTTACTTTAATTGATGATATCTAACTATACTAACAATTAGGCTAAGTATATTTACAAAATAATAATAATAAAAAAAAAATTAAAAAAAAACGTAATTAAAAGGGGGATAAAAAAAAAAAAAAAAAAAAAAAAAAAAAATATATATATATATATATATAAATTAAGAAAAAAAAAAAAGAAATACAGTAAGTACTAACCTGATCCTAACAGAAATGTATGAAATGCGTAAGATGTGATGCCCTTTATTTTTTATTAACTTGCGTATTACATAAGGCAGATAATCTAAATATCTGGCCGATCTGTGTAACAAACAGAAAACTGCTTCTGCTAATGTTCATCTTGACAATGTCCCCGGCTTGTGCTGGGGGAAGTACAGGTGGAACAACAAAAAAAAAAAAAAAAAAAAAACTACATCTATATCGAGTTCATAACTTTCGTAGATTTCACGAACTACTACTACTTTTCAACTACGTCATCCAGAAAATTGTACACAAATTTTAGTTTATGGTGCATATTTCAAAAACCACCCGACCGATTTCGATAACATTTATATGGGACCATTCGGAAAGCATACCCATCCGAACACAAAAAAAAGGATTTTTTAAATCGGTACGGGGTAATCAGGTAACATACATAAAAAAACACAGGGTTCGAATTGATAACCTCCCCCTTTTTGGAAGTCGGTTAATTATTGTCGACTAAAATAGTTACTTATAAATAATTACAACTACTTGCGTAGTACAAAATAAAGTAAGTAGTAAAAAAATTACCTTTATATACTTAATTATTATGACAAAATGTCTAGAAAGTGTAATTTTATTTCGTGAATTGTATGTACGTTTATTGATTTCCTTAAAGTTTTAGATGGTAATATGGCACCACCTTAATGTAATGCGTTTTGGCCTCTCTACTTAGTCTGTGGTTTTGGCAGACAATTCAAGTATACAGATGATACTCCTCGCTCTACCCTACTTAGGTAATCGCAATTCGCAATCTGCACGAAACCGCGGGGGTGACATTAGTATTATAGATAACAAGAACAAAATTAAAAATTTTGAATAACCCCCGACTACCTCGGATTTGTTATCTGTACAACATTCTACTAGTCGGCTTGACTTGTTCATTTGATACCCATATTAAAAGAGTGGTGAGAAAAGAAATGTAATTCGCCGTTTTGTGGTAGCAGCCATCTCGGATTTGAAATTTGTCATAGTGCAAAGTATTCTACAAGTCAAGCCCTTTCGTTTGATACCCATTTTGAGGTAGTAGTGAAGAAAATAATATCATTCGCCATTTTGTGGTGGCGGCCATTTTGGATTTGAAATTTGTTATAGTGTATAGTATTCTACTAGTCAAGCCCTTTTATTTGATACCCATATTGAGGTAGGGTGTGAAGAAATATTTTGTTCGCCATTTTGTGGAGGCAGCCATCTTGAATTGATATTAACCAAACATAGCTAAGAACATCCGCACGGATATTAACCTTTAAATAAAGAAAACTGCATTGAAATCAACCCATCCGCTTGAGCTCTACGGTGCCACAGACAGATACACACAAACACACACACACACACACACACACACACAGAGACAGACAGACAGACATCGACGTCAAACTTATAACACCCCTTTTTTTGGTCGGGGGTTAAAAAATAACAATCTTAACTAAGTACAGATAATAAGCATTCTATAGCACACCATAAACAATAATATTTTACTTTTAGGTAACAAATATGACAACACTGCCTTACAATATAATAATGTCTGGATAGTTATTCAATGAACGTCGAAACAAATTCGTATGACCTAGAAATATTATGAGATATCTCGACATTATGTTGTGAGAACTTTTTGTATTGATATTTTTAACTCGTCACGCCATTTGGTTTCACCTTCTGTCCTACAGATATAATAATATGTTTTTTAAGTGAACTAGACTGGCTGCTGCAATGATAAAAAAGATGTGGTGTCTACCAGGGGGTCTACCGCCTAACTAGGTAAACACGCTCCATCGTAGACCGCATCGTCGCTTAACATCAGGCGAGATGGCGGTCAAGTGTGAACCTATTAAAGTTAAAAAAAAACTAGAACTGTCTTAGCTCTCTCTTTTCTTTCCACTTGAAATAATAGAGACCGCAATAGCAAAGCGAAAGCAGATTTAGTTAGGCGGTTATTACTTCTTTTGGCGTGCGTGGCGTGATTTTTCGTGGGTTGTGAATTAAATTCTAGCGTCACGCTCGGGAATGATAAGAAATCGTCGGGTAAACTCGGGTCCATGCCCATTGGCCATCTAGAAATGCATTAGCCAAAGGGAAATGCTGGGATTTCTAGATGGCCATGCCATGATGGCCAGGCCACGCCCTCTGGTTACACTCGCGTAGTTTCCAAAGTAAGCTATCAATTTCTGAGTTACACGAGTAAGTATTCACTTCTATCGGCAGCATAGGGATACGACTGATATTTTTTTTACGGTTTTAGCCTCATATTTTTGCAGTTCTATCACGGAACAAAACCCCTATCTCCTTCAAGTCTGCTGTAAGGAACTTCGTTCCAATATTCTTTTAACAAGACTTACACGACCCGTGAACCTGCCAAAAATACCATGCTTAAGTATTTGAAATTGTTATATAAACATGAAGAGACGCACCTAATCCCTAAATCCTGCTTAGCACTACATTACGCTCTTCACTCGGAGATATTATGAGATGATTTATCTTCTTATCCTGTACCGTCTTACCGTACTAAATATTCTTGAATATTTAAAGCCTGACTGTTGTCCTTATCAATATCGAGCAAAAAAGCTCTATGTTATATTCCTATATAAATAATTTAAATGTCTCCTTAAATGTATATTTTATTATGTTTTTGAAGTGAAAACTTTTTTGGCGCAACACACAAATTTCTCGTGGGATGTGAATTGAACTCGAGCGTCACGTTCGTAAATGAAAGAAATCTTCTGGTAAACTCGGGACATCTAGAAATGCGTCAACAGCATTTCGAGATGGTCGTGGTTAGGGCCACGTGCGTAGCTTCCAAAGAGAGCTATCAAATCTGACTTTAAGTTTTCACTTCTATCTGCAGAATTTTCCAACTTCTTTGATCTGCAGTCCCTATAACTGCCATTTTTCCAACTTCTTTGATCTGCAGTCCCTATAACTGCCATTTTTCCAACTTCTTTGATCTGCAGTCCCTATAACTGCCATTTTTCCAACTTCTTTGATCTGCAGTGCCTATAACTGCCATTTTTTCCAACTTCTTTGATCTGCAGTCCCTATAACTGCCATTTTTCCAACTTCTTTGATCTGCAGTGCCTATAACTGCCATTTTTTCCAACTTCTTTGATCTGCAGTCCCTATAACTGCCATTTTTTCCAACTTCTTTGATCTGCAGTCCCTATAACTGCCATTTTCCAACTTCTTTGATCTGCAGTCCCTATAACTGCCATTTTTCCAACTTCTTTGATCTGCAGTGCCTATAACTGCCATTTTTTCTTCTTTGATTCCCTTTGATCTGCAGTCTGCCTATAACTGCCATTTTTTCTTCTTTGATCTTTGATCTGCAGTCAACCTTTGATAGTCCCTGCCATTTTTCCAACTTCTTTGATCTGCAGTCCCTATAACTGCCATTTTTTCCAACTTCTTTGATCTGCAGTCCCTATAACTGCCATT
Organism: Ectropis grisescens; assembly: GCA_017562165.1. Lineage (NCBI taxonomy): Eukaryota > Metazoa > Arthropoda > Insecta > Lepidoptera > Geometridae > Ectropis > Ectropis grisescens. The sequence continues at coordinate 23,988,254 of CM029787.1, read as the reverse complement.
TTTTCCAACTTCTTTGATCTGCAGTCCCTATAACTGCCATTTTTCCAACTTCTTTGATCTGCAGTCCCTATAACTGCCATTTTTTCCAACTTCTTTGATCTGCAGTCCCTATAACTGCCATTTTTTCCAACTTCTTTGATCTGCAGTCCCTATAACTGCCATTTTTTCCAACTTCTTTGATCTGCAGTCCCTATAACTGCCATTTTTTCCAACTTCTTTGATCTGCAGTCCCTATAACTGCCATTTTTTCCAACTTCTTTGATCTGCAGTCCCTATAACTGCCATTTTTTTAATATTTGTTTTCATAGCGACAAATAAAGCACATTATCTGCGAAAATTTCCTGGCTTACGATCACTTGTCTGGGGACAGACAGACAGGGTAGTCTTAGTAATGGAGTTCCGTTTTATTCTTTCATCATACAGAGATAGCTACAATATTTTGGAATCTTTCTCTGGAAACTCTCCTGTTTAAACCGGAACACTGTGATGTTGTAGTGCAGTTTAGTTCACTACTTGGCGGTAGAATAACTTGTACGTTACTGTAGGTACCTACTTCCCCATTCGGACTCTGCAAAGAATCTTACGAGTATAGAATACCCCTATTGTGCCTTACAAAACTAAATTACAGTAAGAATCACATTACACTACATAGGTTTATATAACTTATTTATATAACTACTTATCCATAGATCAATGAAGATATATAGAAAATTCAATGTGGGTGGCATACTTAAAAGCTTATTGAATTTGACAAAATTCAGTCGCCTAAATTTAGGTAAGTGTATTAGCCTTATACTCATATTATACCACTGAAATAGGTACTTATAAGTTGATGTGAACTTAATGTATAGACTCACAAAATGTTAGAATTAATGTTTTCACAACAATGCTGTCTGCATAATGTTTATAATGTACAGGACTTAATCACGATTTAATTCATTGTTTAAATGTGTTCAAATCGCGAAAGCTTAAAAACAATAATGCTCTCTGCGTAAGTACAACTCTTGCAAAGGAAGAGTAAAGGTCACAAGGCCAGCTCACGACAAACACCGTTTTGTCCTAAATGGTTAGTGGCCCTTGTGTGGATTAAAATGGGTATACACTCATTTCATTAGCTTCATAGTCCCATCCTACTGCTTCGATACCGAAATGGCTACGTGATTACCGATCGTTAGGGTGTCAACGGTAACTAACCTGGCAGCAGGTACGGTCATCATCCGAGAACGCTATTAATCTCCATCTTCAGTTAATGTCTTTGCGCTAAGAGATAATTGACAGCTTATTATAACTAATTGCAATTAGATGTAACGATATACTCTTGTAGACGTAGGTAGTGATGACGTACAAATCGACTATGCTTGTCAAATACGGTTTCGTTAACAACATGACGTTCAATGGGCTGACAGCGCAGTTTGTGAGTCACCCTAAGTTCACCGATTATATTACCGATGAATCGAGAACGCGATCGGTCAGAACTCAAGTCTAAATCAGTGAAAAAACACTACCTATGTAATCATCACGTGGACCCTGAGTTGAGGCAGTGCTTGTCGAGTCCCCCGAGAGGGGCTCGACATGGAGCATTGACGAGGAGGCTCAGTAGCCGTGGTCTGGTCAGCCACGGTGAAGCTTAGAAGAACCCGCGGTGGGGCCGCTCGCCAGGGCTTTAGAGGGAGAGACTGCGGCATTAGAGGAGTGACATTATTACGGTGCGCTGTTCTCCTTGCCCATCGTGGCCTTGCGCGGTCTCCAACCTCTGATGGCGAACGCGGTGGGGCTACAGGGGAAGAGAAATGCCGGTATTGCGGTGCGGCGCTCTTTCCTATCCTCTGCAGCTGAAAAGTGGTAGACCGACAGCCTCTCCCAGGCGTAAGGATATACGTAAATTAATTTTCTCTCCGTCAAAAAAGTGCTTGCCGAATGCCGAGTGGGCCGAGTGAGATGTGATTTTGAATGTGTCAAATTACTATATTAGTACCTGGATGACCGACCTTTCCTCGTTTATTGCTAAAATAACACGACGTTTTTTGATCTTGATCTGACCTAGATCTAGATCGAGTTTTCGCTCCCGAAGCTCCCTGGATGCAAAACTCATAAAAATAGTTGAAACCGTTTTCAACGAGTAGATTCAGATTCTGTATATACTCGTATATGGATTATTGTTTGTACAATAGCTTTAGCTAGCTTATTTTGAGTGCTTATCAGTTTATTATTACCTGGTATATCGCCGCACGATGGATCGCTAGCCCCAATGCAACAAACCTCAATATAGTACTTTACACAATACCTCATGAGCTATGGTACTCGTATTATTCAGAGTTACTTACAATGTCTTTTATAAGGTTACGCGGGACTTATGAGCATAAAAGGGTTAAGAAGGTAAAAAAAGTGGGTCATTTTATTCATTTTGTGCTATCAATATTGCATTAGCATAAGCAACCCCTAACCCCCTTTGAGTTCACACAGCTAGTACTCTGGGTTGGATAGCTTTCTTGGAACATACCCGTTGTCCCATAATGATTTCACTCACCCCTAAGACCAGTTAGAAGTGAATACAAATTTGCGAATCTCCACTTGGCTACGAGTATATTCTCAAAGATTGAGCTGGGATTCAAACATACAATCTTACGTAGATCATTTCAGGATTGTCAACATTGGAAAAGATATTTGCAACGGTGTAGTTTGTAGAATAGACTTCCAAAAAGGAGGAGGCTTTAAATTCGACCACGATATTTTTTATGTTTATTACCTTTCTCGAGAACCGCCGCACCGATTTTAAAATTTATTTTTGTGTTCGGATATGTATGCTTTCCGAATGGTCCCATAGACATCTTATCGAAATCGGTCGGTTGGTTTTTGAAATATGAACCATAAACTAAAATTTGACTAAAATTTTGGCGTAGTTGTAGATTTCACAAAAGTTATGTAACTCGATCCTGTCAATACGAAATTGTGTAAATGCATTAATAAAAACTTGTTTTGCACTAAAAAGGATAAAATAAACTATTATCGTACAAAACCAGATTGACACCATGTAGGCGCGTGGTAAGAAGGCACAGATAAGTAGTATCTATCATCGATATAATTAAAGAAACGAAGATGAGGTATGTCATAATCTAAAGACAACATAACGTGTCGAAAATTTGTTTGAAAAATTTGAAAATTGAATTGTCAGCGAACGTACACAATTGTCATCGAACGTACACAACTCTTCTCCGCGACTGAGACTAAATCAGGAGACGTCACCTGATTTTGCATCGCCATAGTAGAAGCGCGTTTGCCGCTTCTGCGTTTTTAAGAGTTCGATGGTATCTATCCACTACCTGTTAGATTTGGCTGGACCGACTTCAAATATGTAGATGAGTGAGTAGCGCTTATAAAAATGATTTTAATTTATTTTTCGCTTTTGAGTCCCTATTTGTAGTTTTAAGTCGGTTTAAGTTTTTGTACGAAAACAGTTTATTGTCACACGTCACTATAGGATTAGTGTAGCCGTGCCTTGTAAGATGTAACCATGTATCATGTATGCCTTAAATCACACCAAGGAGTACGGTGTAATAAAATATATTTTCTGTAGAACTGAACTATCTCAAAGTATTATTACTTTTTTGCAATACAAAAAAAATACTATTATTAAGTAAGTATATTGTATACCAACGCCAAAGGCACAGCCGTACAAAATTCATTGTGCGGCATTCGATATCTTTTCCATAAAATGACCTTTATCCTTATTTCATTTCATATCAAATGTTTTTAAATCGAAATCTTTCTTCGTCTCTCATTTCCGGGTCAATGGATGAATAATGAACATACTAAAGTAACAAAAAAGACGTTCAAAAAAATTCCAACGTTAAAAAAACAGTTTTAATTCAGTTTTCCTGAATACAGCAAAAAAGGTCTGATAGAGTAATACGGAATGTCAGCGAACTTAAGCCCAGGGATTTTGAAACCAGAATATAACGGACCTAATTACAAACAAACAGTGAACACGTGTTTGTTGAACCAAGGAATATATTCTTTACAAGAATATCGAGTATGAAAAATAATAGTATTTTTCACTATTATCTAGCGCTCCGCGTAGTTCCCGGTCCAGTAATTTTCCCGGGATACAACTATTTAATATAGTTATAAATATTTTAGTAGACAAATTAATATCCCGTGAAAAGAAATGGGGCTACCGGTTTAAAATCAACAATAAGTACACTGAGTCAATCTTGGCCTTTGCGGACGACCTTGCAATACTTACACGTAATCCCAAACAGTGTCAAGAATTGTTGAACGAAGTCGATGAGTTCTGTACATGGACGGAGGGAATGAGGACAAAACCATCTAAATGTCATTGTCTTTGTCTGGGTAGACGAAATACCAAATATACGTCTTACGATCCGGGACTCTCCATAAGTGGCCAAGGAGTTGCCACAATTGCAGAGGCAGTGCCTTTCAAATTTCTTGGTAGAAAGATAGATCACAAAGGACGTACACCATCATTAGACGTGGTTGTTGAAAATTTCATGAACAACCTCAATAAGGTAGACCAGCAGCCTATCAGCAATATAAAAAAAGCATGGATATATGACAACTACCTCACATCACGTCTCACTTAGCCTTTCCTAGTATATGACATCGGTAAAACTCTCCTGGCAAAGCTAGATGCCAATGTCATAAAGATATTGAAGTCATGGTTCGGATTGGCACATCCGGCTGATCCCTCTACTCTTTTAGGGATCACAATAGTTTTGGGCTGAAACTAAAGAAACCGTCTGAACTTTACAAACACCTAAGAGTTACAAAAACGCATGTTTTGGGAAAGTCGCAAAACGAATTAATTACATCTCTCCCAAAAGACAAAACTGCTTCAGACCTGGAATCTAGACTTCAATTCCATAAACAATTTATGGCAGGTGCACAAGTAAATACTGCTGGGTTGGGCGCGAGAAAAAAAGGAAGACCGAGACATGGTAAAAACCTTTCTACAACAAGACGAAAATGACGGTTACAAAGTGCACGCTATGAATTTAGAAATGCAAAGTGAGTGGTTAACCATAGGTGAGTTCTGTATCCCATTAGCTCTAAAATGGCGCACCTTGATCTATGACTGGTCCCCTGCCTTATTAAAATTTTATCTAAATGCATTCCAAATGACCCTCCTGACCAGAGTAACTTGGTAAGGTGGGAAAAGCCTCTGAAAAATGTTGCTATACTTGTGGAGAGGCGATATGTACAGCAAGGCACATATTGGTGGGATGCAAGGTGCTCCTTAATGGGGTCATTACTCACGGCGTCATGACAGAGTACTTGAAATCATACGGGAAGCCATGAGCCTTTCAGTAGCTAGAGCCCAAAAGGGATTGACGACAAACAACAGACAAATTAACTTTGTAACAGAAGGCTCAACTTCAAACTCCAGGAACAAGCCTTACTCAATCCTGGGTACAGCACCTGATTGGACTATTTTAATGGACACGTATGAAAAGCACTACAAAATCCCAGAGGATGTGGGTGTTTCGTCATCCAGACCGGATATTTTCCTTTTTTCTAGAGCTACGAAACGCATAGTCCTTGTAGAACTTACCGTACCGTGGGAAACTAATATACCTAAAGACCACGCGATGAAACAAAATAAGTATTACGACCTCCTAAACGAATTAACAAAAAACGGCTATGTAGTTAGTTTATACGCTGTAGAAGTGGGAGCGAGAGGTATACCAGCAAAATATCTCTATAACCTACTGAAAGACCTTGGCTTATCCAGAAGTGCAGTAAGTTCTATACTAGAACGTGTATCTAAAGCTGCACTAGTAGGCTCATATCAGATTTGGCTGGACAGGGAGAGAAAAACGAGTGGTGAAGGTGAGTGTTGATGTACGTCAGAAAGGGGCCCCTTAAACCTACGCCCGAGTCACAAGTCTCGGGAACTACTCGAGTTTTTCTCTCTCTGCCACACGATGGACCCGGCACCCGCACGGTGAATCCATGGAATGCTCAGAAAATCGTTTCATATAGTCTACGTATTATTCTAGACCATCGTATATCTATGTACCAAATTTCATACAAAAATACCTTCTGTAGTTTTTGCATGAAAGAGTAACAAACATACCTTCTTAAAAACCTTTGCGTTTGTAATATTAGTAGGATTAACCCTTTGAAATTGGACTGTGCCGTAGGGAAAGTTTTATAAAAGTGAAAAAAAAACATTTATTAGCTACGTCAAAATTGACCTGGGTGATACTACCAACATAATCATTACCGTGTTAGGACTCTTGGCAGCGTTCGCCTAGGGAAGTACCACACCTTTGGCAGTTATTCTACCGTCTAGCAGTAATGTGCAAACATTACTGTGTTCCGGTTTGAAGTTTTATTATCGTTTTACTTAGTTCTAAGATTTATGGTGTAAATTTGTGGATGTTATAAAGAATTATATTATTATATTATTATTATTAAGGGCAATGTTTTGCAAAGAAATTACAGGGCTTAGAGATATATTACATCTTAGATCTCTACGTGACGAGCCCAGCGCAGTGCTAGGTAATTATTTGGACTCTTCATGTTCCAATAGCTGAGTGCCACTGTGTTGTTATGTAGCAGGCATGTTGCTTACCATCAGGCACATGTCACGCTCGTCTCGTAACTCTTTAATTAAAAAAAAAGAGACGACGACGTCATCGGTCGGTTCGTACGGCGAGCGTTGGCTGCATTCCCGAAGACCATCCGAGAGTTCAACCTACAGATGGCCATCAAGGACAGAAGCGCGGCCGTAGCGGAGGCTCTGGGCCGGGAGGAGGCAGACGGCTTAAGCAAAATACGATGTCGAGTCGATTACTATCGGAACCCCAACCGGTAGTGATCGGCTCAACAGACGAAATCCGACAGACTAGTACTAGATTTAGGTTTAAAATGTTCACTACACCCTCCTATTTTCCTTTTCTTCTCCTAATCCAAGAAATATGTAAAAGAAGATAATTGTAATGACAAAGGTCACGGACCCCGGAGTCTGTGAAGTGGCTACATTCAATAATAATAAAATGTGTGCGTGGACTAGTGTACACACGTAAGAAGTGAAACTTCTTTATGGCTTTATTTTTAGAAAAATGATCTACATGCAACTTTCTAGAAATTGGTTAAATAAAGTTAAATTAGATAAAGTTTAAACAAAAGGATTTTATTATCATAGATAGACATGAATACAAATAATACAATTATTTCACTTTACCTTTTTTGCTACTATGATTATTACAGCATTTCATTAATTGTAATAGAATTATTACTATCATTGTCATCGTCATTATATATTTTTGTAATTAATGGCTTATGGTAACTGAAATATATGGTTTACATTCCACGAAATTTAGTGACCGAGTAAAAACTCCATCAATTGTAGTGCCAGATCTTGTTGTTGACGTTTGAGGACTGATTTTCATGGATAAATTCAATTTATCTTTCAGAAATTCAACAAGAAATAGAAAAGATGGCGCGTAACGGAAAAATGTGACGCGTAACCGAAAAATGTGACTGTAAATTTTTTTCCAACGCCGATAAAGAAGTTTCACTTCAAAAAAAATCCACGAGATCTTTGCCGGTTTCTTATTCTTGTTTATAGTGCTAGCAACTACTCTTTCGTAAACCATCCCTAATTTCGCCCACCTGTAAAAGAGGCTTAACCCCGCTAATAAAGTGGCATTACTACCATTCCACTTTATTAAACGCGACACTGACGAATGGCAACAGGGATCGCTACTTTGCCTGTAGGCCCCCTCTCTATCTCGTTTTTCATTGGGCTCATTCAATTTAAAGTAGGTAGCTCTGTGTATTTTCAGTTGCGTATAGTGAAATTGAAATTCTCCGAACCCGTGTCCAATTCGTCACAAACATAATACCACAAGAGTGACAACGTGTTTGATGATATAATAAAAACTACCAATGTTTTTCTTATTGTAATGTTATTTGACATTTCGGAGAGTGTTAGTACAACTGATTCTATACGATCTAATCATTATATACAAAATACAAAATACAAAAATCTTTATTGCTGTTTGCAGGTAAGATAAGATGATACAAAACATTTAAATAGTTGACCCATACAAACTGGCCTCTTCTTCTGGAGGCATGCAATATGTCTGGCAACGCAGTTTCCATTGGTCTGAATTTATACAATGATAATAATAGTCAGCTAATAAAGTCTTCTTCTTCTTTTTTCATTTTTAGCTTTTAATCGGTTGTATCATATATGTCATCTGATTCATCGTCTATTAATTTCTGGCTTCTATCCCGTTGTGTTATGTTAGTGTGATATGTTTGATGAGTACAATTACGCCAACGTCTTGTGCTTCAGCAGGATGATGTTATGGACTTTGACAAGTGTGTGGTTTCATGTAGAATCCAAGGTCTTGCAGTAGTAGGTAGCTCTTGCAGTTCAGCCGTGTGAGCAATGTCAAAGAATGTCATTATGTAAAGAAAAATCAAAAAATAATATATGTTTGCATCTTTTTGCTATCGGACGGTTCGAAGCTTGTGAAAGCGACATCGTTTCATGGTTGAGTGCAGTGAGGACGCTTAAGGCCGTACCCCCGAGCAAATTACCTTGAGTATTTCTTACCTCATCGCACACCGCAAGAAAGAGCAAGAGAGAAATAGTAGGATTTGTCGCTGTTTTACGCTCAAATTTTAGAATAAACACTTTATAAAATTGGTCTTATAAAAAAATATTTCTACTAAAATGTTCGTAATGGAATTAATTGCTTATCCGTTGGTGTAATAAATTCAGAAGCCAAGAAATTGTAGAAATTGTGTATTTTTACCAGTTGATGTTTGTTTTGGCTAATGAGTCAAAGACTAAAAGAGTAAAATACACTTTTTTTGATAAAAACTTGTACTCTGAGGGATGCGTTTTCCCTGATGGTTACAAAACTGTCTAGTGTAATTAGTGGCTTCAAGTCTAGTGTGAATTGGTTTCTTCTAGGTAAACACGCTCCATCGTAGACCGCATCGTTGCTTAACATCAGGCGAGATGGCGGTCAAGTGTAAACTTGACTGACTATTGTTTTACAATACTAGGTTGGACTGACTGATTCCGGTGTTTAAAGTTAAAGTTTGATTTTAATAAACGTTCCGGTTTGAAGGGCAATGTTTCTAGAGAAATTACAGGGCTTAGAGATATAACATCTTAGATCTCTGGGTAACGAGCGCAGTGCTAGGTAATGATTTGGACGCTTGATGTTCTAATCGCCGCATGATGCTTACCATAAGGCACCTGTTCCACTAGTCTCGTCACTCTTTATTAAAAAAAAAGGTTGTGCGGGAGCCCACCCAGAGCTAGTTCTCAGTGATAGACCCTAATCGGATCGACATATACCGTGCCTTTAATGTAACAATAAAGATTTACCAACTGAATGGTGGTAAATGTTGGAATCGCAAGACTTTCTGGACATTTACCGTTAAGAATTGATAAATCTTAGGTTCTACTCGAAAATCTTAAGATTTACCGCAGTTCGAGCTTTTACAGTAATTTATAATTATATATCAGTCAATAGCCACTACTAGGACGATAATAATATTTTTGTATTCCCGGATTTATTTTTGTATGTTTTTTAAGTTTTTCTTTAAGTCGTGGAGAACTCGATTTTATATGCGCGAGGTCGTGAGTTCTAATATCGGCATAGATTCGTGAAGTATAAGCAATACTTATAGTCATAAAGGTACTTCCCGCTTTTCCATCCTACAGTCGAGTCGTCTGAAAGAAATCGCTTTCAGACGACCGTAAGCGAGCGATGAGATGGTACTTTATTTTTTAAGTTTTTCTGCATTTTTTTTACAATTGAAGTGCAAATAAGATTGTTTCCGATCTGTCATCTGTACCTCTGAATATTTATCTTAGCACCTTCAGATGTTTGCCATCATCACTGGCTTTAACGATGACGGAAAGCATCGTGAGAATGGCAGTGAGATATGCTAAAAGGTAGACCACTTTCGCAGAATAAGTCAATGCGCAGTGTAGCACAAAAATGCTGTTTGTACCTATATAAGCTAAGACGATACAGATAGTGGATTTTGGTCTTGACTCTCTGCTTGTGGGAGTTTTCCCCGAGTCCCAACAGTAAGAACATAAAGTAAGGAAAGTAAGGAACGATTTTCTAAGAAAATCAAACAACATAGATTTCCATTCCACATTACGAAGCTACAAGTATGAAAGGGGGCGTGATCGGTTTTAAAGAGATTAAGAGATAAGTAGTAGCGAAATTAAAAAGATCAAAATAATCCCAAGAGAAGCCTGCCTCTGCTAAGCTTTCTAAATATTTTATATCTCTGTTAATCTTAACAATTATAATTTGTGTAAGATATCTCTGGAAAACAAGCCCACTAAAACCTTACCTCATAATTGCCATCAATTTTCAAGTAATTAACTGGTGATATGATACGGAGTTGATTTTAGATACGAATTGACCTATTTTGCTGTGTATGTGTTGTAGGATTATTTGATAAACCGTATTTTCGAAATAAATCCTAAGATTTCTTTTTATTTAAATAAGAAGTGACGAGACGAGCAGGACATGTGCCTGATGGTAAGCAACATGCCTGCCACATAACAGCACAGTGACACGCAGCTATTGGAACATGAAGAGTCCAAATCATTACCTAGCACTGCACTGCGCTCATCACCCAGAGATCTAAGATGTTACATCTCTAAGCTCTGTAATTTCTCTGGAAACATTGCCCTTAGAACCGGAACACAGTAATGTTTTCACATTACTGTTTGGCGGTAGAATAACTGGCAATGGTGTGGTACTTCCCCAGGCGGACTCTGCTAGGGAGTCCTACAACAAAAATATGGATAAATAATTAGACAACGGCTTTCACATTCCTCAATCTAACTGAAAAATTGATTTTTGCGAAAACACGATTTGCCTTGCGAAAAGAATCATTGGCTATAGTTACGCCCACTCATATTTTGAGAGCTGATGGCAAATTTTGGGTAAGTTTCTGAGGCAAACTGAAAACTTGTCATATAGTTCCCATATTATTACCCCAACTCGGAGGTCCAGTCCAGGGTGGTGAGTAGCGGAGCACAATTAATCCCTCAATTGAAATCATTCGGAAGTCAGAGAAAAGAAATTACAGGGCTTAGAGATTTTACATCTTAGATCTCTGGGTGTGGCAGTGCAGTGCTGGGTAATGATTTGGACTCTTCGTGTTCCAATAGCTACGTGTTACTGTGCTGTTATGTGGCAGGCATGTTGCTCTAACAGGCACATGTCCTGCTTGTCTCGTCACTCTTTACTTAAAAAAAAAGTCTTACCAAAACGATCTATCTTTTTAGGTTTAGGTCAACTTGGACTCAGTTGGGCAGCTTACAAATGTCGGCATAGTGTTGAATCTTATTGTTTTATACCCTTCTATCAACCTACATAGGTGTCCTGGTGGTTCATATGACCCATACATTTTAGTAGTATAATCAATATGTATAAAAATCAATGTCACTTTTCGTTGTAAGTGAAGTGTCTTCTCCTAAACGACTGGGCCGATTAGAATTTTTTTTGTATATATTTGGGCAGGGTCCTGGATGGTTTAGATTCACAAATCAGGCCGGCAGATGGCGCTGCAGTTGATATTTAGGTTATTATCCGGGCCGGAACGAGCCGTTAGTTATAGTATAAATTAATAGCGTATATTATGTTGAGTGGTACCTGTCGAGCGAGATGCAGACCAGGACGTCAGAGGAGAGGTAGAGGCCGAAGGCGCGCATCACTTGCAGCAGCTTGCAGAGCGCGTTCCCCGCCATCCACTCGTTCGTGTACTTCCACCCGATCTGCGAACGATACACCACATGGTCAACTCTTCTATTCAACAATACACTTCAGATTTGAGAAACAGTATCGGAAATAGAGTTACAATGGAGCTTTTTTTTCAAATGAAAACATAATAACTATTATTACACTTATAAATATATATAGAATTTGAATCTCGCAATGATTTTGAACGATTTTGGCTGGAATAATTTTGATGAAATTATGTATGCAGGGGATTTCGAGGACGATAAATCGATCTAATTAGGTTTCATGAAAAAAACTAATTGTATACGCGTTTTCAGACAATGAAAAATTGTTACATTAACATTTGTTGGCGATCTGTGCCTATGTATGCCGACAGCCTTTGAAAGAACGCTGTCATTGATCGTTCGAAGAATCGACGTCGAAACGTCATCAGCGGAAGCGCGCAGCGCCGCCAAGCGGAAAAGATACAGACTACGGACTGCAGGCAAAAACTTAATAAAACCCCATACGACGATCAAAATGGCCCTCTTTCACTTCCAAATTTTGTACTGTAACGATCTCCAACTTATTTAAAATAATTATACCAGTTATTTGACTCTCTTATTTATTTTAGAGTGTAAGGTCAGCTTACACATTAGAATGTGACGGTAAATTTTGCGACGTTACGCGACAGTATAATAAATAGCTCAGGTGGGTAGTTGGACGGTCATGAGTTAGTAGATCCGGGTTCGAATCCAGACCTGTTTTTTGAAGTGAAAACTTCTTTCGGCGCGTTGAGACAAAATTTTCGTGGGCTGTAAAATGAGTTTACCCATCACGCTCGGGTATAGTAATAATTTCCGGATGAACTCGGGATGCCAGAGCGAGAAACAAAATACAGTGAACAAGCGCGTCACAGCGAGAAAGATAATACATATAGTCCCTGTGAACCTGTGTTTATTGTATTTATATCTTTTTTATACCGACATTAACTTCTAGATACTTACCACACTAATGTCATTAATTGAACTTGTCACTAAATATTAAATTTGCATTTCACAATCATTGCAAAAAAGTTTTTGTTGTAATATACTTGTATTACTGTTTTATCTTAGCACTTACACAACGTAAACACACAAAATGATACCTATTTTCATCACAGCACTTACACATACCTACACTTTTAACACTACATATATATGCATGTTTATCGAAATACCTATAAAATAAATAAATAGCAAACACTAAAAAATTGGCTAGTCAAACCCTAATTTTCGTATACTTTTCGATTTCTACGTAAATTTTCAATTTCTAAATAATTTGTACTTTTAATTATTAAAATTATTTAGTGGTTTTTAAATATAAGTATTTCTTATTTTAGTTTTCACTTCTGCCGTGCGGTCTTAATCGCACACATTTTTTCTACAAGTTCCTTCTTTTTTGACCCCCGGCCAAAAGGGGTGTTATAAGTTTGACGTCGATGTCTGTCTGTCTGTCTGTCTATCTGTCTGTCTGTCTGTCTGTCTGTTTGTCTCTGTGTGTGTCTGTCTGTGGCACCGTAGAGCTCAAACGGATGGGCCGATTTCGATGCGGTTTTTTTTATTTGAAAGTTAATATCCGTGCGGGTGTTCTTAGCTATGTTTGGTTAATATCGACTGAAGATGGCCGCCGCCACAAAATGGCGGACAAAATATTTCTTCACAACCTACCTCAATATGGATATCAAATTAAAGGACTTGACGAGTAGAATACATTGCACTATACAAAAATTCAAATCCAATATGGCCGCCACCACAAAATTGCGATTTAGGAATATTACTTTTTTCAATCATCACTATGACAAATTTTAAAATCCAAGATGGCTGCTTCCACAAAATGGCGAAATACATTTTTTTTTTAAACTCTTACCTTACCTTAATACTTATAGGTATCAAATGAAAGGGCTCGACTAGTAGAATGTTGTACAGATAACAAATTGTAAGTAGTCGGGGGTTAATCAAAATTTTTAATTTTGTTCTTGTTTTTAAATCTGCTACTGGAAGTCCTTTACCTGTAGGTATCTAAGTATGCTCAGTGTTTAAACCGAGCAAAAGTCGGTCGCCCATGTAATAATAATAAACTACTGTTATTAAATTACTACTATGCCTACTACTTGGACCCTGCCCCGCTCCCTGCGGCAGTTCTCATAATATTTTAACGTGGGTTTACATAAAACATTTTTTAAAAACTTAAGTCTATATATGAAAAAAATACTTGAATAACTATGATTTATTTGATGTAAGATATATCTTAGTTCTTATTAGCGACCATTAATAGAAATAAACATTATCTTATCTCTCAAGTTGAACCAAATTACACATAACTACGTATTTGCCAATTTTCGTTGATTTGATGGGGTTCATTGTGAACAAACACCATGATACTGGAATTTCAGATATGGAAATATTCATTATCCTGCTAATATTAAAGATGTCAAAGTTTGTGTGTTTGTTGCTCAATCTGAACTTCCGAACAGTTCGGGTTGAAAATTTAATCACAAGGTGACTTTGTATCACGAAAAAGTAACGAGACTGCGCGGGTATAACCGCAGGGAGCTACTAGTGTATTGATATAGTATTATTTAGTATGTACATAGTACAACATCTGACAAATCCGCTGGTATAAAACAAAAATAAGTAATTAAAATAACTTAACCATAACTATATAAGTATCCGTGGATATTACAGTGCTACAAATAGAAGTTAGAACTTATAAGTACTACTATTTAAAGTACAAACGAGTACTAATGCCTACAAAGTACACTAATCAGACGGAGAGTGTATCTAGGGCCAACACAAACCCTCTAACATTTGTAGAACTATCTCATCAAAGGCCGGTTTAGTAACATGAGCACAGGATTGACTCGGCTCAGTGCTTCAACAACACTAACAAGCTTTAGAATGCGATCTGTATCCAGATAACGGCTTATTAACTTTTCAAAGCAAAACTAAGCTACAAATATAAATAAAATGATGATCAGGTTTTCCCAGCAATCGTTAGAATTGAAGAAAAACGACATAGGTACATAAAAATGTGTTTGTCGCATTGTATATAAGTATTATATCAGCTATCTGGCTGCCATAGTACATACAAGCTTTACTTAGCTTGGGGTCAGATAGTGTTGTGTGTGAATTGTCCGCCAATATTTATATTATATATATTGATAGCCTCCTCCTTTTTAACCGACTTAAAAAATGGAGGAGGTTCTCAATTTAACTGCCTCCTGAAGTGAACACTTCTTTTGGCGCACCACACGGCTTTTGTGGGCTATGAATTGAGCTCAAACGTCACGCTCGTAAATGAAAGAAATCTTCGGGTGAACTAGGGACCATGACCAATGAGCATGGCCATCACGAAATGCGAAATGCTTGAAGATTTATTCCACACTAGCTGCGCTCTGCGGTGTCACTCGCGCAGTTTCCAAAGTGTGCTATCAAATTCTGAGTTATAAGTTTTCACTTCTATTGGCAGTCCCTATGACTGCTAATTTTTGTATGTTTGGTACCCAATAGCGCCGTCAAATGTAAATGTGCTCGACGCCCAGAAATATAAGGAGATTTGTCTGAATACCCCCCTGTTATTTCTTTGGAAAATTCAACCTTCAAACCGCAACTCAATGATGTTTGCACATTAGTACTTGGCGGTAAAATAACTGATGAAGGCGTGGTATATCTCCAGGTGGAACGTAGAGTACTACCTCTGCAATTTTTTTTGTCTAAAATGATTATAGGTCCTAATACTAGTCGTATTATAGAGTGAAATAAGAGAATATAAATTGTGGACACAAAACTTTTATTTTAATTTAAGCCTTTTTCAAACAAATCACATGTGTAACCTAAAGGAATTTACCCATGTACATTCCGAAATTAAATTAATGTTATATGAACTACACATGGAAAATTCTTGGTAGAGTTTTTACGCTTTTCAAATGCATCTTTTCGAAGTCATGTGCGTAATGCTGCTAACTTAAAACGGTGAAGGGAAACATCGTGAGGAAACCGACATGTACCTAGAGTCTTTCGAAGTAATGTATCATCCACCAAACCGCACTGGGCCAGCGTGGTGGATTATGGCCTTAACTCTCTCCTTGCCAGAGAAGGCCCAAGTACCAGCAGTGGAAACATTTAGTGGGCTATTGATGATGATGATTTAGCCTTAATTCCTTTATATTAAACGTGAAAGCGTTGCATTTGTTGATGATACAATTTTGTCGGCAATTTCCCAAGTGTAATAATTATCTTCAGCTCTTCTGCTAAGTTTTCTGAAGTTATGTCTATTTAGAAACTGGACACATTATAACAAAAAAGAATAAATAATATTTTCCGGATTAAAATCTACTGTCGAAGCTAAATTGTTATTGTTAATGTATATAATAAGATAATTAAATTTTAATACCATTATCCAACCAGCTAAATAATTGTCAGTTCGTCACATTGAAACCCCTGAGTTCAAAGATTTCATTAAATAATTAACTCAAGTGTGTCAATTAATAAAGTTTACACATATCTTCTACTTGACTGAGTTTGGGATTTGAACTTATCAAATGTCATCAACTCATTAGATGACGTCTTACGTCTAGACAACTGGTAGGCTTTTTTGATTAAATTTTTAAGATCAGGGGATTCAACGAGGGTATGGTTAAGTAGTTTTTACCCGACTGCGCGACGCAAAGGAGTGGTAATGTGTTTATCAGTCTAAATATGTATGTAGAGATTTACTACGATAACATGGGCCGTCCCTCCAAATTACTGTTTTAATGTGTGTAGCCACATCCTTATGAAAGAGTTTGTATGTAGTTGTAATTATTCTTCTGCAGTACCAGTACGCACACATGCGTGGTGGTGCGTTGTATATTCTTTCACAAATACATTCAAACGTACTGAATTCTGGAGGGGCGGGTCATGTTATCGTAGTAAATCTCTATGTATGTATGATTCTTTGAAGCACTATACAGACCAAACGCCTGGGCCGATTTTTATGATTCGCACGTCAATCGATTCATCTTAATTACGCAAGTGATACTAAAGACATGACATTAGTGTAAACTCAATATGGCGACTACCGGACGCCATATTGTCCAAATTCAAAAAATGAAAGTCAACAAACTATGTCAAAAGGAGTATCGTTGAATAGGTCTCTAAAAATAAATTTTTGTTTTATTTCAACGTTTTTTTATTTGGCTGACCGTTTAGGCTGTGTATCGATCTAAAGTTGCGTAACAACCATTCTCACATTTATAGGTTTATAGGTACCAGAAAACTTCGTATAATTGTAGTGGTAGGACTGTTGGCAGAGTCCGCCTGGAGAAGTACCACACCTTTGCCTGTCCGGGTTACATTATTATTCTACAGCCAATCTAGTTGTTCAATGGATCCCGATCAGTTATTATGTTTAGTTCCTTTACTAGAATATACATATTTTATTTTCTGCAATAGTATTAATTCAATAACATATAGAATTCTAGACCACCAGATATCTAAGTGCTTGTTTTATTCTTTTCAGTTTTATAGTATGTAGTTTGGTGCACTTTTTATGCAGTCGGGTTTTTTGAGTTTTAAAATTATATTTATTTTATTTGAGGATACTTTTACTTATACGACGATGTATTTTTAAGAGAAAAGCGATTAATTGAATTTGTAATGTGTTAGCTTACTGTTAATATAAAATTAAGCTATACATTTGGAGTGGTGGCTGGCAAGGAATCAAATAGTTCAGGAGTGTGTTGGTAGTAGTGGATGTGGAAGCAATACGTATATTTATGAGGTTTCGAGACTTTTGAATCAATAGAAAGTATTGGAGATACAGCACTTTCACGTACAGGGTACACACGTGTAACAGATACATGAACATTCTTACTATTTCTTTAAGAGACGAGACGATCTTCTTAGCATTCCATGGATTCACCGTGCGGGTGCCGGGTCCATCGTGTGGCAGAGAGAGAGAAAAACTCGAGTAGTTCCCCGAGACTTGTGACTCGGGCGTAGGTTTAAGGGGCCCCTTTCTGACGTACATCAACACTCACCTTCACTACTCGTTTTTCTCTCCCTGCCCAGCCAAATCTGATATGAGCCTACTAGTGCAGCTTTAGATACTCGTTCTAGTATAGAACTTACTGCACTTCTGGATTAGCCAAGGTCTTTCAGTAGGTTATAGAGAGATTTTGCTGGTATACCTCTCGCTCCCACTTCTACAGCGTATAAACTAACTACATAGCCGTTTTTTGTTAATTCGTTTAGGAGGTCGTAATACTTATTTTGTTTCATCGCGTGGTCTTTAGGTTCTGAAAAATATTAACACAAAATTCTTTTATCCTGGTTTTTGTAGTGGTAAATCTCTTTTGAGTCTGTCTGGGGGAAGTACACCTTTGGCAGTTACCCAAGCAATAGTTTTCAAACATTATTGTGTTCCGATTTGAAAGGCAAAGTTTCCAGAGAAATTCCTAGCCTAAAACACTCTTTATCTGCGGGTGACAAGCGCAGTGCGGTGCTAGGTAACGATGTTAGGCTCTTCGAGTTATAATAGCTTTGTGTCACTATCCTGTTATGGACAGGACGTCGTTTTCCATCAGACAGATGTCTTGCTTGTCTTGTCACTCTGTAGTATTAAAAAAATTGCGAAAAATTACCATAGTATTGAGGTTTTTTGTCACTGTCGCCAATTATACTACGCATAAAACTTTGAGTTGATTAGCACAGAACCAAACTCGATAATAAGGGTAATGTCTAAGCTCAGAACCGGGATAGAGAAGAATACGGATGATGATGACGAATATAAGATAACTTGGCTAACACAATTTTGTTGTTTTTCACAATTTTGTTGATTTTCTCGACCAATACCTACAGTTCGGAATGCACGTCGAATTATAACTGGTCCTGGAATCTGCGCGGGCTAACACGATGGATGCGGTTAGTCTAGCCAGAGTTTGGAACAGGCTCGCCGTATAAGTAATTCAATTTGGTGGAAACTCATAGCCACAGATATAAAAATGCGGTCGTAGTGTTAAATTTCTTTTTCATTTGTTAAATCTAAAATTATGTTTAAAATTTACCTACTCTCCCTCTCCTCTATTTTCTTTTTTTTCTCTCAATCCAAGATATAACCTACGATCACATCATCATCATCATCCACAGCCTTCTCTATCCCACTGCTGGGTATAGGCCTCTCTCTTACTTTGCCATCTGACTCGGTCCTGTGCCAATCGAGTCCAGGTTCGACCCGCGATATTTATAATATCGTCGACCCATCTTGCAGGTGGACGTCCAACGCTCCGCATTCCCTGCCTCGGACACCACTCACAATTTTGGTCCACCTGTCGTCACACCGCCTAACAATATGTCCTGCCCAACTCCATTTCAACTTTGTCACTGCTCTTCCGACGTCCTGAACTTTGGTTCTTCGTCGGATTTCAATGTTGCGAACTCGATCTTGTAGTTTGATGCCGAGCATGGACCTTTCCATGGCTCTCTGTGCTACCCTGATCTTATACATAGCCTCGTGTGTAAGCGTCCACGTCTCAGCACCATATGTCATGATGGGCAGGATACATTGATTAAAAAGACGTGTTTTCAGACACTGTGGTATATGTCGGGATGTAAGAATGTCAGCCAGTTTTCGAAACGCCACCCATCCAAGCTGTATACGTCTAGAGATCTCCTTTTTTTGATGTTCTATACCAAAAGACAAGGTGTGACCAAGATAAACGTAACTATCGACCGTCTCTAGGCTCTCATTCCCAACCGTAATTGTATTTGAGTTTCCAGAGACGTTCGACATCACCTTGGTCTTGGTCATATTCATCTTTAAGCCTACTGTTAAAGAAACATCCGAAAGTTGTTGAATCATGTTCTGGAGATCGTCTAAATTTTCAGCAAACACTACAAGGTCATCTGCGAACCTAAGGTGAGACAGATATACACCATTGATCTTAATACCACATGACTCCCATGGAAGCAATTTGAAGATGTCTTGTAAGACCGCTGTAAAAAGCTTGGGTGAAATGGTATCTCCCTGCCTCACCCCCCTCTGGATCGAAATAAGGTTTGTCGTTTCATGCAGCTTAACTTGCATCGTTGCTAAGGCATACAGTTCTCGGAGCACATCCACATATCGAACATCGATGGAACAATGACCCAGTGAGTCGAACACAGCCCAGTGTTCGACGCTATCGAATGCCTTTTCGTAGTCGACAAAGGCCATACACAAAGGACGGTTAAACTCTCGGACTCTTTTCCATAAGTTGTTTTACCGTATGTATATGGTCAATAGTTGAGAATCCGCTCCTAAAACCGGCCTGTTCGATAGGTTGACATTCATCAAGCTGGCGACTAGTTCTATTACACAGGACCTTTGCAAACAGTTTGTATATTTGTGATAGGAGACTAATAGCTCGATAGTTACTTAATTTTGCGGTGTCCCCTTTCTTGTGTATAATGGTTACAATGGCATTTTTCCAAGATTCAGGGGTGTGACATGTAATCATTACTTCATTAAAAAGTTTTACTAAGACCTTTAGAACTGGTTCGCCACCTGCTCGGAGCATTTCTACAGTTATACCATCTTGCCCTGGTGTTCTCTCATTTTTCATTTGCACAAGAGCTTTTTGTAATTCACTAGGTATAATTTCCGGTAGTTGTTCGGTATTACAATATTCTTTAGGTCTAAGATAATCTTGGCAGGAGAAAGGGTAAGCTATTTGGGATGTATATAGGTTTGTATAAAAGTCCTCACGATCACATGCTTCTGTAATTTGATATTTTTGCCACTGAGATGTCACAAGGCCTACGGGGCCCATTGTCCTGAATTTTGCTGTCCCTAATGTCCCTAACAAGGGCATACAACGACGGAAGTGAGCGTTTCCGTGTAAACATATCTTCGGTACAAGTTTTAATGATTGGAGGAATTAGCTTATGCCCAAGATTTCAGCCACGCAATTTACAGCGAATTAGTGATCCAGATTTAATACTATATATATATTTTATACTAGATGTCCGCCCCGGCTTCGCCCATTGTACATTTTGTAACACTCATCGGGATCCCGTACATATCCAACGGTAAAGGAATGACTGAAATCGGTTCAGTTGTTCCTGATAATATAGTTTTCAAACAAAACCCTCTTCAGCTACCTGCTGCTCCACCTGTCGGAAACTGGTCCTACCAACTCAGATTTAGAAACAAATTTGATTACCAAAGGTTTATATTCAATGACGCAATCTTAGACATATGCTGTCATGTCAAAGCACGCTACGAAAATTCTCAAAAAGGAATATTTTTCCCCGTTTTTGTTACATTCTTGATTCATGCTTCGCTTCTATTCATAGTAGCGTTATGTTCTATAGCCTATAGCCTTCCTCGATAAATGGACTATCCAATAGAAAAATAATCTTTTAATTCGGACCTGTACTTCCCGAGATCCTAGCGTTCAAACAAACAAAACCTTCAGCTTTATAATACTAGTATTGATTGGAATTAAATAAATAATAAGCAGCCAGAGCAATGGGCGGACATTTTGATAACTGCAACACTAGGGGAGTCCTTTACAGCTAAATTTATCAGGAGTGTTTCCGTTCTATTTAGTATTTCTTTTATTTATTTATCCTTACCTTATACCTTTCTATAGGATTACTCGTAGTTCGAAAAAGCGGCATCGTTTCATGGTTGGTGTTCTAAAACCTCGAACGAAGACGTTTGAGTCAACTTTTTGGCACATCTTGGCACATCTTAGTGTCTTCAAATCAAGAGTAAATCAGCTAAGTAAACATGCTCCATTGTAGACCGCGTCGTCGCTTAACATCAGGCGAGATGGCGGTGATGTATAAACTCATAATAGTTCAAAAAGGGGACGAAAGTTTTGTAATTTCGTCATTTAGACTTTTGATTACTTATAAATAAATGTAACATTCAAAATTTCTACAAAAGTTCCCTCTATCCCTACTACCTAGTAGTTTAGGTAAGGCGGTCACATCGCGGGGCGCGGCTTGTAAGAAACATGTTTTTATCATGTCTGTGTTTAATTATACTTATAAAATAGTAGGTAGTTAACTTTCGGGAGCGCGTTGAAATGTTTTTAAAAACTAATTGAAATAAAACTAACTACGTCTAGATGAGCCGAAGAATATATTGAGACTGAATTTGCTTATTACAATGAGGCTTAAAAAAAACTTATAATCTAACCTAGACGCAACTATGCATTTCTGGGTGGCATGGCGTGATGTCGCCTGATCCTGCGTAGGCGCAAACGCTAGGTCAGCAACTTATGCAGGTTCGCGGGAACATAACGAGGTAGATAACATAGATAAAGTAAATAAACAATTTTTGTACAAAAAATTAAACCGACTTCAAAACCACAAATAGGCACTCAAAAGCGAAAAATAAACTAAAATCATTATTATAAGCGCTACTCACTCATCTATTTGAAGTCGGTGCCAGATAAATCTAACAGGTATAGGATAGATCCTACTTACCTGTGCCTACATAGCACAAAATTGCTAGCTTATCGGTATTTTATCGGATACACTTCGGAGAGTGTGCAACTGATCTGCATGATCTAATTCCACCTTGCCCTTTCTTCTATCGGACTTCTCGTTCCACAAAAAGGCGACATCGTTTCATGGTTGATGTTCCAAAAACACGAACGAAGCGATTTGACTCCACGTTTGTGATAAGAACGTCTAGGTTGTGGAATGCGTTGCCTGAGTGGGTTTTCCCCGATGGTTACAATCTTGGTGTCTTCAAATCGAGAGTGAATCGGTTTCTTCTAGGTAAGCACGCTCTATCGTAGATCGCATCATCGCTTAACATCAGGCGAGATGGTGGTCAAGTGCGAACCTATTCTAGTTAAAAAAAAAAAAAATATCTACTAACTTTTTGACCTGACTGGCACCGACTTCAAATAGATGAGTGAGTAGCGCTTATAATAATGATTTTAGTTTATTTTTCGCTTTTGAGTGTCTATTTGTGATTTTGAAGTCGGTTTAATTTGTTGTACGAAAATTGTTTATTTTACTCTTTTTAGTGTACAAGAACAAAATTAAAAATTTTGATTAAACCCTGACTACCTTGGATTTGTTATCTGTACAACATTCTACTAGTCAAGCCCTTTCATTTGATACCCAAATTGAGGTAGGTTGTGAAAAAAGAAATGTATTTCGGAATTTTGTGGAAGCGGCCATCTTGGATTTGAATTTTTTCATAGTGAAAAGTATTCTACTAGTCAAGCTCTTTCGTTTGATACCCAAGTTGAGGTAGTAATGAAAAATATAATATTTTTATGAAAAATATAGCCATTTTGTCGTGGTGGCCATTTTGGATTTGAAATTTGTTATAGTACATAGTACTCTACTAGTCAAGCCCTTTCATTTGATAAACAAATTGAGGTAGGTTGTGAAAATATTTTGTCCGCCATTTTGTGGAGGCGGCCATCTTGAATCGACATTAACCAGACATAGCTAAGAACATCTGCTATGGTATTAACCTTGAAATAAAAGAAACCGCATCGAAATCGGCCCATCTGTTTGAGTTCTACTACGGTGCCACAGCAGATAGACAGACACACAGACAGACATCGACGTCACTTATAACACCCTTTTTGGTCGGGGTTAAAACAAGTTTTATTAAAGCATTTACACAATTTTGTATTGACAGGGTCGAGATTCATAACTTTTGTGAAATCTACAACGTCATCCAGATACGCAATTTTTCAGTTTTTGGTTCATATTTCAAAAACTACTTGACCGATTTCAAAAAGATTTATATGGGACCATTCGGGAAGCATACCCATCCGAACACAAAAAGAAATTTTAAAATCGGTTCAGAGGTTCTCGAGAAATCAGGTAACATACAAAAAAAAAAAAAAACATAGGGGTCGAATTGATAACCTCCTCCTTTAAGTCGGTTAAAAATAGGCTTAAAAACAAATACTTAGGTATTGTTATCGACACGAACAAGAAGAAGAATACTAGGGTCAATCTGAAAGTTCTTAGAACTGGCCACTTATAAACAATATAATAAAAAAATAATTCTATAATTTGAAAATAAAACTCTTTGCCAATATTACTGAGTTTATACTTCATTCATTTGTCATTTGTTTTACGATTTGGCGGCAAATTGAAAATTGTCTGTGTCACGTCAACATGAATTTAACACGAGAAAATTTTCGTGCAATGATTTTTTATGACTTTCGATTTTCAACAAGAAAGTTATGATAGACTACGATTGGCCTTTCACGATGAAGCCCTATCTCGTGCGACTGTTTACAACTGGTTTAATGAGTTTAAACGTGGTCGCACTAATCTCACTGATGATTTACGTGAGGGACGGCCTTCTACGGCGACGACTGAAGATAACATCTGTGTTGTGCGGCGTATGATAGAGACTGACAAAAGAGTGACCTATCAGCAGATTCGGACAAGCTTAGGCATCGGTATGAGTCAAGTGCACAAAATCCTATACGAACATTTAGCGGTCAGGAAGCTTTGCGCCCGGTGGATACCTCTTAATTTGACTGAGGCTCAAAAACTTCATCGTGTGGATTGGTGCCGTAAAATGATTGAAAGATTTAATGGAGGTGACTCAAGCTGGATTTACTGTTATGATCCTGAAACCAAAAGACAATCTGCTCAGTGGGTGTTTCCTTTCGAAGAGTTGCCAACTAAAGTGAAGAGAGATCGAAGTGCGGGGAAAAAAATGGTGGCCTCGTTCTTTGGAAGGATAGGTCATTTCGCAACAATTGTGTTAGAGGATCAAAAAACAGTTTCTGCAGAATGGTACACTACCAATTGTTTGCCACTTGTCTTGGAAAAGTTCGAGAGAAACGACCTCGCAGTAGGATCCTCCTTCACCACGACAACGCCTCATCGCACACCGCCAAGCGAACGATCGACTATTTGGCGACATCAAACGTTGAATTACTGGGTCACCCGCCGTATAGCCCCGACTTCGCGCCTTGTGATTTTTATTTATGTTCAAAAATTAAAGAAAAACTTAAAGGAAAGCGGTTTATGAATGCTGAAGAAGCGGTGGCTGCGTATCGCGATGCCATTTGAAGAGACCCCTAAGGACGAGTGGGCAAAGTTCTTTTCCCAGTGGTTCCATCGCATGCAGCGGTGTATTGACGTGAATGGACAATATTTTGAAAAGATATAATAAAACTAATAACTGGCTAATGTAATCAGTTTTTGATTTTCTAAGAACTTTCAGTTTGACCCTCGTATGTGTTCAAATCTCGAAAGTTAAAAAATAAAATTGTATCCTCAAAATTATAATATTTGTAATACTATGAATATCATTGAACACAGAAACCTGCCTTTTTCTTTTGTAAAAAAGCACTCAAAGACGGAATGCTTCAAGGTATTCTCACCTAAATTCTAGAAAATAATTTCTTTTACGCGTTTTATTGTTTCCGAGTCGTTTGATGTGGTTACTACCATCGATATAAACATCATCAAGTCATTATGATGTTTTTATTACGTAAATGTTTTACGTATTTAGTTATTCTTAAGTCTAAGTTTTTTGTAATATTTTAAAGGGAAAGCATATAGAATGAATGGAATGAGTTGCCTGAGTGGGTTTTTCCCGATAGTTATAATCTTGGTGTCTTCAAATCGAGAGTGAATCGTTTTTTTCTAGGTAAACACGCTCCATCGTATACCGCATCGTCGCTTAACATCAGGCGAGATGGCGGTCAAGTGTAAACCTATAAATGTTACTAAAAACCCCTTATAGTAATCATTTGACTGAGCAGAAACATAAAACTCTAGAGGTATTTAACCTATAGGTTCACTGCCGAGAGTAGGGCATGGGTCCAAGCTGCTAGTGATTAGAGCTGCAGAGTGACCGTTTGGCACTCCATCTAAAAGAATATGAATATTCCGTGAAAGGGACGCGCCGCTGGTTTCCAGCGCGTAATGGCCCCAAATGAGCCAAATCGATCCCGTCAATGTACCTGGCAGTGGCAAGGTCGAGGTGGAAAATCTGTCTGGATCTGTTCTGGATCATCCGTCAATAAACTACTGCTCAGTGACTAATGCTCAGCTTCCAGATGGTGGTGGATTGCAGTGACATTTTAGTGCACTTAGTGCACTGAGACTTCGGATATTCGTGAGGTGCACATTGCCGCTCAAAGAGTACAGCCGCTGTTTATTTTTAACCCCCGACCAAAAAAGGGGGTGTTATAAGTTTGACGTCGATGTCTGTCTGTCTGTCTATCTATCTGTCTGTGTGTGTGTCTCTCTGTGACACCGTAGAGCTCAAACGAACGGGCCGATTTCGATGCGGTATTTTTTATTTGAAAGTTAATATCAATTCAAGATGGCCGCTTCCACAAAATGGCGGACAAAATATTTCTTCACAACCTACCTCAATATGGGTATCAAATGAATGGGCTTAGCTAGTAGAATACTATACACTACAAAAAAATCTAATCCAAGATGGCTGCCACCACAAAATGGCGAATTATATTATTTTTTTCACTACTACCTCAATATGGGTATTAAACGAAAGGGCTTGACTCGTAGAATACATTGCACTCAACAAATTCCAAATCCAAGATTCCACAAAATGGCGAAAAACATATTTTTTTCACAACTCCCATATGGGTATCAAATGAAAGGGCTTTACTAGTAGAATGTTGTACAGATAACAAATCCGAGGTAGTCGGGGGTTAGTCAAATTTTTTAATTTTGTTCTTGTTAACCGACTTCCAAAAAGGAGGAGCTTGTATTCTATCTCGGAGCTAGTAGACTCTTGTTTTTGTGAAATCGTTTTCTATGTTCCAATTAAAAGAATTTATTTGTATTGTGTGAAAAATAATTGAATAATAAGTTGAACAAACCTCTCGCCACCCAAACCCTCCTCCCTGCCCACGCCAACGCTTTCCCTACGGTGCCAAGCCATTATGACGGGGCTATTGAGAGGAACTAATCATAAATTATATGTACTTCAATTTTATGGTTACTTGCAAAAAATATGAATACCGAGTTATCCTATCTAAATACATAATAGTTACTGTTTGTTCTTTAAAGAATCGTAAACTGTACGTACATTTGATTATCTATATCTATACTTAATATTATAAAGAGGAAAGATTTGTTTGTTGGTTTGTTTATTTGTAATGAATAGGCTCCGAAACTACTGGACCGATTTCAAAAATTCTTTCACCTTTGGAAAGCTACATTATCCCCGATTAACATAGGCTATATTATATTCAAAAAAAAATTAGGAATCCTTACTAAAACTCCAATAATGTAACATAAGGTGTAAAAAAAAGACCTGAAAAATTCCTTACGTCGCGTGCGCTGCGAAAACTATTGATGATAGAACAAAATCATTTACTACAACTTTGCAGAACTCATCATTATCTACAAAAAGTGTCGCGAGTCAATGTAATAAAATAAAGTGCCGCGCGGCTCACTCGCGCGATCGGCTCCCTACGCAGCGGTCGTGTGCGTGATCGTATGATTTTAGCTTGAAAATTTTTGAATTCGCTTTAAATTCGTTTCGTAGGTAAATAAGTATATGATAATAAATATTATATTTTAATGTAACTTTTCAAACTGCTTATAGTAGTATTTTATGGGTATTCATTCCTGTTCAAAATTTAAGCAAAATTTAGTAAAAGGTAGTTTTCTACGCCCATATTTTAATTTTCTTTCAATAAGTACCTACTACTTACCTGATAATAAATATTATATTTTAATTATTCAAACAGCTTAGTACTTCATATAGTTCAATAAGCAAAAATTAGTAAAAGCCTGTTTAATTATTTATTTCCTTCTATTTTCATTTTATAATGCCAAAAGATCAAGATATCAACTTTCTAAACATAGTTCCCAGGCGAGGGCAATAAAAATACGGCGTAATGAGGAATCTTCATCAGAAACTGAAAATCGCCTTGCAAGTCGGAGAGAATACGCGTCGCAATCGCGTGCTAGAGAGTCAAGTATCGAGCGTTCGCAGCGGCTTGCTGAACAAAATTTTATCACTGGCCCAGCAGCTGGTCAACTAGCTCATATACCGAGGATACCGATGATTCCAACTGATCTGCCAATCCCTTTTAAACGACTTCAGTTTCCGGTGAAATCATCTTTCGCGTTAACTATTAACAAGTCCCAGGGCCAAACCTTCGAATTATTAGGGATCGACCTACGAAAAGAATGTTTCACTCATGGCCAACTGTATGTTGGCCCACGTGTCGGAGCTCCTGAAAAACAATTTATTTTGCTGCCACAAAATAAAACTACTTCAAATATCGTTTACAGGGAAGCTCTGACTCACTAAAACTAATGGTTTTTTTTTTGTAAATAATATTATAATAATATACAGCGTGGCGCTTTGGTGCCGACATTAAATGAAACCACATATCACACATCATATTTTTAGGCATGCTGTAAAATTAAATTTCGTGTATGGTTGTTATTCACTGAGTTATTTGCAATTTTCAAAAATTCAAAATCAATGCAACCTGTATCTAAAAATGTAAGTCACGAGGTCATTAGGTCGCATACCTCAGATCCATATGTTTGCTCAATGAAAATCAAGCGTAAGGCAAATACAATAGAAAGAGATAAGACAACACATGCGTTTGTGTGCGAGTTAATGAAATGCAGAGAGGATGTGCTCATAATTTTTTTGTCTTTCTCTCCACTAGTTGACCGTTGACCGTTGTCCTTGACACATATCTTGCGCTAAAACTTTAATTGTAAATATCTAATTTACTGTTTTAAATCCTTAGCTAGGCAATTAAGTAATTTAATTATTCGCGAAAAAGACTTACGCATTATTTTTGTCGTTTATTTATAGTGTAATTTATTGTACGAGTCAGTGTCAATTAGATTAGGTTAGATACCGCGATAAAGACGCCTTTTTGTTATGTACTTTTGTGTTGTGATTTTGTTTTGTGACTAGTTATTTAATTGGTGTTGTGGAATTCCATAGTATGCAGACATGACTTTAGTTTACACAGAAACCCATCAAATAGCTGCCTTTGCGATAACGATTTGTCGCCCAAAGCAAGTCATCGACAAAGTGCAAGTTTCCCAGAGCATCACAGATTTCGGCTTCACCTGGACACTTATTGGCAAGCATTCGTTTTCATTTTCAATTTTAATAAGGTTTAGTGTTCGCGAAAGTGGCGGTCACGTAGACCATTTTAAAAATGCTGATCAAAAAAGGTTCGCTCCGATGTTTGTACCTAAAATTTCAAAAGATTACCCGGCGCGGCGCCGCGCCGGAGTAGGCGCGGTGTTGCCGCTTCCGTGCGAGTGCGTGCATGTAGAGGTAGAGGTGTATAGGTACTTACAACGTTACAACTATCCCTACAACTAATAGGTACCTACCTAGTTACTGTTTTTAAGGCATTCTTAATTTTATTTACTTACGTAATCGTAGGTAATTAGATTTCAAACAAATTTATCTTTTATTTGAAAGGGTTTTGTTGGTTAAATTGTTTATGAAATTCAAATCTTCAAACCAAACCTATCGCGAGAAGTTGTTTTTATTTTATTTTTAAAGAATGTTGTAGGCTAACTAATTCAGCAGGTTTCAGGCTAAAAACGCTAATGCTTTTTGTCATTACCAAGTGTTCTTGAAGTGACGGTTGGTATAGTAGGAAGAACAGCGACTGCTGATCCGTACCCCCGCACACTACTGACTTATCAAAGCCATGTGCGTATGGCCGCTAAATTAAAAACGGGGAAGGAAAACATCTTGAGGAAATCGACATGTAAGTACTTTTCGTGGGTATGTGTCATCCACCGAGCTGCAGCCAGCGTGATGGATTATGGCCTTAACTGCCTATCTCCTTGCTTGAGAAGGCCCCTAGTCCCACCAGTGGGAATAATGAAAAATGCGAAGTGCCCTTGATATGAGTACTGACAATAGTGACAATAAATGCTTATTGTCACTATTGTCTTATTACTTATTTTATTATTTATTATTTCAAAGTCAACATTTTGGTATGTTTCGCCAAAATTACAATAGGTTAGGTACCTACGCATTTATTTACATTTTGTGTGCTTACCTTTGTCACAGATTAACAAGGTTACTACGTAAGGATACTGCCTTTGTTTATTATTGGGTATTCGATTTATTAGTGGTGAACAGATGTTGAATCTGCTGTTTCATGATGTACCTACTCACGTTCCAAATTAATCAGAATTAAATAACTAAAAATTATGTAAACGTATCTGTAGATAGGTACATACGACCCCGCTTGGCGCGGCGGCGGCGCGGCGGCGGCTGATAGGTAGGTACTTGGGGGCTTACCGCACGAACGAATACTGTCATAGCTTTGTAGTTTTACTCTCTCTCTTTTTTTCGTTTGACATGATAAGAGATGGCAATAGCAAAGCCAAAGCCGATTTAGTTAGGCGGTAGAAGGCGTGATAGATGCGGCGTTGCCAGCTTTACTCACACGCAACTTACTCACACAACGGAAGTTATTGAATGAATCTAGTGCACAGCGTGATTTTCATTCGATAGCTTGATACAATTATTTAGTTTGTTAGAAACTATTTTTTTTTTAAATATGCGAATTTTTATTTTTCACACCTTTTGTATGATTACTGGTCAGTAACCCTACCCGTGTGTTCATTTAATGTCGGCACCATAGCGCCACGCTGTATGTATAAAATTTTAAAATAAAAAATACAAAAAAGCATTAATAAAAAAAATCATAAAAAAATTCAAACTCCCTTTATAATTTTACCCTTTTTTTTAAACCCGATACAAAAAAAAGGGTGTGTGTGTGTGTGTGTATGTACCCGTGCGAAGCCGGGGCGGGCCGCTAGTGTGATATAATAATCAACGCGCGCAGCTTATATTATTATGCCCTGCCCTAGTGGCTTAGTT
The DNA here is from genome assembly GCA_017562165.1 of Ectropis grisescens. Lineage (NCBI taxonomy): Eukaryota > Metazoa > Arthropoda > Insecta > Lepidoptera > Geometridae > Ectropis > Ectropis grisescens. The sequence continues at coordinate 23,957,631 of CM029787.1, read as the reverse complement.
GGTAGTAGCTATGCCTGCGAAGCCGAGGGTCGTGGGTTCGATCCCCACCCAGTGCAAATATTTGTGTGATGAATTCAAATGTTTGCACTGTGTCTGGGTGTTTCTATGTATAATAAGTATGTATTTAAAACTATATAAGTATTATATCAACTATCTGGCTGCCATCACACAAGCTTTGCTTAGTTTGGGGTCAGATGGTGTTGTGTGTGAATTGTCCACCAATATTTATTATTTATTTATTATGACCACTAAAGTTTGGATGTTTTTGCTCAATCACGTTGGAACGGCCGAAAAGGTCGGGCCGAAATTCGCAAGACTATCAGAGAATAAATAGCCTGGAATAGCACATAGGCTAATCGTTATCGAGGGAAAATAACAGGAAAAGATCTTTTACAAGTGATACACGGGTAAGATCGCGGCGCGCTGCAAGCTTTCAAATAATATTTATTATTCAATAATAGCTTATTTAAATTTTCGTAACTGTTTTTCTTAAAAATTTTTACGTTATATATATCTCATTTAGGACGCATTTGTTTTGAGTTTTTTTTTTTGTTAATTTCTTTTTTCCGTTTTTTTTTTACTTTAACTTGACACAAATTTGATTGTTTGACCTACTTATTTATTTACTTGAGAAACATTTACCACGAGAGAAGTTTTTTCTGACCACAATTCATTTTTAACCCCCGACCAAAAAAAGGGGTGTTATTAGTTTGACGTCGATGTCTGTATGTCTGTCTGTCTGACTGTCTGTGTGTCTGTCTGTGGCACCGTAGAGCTCAAATGGATGGGTCGATTTCGATGTGTTTTTTTTTTTATGTAAAGGTTAATAACCGTGCAGATTTTCTTAGCTATGTTTGGTTAATATCGATTCAAGATGGCCGCCTCCACAAAATGGCGGACAAAATATTTCTTCACAACTTACCTCAATATGGGTATCAAATGAAAGGAATTGACTAGAAAAATACGATACACTATATCAAATTTCAAATCCAAGATGGCCGCCACCACAAAATGGCGAGTTATATTATTTTTTTCACTACTACCTCAATATGGGTATCAAACAAAAGGGATTGACTAGTAGAATACTTTTCACCTTGACAAATTTCAAATCCAAGATGGCCGCTACCACAAAATGGCGAAACACATTTATTTTTTCACAACTCACTTAATATGGGTATCAAATGAAAGGGCTTGACTCGTAGAATGTTGTACAGATAACAAATCTGAGGTAGTCGGGGGTTAATCAAAATTTTTAATTTTGTTCTTGTTACCATGAAATTGCGACTATGATGCGTTGCTGTGCCGCTTACTGCTCAAGTAAACAAGACAAGAATAAAAGTTTTCTATCTTAGGGACAAAATAACTTATGTCGCCAATATCCAATGTACTACGTAGTAAGTATGTAGATACAACCACAATATACAATCGGTTGTTAGTCACTTTTTCTATACATGTTTACGTAGGTACACAAAAGTAATAATAGGATACCTGGAGTAAGTCACGTTTGACATAGTCAGTCCAGTCCGACTCAAGTTTCGATGGCGTCCGGCGATCTTTTTCAAGAAGAGTTAGTTACCCGTGTATTTAATTAAAAATGTGTAATAACTACGTTCGTTTTTTTACTAGGATACCTAGAGTTGACATTCCAAAAACAGATTTGACTCCACTTCCGTGATAAGAACGTCTATAAGCTGGGGAACACGCAGCAAGAAATAACAAGGTGGTATTAGATCATGCAGATCAGTTGCACGCTCTCCGAAATGTATCCGATAAGAAAACTGACAAGCTAGCAGTTTTGTAGTAAGTATAAATATTGGTAAATAAAAATAAATATTGGTGGACAATTCACACACACAACACCATCTGACCCCAAACTAAGCAAAGCTTGTGTGATGGCAGCCAGATAGCTGATATGTTACTTATATAGTTTTTAAATACATACTTATTATACATAGAAACACCCAGACACAGTGCAAACATTTGAATTCATCACACAAATATTTGCACTGGGTGGGGATCGAACCCACAACCCTCGGCTTCGCAGGCAGTGCTACTACCAACTAAGCTACTAGGTCAGTCAGTCAGTTAGTCAGTATGTATTTGAAACTATTGTTTATATGTACTCTGTCACGTCCGCGATGTGGTGGTACTGAACCCTGTTTATAGAAGCTCGACTTACACTTAGCCGGTTTTATTACATTGTGCGATGTTAAAAAGGTTGGCTCCGATTTCTTCATACAGTTATATATCACTAGATGCCCGCCCCGGCTTCGCCCGTGGTATATTATATAGCACTCATCGGGATCCCGTACATATCCAACGGGGAAAGAATTACTGAAATCGGTTCACTCATTCCTGAGAATATCGCTTTCAAACAAAAAACCTCTTCAGCTACCTGCTACGCCACCTGTCGGAAATTGGTTGTACCAACTCAAATTTAGAAAAAAAAAAAAATAGCAATGGTTTATATTCAATGCACAGATTACTCAAATTCAATGACGCAATCTTTGACACATGCTGTCATGTGTCATGTCAAAGCACGAAACGTACGAAAACTCTCAAAAGGGGAATATTTTTTTCCCGATTTTGTTACATTCTTGATTCATGCTCCGCTTCAATTAATAGTAGCGTTATTTTCTATAGCCTAAAGCCTTCCCCGATAAATGAACTATCCAATAGAAAAAGAATCTAACAATTCGGACCAGCACTTCCCGAGATCCTAGCGTTCAAACAAACAAACAAACAAACAAACAAACAAAGTTTTCAGCTTTATAATATTAGTATATATTAATACCCAACACAATAGGGCAGCATTATTTGCAACTCTTGTACCGTACACTTACCAACGGATTAAAAAGCTCACTCATGCTCAATTTCGTCTCTTTGGGCAGGTTTGACAATGCTTCGTCGCAAATGCTGATTCCACTTTGATCAATAATTTACAAGTTTTTTGGCTTACGTAATCCAAAATATGTAATCCTCGTTGAGTAAATAATTGAAACACGATATTATATAGTTAGTATATTTACATATTACTAAAGTTTAACGATAAACTAATCATCAATCACTAATTTACTATTGTTCTCAGGCTTTTTAGATTTTCCATTCGATGTCAGAACTCTGTCATGAGTTTAAAACTATAATTAATTATCTCAAAATTCGAAATTATTTATTAATATACAGTGCTATAAACATTATTTTTGTATCACAGATTGACGAGATGCGCAGGACATGTGCCTGATGGTAAACAACATGCCTGTCACATAACAGCACAGTGACACGCAGCTATTGGAACATAAAGAGTCTAAATCATTACCTAGCACTGCACTGCGCTAGTCACCCAGATATCTAAGATATTATGTCTCTAAGCCCTGATTTTTTTTTGAATCATTCCTTTCAAACAGGAACACAGTGATGTTAGCAGGTTAGCACATTACTGCTTGGTGGTAGAATAACTGGCAAAGGTGTGGTACTTCCCCAGGCGGACTCTGCCAAGAGTCCTACCACTACTACAACATTATTAGTATTTATCTGGAGAGATCCTCTCAAAATCAATGTAACAGGATCTTACTCATGTCAATAAGACCTGGTTAGGGGCATTAAAATTTGAGGGGCAATAGGCGCGATGACAGGTCCTGAAATTATATTAAATTATTTGATATAATGACAGTATTTAGATAGAATAAAATATATACCAATTTTAGTTTTTATATTTTTTAGTTTAACTTACTTTATGATCATTAAAAACTGTATGAGCAAGTACATTTTAAAAGTACGAAATTATTAGAAAATGTATTTATCATTGGATAACCCACTCAATTTCAAGTTACTTTTGTCATGAAACCAGTTTCCGAAACGCAATATTTAATATAGCTACCATACAAACTTTACGCGCGACGCATAGAAAATACGACAGTGTGACGTCACGCTTCTGTCGTGATTTGTATGAAGCGTTTTTTGGGAGAGTCCAAAAATGTGATTTTAAAATCGTGATATCGCGAGAAGTTTTTAAGATAACAAAGTAATTCTTTCAACTATGTTTCAGTTATTGAGTAACCTTTTGAAGGCACATTAAATCAAAAATAAGTCATCATGCCTATTTGACCTATAAGATACAGCTAAGCAATCCACTAATCTCTCCACTGGCATGAGACGGCTACAAATATGAATATATTACTATTGATGGATGTCTAGATTTATCTTGTTTGATTTTGTGTAGAAATGTCTAACAATACTCTTTCATCGCCTCATGGCATTAGTAAGTTGCATGTATGAATCAAATGCTATAAAAAAGTTTCCTACTGCTGGTATGGTAGTAAATACTAATTACTTTGTGTATACTTACTTTTTCAGATATATATGAAATATTTGATGCAAACTTAGCATACAACACATTTATAGATCTATTTAAGTTAAATATTATACAACTTGTGTTTTCCTTATAGAACTGTAACAATCAATGTAACAAAAAAACGCAACATGGCTGTCTCGTGGGTTAAAACTATGTAGTAAAAAGAAAAGGTTGTTGTTTAATAGTTGTCGAATTAAACCTCATGAAGAAAATAAGGCAAAATATAAAAACTACACCAGATTGTTCAAAAAAAATATCAAACTGACTGACACAAAAAGCTCAAAACAATCATAAAATAAAAATGTCAGACAGTAAATCAAAACTACTCGGCAGCATATTATAAATATATTGAGAAATAACTTACCTAAAATGTCCCTAGATAAAATCCAAGGTAATGGTCAACTTTTGACAGACCCAAAACTAATTAAAAAAAGGTTTTAGAAGGAATAAGACTATAAATATTGTTATAAATGATTTGCTTAACAATGTAATGAAACAATTTGATCCTGGTTTTCCAGAAGTTTCTAAATCCGTCTTCAATCTAAAGAGTTCTTGTCGAACTACAAGTGAGGATGTCGTACTCTGTATTACATTTATAACAAAAAAATCTTCTTGATATTACTCTCTCGAGCAAAGAGGTAATTTTCCTGGAAATTAGGTACCTTTGTAACATTCTTGAGACATAAGTATGTTCTGAAGAATATAAGTAAGTACTTCAAATTTGCTCAAGTTGAAATAAGACTTATTTTAAGCATGTGTTTATTAAAAAACCTAGTATTAATATCTAAATAATAGAAAAAGATACAAAAGGAACCACGCTTACTAACAAATGAAGCACAAAATGGCTACCGCGTAAGGCAGGTAAATTCTGCCCCACTCATCAATCAGCTCTGCAGCTCCGTGAAAAGAACTACATATATGACAAGTTTTCAGAAAATTGGTGGCAGCTCTCGGAATACCCGCACTATATGTAGCACATCGATAATACTAATCTATCATTGGTCAAATTATTAAGGTCATTACGTCATTAGCTAATTTCGCAAGATATAAATAGCCACATTTCAATCAACCACACGAGCCTAAAGCGGGTTGGTGGATTACACATGACTTCGATAGATTCTAGGTACATGTTGGTTTCCTCACGAAGTTTTCCTTCACCGTTTAAGTTAACGGCATTATGCACATGACTTCGAAAAGACAGTGGTGCGTGTGGGATTTGAACCCGGGGTCTCCGGATCGGCAGGCGCCGTTCTCCCGACTAGACCAGCCGTAACTTTTTATATTATGAATGAATGAATGAATGAATGAATGAATGAAAACTCTTTATTGTTCACAACTTAAAATAACACATACAATATAGGAAAACAATAAAACTAGTGAAACAGCTGGCGGCCTTATCGCTGAAAGCGATTTCTTCCAGGCAACCTTGGGGTGGAGAAAATGATAAGGAATATAAAAAGCGTGGTGCGCAATAAAGACTATTACTACGAGATAAACGTACATTCTAATAGCATTACACACAAATACTTAAACTACTCAAAAACATAATACACTAATAGATACAACTAATCATAACATATACCTACATAAACATACACACTAATTGACAAGATGATAAATATAAGACAATTAACTTAAGAGAAATAAAGAACATGAATACAATATTTGACGTGATCACAGCAATCGAGCTAAATAAATAAATAGTAATACTAATGACAAGCCATTTCTAATACGCTAACATAGGTAATTTACATTCTCTTTGTACACTAAGAGATAGAGAAAAAAAAAAAAAAAAAAAAAACAATTACAAAGGTGGCAGCTTAGACAAATATAATTCTTTAACATGGTCTTTAAAGACAGGCAACGATTGCAATTTTCTAATATAGACTGGTAGCTCGTTCCACAATTTAACAGCCTGAAAAGCAAAGGATCTGCCATAAAAAGTTTCAGAACGTGCAGAAGGGGCCATTAGGGTCAAGTTGGTTTTCGATCTTAGTGGAAGAGAATGACAATCCTGTAGTAAAGTAAACCGCTCTTTAAGGTAACGCGGTGTGCAGGGGTTAAATAAAACGTTGTACAGAAGAGAAAGAATATGTGCATTACGACGCTGGCGAATCGGTAACCACTTGAGTTTAGCGCGAAATTGGGAAATGTGATCATATTTGCGTAAACCAAATATGAATCTAATGCAATAATTTTGAAGGCGCTCAAGTTTATTAAGCTGGTCCTCTCTCAGATCAAGAAAACAGACGTCAGCATAGTCCAAGATGGGAGGGGAGGGGAGCAGGAGAGACTGTGCGAGTGCAACTTTAGTGGCAGTGGGTAAAAAGTTTCGTAGACGCCTAAGTGAAGCACCTGATGCAAACATCTTCCTGCTAATGGACTTAATGTGGCTGTCCCAAGAAAGAGTTCGATCTAATGTTATACCAAGATTCCTAACTGTGTCACTGAATGGTATGCCGTTAAACATAATGTTGGGAATCGTAGACCATTCAATTCTGGAGACCCAGTATGAACTACCGACTATTATAGCCTGTGATTTTGCGGGATTGACATCCAGACCAAAAGACTTGCTCCATTTCTGAATAGAAAATAAATCGGAATTAGTTTTTGAAATGGCTAAAGCAAGATCGAGGAATGAAGCTTGTGTATAAATTTGTAGATCGTCTGCATAAAGGTGGTAGGAAGAAGTAATGTGTTTAGAAATAGTGTTAATGAAAATAGCGAAAAGAAGAGGAGATAAGACACCGCCTTGAGGGACACCAGCAGTTGTATTACACCAAGAAGAAAAGGTATCTTCTAGGCGAATCCGTTGCCGGCGTCCTTGTAGATAACTACGAAACCAATCGATTACCGGTGGAGATATGTTAAGTGAGCGTAGCACTGCTAGTAAAATGTCGAAATTGACGGCGTTGAAAGCATTACTGAAGTCTAACAGAGCTAGAACAGTAAGCTTACCGTCATCCATCCCCAAGCGAATATCATCGGTGACTTTAATAAGTGCAGACACAGTGCTATGCCCTGGGCGGAAACCGGACTGGAATGGATTGAAGAGGTCTTGTCTATTAAGAAATTCATTCAACTGTTTGTGGACAAGACGCTCAAGGATCTTGGAAAGGAAAGGCAGGATAGAAATAGGACGAAATTCAGAAAAGATTTAGGGTTTGACTTTTTAGGTAGTGGCAAAATTTGTGCGTCTTTCCAGATAGAAGGGAAAACACCACTTTGAGCTGAATTATTGAAAATGGAACACAGGGCGGGAAGGATTATATCAAGGATAGGCAATAACATGTTCCGACTTATATTGTCACCGCCTACCGCATTGGAAGAGATGGCCATGAAGCTCTTCTTAACATCACACTCGGTAAATCGATTAAATTCAAAAGAAGGAAATTGAGGTACAGGAATGGCAGATAGATTACTAATAGTAAAATTTTTTTCTGTATCAGACATAGCAGATACAGAAGTGAAATGTTGATTGAGAGCGTTAAGATCAGTAATGTTAGAAGTGAGATTAGATCGTGATTTGCCAATTCCCATAGACCTAAGGAATTTCCAGACTTTGGCTGGATTTTCATCCTCTACAGAAGCATGAATATGACGGCGTATTCATGCTTCTGTAGAGGATGAAAATCCATAAATATTAGTTTATTATCGGTTAAAAAGTAGGTATTCCAAGTATAAGAATGAATGGTTAATGATAGAGATAATTATGAGCGGGCTGTTGATGATGAAATTAATATATTATTTATAATATACCTACTTAAATAAAATAAATAAATAGAGTACCTACTTCATAAGAATAAATTCAGCGTGGTGATAGCTATGATAATTAAAAAGTCTTGTCTGTTAGATTATATAAATGTTCCTTGACTTGATTCTGAAACAAAGGCAATGATGGAATTAAAGATAATATGTGGATAGAATAAACGCGAAAGATTTGGCGTAAAAGGTTTCAAAACGTAGAGAGGGCGGTTTTAATGACACATTGATGGGCTTCGTGTGTCAGTGGGTAGTAACTCTGCCTGCAAAGCCAAGGTCGTGAGTTCGAGTCCCACCCAGTACAAATGTTTATGGGATGAATTCAAACATTTTTTTGTACAGTGTGAGTATTTCTATGTATGCTGTGTCTGGGTGTTTTTTTTTTTTAAATAAAGAGTGACGAGACGATCAGGACATGTGCCTGATGGTAATGATGATGTGTTTCTATGGATGCGTATGTATTTACAACTATATAAGTATTATATAAACTATCAGACCGCCATATTACAAGCTTTGCTTAGCAGACTGCGTATGAAGACTTTTCACAACTTTACCAGGTATTTAACTACCATACAGCAACCTATAGGTAAATAAATAAATAAATATTGGTGGACAATTCACAAACAACACTATCTGACCCCAAACTAAGCAAAGCTTGTGTGATGGCAGCCAGATAGCTGATATAACCGTTGTAATGTAAACATTACAACGGTTCTATTTGAGAACAATATTTTTAGAGAAATCAGAATGCGTCATTAAATGAATAGGTAAAAACATTGTTGATATTATAAATGCGAAAGTAAGTTTGTTTGTTACGCTTTGATACGAAAACAACTTATAACCGGTCATTATGAAACCTTGTACTTACACATATTTTTATAGGTACCTATTAGAAGTGACAGGCTACTTTTTATTCCGAGAAAATAACGGGACCAATTACTACGATCTATACCCTTTTTTTATAGGGTGCTAGTATAAAATAAATAAACCATCATACTTCCTATTACATATCTACAATAAACTAGCTGTACCCTGCCACGCTTCGCTATGGCACATTGTGATGCAAAAATTAGATAAAAACAATCCTTGGTGCGGATTAAATATCATTCTAAAATTTCAGCTCGATCGGTGCAGCACTTTTTCAGTTTTTGAAGCGTACACAAACCAACATAACGTTTTTGTCTAAAGAGATGTCAAAGTTTGGATGTTTGGATATTTGTTCACATATCACATATACATTTAATTTTATCCTAGGTATAATAGCGAGAACGGAAAGAACACGGGCAAAACCGCGGGGTGCTACAAGTTAAAATATATGTTGATGTATCACTCTAATGGGCAGGTATGTTGCTTGTCAAGGTCCCTATCTATCGAGCACTCTTTCATATTAAGTTACATATGAATTTTATAAATAGAAAAATATGCTAAAGCTTTTTTGCCTACGGTTATCTATGTGCCTTTCCAAATGTTAATAAGAAAATGTGGGCAGATCATAAAACTCAAGTGTCGTCAAAGTAATTGACCTTTTACGCCGCTCCTAGAGAGCTGGCTCTCAGACGCGCAGGATCATAAGTCTGGAAGTTATGATTTTTATACCACTTGTTGGAACTTTCCTGTTTATGTTTTATACTACAAAGGCGTTAGTGAATCTCCTTTCCATTCTAAATTCAAGCTTCTGTATTAGCTATAAGATGAATTATTGACTATCCCGTGCAATCAACTTCAGAAGACTCTCCGTAACAATGTGTGGTGATGAATATAAAGATTGATGTTAAACATGTACGACTTAAAGTTGCAACTTGTTTTTATAACGGACCTATGGTAATTGTACTTAGATGGTTTGCTGTTTACTAAACTTTAAAATAGTAACGTCTATATTTAATTTTAAAATATTTATTTAAATATTGGGGGGACGTTTCGCTCACAACACCATTATTGGACATTTATGAAACTAGATGGAGTGACGATATACGAAAGACAGCTGGTGACGATTGGAAACGTAAGACCGCGGATCGGGCTGAGGGATAGAGCTGCAAGTTCAGTTCAGTGAGAACATACAACCCAACCATAAACCAACGTCTAAACGATCTAGGACTTACCACCTTGCCCTTTTTTTATCGGAACGCTCGCAGCTCGAAAAAACGACATCATTTCATGGTTGATGTTCCAAAGACACGAACAAAAAGATTTGACTCTACTTTTGTGATAAGAACGTCAAGGCTATGGAATACGTTTCCTGAGTGGGTTTTTCCCGATGGTTGCAATCTTTGTGTATTCAAATCGAGAGTGAATCGGTTTTTTTTAACTTTTATAGGTTTACACTTGACCGCCATCTCGCCTGATGTTAAACGATGATGCGGTCTACGATGGAGCGTGTTTACCTACAAGAAACCGATTCACTCTCGATTTGAAAACACAAAGATTGTAACTATCGGGAAAACCCCCTCTCAGGCAACGTATTCCACAGCCTAGACGTTCTTATCACGAAAGTAGAGTCAAATCTCTTCGTTCGTGTCTTTGGAACACCAACCATGAAACGATGTCGCTTTTTCAAGCTACGAGCATTCCGATAAAAAAAAGGACAAGGTGGTATTAGATCGTACAAATCAGTTGCACACTCTCCGAAGTGTATCTGATAAAAAACCGATAAGCTAGCAATTTTCCGGCGATGTTCGAGACTTTGCAGTCTTTTTCGCACGATAATGTCATTGCCTATGAGCCTTTTGGCACGTCTCTCGATCGATTCCAGAGCCTCCAGCTGATACTTAGCCGATCCATCCCAAAGGTGCGAGCAGTACTCCATACAGGAGCGAATCTGTGCTTGGTATAACGTTAGCAACTGTTCAGACTTGAAGTACCTTCGCACCTTTGAGAGGACACCTAGTTTCTTGGCAGCTAATTTAACCTTAGATTCGATATACGACTTCTAGGTAAACACGTTCCATCGTAGACCGCATCGTCGTTTAACATCAGGCGAGATGGCGGTCAAGTGTGAACCTATAAAAGTTAAATAAAAAATACAATACTTCAATTAAATTTAACAATACTTAATTTACTTATTTATCTATCTATTCTAATGTTTGTGGATCAGTCGTCCCCGCCAATGTTGCGCCGTAACAAACCTTGGACTTAAGCCACCCGGAAAAATTAAATGCCTTTATCTCTTTCTGCAGTAATTTCGCTAAAATTTTGCCCGTCAAACCGGAGACAGTAATGTTCGTCCATTATTTTGTGCCTACTGGGGAGGCCGCGTAGACCGTGTCGTGATTTGGAAAATGCATTTGTTGTACTTAGTAAAAGTAAAAAAAAAATGTTTATCATATAAAACGGTCACGTAAATCATTTTAATCATTCAAGTTTCCGTGGATTGGGATTGTGTGTTTGTATGTAACAAGTACTCTGTTGCCGCTCGAAGACTACGCTGCTACGTTGCTAGGCCGCTACGTTGTTAGGCCGCTACGGTGTTAGGCTGCTACGTTGCTAGGCCGCTACGGTGTTAGGCTGCTACGTTGCTAGGCCACTACGGTGTTAGTCTGTTACGTTGCTAGGCTTATAAATTGTTAGGCCGCTACGTGGATAGGCCACTACGCCACCGCCACTCTAAAAATAACATATCGATGACGTGAACCCATACGTTTTTCTCCTAATAAAAATGACTGATCTAAAGATTTCACTTCAAAATAAGCCTCACCAAACCAACAAAATGTTATGTGTGTGAATGTAATCTTTATTTATCAGAATATATTAACACAAATGTACCTAATATGTAAATATTTCTTCAATCTCCCCTAAGTTATAGTGGAGCAAGGCACTATGTCGATCGATATCTTCCCAGTAGACCCTTTTACTTAATAAGCCATGAAGGATATCCGAACTGTGTCAAAGCGGCACTTACCATCAACCGCAAGTTATTGGCGTGTCTAATCTCTTCCTCAGACTATCAGCGTATGGTTTAATACTTTGAAGTTTAATATGTACTTATATATTACACGTAAATTTTTAACCTACTTCAAAAATGGAGGAGGTTTTCAAATCTCTTGCATGTTTTTTTGTATGTACCTATGTATGTTATGCGTTAGCGCCACCAATTGGAAATACAATTTAAAGGTTCTTTTTTTATTAAATCATAGTTCCAAGGGGGTTTCATATAAATGTTATCGAAATCGTTGCTATGGTTTCTGAAAAAGGAACAAAAAAAACCAAAATGTACTTTCATTTATTTAGATGACTTATTAAATTTGATATGGTGTCTGAATTTAATTTCGGGCTCAGAAAAAACATAAACCGACTTCAATACAAAATTAAAAGTCACTCGATCAAATTGAATAAGTCATCTAGATAAATTTCGGAGAAAATAAATTATATCTCATTAAGGGTTCTCGTGGCACACCTAATAAAAATAATTATTTACGTGGATCGATTTCTTAACAACTTATCGTGAATAATTGGAAAGTTGGAGATGACGCCGCAGATCTCAGCTAGTATATTATTGAGAGCTTGTAGCGGAAGATATTTTTGATACAATATTATATTCTATGGAGTAGGTTTATTATTGTTTTCCAAGTTTTGGAAGTAGTTTTGGAAGTAAATGGTTATCATTACATAAATAGATTAGAAATAAATGTTTCTTACAACTGACACTATTTTGGGCTCCATTGCGCCAGGAACAGCGCAGGGCGGGTTATGTGCAATCATAAAATGTAAATATTATCGTTTTTATTTTTTAAGCTACGGCTGTTCTCCCGCCTAGACAGTCGAATCAGGAGAACGGCGACTCGGGCCGATCCAAAAACCCCAGGTTCAACACCATGCGCACCGCTGTCTTTTCGAAGTCATGTGTGTTAAGGGCGTGTGGGCCGTAATTTTGAATTTTTAAAACCACTTTAAGACCTTTAAAATAGTGTATTAAACTCTGAAAAAAATATATGTATTAGTTAAGGATCTAATTTAGTGCAATTCGCAGTCAATAACACGATTTAATGAATTTTACTTGATAGAAAAAAATACCAAAGTTACCCCTTTTCAAAAAGGTTTTTCAAGTTTATGACTAAACTAATGAATTTCTTTACAAAATTTTTGTACTCAACAAAAGCCACTAAAAAGTTATAGATGCATTTGCAGAGTTTGACTTGATAAAAAGTATCAGTTATTCACTATGTTTTAATATCTACCATATATATAGCGCGCCGTTCGGCAGGCCTGATCAGTCGCGTTTCGGCGCTCACGGACGACGGGCCTGTGCTTGATTTTGCAATTTTGACAAACAATAAATTTTAAATATTACGATCATAGTGCCACAGTATAACATCACAATATCAGTAGGTATTACTAGTGAAGCACGCTATGATCTTGATTTTTGATACCGTTTTCATTGGAATTGCAAATAGACGCTGATACTAATTAGTACGATGTTTACTTTATGTTGTAGACCAATAGGGGAGTCTCAAAAAAACTGACGTCGATCACATCACTAAAAAATTCAATGCGGAGGCAATGGAAAATAGATAAGTATCGGTAAAATATTCGTCCGTCAAATCTGAGATCCCTGCGTAAATCCCCTAATATTCATGATCATTATCATCATTGCAAGTTAGGTATCATAAATGATACCTAACTTGCATTTATATGCCATTTAGGTAAATTCTTTGGTAGTAAGGTACTTAGTACTTGGAAGAAAAGTCCTCACATACAGATTTTACCACTTTGGAAGAGACTCTTACGCAAACTATTCGGTTTAGAAAAAAAAATGTTAGGAACTTCAATACAATTTTTGAACACCTATCCAATAGATACACGTATGGTTTTGATAGATTTTTTTTTATTTCTTTTCCAAGTTTGTGACACCACCAAAATTTATTGTTTTTTTCTTTTTTTGTATGAAAAAACCAAGTTTTAATAATAGTATACTTCTTATAGTTTCGGAGAAAAAATGGCTGTCACATACGGATGGACCGACATGACGTACATTTTAAAATTTGTCTACGAATCCCTAAAAACCCAACTTCGTTCATTTAAAACTTATTTAAAATGAAATTTAGACACTCGACCAAATTTGATAAGAAGCCTTTTAGGCAGTAAAATTACTCGTAGAATTTAACTCTGTACTAAATTTCCGATTCGTATTTTTAATATAAGGTTTAGAATCATTTCCTGATCATAAAATTACAAAATAATAACAAATCCAGGTGGAGCTTCAAGCGCCAGGTCGAATAAACGTTTTTGGCCGATATTCCGAAAAAGTTATAAAGCCTATTATTATTGTAGAAAATAAAATTTCCCATCTTTTGTTGCCAGTAAACTTTTTTTTCGAACTTACCGATTACGATTTATTATGTCCAATTTAATGATAACAATGTAAAAAAATAAGATGTGAGCCAGTAGCATAAACATGTCTCTTTTTTTATGTTTGTAAAACTTTTATTTCCACATATCTTCCAAACGGCTGGATGGATTTTGGAAACTAAAATATTCTAAGACTAGTCTCATTCGCCAAAGTGTCCTTAGATAGTAGATAATATTTTTTTACGTGTAGTTTTTTTTGTAGTCGGGGTTTTTAAATTAAAGTTATTCTATCATATTGCTCGTTGCTCGAATAAACAGCACCGTTCATCATCATGATTGAAGAGTTGAACGAAGAGTTTGGTCTCCACTCTTGTTATAAGAACAACTAAGCTGTGAAACGCATTGCCAGAGTGGGTTTTTGTCGAAGGTTCGAACCTTGGGGTTACGAGGTACACTGTGTTTGTTTCTATTAGAGAAGCAAGTTCCATCGTAGACCACATCATTTTCATCCACTATTATCGGCATCATCGCAACCGTATCATTAAATGGGTTATAAATCGTAAACGGTAAGTTTTACAAAAAAAGTTTACTAGCAACAAAAGATGCAAAATGTTATTTTCTACAATTATTGTCAAAATATATAGTTTCCAAAATATCGGCTAAAACAGTTTTTTTTTCAATTGGCGTTTGAAGCTCTACCTGGATCTGTGATCATCATCATCTTTATCATTTTGTATTTTTATGCTCAGTAAGTGATCTTTACCTCATAGAAAAAATTGGATTAGAAATTTAGTGCAAAGTTGACCAAAAAACCTTCTATTTTTACTGGCCTTTCATTACGTTTCAGCACATTTTTTTAAATTTTTGACGAACTTGTGAATTATTAGGAAACATTTTAAAAAGATGCATGAAATTGGAAAAGCCGTTCGCAACTTATAATGTGACCAAAAAAGAAAAGGTTGAGTTTTGTATACCTACGAGTATAGATAAATTTAATATTACTTCGTTTATACAGCAACAAAACTCTTATCATAAAAACAAACATAAACAAACAAACATAAACAAATCTTGAACAAAAAATGAGTTTAAATTACATAGTCCAATATTTTAATGTTATTTCTTTCTGCACTGTGGCATCGATTCCGCGGTCGGTGACGGTCGCGAGAACAAGACAGCGTTAAATGCCTACTTTGACAGAAATACCTGGCCTTAATTGTGTGAATTATAATGGCGAAGGAAAACATGAATGACATCGTGAGGAAACCGACATGTTCCTAAAAACTTTCGAAGTCATGCGTAATCAGCCAACCCGCACTAGGCCAGCGTGGTGAATTATGGGCTTGACTCTCTCCTTGCGAGAGAAGGCTCCGAGTCCCAGCAGTGGGAACATATAATGTGCTGTTTATGTGTTTTCTTTTTTGTTTTATGTTCAATTTCAATTAATAATTAAAAATACTATGAAAACGTAAGTTGTTATAATCCAATTATGTATCCGCTCCGGCTTGTACTTGGCACAAAGATTGTCCATAGCTATTCAGCGTGGTAATGCTGCCAGTGTAATGGGCACCTTTGTGCCAGGTACCTTTAGGGGTGGGTTATGTGAGTGATGAATTTATGGTGTTATTTTTAATTGTGTGATTCAGTATCTTTTATCTTTATTGCTAGAGAATTGGTACCGCCAGCAGAAAAAATGTGTGAGATGGGGTAATGAGTATTCTGTACCGTTGCAACTCAAATGTGGCGTGAGACAAGGCGGGAGTATGTCCCCACCCCTTTTTAATTTGTATATGGACAAATTATCTGAACAGCTCACACAAACCGGAATCGGATGCTCCATCAATGGCACTGTGACTAATCATATATCCTATGCGGATGATATGGTCCTGCTAGCGCCATCTATGTCTGCGATGCGGAAGCTCCTGGCACTGTGTGAGAAGTACGCCGAAGATCACAACATGCAATATAATCCGGACAAGTCAGTCTACATGATTTTTAAAGCCCGAAATTATAATGAAAATTTACCCCCGCTGATTCTCGCCGATACCAAACTGGAACGAGTACATGAGGTCAAGTACCTCGGCCATGTTATAACTGAGGAATTGTCAGACCACGCCGATATGGAGCGACAGAGGAGGGCTATAGCGGTGCGCAGTAACATGCTGTCGAGGCGATTCGCTTGCTGCAGCGACTCCGTAAAATCTCAGCTATTTATCAGCTTCTGTACCAGCGTGTACACGGTGGAGCTGTGGACTAACTACACGAAGGCTGTCATGAGCGAGGTGCGCGTGCAGTACAACGACGCGTGGCGCGCGATGTTCCGGCTGCCGCGGTGGAGCAGCGCCAGCGGCATGTTCGCGGCGGGCCGCGCGCCCGGCTGGCCGGCGCTGCTGCGGAGCCGCGCGGCCGACGCGCGCGCCGCGCTGCACCGCTCCGACAACTCGCTGGTGGTAGCCGTCAGGGACTGGGTGAATAGTCCACTCCATAAAACGTGGAGGGCATATCATAAGCCCATATCATAATTTATTCATCTTTATTCTATTATTATTATTGCATTGCTAATTTATTTATTTATGTTTATTCTATTATTAATATTGAATTGCTAATTTATTTATTTATGCTAATTTTGAATTTTGATTAATGGATGTAAATCTGGAAATAAACTATTTCATTTCATTTCATTTTTCATTTCATTTATTTAAACTTTGTCAATTTATTATGATAAAAATTTTTATTATGTAAAATAATTTCTACAGATCGTACGCTTTCGGGTAATGCCTTCTTCGAACAGATATTGGAATTCATTACGTTCCATTCAAGTTGGTTTTGTCTTGCGGTTTATATTGAAGTTGTTTTTAACAAAATATTGGCAGTCGTTAGGGACTACCGAAAAAAGGGAAAACTTATACCAGGCCACTCAAAAAGTTTTGCGCAAAAAAGTTTGTATGTATAAGACACTGGCCACTTGTAATTATTTTGAAAACTTCGATTATTTAAAAGTAAAAATACCTCTGTTCTATTTTCAAATTTCTCTTCGCATTTTTTGAGAACCAATTAAAATTTTCTTGTCTTAATAAACGATGAATTCAAACATCACACAAACATTTGCACTGGGTGGGATCGAACCCACGACCCACGGCTTCGCAGGCAGACTTACTACCTACTACTTATTTGTACTGTGCCTGAGTGCTTTCTATGTATAATAAGTTATATGTAACTATGTTAACTATGTTAACATGTAAGTATTATATCAGCTATCTGGCTTCCATAGTACAACAAGATATACTGCGTTGCAGGCGCAGTGAGCAGACGTGTCCAAGTATTTCCCTAAATTAAATTAAACACGCGTGGACGCGAATTACAGTGATATTTACCTTACATTGTTGTACAACCTCATCTACAAAAAAATAACGTTTCAACCTATTATTAAGTGCCACCCGAGTGAATGAAACACAGTGAGCGGCGAAATTCCGAACACCGCACTCAACTAAAGGTGCGTACATACCGAGTATTCTGCGAAGTAATAAGTTGAACCAGAAGTAAACATGAGTGTTTCTCACTCTCCAAAAAAGTTATCTACAAATTCGATATCGTCCGGTAGTGGCAGCAGCTCACAACCAGATCTGTCTAAAATTACTTTGGATTCGGAAACGTTCAAAAGTAACATTTCTACACGAAAAAGAAAAGAACCTGAAAACGAATTTGCTCATCAATTTAATACTTTCAAGAAAGAAATTTTGGATCTACTCAAGGAGTCAAATAAACAAAACAATGTTAACATAAGTATCATCAGTCAAAACACGTCTACTATTAAAGAACAATTAAATGACATAAAATTAACTACTGAGTATCTAATAACAGAAAACAATAATCTAAAATCGGAAGTGACAACATTAAAAGGAGTTGTGGTTTTAAACGAAGAAAAATCAGTAAGCTACAGGATGAAATTACTCAATTAAAATCACAGCCCACACTGATGTCACAGCCACTTTCTTCAGCTGCGTACGATGACATGGTCATAGAATTACAAGAACGTTCAGAACGAAGTAAAAATATTATTGTCGTTGGTATTCCTGAAAACATCTGGAAAGCTCTGATGCCAGACAAGAAGCAGATAGTAAGGAACTTTCTAAAATCATAACATCAATTTATCCAGACTATCCGAAAGAAAAAGAGTTCTACGGCTTGGCAAATACGATGGTAAGAAAACGCGACCTTTAAAAGTATTTTTGCCAGTGAAGACACCGCAAAAACAATACTGCGAAATCAATCAAGCATGAAATCAAATGGGATTCGAATCTATTCTGACCAAACGCCCCAGCAACAGAAGCATATCATGAACCTCAAACTTGAATTAAAAAGACGGCAAGATAGCGGAGAAAACGATTTGACAATCAAATATATTAAAGGAGTTCCAAAAATAATTAAAAAGGAGACAAAAAACTAGAAAAGGAAACATATCGAAGGAACAGAATAAAAACATATAACCTATCAAGTAACACACAATTATGATAATATAACTACAACTTCAAAGACCTTAAAAATTTTTTGTATGCAAACGCTCGCAGTTTGGTGAAAAGGGCAAACATGATGAACTAAGATGTATTGTGGAAACCTTTAAAAAAACTTTGGATGTTATAGTTATTACAGAAACATGGATCAAGAACGAAAATGATGCTAAGAGACTTCACCTACCAAATTATAATCATTACTATAACTACAGAACAACATCGCTGGGAGGTGGTGTCTCAATATACGTGCACAACAATTTGAAGCATGAATATATCGAAGAACACTTGGAAGATTTCAACCATTTTCTATGGATTCATCTGAAAAATCTTTCTTTGGATATTGGAGTTGTATATAAACAGCCCTCATCAAATGTTAAGAAGTTTTACACAATTTTGGTAACCAAGTATCAAACAAAAACGGTGTATAATTTTTGGGGATATGAATTTAAATTTACTTAGTAAAGAAACCACAATAAAGGATTACAAGATGGTGTTAAAGGAGAATGATTTGAGAATATTAAATAAGATTGACAAGGAACACTGTACACGTATAACTGAAACTACTGCGACAATACTTGATCACGTTAGTACTTCCTTAAAAGATAACACTTTTCATATGGCCTTTATTGAAACGTCTTTCTCTGATCATAGACAGATATACCTAGAAGTGAAACGAGTTCAACGAGAATCAGTAAAACTAATGTCGTACGAAGCAGTGAATTACAAAAACCTATATGAAACCTTTAAAGAATCCACTGTGACTAACATGCAAACTGAATATACAATACTCGAAACTGCTCTATTGAAAGCAATCTCGCAAAACAAGATTACAAAATGAAATTTCAAAATCCCCGGAAAGATTGGATCAACAAGAACCTACTTGATTTGATTAATCGAAGAAATATGCTGTGGCATAATCTGAAGAAATCGCATGAAGATGATAACTTGAGGCAAACATTTTGAAACAGAAAAATAACGTTCACGCCACTATACAGAAAACTAAAAATCAGTACTATTATAATGCTTTTAATAACTGCAGTAAAACCCGTTGAAAATGTGGCAACTGATAAGTAATTTGGCTAATAACAAATCAAAAACCAATCAACACCTATAAAACTAAATACACCTAGTGGCCAGGTCTCAGACAAAAAACAAATATGTGAATGTTTCAACTCTTTTTTCTCTAACATAGGTGCGGAACTTGCTGATCAAATACCAAAAGAGTATCATTTAACTACACAAACTCCAGTTGTCGATTCCCAATGCAATGACCATTTTCTTACTGATTTAAAACCGGCGACTGCTGACGAGATAGCCAAAATTATCGATAACTTAGATTCAAACACTAGCGCTGGCATAGACGGTATTACTACAAAAATGATTAAATGTGTCAAAGAGCTATTCATTGAAAATTTAACAAAATGCATAAATAAATGTTTGGCTGCAGGTCAATTTCAGATTCTCTAAAAGTAGCCAAAGTGACTCCTGTTTATAAATCCGGTAATAAAACGGATCCTGGGAACTATCGGCCGATATCTGTGTTACCTATACTTTCAAAAGTTTTCGAAAAAATTCTACATAATAGGCTTTTGAATATTTGGAATCCAAAATTTTTATATAAAAAGCAATACGGCTTTCGGCCAAAATCAAGTACTGTAGCAGCTGCCGTAGATCTAGTAACGTCAATAAAACTGAATATAGACAAAAAACTGATAAATTTAGGAATTTTATCGATTTAAAAAGCTTTCGACACAGTTAGCCACAAAAGCTCTTGTCAAAATTAAAATCTATCGGACTAACTGGGTTCGCCTACAAAATTTTTGAGTCATACTTATTGAACCGTTATCAGATCACTAAAATAGATGGAACCGAGAGTATACCTCAGTTAATTACATACGGAGTTCCACAAGGTTCTATTCTTGGTCCTCTGCTTTTCTTGGTCTATATCAATGATATTCACAAAATTGGACTTAAGGGGGATATTACTTTATACGCAGATGACACCAGTTTATTCTATTCCGGAAATTCTATCAATCAAATCATTATAAATGCACAGCGAGACTTGAATCTGCTTGCCACTTGGCTATTATCAAATTTGCTAACTATTAACACTTCCAAGACAAATTACATAATATTCTGTACGAAAAATAAAAAAATCGGCCCCTTTAACCAGTTAACAATTCACGGTAAAACAATAAATGAAATTAGTCAAGAAAAGTATCTGGGTTTAATTCTTGATAAGCAGTTAACGTGGAGACCACATTTGGAACATGTTAGAAGTAAACTTACGTCTCTAACAGGTGCTCTTCGAAGTATGGGTTGATGTCTACCTAATCGAGTACGGTACATAATATATAACTCTATGGTAAAACCTCATTTAGATTACTTAATCGAGGTTTGGGGAACGGCAGCTAAAACGAATCTGGAAATTTTGCAAATAGCCCAAAATAAAATCATCAAATCTCTATTTCAGTACGATTACCTTACACCTACCACCAAAATTTATCAGGAAACTAAACTTATGAATATACCCCAAATATACAAATACAATACATGTATTCTTATTAGAAAAATTTTGACGAAGGATATACATACACAATTAACGTTTACAAAGAAAATGGACGTCCAAAAAGTTTTAACGAGACGAGCGAATAACTTATGTTTGGCCAAAAATTCTTGAACAAACTATGGAATCAAAAATATAAAGTTTGAAGGAGCTTACCTGTACAATAAATTACCGAGAGATATCAAACTAGCTAAATCATTTCCTACCTTTAAAAAATTACTAAAACTACACGTGTTAAAAGATACTTCGTATGTATAAACTATGTAATAAAAAATGTATATATTTATAATAAAATAAAATAATAAAAATAAATACTTTCAGGAAATTATAAGACTCATAAAAATAGTACCTAACATTAATAATAACTTAACATAACTTTGAAGTCTTCGGTATAAGATGTGATTTATAATACATATATGTATAAAATATATAAAACAAATTAAGTAAAAGTGTACCAGGGCCATTGTTGTTACATGTTAAAAAAAAAAAAAACATACTAAAATCATAAATATTTAATTTTAATGTCTGCAATAGAAAACAGTGTGCCACGGGCTTTATATCGCAGCTCATTGTTGTCAGTTATAAACCGGTCCAAGTCGGCCGGTAACAGCAGTGAATAGTAAAACTACCCTACATTATAGAAATAAATAAAAATTAAACAGTCTGATTTTTCAAGTGCTTTTGTTAGTGATGGTTGTGAAGTAATTTCGATGTTTTTGTAGTTGATATGTAATAAGTGTTTGTTTGTGTGTTTTTTTCATTTTTATATTTGTCTGCACGCTGCGTTTTGAAGCAATGTATAATAATATGTATATGAGTGTGTAATCTCAGTAAGTGAATTTTTGTAAATTCTTTTGAGATTAATAAATATTCTTAAACCAGAACTATGTTAACATGTAAGTATTATATCAGCTATCTGGCTTCCATAGTACAACAAGCTTTGCTTAGTTTGGGGTCAGATGGTGTTAATAATAATAATAATATAATTCTTTATTACATCCACAATTTTTTATAATAAAACTTAACACTAAAGATAAATGACAATAAATTATATGCAGAGCAAAGTGACCTTATCGCTTAAAGCGATTTCTTCCAGGCAACCTATGAATGGATACGTAAATTATAGAATTCTTGTACTGTAGGTGATGTAATACAGTATAAATATCTAAATATAAGTGTATAATAAAAAACAGTTCAATACAGATTAGGTAATCATTTAGATAAATACATTAATAATATTCGATAAACGTACATATACTGACTTACATGAATACATAAATACATACATATACAAGCTATATAAACAAATACAAATTAAATACATACATTAATTTATCAATAAAATATACATAAATCAATATAATAAACGTACCAATTAAGAAGAGGAAATATAATGCTGGTAAACAAGATTTTTGAAAATGGCAAGGGACTTAGCTTGTCTTACAGCGAGAGGAAGATCATTCCACAGCAACACAGCCTTTTCCGTGAATGATTTAGAAAACAAAAGGTTTGCATGAGTAGAAGTAGGAAACTTAAGCTTAAGAAGGCGAGTGGAGCGGAGAGGACGGGAGTTAGGCTCAATAAAATGAAACCGCTCCTTAAGATATAACGGAGTGGTGGGGTTAAATAAAATTTTGTAAAGGAGGAAGAGGATGTGAGCGTTACGACGAAAACGGATAGATAACCATTTGAGCTTTTGTCGAAATTCAGAAACATGGTCATATTTACATAGGCCAAATATGAACCGTGAAAGTTTTGCAAACGTTCAAGCTTGTCTAACTGGTCTTCGGTTAAATCCAGATAGCAAACGTCGGCGTAATCCAACATAGGGAAAAGAAGAAACTGTACAAGCGCAGTTTCGGTAGTGATGGGGAGAAAATTTCGAAGTCTTCTCAAAGAAGCCGCTGAGGCAAATATCTTGCGACTTACCTCTGCCAGTTGAGGACCCCAAGAAAAATTTCTGTGCATGAGAATACCCAAGTTTTTTACAACATCACTGATTTTGATGGGAAAATCGTCAAAAATCACTTGGTGAAGGTGTAGCCAATCAATTTTAGAAATCATTCGTGAGCTGCCAATGACAATTGTTTGCGTTTTCTTTGGGTTCACTGTGACGCCAAATGACCTGCTCCAAACAAGTATGCTATTTAAATCTTTGTTGGTGTCATTGGTTTTGTGTGTGAAATGTCCACCAATGTTTATTATACAAATTTTGAGGCGATGTTCAAGACTCTGAACATAAAAATTATAAAGGTATAAAAAACGAAAACGAAAAAACTGCTGTAACGTGTATTCGTGACACGAACTCGCAAGATTTCACTCAACCAAAAAACGTGTTGGGTTAGAAATACCAGTTAACTGTTATTACATTCGTTTAAAAACCAACATAGATAACTTGTAAATCTGCAATTGGAAATTACTCGCTCACTATTGTGAGGGAGAGCATGACTACATAATATTATGTAGTTTAGCTAAATACAAGTGCGGGCAAGTCCGAGTTCGACTCGACCATGAAGGGTTCCGTAGAAGCACGGCTATAGAAAAACACGGCGAGGCTTTAGCTGTGTCTCTTGAAATCTCTAAGGCCTTCGATAGGGTTTGACACGAGGGCCTTATTGCTAAGCTTCCAGCATACGGACTGCCTACCAGTCTATGTACACGGATTGCGGACTTCCTGAGGGAACGATCGATCCGAGTAGTCGTCGATTACTGTTCGTCCGACTCAATGGTAATTAATGCCGGTGTACCTCAGGGGTCAGTACTTTCTGCAACTTTATTTCTGCTACACATAAACGATCTACTTGAGCCTGGTATCTTTGGGTATGCAGACGACAGCACAGTTGTCGTCTGATATCATATATATCCAATGCAAGAACTAGCGAGAAGGAAATCGAAGCGTTGAGAAAGGACATGGTCGAGCGGAAGGATAAGATTCTCACCGATGTAGTAAAATGGGGTGATGAGAATCGGGCGCAATTCAACGCTAATAAAACTCTGGCATGTCTTTTCTCCGCAAAAAAATGTCCTTTCACACTATCTCCAACTTTCCGAAACGTGCCTGTACAATTGGCAGACCGCTTGGACCTTCTAGGACTGACCCTTAGCCCGACTCTAAATTACGGTAGCTACCTGGAGTCAAAATCCAAATTAGCTGGAAAAAAGCTTGGTGTTCTCAATAAGGTACAGCAGTATTTCACACCGAATCAACTACTAGCTCTATATCAAGCTCGGACCCGCGTCCCGAGTGTGTTCCGTTAGTGCCGATCGGTTAGCTGGGCTTCCCTCACGGGTTCCACCTGGCTAGGCCTGAATCGCCGCGGAACGTATACACTCGGACGCACAGCCGCCGACCAACCACAGCGAGGTGCGAGCAAGACAGCACGAGTAGGCTGCGATTGGTCGAGAGACCCGTCGGCAGCCGCTGACTACTACGGCAACCTCCAACTCGCTGGCAGAATGCCGCGGCGTTGGAAGGGAACCAAGATGATCCCGCAGCCGGCGTCTGCCGTTGCGAAAATACTGTCTGGCGGCTACGTAGATCCTCCTCCATCGTGGCCGACTAATCACGATCACCCGGTGTATCGTCAGATTAAGTTCGTGCAATGCGACCCAGATATGCCAGTTAGGGTGGTAACCCCGACCGGGTTGCACACCCTACCTCATCCATTCCACCCATCATACGTGCCACATCCCGTATGGAGGGAGTACCTGGGACTGGAACCCTTAACGCATGTACGCACGCGACTGACTCCGAACCGGACAGCGGCGAGCTACAGCCGTCGCAACCTCACTCCCAGCCTCAACTTCAACCAAGCCCACAAAGCCAACATCATCATCAGCAACCTCATTCTCAGCCCCAGCCGATCCCGGCAGCGGAGGCAGAGTCATCGTCGAAAGCTGCGATAATGACACCAATCGCCAGGCCGACATCGCCCGCCAGGCTGGCGACTCCCGCGGACACAACAAACTCCGCCGATCTACATACTGGGCCAGCATGGCCCACTCAAACGCCTGCATGTGAGGCGCCGAAGACGACGTTAGTCATACCGGTGACTCACACGAACAATGTCAACCCCGCCGGGCCGGCGGAATCTATTGAAGCGCCAGCATGGCCCAGGACTACGCCTGTACTGACGGCGTCGGTTGGACAAATGGCGAGCGGCGACGAAGACACAAACATCTCACCTCCGCCGTCGCCAACACCGTCTGCAACGCCGTCGTACGCGGAGATGGTGTCCTCCCCCGCCTCGAGGGGGGCATCGCCGTCTCCCCCGCCCCTGCCCCCGCAGCCCCCCGCGCACCCTGCCGGGACGAAGGCCGGCGGCAGACTCCCGCCGATAACTGTGGACCGCCTGGACAACTGGGAGGCCCACATAGGAGAATTACAAAAAATCCTGGGCTATGCGCCTAATGTAAGGCCCTTCCTGAAGGGCCTCCGATTCCGCCCGAAGAGCGATGAAGAGTTCCGGGCGGTTCAGCACTATCTGGCCGAGGAGCGAGCAAGGAACCCGAATGTCGAGTTTTATTCCTACGCCCTCGACCAGGAGAAGCCTATAAAAGTGGCCCTGAGGGGGCTACCTGACAACACAGAGCCGGACCAAGTTCTCGGAGCCCTAAAGAAGTTGGGATTCCCAGCTACGTATTTTCGGCCTCTACCTAAGAGGCCCAATGCAAGAAGAAGAATATTCCACGTGCAGTTGGACCCGATGCCGAGGGAGCAGCTTGGCGCCTTGTACCTACTGCATCACGGAGCTCCTCTACATGCCCGGTGTGACTATCGAGGCATGGAGGGGCCGCACTATCGTGCCACAGTGCCATAGGTGCCAGCACTTCGGCCACGCGTCCGCCAACTGCCACCGCGGGCCACGATGTGTAAAGTGTGGTCCGCCACACTCACGCCGGCGCGAACTGCCCCCGCGCCGAAGATGCCCCCTTGTGCTGTGCCAACTGCCGAGGGCCCCACGCAGCCAACAGTCACTGGTGCCGCGTCTTCAGAGAGGAGGCGCGCCGCAGGAAAATTCCCATTCCTGGCGAGCGCCCTCCTCTCCTGTCTGTGACGCAGGCGCCGGCGACGAAGAAGACGTCGAACCTCCTCCCGCTTAAGCGGGAAAACGCACCCCCGCGCACGCGGGCAGTCGCCGCGCCGCCCCTAGATGGGGCCTGGCGCACGGTCGGCACCCCCTTCCCCTCACCTCCGGCTGAGCCCGCGCCCCAGGCCAACCCTATCGGCCAAGGGAGTCGCGGGCGCAGACGGAGAAAAAAGAAGGCGCCTCAACCTCCAAGGCCTACCCTGCCCTCGGCACCAACCTCCGTGACCATCCCACGGGGTCCAGAATTTGCCCACCCGAAGGACCCGCGCACCGCAGCGCGCGAAGCGCGCGAGAGTCGCAAACAACAAACACAGGTTGAGGAGGGGCGCGAACCCGCCCCCGCCCTCCCTGTGCCTCACCCGCACCTGCCACGGGCCCCCCGACCGCACCTGACTCCCAAAGTTCGTCTCGAACTGGGACCCGGGACGCGGGGGTGACCCCCACCGCCTCAAAGCGCCGAACCGGCGCCTAAGCGCGAACCGAGCGCGGCACGCTCAGAGCCGCGGCCGGCGAACTCGCCGCCGCCGCCGCTAACACCGCCACCGGGGTTCGGCCCTAACATCGAAGGGCCGCTCTTCACCCCCCGCTTCCCCCGCCCTCCGGCGGGTTCAACCACAGCCGACTTACTCGGGACTCCCACCTACATCATTTGGGAGTCCCTGAGAGTCGCCTGTGAAGCCGTCGCGTCCGGGACGCACCCGGAGCTCGCGGCGGCGCGCGCTATGTCCGCCGTCCTACAGAAACTGAATGGATAGCGGACACACACCCAGAATACTCACCGAAACCTACAGCCCCGACGCGCGCATGCGTGCGAAAGGGCCGAAGAGGCCTGTCCTGAGAGAGGTCGGGCGGGCCCGATAATTCCCGGGGACCAGTGCGTCCCCGAGTCCATCCCCGGTAGTGAGGTTCGCCTCGAGGCCGGCCCCTGACTTCCCTCCCTAGGAGGAGGACGAAAAAGAACAAGAAGTATATCAAGCTCAAGTTCGTTCTTGTGTGGAATACTGCTGCCACCTATGGGATGGATCGGCAAAGTACAAGCTCGATGCTCTTGACTCGGTTGAACGGCGCGCTGTAAGGCTAATCGGCGATAGAGACTTAGTAGCTAAAAAACTGCTAAGCCTAGAACATCGTCGAAAAGTGGCTAGTCTGACAGTGTTTTACAGGATACATTTTGGAGAGTGTGCAGCGGAGTTGCACGACCTGATTGCACGAGCGGATTGCCTTCCCCTTTCCAATTCAGGACAAGTCGTAAGTCGGCTCACTACCACCCATACACTGTGGATATTCCCAAAATCCGTACTAAACGGTTCGAATCCACTTTTCTCGTACGTACAGCTTTGGAGTGGAATAAGTTGCCGGCCTCCTTGTTCCCTGAGAGATACAATCTAGAACTTTTCAAGGTCAGAGTGAATAGGTACCTTCTAGGTCAACGTGCGTCATCTTCGACCACACCGTCGCTTACCATCAGGCGAGTTGGTGGTCAAACGCGGACCTATATGTGATAAAAAAACAAGCAACTTTTTGGTGGATGTGTGGTAATGTACATCATATATTATTTATTTGTTTTAGTTTTATCATTATCTTATTTTATTATTTTGGGAGTGTCTCTCGCGAAAAAACATAGAACCTCGCCAATATCAATATTGAAGACCTATACACAGGTTCCTCACATGTACGGGTTTGATGAAAAATATTTTTTTGTTTCAGTTCCAAGTATGGGTAACCCCCAAAATTGTATTATTTTTTTTCTTCTATTTTTAACCGACTTCCAAAAAAGGAGGAGGTTATCAATTCACCCCCTATGTTTTTTTTTTTTTTTTTTTTGCTTATGTTACCTGATTTCTCGAGAACCTCTGAACCGATTTTAAAATTTCTTTTTGTGTTCGGATGGGTATGCTTCCCGAATGGTCCCATATAAATCTTTTTTGAAATCGGTCAAGTAGTTTTTGAAATATGAACCAAAAACTGAAAAATTGCGTATCTGGATGACGTTGTAGATTTCACAAAAGTTATGAATTTCGACCCTGTCAATACAAAATTGTGTAAATGCTTTAATAAAAACTTGTTTTTAACCCCCGACCAAAAAAAGGGGTGTTATAAGTGACGTCGATGTCTGTCTGTGTGTCTGTCTATCTGCTGTGGCACCGTAGTAGAACTCAAACAGATGGGCCGATTTCGATGCGGTTTCTTTTATTTCAAGGTTAATACCATAGCAGATGTTCTTAGCTATATCTGGTTAATGTCGATTCAAGATGGCCGCCTCCACAAAATGGCGGACAAAATATTTCACAATATTTACCTCAATTTGGGTATCAAATGAAAGGGCTTGACTAGTAGAGTACTATGTACCATAACAAATTTCAAATCCAAAATGGCCACCACGACAAAATGGCGAATTATATTATATTTTTCATTACTACCTCAATTTGGGTATCAAACGTAAGAGCTTGACTAGTAGAATACTTTTCACTATGAAAAAAATTCAAATCCAAGATGGCCGCTTCCACAAAATGCCGAAATACATTTCTTTTTTCACAACTCCCTTTATATGGGTATCAAATGAAAGGGCTTGACTAGTAGAATGTTGTACAGATAACAAATCCAAGGTAGTCGGGGTTTAATCAAAATTTTTAATTTTGTTATTGTGCACTAAAATTAGTAAAATAAACAATTTTCGTACAAAAAATTAAACCGACTTCAAAACCACAAATAGGCACTCAAAAGCGAAAAATAAACTAAAATCATTATTATAAGCGCTACTCACTCATCTATTTGAAGTCGGTGCCAGCTAAATCTAACAGGTATAGGATAGATACTACTACTACTTACCTGTGCCTACATAGCATCAATCTACTAACTTTTTGACCTGACTGGCACCGACTTCAAATAGATGAGTGAGTAGCGCTTATAATAATGATTTTTGTTTATTTTTCGCTTTTGAGTGCCTATTTGTGGTTTTGAAGTCGGTTTAATTTTTTGTACGAAAATTGTTTTTGTGTGAAAATCTTGATGCGGTTCACAGGATATATCTACTTACAACAGTATACGTTCTTATAGTTTCTGAAAACAGTAGCTGTGACATATGAACGGACAGAGAGACAGACAGGCATGACGAATCCATAAGTTTTCCGTTTTTTCTGCTGTTTGGCTACGGAACCCTTAAAAGTACAGAATGTACGAAGCCGGTTGGATTATCTCGCTTGTAGGATTGTAGTCATTACATCGGAGACGAGCGTTTGTTACAGTGCCTTCCCCGAAATATCTCAAAACATAAGTTTTTCCTACAATTCCTGTGGACTTTTCCCTTTGCTCGAGTTAAAAGGTCTTTTGAAAGGGTTCAATGAGGGAACGAATACAAATTGATAAAAGTACCACGAATACACATATTATTTTAGGCAAGACATCTCAATTTTGAATCCTTTCAGTAAATGAGGTACTTTATTTACCTCTTGTATTGTGTTAGTTCAGAATTTTGGAAAAAAACTAGAAGGAATGAAAAATTGTACTACCAATAAATATTGCTAGCGTGTCTGGCGGTTCCGGTCGCGTACCCGATCATCAAACATTGCTCTTCAATCACTATAAGAATAAGAATATATTTATTGCTCGCACTGAGTAAAAATAGGTCTTAAAATATAAAAATGTACAACAGTGTACCCTTGACGGGCATGCAACATTAACAAGTAGGTTTTCGATAACACACATTATTTTGAACAGTTACATACTAAAATAGTTAAACATCTTTTCCATCGTTAAAATACTCTTTTAAATTGTAAAATGCCTTTGTTAGGAGCCATTTTTTAAATTCTCTTTTGAATGTAGACCCATTCAGAAGTTTTATTTTAGAGGGAAGATCATTATAAACTTTGATGGCTGTGAAAAATGAGTTTTTGTGATAGAGTGCGTTATTTGCCTGTGGAACAAAAATATTATTTTATATTTAGTTCGCAACAGGTCTGATCTGCTTGATGTAGTAAAAAAATGGCTTCTATACTGGGTTACAAATATACAGATATGGTATATAAATAAACATGTGAGAGTTAAGAAGTTATGTTCTTTAAATACATTTCGCACAGTATCGAGACTACTCATATTGAAAATTGCTCTAAGACATCTTTTTGCAATAAAATGTAGACTTGGCTTCGACTGAATTTCCCCAAAAAATGACGCCATAACATAAAAGAGGATAAACATGACCATAATACGCATTTATTGCTATTTTCCTCGATGACACATTTGCTAAAATATACAATGAATGTATATATTTGTTTATTTTGTTGTTCGTTTTAGTAATGTGCGCTTTCCAGTTTAAATTTGTATCAATAGTGACTCCTAAAAAATTTGCTTCTTTTGCCATCTCTAATTTAATACCTTTATTTACTACGTTGAGGTCTAGTGGGTGCCGTTTACAGTTTTTGAATTCTATTAATTTTTTTTTTTATGTTTACTTGTAGATTTAGGTTGGCTAAATAATTTACAACTCTATCAAGTATTTCAATAATGATCTTTTCAAAATCGTTATAAGTCATATTGTCATCTTTCGGTATGTAAATAGTGGCATCATCAGCAAACATAATGCATAAAAATTTGGTTAGAAGTGGTAGTTCGTTAATATATATTAAGAATAATAATGGGCCAAGGATACTTCCTTGCGGTATGCCACATATAATATTTTTAAAATTTGAATATACTTTCTCGACTGTTTTAGTTTTTTTTTGTTGTAACTTTCGATCAAAGTTTTTGAGACCGATTTTTAAATAACATTCTAATAACTTCAGTGGTTGCCCTCGTATTCCGACGTGTTCTAGTTTAGCTAGTAGCTGAGAAAATCTTACGCAGTCGAATGCTTTTGACATGTCAAGTAGCAAAGCAACTCCTGTTTTATTTCGATTTATTTGATCCCACACTTGAGTTAACAATTTGAAAACAGCTATTGTGGTATTTTTGCCTTTTGGAAGCCATATTGACAATTACTTATAATGTTATTAGATTCAAAAATGAGATAAGTTTGTTGAATATTACTTTTTCAAATATTTTTGAAAAGCTTGGGAGAATAGCAATGGGTCGGTAATTATTAATATCATCTTTGCGATCTTTTTTTTATGCAGGGGTTTAATAATGGCCTTCTTAAGTTCATCAGGAAAACAACCAGTTGATAAAGTTAAATTTATGATATGAACTAAGGGATCAACTATAACATGTATGCATTCCTTAATTATCTGAATAGGGATTCCATCATGTCCTGACGATTTTTATTTTTAATTTGTTAACTACATTTATAATTTCATTTTTATCAACCGGAGAAAAAATATTGATTTATTGTTAGAATTTGTTAATTTTTTGTAGTTTTAGAATTGTTATTAATAACTGGTAATTGTCCCTGACTCACATTTATAAAGAAGTCATTAAATTTTCAGCAATTATTGTAGGGTTACATATATCCTCGTTATTTATTTTTAATTTTTGTATGGTAGGACGTATGCTATTTGTGCAGGATGTGTGCTGTTTTATTATACCCCATGTGGCTTTGTTTTTGTTTGTGCTCCTGTTCACGTATCGTACGTTAGAAATTTTTTTGGAGCATTTTATGACTTGTTTAAATACTTTGCAGTATTTATTATATTTATCTATGTTGTTCACAGATTTATTTACTTTATTTTTCCGATATAGGTGTCTTTTATTAGTACTAGATTTTTTTATGCCGGGAGTTTTCCAGTTTGTTTTTTTGCTGTAGGTTATTTTCTTTGTTCGTCGTGGGATACATAGGTTGAAGATCAGTGTAAATAATTCTATAAATTTATTATATGCTTCATTAGGGTCATTTTCAGTAAATACATCCATAAAATTGACTTGTGAGATATACTTTACAAACACATCCATAAATTCATCTATGTAAATTTTTTCAGTATACCAATATTTTTCATGGAAGCTCAAGTTTGTTGAAATTTCTATTGATTGAGCTGTGTGATCAGAACCAACTACCAGCCCCAAATCTAACACCTCCGTTTTATATTTATGTATATTGGTTAGAATGTTATCTATGCAAGTCTTTGAGGTATTTATTAGTCGATCGTGTGGCTTTGGTGATAGTAGGATGTAAATTGTAAGAAGCTAATGTTTCAGTAAATAATTCACTACGTTTGTCTTTTACAAGTATATTAATGTTAAAATCGCCAAGTAAAAATATTTTTTTTGAATTATTTCTACTTTTGTTATAAATTTTATGCAATAAAGTTTCTAGACATTGAGTAAAAAGTTTAAAGTTTCCTTGAGGCGCTCTGTAAATGCATATAACGATTGAATTTAATTCTGGTATGTTTATTCCACAACATTCAAAATGAGTTTCTAATGACATATCTTTTATCCAATCGATTTTAGTAAATTTAATTGTGTTCTTAACGTAAATAATAACACCACCGAGCACCTTTTTATTTCTACAAAAATAGGAGGCATTTGTGTAGCCTTCTAATTGACGAACTTAAACATCATTTTCTTTGAAAAAAGTTTCCGTGAAGCAACATACGTCGAATTTATATTCGTTGACTATTAATTCTAACTCGTCTAACTTTTTCCTTAGGCTCCGTGCATTCAAATGCATAATTTTAAAACGGTTTATGGGACGTTTGGGCTCGAAAAAACTTTTGAGAAATTTTCTTTGGGCTACTTGTTTCAAGGGCTGGTTTATTGTTAAAATAAAAAGGTATTGTTCCTGGTTTCGGGACGTCATCCGTTTTACGGTTATTTTCTAAATTTTCCCTGCAAGTAGAGTGGATTTTCTTGAAATAATAGGGAATCGTACCTGGAATTACTCGAGACTGGTTTATCGGGTTTGCCTTGGTATTGGAAATGTTATGCATTTTTGTCAAATTGCTCCCTAAATAACATGTGTCATAATCATGCTCATTAATTATTTTATTTATGCGTTTTATAAGTAAATATTTGTTTATTTGTACATTTGTTTCGTTACAAATGTTTAGATATTGACAGTTGCGTCGGTTATAAGCAAGGATTTTTAAGTTAAGGTTAAGTTTGTCCTCATTTAAGTATGGGTTACAGGCAATACCTGTTACTATAACTCGTGGTTTTGTTGCGGTTTGCAAGATGCTAGAAATCCCCATTAAAAATGATGTCGGGTTTGAGTCGTTTGAACCTAGACTTAAAATAATCCAATCATTCTCGTTCAAGGATTGTACATTGAATCGAATCGAGTTAAATATGTACTCTACAGGTGCATCTGGAAACGTGTAATTTATTACTTCATGGTTTTTGACATTTTTATATTTATCACGAATAGTAATCAGCATCGAGGATAAATCTTTACAGCTCTGATCTCCACAGATAATCTCTATCTATCAAAAAAACTGCATCAAAATTCGTTGCGTAGTTTTAAAGATTTAAGCATACATAGGGATATAGGGACAGAGAAAGCGACTTTGTTCAATACTATGTACCTAACGATGCAAATTCAAAATCAAAATAAAAAATCTTTTATTGCCTAAAACTGTGTACTTACACTAGATGTTAGATACATTTAAAAAAAGTATCAACAGATTAATTACCCTGTGTTTAAATTCAAGAAATTCAAAACCTATAACACTACATACCTACCTATTTTTATACAAATACAATATCCCAATGTAATACTATGCGATTACCTACTACATATTACATTAGCGCTATTCTAAACATCTTTTATTTACGTAATTGTTTGATGATCCATAAAACTCTTTTATATTATAGAATGATTTTTAACGAGCCAGTTTTTTAATGTTTTTTTGAATGAAGGGATGTCTTGTACAAATTTTATCTCTAGTGGTAAGCGGTAAAAAACTTTTACAGCTGTGTTTAGTGAGATTTTATAATAGATCTCATTGTTAACTTGTAATACCTACCTTGATATCAAACTTGTTTTGTTTTAAACGTAGGCTTTCCACTCGGGACTATTAATTTTCGAAAAAGTAAGTCGGATTATTTTTCACAAAGAAGTCAAAGTTAGTAAGTCATTTTCTCTAAATACATTTCTGAGAGAATCAGTGTTATGCAAGTTGTAAATAGCTCGTATACATTTCTGTTACATTTTGAAAGTGGTTTCTGCTTTCCCCGAAATTACTTTCTATGTTTCTAAACAAAATTAATTTATTCTAATTTTAGTCAGGCTTTCATAAACAAACTAATAATCCTAATCTATTTGTAAAAAAGAAAACATAATGTTTTTCAAAGTTGAGAATAGGAAAATAATGTTCAAATACTTACAATGTAACCGCTAAAGTTTTTAATCAGATGCATTTGAATTATGTAGACAGTAAAGTAACTGTGTACCTAAAGTTACGGAAAGGCATAGGTAAGTGTTTATTTAAATCTCACGAATCCGGTAACCTATGCCAGAGTGCCCAAGATACAGGCTCAGCCTAGTTTGGGGCTCAACGTTTAACTGTGATATATATTTAGATTTAGTTTAGTTTAGTTGTAAACTTTCTGTATTTTGTAGTTCTAATCTTTATGGAATAAATGCTTACTTACTTTAAACTTACTTAGCAATAATAGGTTAGCACTTGACCGCCATCTCGCATGAAGTTAAGCGACGATGCGGTCTACGATGAGACTACAAATTGAAAATCTCCTTTGTAAAATTCGATTTATGACAAGAAATAATCCACATAAAATTCTTCACTACAACTTTCAAGAAAATCCATTTCAAATATTATTGCATCGGCTAGCGCTCACGTATATTGCTATCGAGGCTAGTTCTGGCGGAATCTACCTATTAGAAGCGAAATGAGTTGTAGTAAAGTGGCCAAGTGCGAGTCGGACTCGCCCATGAAGAGTTCCGTAGCAGCAAGTAACATAATAATATATAAGTTCTTGTAGTTCGTTGTAACTTTGATCGAAGTTTTATTTAGTGTATTTATGACGTACTAAAAACAATTTCTATGAAAGTTTGGATGGTAATATACGCAGTATATTTTTTTAGTTATATTATTCTCTTACTTTAGAACCTACAGGGAAGGGGGGTGTCACACGTATGGGTTTGATGTAAAAAACATTTGAATTTCAGTTTTAAATGGGTGGTATATTTTTGGGGTGCCCCACACCCCAAAACTTTATTGTTTTTTTTTTATTTTTGTATTAAAATCTAAACGCAGTTTACAGAATACATACTTACCTAAGTTTCAACAGTATAGTTCATATAGTTTCGTAAAAAAGTGACTGTGATATACGAACGGACACACAGACAGACATGGCGAATCTATAAGGGTTTCGTTTTTATGTTTTATGGAACCCTAAAAACCAGAACGTGAAGCAAATTTTCAACAATACGTACTCATGAGATCAAATAAGCAATTCTATTTATTACATAAATAATTTCATTTGGTAGAGTTACCTTGGTTCTTCTGTTTTATATTTTTAGTACCTACATACCTCACTCGACATAAATACTTAACAAACACAAAAACCTTTTTATTGTTCTCAAAGCATCTGAAAGTAAAAACAATACGTAACATCTACGTGAGAGACAACAAACTCAGGAATTCTGGGAGAAAATATTTATACACTGACGATGGGCGCACAAATAGGAATTTTCCTATATAACTCCGATTTTCCCGGAAATATCGACTGTCGCATTCTTCGTGTGAATTGTTCGGCACGTCGATGTAGTTCAGTCGCCGGCAACTAGCTTAATCAGCCATTCAATTAACAGCCTAACCTGTTACCTATAATAACGCCGTTTTGCAAGCAGCCTGAGTGATATTCAGCCATTTGATCAAACAGCTAGACAAATAAGTTGGATTTTAATTACTTACCTAGCTTGTTGAAATGAACTGTCAAAATGGCGTCGGAAAACAACAAAATTAGATGTTTTTTTTTAATTACCTAACCTACTCGTTTAAATTACCTAAAACTGGCCTCGTGGCTTAATCAGCTATCTGGCCGCCATAGTTCAAGCTAAGCTTAGTTTGGGTTCAGATGGTGTTGTGTGTGAATTGTCCACCAATATTTCTTTTTTTAACCAAACCTAGTTACATTTAACAGAATTAAATAAAGACTCGGTCTCGTCTATCATTATACGTTAGATGTTTCATCTGTTTTATATCTGTCACATATTACACACCCGTTACGTCAGATTGCCAGATTGTCAACAAACGATACATATGACTGACTGTCATTCAGGCTGCTGGTTAAGCAACGCTGTTTAGTAAACAGGCTAGACTGTTAATCGAACGGCTGATTAGACTAATTTACTGCGACATCGACACGTGCAACCTCAATTCTGTGTTCTCTGTGTATTATATTATTAACTAACAGCGCCCCGCGGTGTTAACCGCGAAGTACCCGTTCCCGTTATTTTACCGGGATAACAAGTATGTCGTATGCCTATCTGTTTCAGCCCAATCCGTTCATACGACGTGATTGAGCAAGAAACATCCAAATGTCCAATAAAATACATAAAAAAATATTTTTACACGATAAAAAGTTACGATAATGTCGATACGAACCGATTGGCTCCGAACTAGTCTGAACTCATCTAGAACGGTTTTTCGGAAGACAATGGCTCAATGGCGAATGTTTAAATATATGTTTAACATGGTGTGTGTGTATGTTTAATGTGTGTGTATGTGTGTCCATAAGCAT
The DNA here is from genome assembly GCA_017562165.1 of Ectropis grisescens. NCBI lineage: Eukaryota > Metazoa > Arthropoda > Insecta > Lepidoptera > Geometridae > Ectropis > Ectropis grisescens. The sequence continues at coordinate 23,920,440 of CM029787.1, read as the reverse complement.
AGAATAGATAATATAGGTAGAACGGACACTCCCCACCCCCCGCCAATTTCAAGCTTCCTCACCCCTCATGCCGTTTCGAGTACGCTAGGGTCGCTAGGAGGACTCAACGAAGGGCTGGTATCGAACATCTAATTCCTAACGAAATATCATCATGGTGGGTTGTTGTGCTGTTCGTCATCCAACGGCACAACGGCTATCCGTCAACTAAACGGGACAAGATTAAAAGCTTTATTTAATTTCCTAAGGATAAAATAAAGTAAGATTAGAAACTATTAACTAACGTTGCTTTATAATGACGTAGTAATTTTTAACTCAAAGTTCGTAACTTACACAGCCAGATTTGGGCACGGATTGATAATGGCTGGAGGAATAATTATAATGACAGAAACAAGTATCCTTTTTAAGTAGGTGTAAAATAATATGCGAATGTGTACCTACTAACAAAAATAGATACCTATGTACGAGGGTCAAACTGAAAGTTCTTAGAAAATCAAAAACTGATTACATTAGCCAGTTATTAGTTTTATTATATCTTTTCAAAATATTGTCCATTCACGTCAATACACCGCTGCATGCGATGGAACCACTGGGAAAAGCACTTTGCCCACTCGTCCTTAGGGGTCTCTTCAATGGCATCGCGATACGCAGCCACCGCTTCTTCAGCATTCATAAAACGCTTTCCTTTAAGTTTTTCTTTAATTTTTGAAAATAAATAAAAATCACAAGGCGCGAGGTCGGGGCTATACGGCGGGTGACCCAGTAATTCAACGTTTGATGTCGCCAAATAGTCGATCGTTCGCTTGGCGGTGTGCGATGAGGCGTTGTCGTGGTGAAGGAGGATCCTACTGCGAGGTCGTTTCTCTCGAACTTTTTCCAAGATAAGTGGCAAACAATTGGTAGTGTACCATTCTGCAGAAACTGTTTTTTGATCCTCTAACACAATTGTTGCGAAATGACCTATCCTTGCAAAGAACGAGGCCACCATTTTTTTCCCCGCACTTCGATCTCTCTTCACTTTAGTTGACAACTCCTCGAAAGGAAACACCCACTGAGCAGATTGTCTTTTGGTTTCAGGATCATAACAGTAAATCCAGCTTTCGTCACCTGTTAGTATGTCGAACACAGCATTTGAGTCACCTCCGTTTTTGAGCCTCAGTCAAATTATGAGGTATCCACCGGGCGCAAAGCTTCCTGACCGCTAAATGTTCGTGTAGGATTTTGTGCACTTGACTCATACCGATGCCTAAGCTTGTCCGAATCTGCTGATAGGTCACTTTTTTGTCTGTCTCTATCATACGCCGCACAACACAGATGCTATCTTCAGTCGTCGCCGTAGAAGGCCGTCCCTCACGTAAATCAACAGTGACATTAGTGCGACCACGTTTAAACTCATTAAACCAGTTGTAAACAGGCGCACGAGATGGGGCTTCATCGTGAAAGGCCAATCGTAGTCTATCATAACTTTCTTGTTGACTTAAATGACATCGAAAGTCATAAAAAATCATTGCACGAAAATTTTCTCGTGTTAAATTCATGTTGACGTGACACAGACAATTTTCAATTTGCCGCCAAATTGTAAAACAAATGACAAATGAATGAAGTATATACTCAGTAATATTGGCAAAGAGTTCTATTTTCAAATTATAGAATTACTAGCTTTAACCCGCGGCTTCGCTCGCGTTCAGTAAGTTTTTTATTGTAGATTCCTGCTGTGATAGCATGAGCGTCAAATAATAACATAACTAATGCTCGTCTATAATAGGCCTAAGGGTAGTTTATGCGTTATTATGTATTTTAATTCCCTATTTTACCATCTCAGGGGTTGAATTTTGGAAAACTGATACGCTCATTATTTTTAATGTTCATGCAAATAAATGTTTTAACTGCTATAGATTTACTCTTGACCGCAATGTCGCCTAAAGTTAAGTGATTATGTGGTCTACGGTAGAGCTTGCTATCCTAGAAGAAACCGATTCAGTCTCAATTTGGATACACCAGCGTTGTAATCATCATGAAAAATCCATTCAGGCAACGTCTTAGAGTATCTCTCCACTTAGTCTGTGAACGCCTTTCACAGCCTAGACGTTATTGTAACAAAAGTAGTCCGTCAAAGCTTTTCGTTATAGTCTTTTTTAGAACATGTCCAAGGGGTAAAAAGTCCGTACAAAATTTTATCCACTATTACGTACCTAGTATGAATTTGAAATATATCCTTTTTTCTTGTTTGCTTCATAAAATATATATATACTTACATTTTCACACATGTAAATACAATGACTCCTGTGCGTAATATTATTTATAATATATAAAATTTTCATACCCACTTTTCATACACTTTCTTTGGGATTAAATTTAGGAAAACTCTGTTTTACATAGCTCATTATTTTTTCCGTACTCATATCCTACAAAGTTTAAAGCAAATATGTCACAAGAAATAAAAATGTTCACACAAACTTTTTTCCCTTATTTTACTACATTAGACGCTGTATTTTGAAAAAAAAAACACTGAAACACATAACTCATTACACATATTAGCCGTACTCAATTTATACTACGAAATTTCATTCAAATATGTCCAAGGAATAAAAAGTTTCATATCATAATACACACTTTCACACATATTTTCTTTAGGCGTTGAATTTTGAGAAATCCGTCCTTAGTGAATATGTCTACGTCATAAAAAGAATACGTGTGTGACAATTTAAGAATGTCATATTACCCTTTTCGGGGTTACATTTTGGAAGTAAATGTACTCATAACTCATTATTTAGGCCGTACTGAATTTCTACAAAATTTGATGCAAATATGTACAAGAAATAAAAAGTTTCATATAAACTATGATAGTTTACCCTTATGTCACCCCGTTGAGGGTTGAATTTTGATAAATGTTGTAATATGTACCTCGTGATGCAATCTGAAATCAATGCATACGAATTTTGAAAAACCTTCCCTTGGTCGATGCCTACGTCATAAAAAGAATACGTGTGTGAAATTTTAAGTATGTCTTAAGGGTACGTCCTGTGCGTTATCATAAAACTTTCATCCCCTATTTTAAAACCTAGAGGATGAATTGAAAAAAAAATGTACTACGTAAGTCATTATTATGGCCGTACTCAACTCTTACAAAATTTGATGCTAATATGTCCAAGGAATAAAAAGTTTCGTACAAATTGTCAACCCTTATCCCACCCCTTTCACGGTTTAATTTTGATAAACACTGTAATACATACCTCATGATATTACCCAAACATAATTTATATGAAATTTCATGCAATTATGTCTTAGGAATAAAAAGCTTCATACAAACTTTCATCCCCTATTTTATCTCTTTAGGGGTTGAATTTTGAGAAATCCTCCCTTGGTGGCTGCCTACATTATAAAAATAATACGTGTGTGAAATATTAAGAATGTATACAAAATTTCATCCCTTATTTCTCCCCTTTGAGGGTTGAATTTCGATAAACGCTGTAATACGTACCTCATGATTTTAACTGAAGTCACCTTATATGAAATTTCATGCAAATATCCCTAAGGAATAAAATGCTATACAAAATTTCATCCCTTATTTCTCCCCTTTGAGGGTTGAATTTCGATAAACGCTGTAATACGTACCTCATGATTTTAACTGAACTCACCTTATATGAAATTTCATGCAAATATCCCCAAGGAATAAAAAGTTTCTATACAAACTTTCATCCCTTATTTCACCCCTTTGAGGGTTGAATTTCGATAAAAACTGTAATACGTACCTCATGATTTTAGCCAAACTCAATTTATATGAAATTTCATGCAAATATGCCCAAGGAATAAAACGTTTCGATACAAAATTTCATCCCTTATTTCACCCCTTTGAGGGTTGAATTTCGAAAAACGCTGTAATACGTACCCCATGATTTTAGCCGAACTCCATTTATATGAAAGTTCATGCAAATATGCCAAAGGAATAAAAAGTTTCATCCAATCTTTCATCCCCTATTTCACCCCCTTGGGGGGTAGAATTTATCAAAATCCTTTCTTAGCGGATGCCTACGTCATAACATCTACTTGTGTGCCAAATTTCAGCCCGATACCTCCAGTGGTTTGGGCTGTGCGTTGATAGATCACTATGTCAGTCAGTCAGTCAGTCAGTCAGTCAGTCACCTTTGAGTTTTATATATATAGATTTTTTTATTATATTGTTTATAAGTGGCCAGTTCTAAGAACTTTCAGTTTGACCCTCGTATCATCGGTTTCGTTTGATTTTAAGCGGCAATACGTACACCCTTTTAATTAGAATAGTATAATTTGGCTCCATTCTATTTATGTAACTCAACATTATAGCAAGTTTATAAACTACTTTCTGTCACCAAGTGAACTCAAAGGGGCACAACTATTCAATAAAACAATTCAGTAGCCCTAGCTCTAACGCACACGTTCACGCGTGTGTACGAAGGACATATATTATTCTGCGTAATTGTGTGAAGGGTAGGTAACTCGACAGCGGCGTTTGTATGGAGTTTTAGTGAAGTGTCCGGGGTGTGCCACAAGATAATACGTATGTATTTTCAATCCGTTCATACGACGGAATTGAGCAACAAACATATATATACAGTAGGATTCAGTTATAGAACACACTAGCTGCACCCTGCGGCTTACAATTTCTTCACGATAATTTGTTTTCGCCAAATACGATTCATGGGTAAATTTTTCACAAAGTTTGAGACCAATTTCTCCAATGTCATAGTCACCGTTACGACATTAGATCATAAGCTAACCTATACTATACTTAAGCTCATAGCCTCGCGTTTTAACTAAAACAAAAACAAACAAGAACAAAATTACAAGTTTTGATTAACCCCCGACTACCTCGGATTTGTTATCTGTACAACATTCTACTAGTCAAGCCCTTTTAATTGATACCCATATTAAGGGAGTTGTAAAAAAAGAAATGTCTTTCGCCATTTTGTGGTAGCGGCCATCTTTCATGGCCTGATTGAAATTGAAAATTTGTCGTAGTGTAAAGTATTCTACTAGTCAAGCCCTTTCGTTTCATACCGTACGCAGTGGTGAAAATAAAGAATATAATTCGCCATTTTGTGGTGGCGGCCATCTTGGATTTGAAATTCGTTAAAGCGTATAGTATTCTACTATTCAAGCCCGTTCATTTAATACCCATATTGAGGTAAGTTGTGAAGAAATATTTTATCCGCCATTTTGTGGAGGCGACCATCTTAAATCGATAATAACCAAACATAGCTAAGAACATCCGCACGGATATTAACCATCAAATAAAAAACCACATCGGAAAAGGTGTTCAAAACTTTACGGTAACATATCTAATCAGAAGTTTAAAAATAAGTATTAAACGTTAGCTTTAAAAGACACAGAATTTCGATAGAAACTTTTATCCTCGTTTTTATATAAAGGAAATGCATTCACGCATAATTATTATTCTGGCTGGAGGAAATGGTCAAGTTACATCAGTCTTAATACCACGCTCTTCTCTCGCAACGAAAAAATCAAGGCCATAATGCACTATGCCCTATTGCAGGTTTCCAGATGACCTTAAAAGACTCTTGTAGCTTGACGGTTTCTTCACGATGTTTCCATTCAGTTAAAACAGTGGTGATGACACACTTGCCGTTTTGCATCTGGACAAATACACAGAGGTGTAGGCGAGATTTGAACCCACGATCTCATGATTTTGAATCGCAAGTACTAGCCACTAGAGCCAGAGGTCGGGTGAGCAAGTAGTTTTAAGTGGGATCCGAATACAGCGGGATATTTTTAACGAGGTCCAGAAAATTCGTACAACTTTTTGGAACGAAGTTCCTTATCGCGCGTTGTGAAAGGGGGCTAGACGGAAAAAAATCTTACGAAAAGTTGTCACGACACTTTTTGCTATTGTAAGCTGTGCGGCGTCGCATATTTCTCTGTCTGTCTCTCTCTCTCTCTCTTATAGAAAGCAAGCCAGATATTTTCATTTCTATTTCGCATTGAACAGTGTGGTGTCGCGACGATTGTTTTTGTTGAGTGTATACAGGTTTTTTGTAAATAATAAATAATAAAAATAATAATAATTCTTTACTAATTAATCGAAAGGAACTTCGTTCCATCCGGGTGTCCCTTGACACCTCTCAAGTTTTCTTTTTTATTATTTTGGCTTCAAATCAAATTCTATTCTGTTCACGGTTCGACCTCTCGCAGTTCGCCTGTTGCTGACCGCTGCACTAGACCAACACGGCTTCACTCTTCTAATAACAGTCTTGTGCGTAAAAGTCTCGAAAATCGCAGTACCATTGCTAGCTTATCGCTTTTTTATCGGATACACTTCCGAGAGTGTGCATATGATCTGCATGAGGTGGTATTAACCACCTTGCCTTTTTATCGTAATGCTCGTAGCTCGAAAAAGCGACATTGTTTCATGGTTGATGTTCCAACTTTGAGTCTACTATTGTGAAAAGAACGTCAAGGCTTTGCTTGAGTGAATTTTCCCCGATGGTTACCATCTTGGTGTCTTCACATTGAGAGTGAATCGGTTTCTTCTAGGTAAACACGCTCCATCGTAGACCGCATCGTCGCTTAACATCAGGCGAGATTGCGATCAAATGTAAACCTATAAAAGTAAAAAAAGTATAGATGCTATCTAGTTATAATGAATGCAATGTTCATGTTTTTTAAGTTTTATTTATGATCTTATATGATGGATGTTTTTCTTGAGTCCTACCAGTACAGAACTATGGCCCTGGTGAACGAACGTGCCTGAACTGCAAGAGTTAATTTGCATTATTTGTACATTGAACAAACCAGTATTGAACAATGACGTCTGTTAATCAGGGATTATTCTGTGGGTAATCAGTTCGGCGGCCTCGTCACTGATTGGCATTTACCATTGTTCTGATTTAATGTAGTTATTATCAGCCAAAGAGTTTACATATACTACGTATAGAGTTAGATTTTCCGCACGGTTCCTTTGTGTCAATCGTAAACAAATGACGGACATACTTTCTTTTATCTTGATTTGCTGTGATTAAAGTTTGACACTTTCAACAAGAGCGACAAAGCAAGAAAGTTGCTACCTGTGCTTTCGGTGTAAAGCGTTTGTATCAACTCTATACGTAGTATATGTAAACTCTTTGTTATAAACAAATTTGTAGTGTTTGTACGAGTGTGTGCGTGTGTTTCTGTGTGAAAAATAATAATAACTATCTTGTTGGACTGGTAAAACGACCCTCGATGGTTAAAAAGTAATTGAAAAAGGATAAAATAATTAAAAATCCCCAACTTAAACAACAAATGTAGCGCGAGATCCCTCTAATTAACGTTGAACTTAAAAAAACAATAATAGTCGCCAAGAGGCTGCCATTAAATGAACTAGTTCTAGTAGACCATTATCAACTTCTAAAGGTCTCACTATGGAGGCACGGCCTGTCCATTATGAACTACCCCTTTAAATATATTTTATGCTTTTTTAATGACCATTTAAGCGTCGTGAGTATTTTCAATTTTTTATATTTTTTTTTTATTTTAATATTTTTAGAGAGCATAGATAATTTTCATGCCCTTAAGTACCTACTGTTATTGTTCTACTTACCGGTAGAATTTTTTCGAGTTTCCTTATTGCATAGTGGCTGCGAGAAATTTAATGCAGTGCCTTCTAGTGACCTAATATTGTAACTATAAACTCACCACTAAAAACTGCATCAAAGTCGGACTTTTAGTTTTGGAGAAAAATAGAAACATTGATTTGCACAAAAATGTATATTGAAGCGCCCTCTGGTAAGCTATCGGCGTAATACTTATATAACAACATGCACCAATCAAACCTTACCCTACCACTGAACATTTCATCAAAATCGAACTAGTAGTTTTGGAGAAAAATGGCAACATTGATTTGCATAAAAATATTAACTGCAGCGCTCCCTGGTAAGTTGTCGCCGTAGTACCTATTTAATAACGTGCACCAATCAACCTTTAACGCAGCATTGGAGATTGCATCAAAATTGGACTAGTAGTTTTGGAGAAAAATGGCAACATTGATTTGGCCATACGTGTTTACTGTAGCGCTCCCTGGCCATACGTGGTTGTCACCGCAATACTTATCAAACAACATGTACCAATCAAACTTTGAACCATCATTGATAATTGTAACAAATCGGACTAGTAGTTTGGAAGAAAAATGCCAACATTGGTTTGCACAAAAATTTTTATTGCAGCGCCTCCTGCTGAGTTGTCACGATAATATCTGACTCACAACATGCGCCAATCAAACCTTAACCTACCATCATCAAATCAGACAAGCACTTTTGGAGAAAAATTACAATACGTGTTTGCACCACCATCCGCTCACCCCAAACGAATATAACGTTCTCCGTTCCGTCGCGGGTAAAAAAGTTCAGTATATGTGTTCAAAGACTGGCCTAGACTGGCTTAGTCGGTAGTAACTCTGCCTGCGAAGTCGAGAGTCGTGAGTTCGATTCCCGCCCAGTGCAAATGTTTGTGTGATGAATTCAAACATTTATATTGTGTCTGGGTGTTTCTATGCATAATAAGTATGTATTTACAACTATATGAAGTATATACTCAGTATTGTATCAGTTATCTGTCCGCCATAGTACAAGCTTTTCTTAGTAAGTGTAAACCTATAAAAGTTAAAAAAAAACTTTTGACGTCGTTGCCAACATTTCGCAGAAGAATTAACAAATAATTAATTACGTTGGAACAATTACTCCGGCATTATCAAACTCCGCCTAAGCTCTATTTTACCGTCCTTCGAAAAATAAGGAACTATAACTTAAAAATCGAGATTAGCACAGACTACAAATATAAGTAATTGATATACTTAAACATATAATTCGGTTGCTAGGCAAGGGATCGATTACTAAGCAGCGGAGCAATAATAATTTGTCTGAGTAGCAGAAAGATTACTAAGTAACGGATTTAATAGTAGTTATATTAATTAAATTTACTTTCTTATTAACTTCCTTCCTTAGTTAATTAGTCACCCAATTAAATGTTTTACTTTTTAATACGTTTCAGAACATCTTTAAGTTTCAGTGAAGTAAAGTTTAGTGTACGTAGCCGTGGGCTTAGAAATAGTTGCTTATGAAATGTAGATGTCGTCAAACCGAAATAATATTCTCATCATTCCGGGACCGAAAGTTTAAATTTCTTCTTTTGTTTGCGGGAAGAAAGATGCATATTTCAGACTGCTCACAATTAGTGACTTTCGTGCCAAGGGATGAAAGTAGGACATTTCAACTCCCGCTTTTATCAGCCTCACCCGCAATGTACTATATATTCTCTCCGACAAAGAAAAAACCGACTACAATATAAAATTAAATCCACTTGACCAAATTACATAATCGATATAATCTAGTAAATATTAGTTTTTTGTTCGTATTTCAATAACTGAAACACCGATTTCGACCACAGTAATGTTTGCACATTCCTACTTGGCGTTTGAATAACTCTCAAAGATGTGGACGGACTCTGCAAAATGGCATACGACTGCTGCTGTTATCGGCTGACAGATTGTTGCATCTAGTAACACAACTTACCTCGAGGGGTATGACTCCACAGGTGACGCAGACGTCAGCGATGGCGAGATGCGTCATGAGGAGGTCGACGCGCGAGCGGCGCCGGCGCAGCCGCGCTAGGGCCACCAGCACGGCCAGGTTCCCGGCGCCGCCCACCACGAGCAGCGCGCCGTACGTGGCGAGCACCGCGCGCTGGTCGCGCACCGCCGCCGGCCGGGGCTCGGCGCACCCGGTGCTGTTGGTCGGCCCGGCGTCGAAGTAGTCCCAGAACGCTTGCTCTGACGACGTCTCCGCCGCACTCGCGTCATAATCACTTGTTATTATCATTTTTTTATTTTGTATTTATCTTTGCAGTTTATATTATCCGTTTACAAAATAAAATAACATAACACTTAATTCGAATCGAGTTCGGCTTGATGGGAGTCTGAAACCGATGGGTTTATCGACATGGTTTATCAAATTATACTTTTAAAAGAGTCATCGTCGTATTCACTCACCTTTTCAGGACGATACATTATATGCACAGGCTTTAATGTTTGACTACAATCATGAATGTTTATGAATTACACTTATTTATTATTTAGAGCATTTAAAGATTTTCTGATTAAAATATTAAAAGTTAACTTACAACCTACCAATAAAAGTAGTTAAACCAACAAAAGTTATAAAAACACCAACTAATCGAGAGACTTCTTAGTATTTTATTTATTTTAGATTACCACATTATTTTAGTTTAACTTGTCGTCCCAATGTTATTTTGATTAAATTTTGTTCATTATATATTTGTGTCACTGTTATCGCACATTATACTGCAAATAAAATAATCTTATTTTTAAATGGTTTATAATATCCAGTTTTCACATTTTACATACAACTTTTGAAACTTTGGAATTACGTCTGTACTTAGTTTTTAAATGTACAACACACAACATTCATCGTCGAAAATTCCTAACTTTTGTACTTCAATTTAAATAAGATTTTTTCAAAATAATTATTGATAAGTGATATTTATATGTGTATTTAATTCTGAGAACGAAAGTTACAAATTTCGCTGCGATCTCGTAGCACTTGTAGCTCACCCACGGCTACGTGCGCTCTACGCGGCGTCGTCTCGCTAACTACGGAGCTCAGGACAACACAGCCAACGCCAAAGTTATGAACGAACGAAGTACGAAGAAGAAAAGTTATTATGATAAGTATTTATTTTCACATTTTGGTAAAAGTGATATTGTATTAATTTCGTGAACTAGATGAATATTCGTAGGAAGATCCCCTATTATCACAACCTACGAATGATTATACTAAATGTAGAGGTCACGATCCTTAGCGTGGGATAGAAGAGTCTCATATAACAATATTACACAGCATAATAAAATACGAGTACGAATCGTTCCATGAAATTTGAATCTAAACAAATTTTGTGGAAAACCCTCTTCAGATGTTTTGTTGCAAATAATATTGTTTAGAAATGTGTTAAGAAAATCGTCAGATCTTTATAGGGAACAAATTAAGTTATTTATATTCTTGTGTGTTTTAAGATATAATCCCAGCCATAAGGTACCCAGGCTGGGAATAAAGTTCTGGTCCACGGCCCGACAGAGCCTCCGGCCAGAAAGCTTCGACCTAAGGCTGAGATGTAAGCTAATACTCGTATTTCGACAGCTGGAAGTAAATTTTTAAAAGTGATTTGTTAAGGAATTTTTTATAGTAAAGAGTGACGAGATGAACAGGACATATGCCTGATGGTAAGAAAATGCTTAATCATAACAGCACAGTGACACGCAGCTATTGGAAACATGAAGAGTCGAAATAATCACCTACATAACATATTTTTTCTGTTGATTGTTTGCAGTCGGGTTTTTAAATGAAAGTTATTAAATCAGAAATACCGTAACTCACAAAAGTGATGCAAGTAAATGATTGGAAGCGATGAATAAATCTATACTAATATTATAAAGAGGAAAGATTTGTTTGTTTGTTTATTTGTAATGAATAGGCTCCGAAACTACTGGACCGATTTCAAAAATTTTTTCACCTTTGAAAGCTACATTATCCCCGAGTAACATAGGCTGCTATATTATATTTTAAAAAAATTAGGGATCCTTACTAAAACTCCAATAATGTAACATAAGGTGTAAAAAAAAGACCTGAAAAATTCCTTACGTCGCGTGCGCTACGAAAACTATTGGTGATAGAACAAAATCATTTACTACAACTTTGCAGAACTCATTATTATCTACTAAAAGTGTCGCGACAGCATAATTATGTCTAAATATTATAGTTACTGTGTCACAGTAAGCAGTTTTTTATTCTAAAATATTAATTTATATATGCCGCCTCTTGAAAAGGCTCTTCATTTGTACCTTGGTATTAATCCTTATCAAAATAAATTACTTTATATTCAAGACGGCTTTAATACCTTTTTATAATTTTTTGAATTAGGTCGTGTGCGTGATCGTATGATTTTAGCTTGAAAAAATTTTGAATTCGTTTCGTAGGTAAATAAGTATATGATAATAAATATTATAAGATAAAGATAAGATAAGATAAACATTTATTAACATATTAACACATATATCAACCTTAGCTGCAAAATGCATTGTCAACCAAAAACTTAATACAGTGAGTAATATGTCTCGTCTTTTGTACATTTTACAATTTAAAATTTTAAAAATTGATTTTCTGCTGTAAATGGGCAAAATATGAATAAAAAAATATAATATCTATCTAATAAAGAAATAATCTTGAAATCATATTCTAAACTTTATAAATTAAAAATTCCATTAAAAATTCCATTGTGAAATAAATATGTTACACAGTAATTAGTTATTTTACGATTTGAGGTCTATCTCGGTCTAGGTCATCTAGTAATAGGTAGGCACATTTTTATTTTATCAATTAATATTAATGTAGTTAATAATATCAGGCAACGTCGTCATAATCACAAGTCAAGTATTCATTTATGGTATACAATGTATTTTTTAGTAAAAGTTGCTTGACTTTACTTATAAATATTGCGCTATTGGTTGTATTTTAACATTTTCGGGCAATTTATTGTACAGAACTCTACCCATGTTAATTGGCAGTTTTCTTGCTACCGAGAGTCTGCATTGGAGCGGTTGCAGCTCAGTTTTAGCTTTTACCCGATCTCCGGTCTATTTTTTCCTTTATTGTGAATTTTCTATATTTGCCCTGGTGTATTTAATAGTCTCAAATATGTAGAGTGCAATTGAAGTCATTATACTTAATTTTTGTAAAGATCTCTACAGCTATCTCTATACTTTGAATTAGTTAAGATCCGTATTGCTCTTTTTTGCATTTTTAACACTCGTTGGAAATCTGTGGAACATCCCCAGAAGATTATGCCGTATGACATAATGGAATGTATGTAACAGTAGTATATATCTTTTTAGGCTTTGTGGAGATGTGACATATCTCAGTTGCTTTAATGCATATGTGCCTTTGGCCATTTTTTTTGCAGATTTCATCTATATGATGTTTCCAGTTCAGAGCAGGATCCAGTTCAAACCCCAACAGTTTGACTCTATTTGTGCTCTTTATTTCTGTCCCGTCCATTAATTTTACAGAGTGAATTATTTGCTTCGTCGACTTTAAGTTGAAAAACATAACGTTAGTCTTATCACCGTTTAGCTGTAGGCCATTCATTTGGAACCAGTTGTTAAATTTATTTTAATGTAACTATTATATTATATTTTAATGTAACTATTCAAACTGCTTATAGTAGTATTTTATGGGTATTCCTGTTCAAAATTTCAGCAATAATTTAGTAAAAGGTAGTTTTCTAAGCCCATATTTTTAATTTTCTTTCAATAAGTACCTACTACTTACCTGATAATAAATATTATATTTTAATTATTCAAACAGCTTAGTACTTCATATAGTTCAATAAGCAAAAATTTAGTAAAAGCCTGTTTAATTATTTATTTCCTTCTATTTTTCATTTTATAATGCCCAAAAATGCCAAAAAGATCAAGATCTCAACTTTCTAAACATAGTTCCCAGGCGAGGGCAATAAAAATACGGCGTAATGAGGAATCTTCATCAGAAACTGAAATTCGCCTTGCAAGTCGGAGAGAATACGCGTCGCAATCGCGTGCTAGAGAGTCAAGTATCGAGCGTTCGCAGCGGCTTGCTGAACAAAATTTTATCACTGGCCCAGCAGCTGGTCAACTAGCTCATATACCGAGGATACCGATGATTCCAACTGATCTGCCAATCTCTTTTAAACGGCTTCAGTTTCCGGTGAAATCATCTTTCGCGTTAACTATTAACAAGTCCCAGGGCCAAACCTTCGAATTATTAGGATCGAAAATTCATAAAAAAATTCAAACTTCCTTTATAATTTTACTTTTTTTTTGAAACCCGATACAAAAAAAGGGTGTATGTGTGTGTGTATGTACCCGTGCGAAGCCGGGGCGGGCCGCTAGTGTAAAATAAATGTGCATCCTAAATTAGTTCCATTTTTTTTCTAGAATTGTGAATATAATTAATGTTTACTAACAGCAACCCGCGTTGTTTTTCACGTAATTTTCCCCGTATAAAAAGAAGCCTATGTGTTTTTCGAGTTTCATACGTTACGACGTGATTGAGCAACAAATATCCAAAGATCCAGAAGTTGATACTTTTAATATTAGTAGTATTTTTTTAATTTTTTTACTTTTATAGGTTTACACTTGACCGCCATCTCACCTGATGCTAAGCGACGATACGGTCTACGATGGAGCGTGTTTACCTAGAAGAAACCGATTCACTCTCGATTTGAAGACACCAATATTATAACTATCGGGGAAAACCCACTCAGGCAACTCATTCCACAGCTTAGATGTTCTTATCACAAACGTAGAGTCAAACTCTTCGTCCGTGTCTTTGGAATATCCACCATGAAACGTGCCGCTTCTTTGAGTTCCGAGAAGTACGATAGAAAAAAAGGCAAGGAGGTATTAGATCATGCAGATCAGTTGCACACTCTCCGAAGTGTATCCGATAAAAAACCCGATAAGCTAGCAATCTTGCGGCGATGTTCAAGACTTTGAAGTCTTTTTCGCGCTAGAATGTCTTTGCCTATGAGCCTTTTGGCACGCCTCTCAATCGATTCCAGAGCCTCAAGTTGATACTTTAGTTGATCCATCCCAAAGGTGCGAACAGTACTCCATACAAGAGCGAATCTGTGCTTTGTATAACAAAAGTAATTGTTCAGATTTGAAGTACTTTCGCACCTTTGAGAGAATACCTAGTTTTTTGGCAGCTAATTTAGCCTTGGACTCGATATACGAGCCAAATTGAGCGTAGAAGTCAAGGTAACGCCCAATAGCTCAAGATGATCAGTAACCGGCACGGATACACCTCGAAAAGTAGGAGTCAGTTGAAATGGACTCCTTTTAGCGGAGAACAGACACGCCTGCGTCTTTCCCTCGTTAAACTTGGCCAGATTTATATATTATAGATTAGTAGGTATTTATAATATTAGTAGTATGTTAGTAGGTATTTATAATATTAGTAGTATGTTAGTAGGATTTGATTCTACTATTATTTGTGCTATTTAATTTAATAGTAGTTATCTAAAACCGCAGTAAATAGCGCCGATAGAAGTTTTCGGTTTTGTAACTGATTTCCAGATTTTCTGTCTTCCCAAAGAAGTTATCTACGAGTAATTATGCTATAATTAGATACAAAATCAAAGAGACAAAATAACGAACGCTATTTTTTCTAATTTTTTTAGAAAAGTGTTTGCGTAGGTAAATGTAAAACTTGTGTTGAAATTACTGAAATTTGATCATCTTAAAAATGTATTATACTCAATGTTGATTCTAACAAACTTTCATAAAAATAAACATTCAAAATCACGTAGCGCAAAGGCACGTAAAGGCAATCATCAAAATTTTAAAACAATTTACTATAAATTTTCTCATACAAAGGAAAAATGTGAACATTAAAGTGAAATTAAAAATATTTAAAGTTTGCCTCTAATGACATTGGCATAAAGTATTTTTAATATGCTTTTGTTCTAGCGTAATTCATAGATGTTTTTGCACATTACAGCTACACGGTAGAGTAACTGGCAAAGGTGCATATTTTCCAAGGCGGACTCGGATGTGATCACAGTGTTCCAGTTTCAAGGGTAATGTTTCCATAAAAAATACAAAGCGTATTTATATCTCTAGGCGACGAACGCAATACAATACACTTTATTGTATCACAAAACAATACAAAAAAACAATGTATAAACTTAAAATTAGAACATTTTGGTCAAAAATGGCTTATCGCTAATAGCGATTTCTTCCAGATATTTTTTTGTTATTAGGAAAATCTATCAGTGCTAGGTAATGATTTGGCCTCTTATGTTGCAATATTTGCGCGTCACTGTATAGGTATAGACAGGCGTGTCGCATCACTATGGTAGACTACAGGCAGATGTCTTACTTGTTCCATCGCTATATGTCACTGCACGGCACTGTTTGTAAGAACTCTCCTGTTCTCCTTCGAGGTCTGTGGGGCGAACCATCGATCGAAATCGACGAAGTTGACCCATGGGGTCCAGACGTTTACAATAAACTGCCGCACCTAGTTTATTAACCGACTTCAAAAAAAGGAGGTTTCTCAATTCGACCGTATATATGTTTTTGAGTTTTAAATGTCGATTGCAGAGCTGGCTCGTTGAGCAGGCGTTTTATGGATGTGAGGAATTATACGCCTCGCCTTTATAAATCAACATTTTTTAGTCTAATTTAAACTATGCAGTTGACATTATCATTGTAGTATTGTACCTAATTAATTATTTATTTACTAGCTGTACCCCCACTTCGCTGTGGCACATTGTGATACAAAAATTAGATAAAAACAATCCTTGATGCGAATTATATATCATTCTAAAATTTTAGCTCGATTGGTGCAAAACTTTTTGAGTTTTTGAAGCGTACACAAACCAACATAACATTTTTATATATAGAGATTGACATTGTGTGCGTTTGAAATTAATATCCTTGTGCAAAGATACCTATTGTATACCGAATTTATGTGTTATAATTTGTGTATGCTTCTAAAATTCTGACATGTAAATTGGTTTTATGAAATAAAAGATTATGATTATTATGATTATATCATAAACAACATTATGTATCAGGTAATACCCATTCAGAACTGACGAAATTATTGCTGCTAATTTCTTTTCGCAGTTTGTAGCTGTGAGTAATAATAACCGTTTTGACATAGTAATGGCGTTCCGAATTAACCTAAATAAAAAAAAACATAAACAGCCCACTAAATGTTCCCACTGCTGGGACCCTTCTCTCGCAAGCAATGATAACGTCAAGGCCATAATCCACTACGCTGACCCAGTGCGGGTTGGTGGATGACACATGACTTCGAAAGATTCTAGGTACATGTCGGTTTCTTCACGATTTTTTCCTTTGCCGTTAAAAAGATAGGGGCATTACGCGCATGACTTCGAAAAGACAGTGATGCGCGCATGGTTTTGAAACCAGGGTCTCCGGATCGACAGTCGCCGCGCCGTTCTCCCGACTAGACCAGCCGTAACACAAATTTTAGAAATCTGTGAGCCGTAATTTTACTACAAATAAAAGTATATGATAAAAACGGTTATTTTATCAATTGAGATTATCAGGAACGACGTTCAATTACAGATGACTATACCACGGCTGAAATCACGCTGAAATAAATGAGCCCTGTCATAGATGTCTTGTTCGCGCAGTTCACGTATGAAAAGTAATATTACCTTGTTTCATTCCCTGCTCTGGTGGAATAGAGAAGTTGATTATATTACTACGTGCCTTAGATAAAGAATGAGTAAATAGATTAGGTTTTTCAGCACGGTTCCTTTGTGCCAATTGTAACCAAATGAGGTGTATGTTAGCTATGGCAACATAGTGATGTGCCGCGACAAAATTATGACACTTCCACAAGAGCGACAAGACAAGAGCAATCAGACCCGCGGTGTTAAGCGTTTGTTCTAACTCTATACGTAGTATATATGTAAACTTTTTGATACGTGATCTATCTACATACATGTTTTATTTAGTGCAATTAAGAGTTTATCGATCTAAAACAGAGCATCCTGTCAATTGAATTCCTGATGTGTATTTTGACTGGTGTTGTGACTCAGTCGGTGGAGAGTCTGTTTACTGAGGTGTTGGTCGTGATTCCTATTCTTAGAAGAAACAATTTTGTGATGACTACGGTATTCTTTCTGCTACATCTCTGTAGGGTATTCGATTCCCGTCAATACTACTAATATTGTAAATATCAAAGTTTGGTGTTTAGATGTTTGCTGCTCAATCACGTAACGTCTGAATGGATCGATCGGGCTGAAATTTGAATCACAGTTAGATTATAATATGGAATAATACAGACATATTTTGTGATACTTAGTATCCCAAGAAAATAACGGAAACGGGAACTAAGCACGAAAACCGCAGGGTGCTGCTAGTTGCTAGTATGTATATGTGTCCTAAGTACAGATTTTGTTCTATGTCTCGCACGATTATTTAAATATATGTCGTATCAACTAATTGGTTATCATAGTACATTGCTGAGTTTGAGGCTGGATAGTGTTGTGTAGTAAATGCCCATCCATATAACATTTATTTTTGTATTTAAGCTGGATCCGGTCCGAGTTTTCGAGGATCCGTTAGTGGCGAGTCTTTCACTAGCCATTGGTCGTGAGTTTGATTCTCAGAATAAGCAATTTTGTGCTGAATACGGATTCTTTTCTGTATCTTTAATATGTTATAGTAAAATTTCATACATATATTTGCTATGAGGTTTCCATAGTACAAACTTTGTTAGATACTAGATGATGATCACGGTTCGTTGCACATTTAAAGGTTAAATAACACTTTGTGTGTGTCGTTTCAAACAGACGTGACGAAAGGTCATCGATCTTTGACTGCAGGATTCTGGATGAGTCGGATCCATCCGATAAGAAGATGTGAGGATACAAATACTACTAACCTGGAATTATCAGTACAGTGAAAAATAATGAAGAACACAATGTTTTAAAACAAAAACATCATTCTCATGTTACGTCCGTGAAAATTTGGCGAATTATGGCTCTGATGTTCTTTCCTTAAGAGTTTATATAATATTTTAGATCCATTTATTCGTACATCTACATTATATAAGTAATAATAAGATAGTTTTACGCGCGCAGTTTCTGATATCTTCTCGCGATGAAATTTTGCACTATATTATACGGGCTACAATCTGTGTTTAAAACTTCAAGCCGCCGGTCTGCCGCCTAGTTCTCCTATGCTGCTATGCTAAGCGATAAGATCGCCTTTTGTGCCCAAAATGTCTAAATTTTAAGTATAATTACTGTATTTCTGTATTATTTTGTGGTATAATAAAGTGTTTTTGTATTGTATGCTTTGATTTGTTACGTCATCGGTCAATTTGGTAACGCAGCTGAAAGCAGACAACCACATCTGCTTCCAGGTCCGCTGCATACGGAAAACAGATGTAGTTGTCTGCTTGCACCGGCGTTATCAAATAAGAAGATGACGTCACAAACCAAAACATAGCAGAAAGCAGGGATGCCGTAGACCTGCCGTTCCGTTCATCCCTTCCAATGTGATTGACAACGATAATAATCCATACTTTCTCATCAATACTAATATTATAAAGCTGAAGAGTTTGTTTGAATGCTATGATCTCGAGAACTACTGATCCGAATTGAAATATTATTTTTATATTGAATTTAGCGACGATTCATTTAGCGACGATGGCTATAAGCTATAACGTAATAACATTACGCTACTATCAATAGAAACGGAGCATGAATCAAGACTGTAACGAAAACGAGAAAAACATTCCTTTTACAAAATGCCATGACTAAAAAAATAAATAAATAGAAATGTAAAATCTTTTTGCCATATTATAAATGTCTATGTAGAAATGTGTTATTGAAAGATTATTTAGGATATTATGAAAAGCGTAATTAATCCAATAGAATTTACACTTAAAGCCCTTGACAGAGTAATATGCCTTTTCTAGAAGTAACACCTTTAATTTGCCTTTAAACAAATGTTTCTCATCTATCTTTATTATTTCCTTTGGCATGTGGTTATACACCATTGGAGCCATACATAAAACACTATCATAACAATATTAATAGGACTAGTAGGATACTACATCATGTGAATACGATCTACTAGAATATCTGTTTGCTCACACCGCTATGACACGCCACTTATCTCGGTCATTGGCGTCGATTTATCAAGAGATAGGACGTCATACACTACGTTCGCTGGTTCTCAATTTTCAGCTGTGAACTGTGGGAATATTAACGAGGACGCTTTAAAATGTACTATATATGTATATTACTAGCAGTTCTCCGCAGTTTTACTCGCGGAGTTCCCGTTCACGTTATTTTCCCTGGTTAAAAAAAACCTATGTGTTCTTCCAGATTATAATCTGTGTTCCAAATTTCTGCCCGATCAGTTCATACGTTGCGACGTGATTGAGCAACAAACATCCAAACATTGACATTTATAATATTAGTAGGAGTAGGATTCGTGGGATAATATGGTGCTCTGAGAATCTCTGATTGACTTGATTAAAGAAACAGCTAGAGTTACTTTGGACAAAAATACGCATTTCATAAACATATTTAAATAAGGCCCTAAGGGTGAGAATACGTTTATTTCAGCTGGTAAATGTCACATACATAAACGGTCTTTACTTTTGTTTATTAGTTTTCAATATCGTTATTTGAAGTACAAAGGTTAATTCTAATATCTGCCCCAAAATATTACGCCGTATCTTAACAGAGGGTAGAAATTGCTATAGTAGGCGTATACTAATTTTTTGACGATATATTACTGAGAATTGCCAAAACTTCTTGACATTACTTAGGTGCGTGTGATTTTCAGCTCAAATTATTATCAGTAGATACATCTAAAATACCTATTAATATTATTGATATTAATATTATTGATATTATACACCTAAAACATATTTCTAAACGGAACGGGAGCGGAGTAGAGTTGAGTGTTCAAAATATGAGGACCGAACTGTCCGAACTCGGCGTACGGTTTTGGACCATAGAATATGTTTGGACTCAGAAACGCATATAGATTATGATTCTGGGTGTTGCCAGGAGGTGTATTGGTCGATTTTTTTACAGGGATGGCCCTTATACATCAAATAAATGGAGCGCACAAATGATTTGTGTATCATTAAAATAATCGTTTTTTAATAGCCACAATTTGAAATTAATTTTATGATTAAATAGCGATCCGCCCCAGCTTCGCACAGGTGCCTTGCTGATACTACACTAATATGTATTAACTGACGCTCCGCTCCGGCTTTGCCCGTAGTATCTACAAGCGCGGTCCGAGGAGGGGTCACGGGAAACATGACCCCCCCCCCCCCAAAATCGTATACGTTGAACAAAAAATCTAAGAAAATTAAAAATATCTAATAGTACATAGACTATTTTTAACGCGGGAAAACAACTAAAACAGGAACTACGAGGGTAAAACCTTGGGGGGCTACTAGTAAAGTAGTTTTTTGCTCGATTTATTGTATGTCTACTTGTGACCCCCCCCCCCCCAAAACCTGAGGCTGCGTACTGGTGACCCCCTCCAAAATTCGAGGCTGGGACCGCGCCTAGTATATAATAAATAGCATATGGCACAAAATACAAAAGTCTTAACTGCTGTTTGCAGGTAAGATAAGGTGATACAAAACATTTTAAAAGTTGACCCATACAAGCCGGCCTCTTTTACTAGAGGCATGCAATGTTTTGGTAACACAGTTGCTATTGGTCTGAATTTACACAATGTTAAAGAATACTCAGCTGATAAAGACTTCTTCTTATCTTTAGAGTTCCGTAGGCAAAATACGGGACCCTTATAGATTCGTCATGTCTGTCTGTTTGTCTGGCTGTTTGTCTGGCCGTATGTCACAGCAGCCACTTCTTTCCGAAACTATTAGAACTGTAACATTGAAACTTGGTTTTCATACCAAAAATAGAAAAACAAAAACAATACATTTTGGGGGTGTCCCAAACATAGAACTGAAACTCGAATTTTTTTTTTCCATCAACCACCTTTTTTCACCTTACGTGTGGGTTATATTGTGGGTTTCTAAATATATTTTTTACTAAACTGCATAGTTTGCGCGAGAAACTATTCCAAAGTGGTAAAATGTGTTTTAAGATAAAATAACAAAGAACGTCAAATATGAATTAGAGTTGTTAAGTGGCCTCGTCAATTAAATGCAGCTGTAAAAAGGCTTTGTCATACTCAAGATAAAAAATGATCAAAAATATTATTAAATATTACACACAGTATTAAAATACTACATGATTACTAATTGTTATCGGTAGTATATTTTCACATGTCTACCATCTCGTTTGATCTTAAATAATCTACAATGAACCGTGCTCATATAAGAAACTGCCTTACCCTAGGTCTACCGCCTAGCTCTCCTGCTTTCTGCTATGCTTTGATTTGTGACGTAATCGGCCATTTTGTGGACGACGTAACAAATTAAATCATACAGCTAGGTAGTAGAGCTGGGGGTAAGAGAAACTCAGACAATGCATTACATAGCCTAGACGTTATTTTTACAAAAGTGGCGTCAAACCTCTATATGTTCGACCATTTGGAATGTCAATCATAAAATGATGTAGCTTTTCAAGCTGCAAGCAGTCCAAAATAAAATATACAAAATAAAAAAAAATATATGATGTACATTCATCCATATAATCTTTCAACGAAAATTGGTTTAAAAAAATGTGTAAATGGACGACATCATATTACAAATCTTTAAAGGTATTATCAGTTTCATCATCTGATGGCAACCCCGTTTAAAAGCTAGAAAAGGTGCATGGCGTGGCAACATCGGGCAACGAAAACTGGCTTTAAGTGGTGGGTCGAGATAGAAGGGAGGGACTTTTGCTCCAGACGGCGGCCCAGGGGTGGTCGACTCTTCTAGGGCCAGGTGGGATAAAAGTACATACACGTGGGGGTCCCAAACGAGGAGTGGCAACATATATTTGCGTCTCTTTCTAACGCTCCATTTTAGAGATAAGTAACCTGTGAAAAATAAAGATTTTATTTATTACGATATACGATTTTTAGTAACTAATAGTATCGATTTTGAGTCAATGATTAATTTAGTAGCTCTTTTTATGCCCTGGGCGGTGTATTCGCAACGCAACCCAAACGATTCGGGCACGGGATGACAATCCTTGTCTCTGTGATTCCAAACGGATAGGCCAAAGACAGAGAGGTTTGATGCCGTGTCGAGATCAATCAGATTGCGTTGTGAATCTCAGTCCTGAATTTAAACTAAACTTGTAAATCAGATTCAGTAAAGTAGCAACCTGTATCCTGTTTGAACACGTAGGTGTATTTTTAATAACAGTTTGCTACACAGGTAGTTTCTGACTGATCTACAACTTATTACTTTGTCCGTTCCTAATTATTAGATCATTTGGATCCAACTGAAAAAATGTGCAATAACAATTACATTATTCATTATTATCACGTGTATAAATCTCAAGATAAATCGAATAGTAGAATAACATTAAACAGAACTATCGATTATTTTATCATTACTTAAATACTCATCTCTAAAATCGTCACAAAAAACAAAAAATGGCTTCTTGGTTTTGTGTTGTAAAAAGTTTGCATCTTTCTTTGTTTTTGTTCTAAACGAAGTATTCCTGATGTTTTTCATTATGAAAGAGAAAAGAAAATGTGGCAGATCGCCTCCTAGACTTGGAAATAGGAATTCTCTACGGTAAGCATGTGGTACCTTAGTACCTAGTTAATAAAAGTTCTATGTAGTGCCAAATTGCGTTTTTTTTCATAATTACATAGTAAGAGCGCCCGGTGTAAACCATAACATATGGGTTCATTTTTAATTATGTTTTCAGTTGCGAGTTGAGGGGCGATGTATTGCTATCTTAAGAAGAATGGTTTTCAAACCCATTTCAAGAACAGCTGTACAAAAAGCATCTTGATGTTGTTTATGATAGAAAACAACTCATAAGATCTGCTGGACTAGATGAAAACTGTGATAAGGTAAATATGTGAATCATAAGATAAAATAAATATATTAATCATATTCAAAGGATAACATGATATAATATATGTATATAGTCCTTATTATGCTTGGTAAAATAGTTTATAATTTGTTTCATTTTAGATGCTAAACAGCACTGAACCTGAAGCAAGGCCATCTACAAAGCAGACAGCCGCTGCTAGTAGAAAACGCATCATTTTGAATACTGGCAGTGGTTACTACAACTGAAAATGATGCAGGTCCATCCGCAAAACAAATGACAATGCGACCGCATTTATTGACATAAAGCAAGTGACTACTAGAATGCATCAAAAAAATATGAGGTTGGTATACTGAAGCAATTTAAAAATAAAACACTAATCAGGAAAAATAACAATGTAATTGTGTTAGAATTTAGTATAGGTTTCATTATCTCAACATTTAACTATTGTGCTTATTCAATAACACTATAAATATCTCATTACATGCTATCCATGGTTTTTTAATTATAATAGTTTAGAGTGATGGGATGAGCGGGGCTTGTGCCGGATAGTGATATAGTGAGCAATATGCTTGTCCATAACAGGAGCGATACATATCTCTGCCATGTAATATTTATCTGGATACATTGACCCTTAAAGCCTTGCATTGCAATAACAACAATTAAATGTATTACTTTCAACTAAGTGATGATGAAATCTATAATGCTGATGTAACTTTCAGATGCTGAGCCTTTTCAAACAAGAAAGAGGACCATCGAAGAAGGCAGAGTTTGAAGAAAATAATATAAAAGCGACTGCGACTCAGGCTGATAAGTCTCATTAAGGTGTAAACATCACATTTTAATGACAGAGTTCAATTTTTTTTGTTCTTTTTTGCCCAGTAAGATGTGCAACTATTTTATGGGCTTATGGAACATTTTTGATTGTTCTTTACATTATCATATCATTTTTTTTTGTTTATGAATGTGATACAAAAGATTTTTTATTTTATATAAGAAAGTCATGCCGTTTACATACTTAAAAACTAGAGATTCTATGAGGGAACTTTTTAAAATTATTTGTATTTTGCTAATGGCCATATTGTCCAAATACCTTTATAAATTTTAAAAATAAATGAATTGAAATAAATTTACTAAAACTTAACGCATGTTTTTGTTCAGGTCTACATGGAGCTACGGGCCATAAATATAAACAAGACAAGTTTCGTTTATATTTGGGCTGTAGTTCCTTGTGGTACGTAAACTACCTATTATATTCCAACGAAATTGAAATTTTTCCGCCTACGCAAACAATACATTTCGAAATTTCCCGCCTACGCAAATTTTTGATTTTAAAATTTCCCGCCTTGAGCCTGGAAAAAGTTTTAAGGGGGCAAACGATAGATGGCGCTACTTTTTCATGAAGTATGGAGTTGGCATTCTTCTCCGTGAGTATATGTTCTGTGCGGCGGCCACGCCGGACATACTGTGTTTGCCTTCGTATCTTTGTTTGACTAATTGATTATTGTTGTCATTAAGGCTATGTTAAATGTTTTAACGTTTATTTAAATATACCTATTGTTTGCTTCACTCTCCCAATCTTCTGATGTAGATTGTTTACACATCATCGTCATCATCAACTTATGGATTAGAACATAGTTCTATGCTACTATTGTTTGAGAGAAATAGACAGGGTTCCGCGAAATAAACAAAAAACCCTCAACACAGCCACAAGACAGCTAGTTATAGATATTATGTAAAAAATGATAAGATTATTTGGAATATTTCTTCCAGATGAGGGTAGAAGACCACAACAGTGTAATTTATCTTCGAGACGACCCGAAATCTCATGTCGGTTTGGGACTGCGGCCGGAGAATACTTCCCATAAAAACAAGTGAGCCAACACGAAGAGCCACTATCGCACAACCTATGACAATGACTATTTGTTTGTAAAAGTTATGTAATTCAACTTTTGGCCACAAGACCTTCACATTGTTGCTGACTCTTTTAATTTTGCATGTATACGATAGCGTGAGTATGAGAACAACTTACGCATTTCCTCTAAGAGATTTTTCACTAAACCAATGCTTTAATATAAAGGTAGATACTATTAGATTCCCTTTTTTGACTTTAAATTGGACTGCTTGCAGCTTGAAAAGCTACATCATTTTATGATTGACATTCCAAATGGTCGAACATAAAGAGGTTTGACGCCACTTTTGTAAAAATAACGTCTAGGCTATGTAATGCATTGTCTGAGTTTCTCTTACCCCCAGCTCTACTACCTAGCTGTATGATTTAATTTGTTACGTCGTCCACAAAATGGCCG
Source organism: Ectropis grisescens (assembly GCA_017562165.1). NCBI lineage: Eukaryota > Metazoa > Arthropoda > Insecta > Lepidoptera > Geometridae > Ectropis > Ectropis grisescens. The sequence goes on along the minus strand of CM029787.1, from coordinate 23,894,560 downwards.
ATTACGTCACAAATCAAAGCATAGCAGAAAGCAGGAGAGCTAGGCGGTAGACCTAGGGTAAGGCAGTTTCTTATATGAGCACGGTTCATTGTAGATTATTTAAGATCAAACGAGATGGTAGACATGTGAAAATATACTACCGATAACAATTAGTAATCATGTAGTATTTTAATACTGTATGTAATATTTAATAATATTTTTGATCATTTTTTATCTTGACTATGACAAAGCCTTTTTACAGCTGCATTTAATTGACGAGGCCACTTAACAGCTCTAATTCATATTTGACGTTCTTTGTTATTTTATCTTAATATGTATAGATAAGATCTTAAGATTCTTTATCTTTTTCTTAATGGCGTTACCAAGTGTTCTTCTGAATATGACGTTCGAATAAAAAAACGAGAAAATTTTGCAAAAGTATTCCTTTGCTGACTTTGTTTGATGAAATTCTGCAATTCATCATATCGAATATCATTCAAAAGTATGTTTCGTAAAACATTACTTGACATAACGTCTCGCCGTTGATGTCGCGAAATTATGATCATCATACTTTACTTTACCTATAACATTTATCATCGAAGCAAAACGTTTGAATGCTTAGGTAATTAGCTTCTTATTATCTTACAGACATACATAAACTCAACATTATTTCTCAGTGTGCTTTTCTAAAATATAAAAGTATTTTTCGAAAGATACAAATAAGCCGGCTAAAAAGAAAACATTTTTGTGTGTTGCTTCCAAAGAATTTACAGCACATAGAGCAATATCTGAAAACTTTATATGACGAGTACACTAAAAAAATGAAATATTTAGTCTCTTCTTGTCCTTAACTCAATTAGCAGAATAATACGGATGTCTTCAAATTAAACAGATCTCGCCGCTATTACGTGCTAGGAATTTGAGCCTTAAGCTTCAAGTTTTATTAGGAAAAGGTTTTAAAAACAGCTTCCAGATCTCATAAGATTTAGCGACGACCCTTTTGTTCTAGCTGAAACTTTTAAATTGTCCTTGGACTCAACTCATAAAAGTGCCTGAGGCTATATTTTGAGCACAGAGATATCTATAATATTACGCTCACAAATTTCAAAGGAAGTTGAAAAAGGGTTACATGGGTACCTACACTCACAATTTATTACTCTTACCCTTTGAGGCTCTAAAAAATGCGTTGTTGGGTGTTTTTTACCAATAACTAGCTAACATAAATAAATAGCTGTTGGAAAATCTGAACCTCCATCACTGCAAGGTTAGTTACAATATTTAACATCGCTCATAGTTCTTATTTTTCTTAAGGAAGTTAAAGGGCATGGAGATCAAATATCTTATATCTCTGCGTGACGAACGCAGTTCTTAATCCAACAGCTGCGTGTCACTGTACTGCTATGAACACGCATGTCGCTTACCATCAGGCACAGGCACTGCTTGGCTGGTCATCACTCTACATAATAAAAAAACTTCTGTCTTAAAGAGTTTATTGTTAGAGTTCATACTCTTCATTTCGCCTGTATATTCTGAACTGAAGCCTCACAAAGTCCTATAAACCCTTTTAAAATAAGTTTTAATAAAAATTAGCTTCTTATGAAGCTGCATTTGCCCTGAAATTTTCGCTTTCCAAGAACTTGTAGTAAAACTTTGTTTGTAGTTTAGTCAAATTAATTGTGCTCTAATTCTCAAGAAAGTGACGTAATTTGGAGCATTGCAGCAGGCGTTAAAATGGTGAATATAATTAGCAACTTCTAACGAGCTGGCAGCAAATTTTAGGTGAGTATTTGACACAAACTGAAATCTTGTCTGATAGCTTTCCTATTATACCACGACACGGAGGTGTCGTAAATGAAAATTCTTAATTGTTCACACCATAAAAGACACATACAATTTTGGAAAACAGTAAAAACTAGTGAGAAACCGGCGTCCTTATCGCTAAAAGCGATTTCTTCCAGGTAACCTTGAGATGGACAGAACAATTTTAAACACAAAGCGTGGTGCGCAACATTTACTATTTATATAATAAGACTATGAGATAGACGTACATTCTAATAGTGTTACATACGAATACATAAAACGACAGATAAAACGAAATACACTAATAAATAAAACTAATCATAAACATACATGCATAAATATACTGACAAGGTAATTTTAAGTTACCGATATGACAAACTGACGAGCAACAGATAACAGCGAAGAATATGAATGTAAGCCTGGCTGGTTTCTAAAATGTATGGATTCATTTTGCCCCAGGTCTACAGCTCCATGTTAGGGCATAATAGGTCAAATATGCGATTATTTTGCAGTTTTCCTCAAATACTTGCCCGAAATTTGGTGCCGAATTCGGAATATTTCGTTTATTCTTCTTTGCCATTTCCGCGAGTTTGGAAGCAAGTTTATTCGAGGCAAGCGAAGTCGTAATTTTATACGCTATATTACTGTACATTTCTTGTTTTGCTGTGATCAAATAACTTAACTTAAACGGATTATTGTAAAAATAAACTACTTGGGTAATTTCTTAAATCCAAACAAAAGAACAACTTCAATAAAACAAAAAAAATCTTGATTTTATATATTTTATTTATTTACTGACCCATCCAAAAAATAAAACAAATTCATCTAGGTAATCCAATTGCATTTTTTGTACATTACGCGATCGTTATTTGAACTGAGGTCCACAGATTCAGGCTACAAATTAGTAAAAAAAATATGCCACACTTATGAAATTACGTAACTTTTTCCCAACGTTCACCAATATTGCGCTTCTCCAATCCCTTCTGCTTCCTATTTATCATCTAAATTATGTCGATGTATTTTACCTAGATCTCACAGAGGAACGGTTAAACAAGCTTGAACAGTAATATATATAAATCTATGTCTTGAACGCTTTCAAAATTTCTTCATAAGGTTATTTCGCAACGCAGACCACGGAGCTCAATTCGCGCTAAGCTAAAGTAGCTTCCTATCTTCCTCCGCAGAAATGCGCACATACTGTCATTTTTGTACATCATTCTATTTAATCTTAACACCCCATCATACTTTAAATGACGCATGACGATAAAGTTACTAAACTAAAATAACAAAAGTCACTTGAAATTGAATGGATTATCCAATGGTAAATAAACTTTACAATAATTTCGTACCTACTTTTAAAATGGACGTGCCCAGCCAGCTTTGAATCATAAAGTAAGTCAAACAAAAAAAAACATCAAAATTAAAATTGGCACATATTTTATTATTTTAAACACTGTCATTATATCAAATAGCTAGATGTCCGCCCCGGCTGCGCCCGTGGTACATTATATATCACTCATCTCGATCCCGTACACATCCAACGGTGAAAGAATGACTGAAATCGGTTCAGTAATTCCTGAGAATATCGCTTTCAAACAAAAAACCTCTTCAGCTACCTGCTACGCCACCTGTCGGAAATTGGTCGTACCAACTCAGACTTAGAAACAAATTTGATTAGCAAAAGTTTATATTCAATGACACAATCTTAGACACATGCTGTCATGTCAAAGCAAGGTACGAAAACTCTCAAAAAGGAATATTTTTCCCGTTTTTGTTACAATCTTGATTAATGCTCCGCTTCCATTGATAGTAGCGTTATGTTCTATAGCCAATAGCCTTCCTCGATAAATGGACTATCCAATAGAAAAATAATCTTTTAATTCGGACCAGCACTTCCCGAGATCTTAGCGTTCAAACAAACAAACAATCAAACAAACTCTTCAGCTTTATGATATTAGTACAGATTTAATATAATTGCGTGACCTGTCGTCATGTCTATTGCTTTCTGCATCTAAAAGGAGTTAATACATACAATTTTAAATGGAACACTTAATACATGAAGTAAAAAACCATTTGACTGGCCTCGTGGCTTAGTGGGTAGTAACTCTGCCTGCGAAGCCGAGGGTCGTGGGTTCGATTCCCACCCAGTGCAAATATTTGTGTGATGAATTCAAATGTTTGCACTGTGTCTGGGTGTTTCTATGTATAATAAGTATGTATTTAAAACTATATATGTATTATATCAGCTATCTGGCCGCCATAGCACAAGCTTTGCTTAGTTTGGGGTCAGATGGTGTTGTGTGTGAATTGTCCACCAATATTTATTTATTTATTTATTTATTTATTTATTTTCTGAGGATACGAAAACAATAATGGATTTTCAGATGAAATTGCTGATGTGATTTTGTTCTTCTTTTGGTAAGTAGTGAAATTGTATTGTACGCACATGTTTCTAAAAATTCGTTCCTTATAAAATAAACCCAAACTACTTAATATTTTAAACGCCTAGCTGTTTGCCCGTAGGACATACAATAATAGCCCTCAGGTTTCATGTACATATCCAACAGAGAAAGATTTTTTGAAATCGGCCCAGTAGTTCCTGAAGTTAGCGCGTTCAAATAAAACCCCTTTAGTTTTGTAATGTTAGTATGGATACTGCTATTTATCTCACAAAAGCATCGCAAAAATTTCGTGATTTGCGACTTTTTATTACTATGTTGATAATAAAAAGATTTATTGGTGTCGTAAAAATAGTTTCGCTCACAGAAATTAACAGCTGTCCTTTATTTAGTTCACATCAAAGTGTTAATAAAAACTTGTGTACCTAATCTGGCGCTTGACTGCTAAATTTCAAAAATCAATAACACGCGTTTGAATAAAATTGGCGTAATTTTTAACCCCCGACCAAAAAAAGGGGTGTTATAAGTTTGACGTCGATGTCTGTCTGTCTGTCTGTCTGTCTGTCTATCTGTCTGTCTGTCTGTCTGTCTGTCTGTCTATCTGTCTGTCTGTCTGTCTGTCTGTCTGTCTGTCTGTGTGTGTGTCTGTCTGTGGCACCGTAGAGCTCAAACGGTTGGGCCGATTTCGATGCGGTTTTTTTATTTGAAAATATATATCCGTGCGGGTGTTCTTAGCTATGTCTGGTTAGTATCGATTCAAAATGGCCGCCTCCACAAAATGGCGGACAAAATATTTCTTCACAACCTACCTCAACATGGGTATCAAATGAAAGGGCTTGACTAGCAGAGTACTATACGCTATAACAAATTTGAAATCCAAGATTGCCGCCACCACAAAATGGCGAATTATATAATTTTTTTCACTACTACCGCAATATGGGTATCAAACGAAAGGGCTTGACTATTAGAATACTTTGCACTATGACACATTTCAAATCCAAGATGGCCGCTACCACAAAATGGCAAATTACATTTCTTTTTTCACAACTTCCTTAATATGGGTATCAAATGAAAGGGCTTGACTAGTAGAATGTTGTACAGATAACAAATCTAACGTAGTCGGGGGTTAATCAAAATTTTTAATTTTGTTCTTGTTTAATTTGCCACTAAATTATATTTGGATTTTGAAAGTACAGCATAATGTGAGCAAAATTTATTATGGACATAATTCTCTTTTCAGAATCATTTCTCATAAAAAAAATGAAAGCTCCGAAATCACTTAATGAACTCTGATTGCATAGCAACGTAAGGGACCTGGTATTTTTTTTTTTTTGGAATATGTTCAAGGGTGTCCCCTGAATGTAAATCCAACTTAGCGCGGCGGGAAGGGGTTCGCTTCAGCCGCCATCTTGGGAAACACATATTATATTGAATATCTCGTGAACCGCGCATCGTACGATAAAAATGGTCGAGATCATTAATTGTAGATAATAATATTTGTCCTCAGTTTTATTGGAAGCTTTTATTGTATAACGCATAGCTTTTTAATTATAGCGCTCTAAACTTTATGCAATATGGTTTTTACTTTAACTATGGTTAAACATTAAATCGGAATTGGTGACAGCGGAGTTCCGTGACAGCATTGAAACTTTTCTTTAATTGCTGCCGTTGTATGTAATCTGTGCTGCCGTCTCATTTTGACATGACTTGGCCAATTCGATCTATATATTTTGATGTACCTATTCGTGTTATTACTTTTCGTATTTCGTTTTTGTATGTTATTTGAAATTCAATTATTTAATTTAATTTATTTGTTGCTTAACTATATATTATAAATCCATGTACCTTAGGAAGAGGCCACCGGACTCCGAAATACAGTTTTTACTAGTTCGGAGAAGGTGGATCCACATTGTGATACACAAAAGGAATTTGAGTTTGAAAGATCTACGTGGAACTATGCTGTTATGTGCAGTTGTTGCTTGCCGTCAAGCACGTGTATTACTCGCCCCGTCTTTTGTATTAAAAAAGAACGGCGTTCTTTTATATTTTCTTTAATTTTTATGAGCTAAAAACTCCGCCATTAATAGATAGTTTCGGAATAGAACGTGAAGAGAATGACATAATCTACCGCACTAGCAAAGTGAGGGTATGCGAATGTCACATGAAATATGTTTTATTCGTGAATATGTATGTACAGCTCGCTACTTTTTTTTAAATTATCTGCAGCATCGCCACCTTTTTTCTAAAATATCTGCTACCTCGCCACCTTTTTCTTCATGAATATCTGCTGCATCACCAACTTTATTTTCTAAAATATCTGCTACCTCGCCACCTTCTTTTGAGAAATCGACTACCGCGCCACCTTTTTTTCGAAAATACCTATCTGCTACCTCGCCACCTTAACTTACTGAACCACTTAACCTTCCAATTATTTAACTCGTCAATCAATACTTGAAGGAACTCCACGAACATAGAGTACCGACGAATAAATTGATTCAATTTTAAAATGGATCATTGAATATAGTCTAGGAAAAAGTATGGATTTCCCTTTTAATATTTTTTTTATAAACAAGCGGTCTGCCCCGACTTTGCAAAAAAGGGCAATTTAAGTTCCGCTTTTGCCCATCCTGACATACCATCCTGTTTTCTATTAACATTACAAATGTGAAAAAGAAAATACAAAGTGAGTACAAAAAACATACATCTAATAATAGCTTCCCGTAGCCTGTCCATAAATTTTAATACCCATAAGATATTCGGCCCGTGCTCAAACAAAAAACCAACATAAAAATTAACTTTAGCGTTATTTTCCATTCCCCAAAACAATGTTTGGAACTAAGGGATTCCGCTTTGATCATTAAAAGTGTGTACAAAGCGTGGCTTTCCTGTATTTTCCTGGATAAACATTAGACAAACAATGAAAAAAGCTAATCACAAAAGTTACATAGACATAAATTCGAGTTTGAAGGTCCATTTTCAGTTACATTTATTTTTACATCACAAAATTTTATATTACACTTTTAGATTTTTATTAATAATAGATTTGCACTGGACCCCTATCTCGCCTGGCGTTAGGGCAGAATTTGGTCTATGATAAAGAAAAACTTTGTAATTTTTTGCCGATCAAGTGAATTGGAATTGTTGCAAATTTCTTATTGGCACAGATTTATTATGAAACGTGCAATCGTAGTTATCTTTCGGTGATGAAATTGCATTAGCAATAAACTATGTATTGTTGTAAAAAAATTAAACTGACTTAAACTCAAAAATTACCATGAGAGCTACGTGCTACTCACTTATGTATTTGAAGTCGGTGCCAGCATAGAATAGATAATATAGATAGAACAGACACTCCCCACCCCCCGCCAATTTCAAGCTTCCTCGCCCCTCAGGCCGTTTCGGATACGCTAGGAGCACTCAACGAAAGGCTGGTATCGAACATCTAATTCCTAACGAAATATCATCATGGTGGGTTGTTGTGCTGTTTACGGCTGTCCGTCAACTAAACGAGACAAGATTAAAAGCTTTATTTAATTTCCTAATGATAAAATAACGTAAGATTAGAAACTTTTCAATAACATTGCTTTATAATATTACAAGCTTTGCTTAGTTTGGGGTCAGATGGTGTTGTGTGTGAATTGTCTACCAATATTTATTTATTTATAATAACAAAGTCATATTTGACTCAAAGTTCGTAACTTACACAGCCAGTAACTTATGTGCCCAAGCACGGATTGATAATGCCTGGAGGAATAATTATAGTAACAGAATAAAGTTTCCTTCATGGGTAAGTGTAAAATAAAATGCGAATGTGTACCTACTAACAGAAATAGATATCTAGGTACCTGATCTAATCTATCATCGGTTTCGTTTCATTTTACGCGGCAATACAAACACCCACAGATTTCTGAAACAATTTACAAATCTGTGCAAACACCCTTTTAATTAGAATAGTATAATTTGGCTCCATTCTATTTATGTAACTCAACATTATAGCAAGTTTATAGTCTACGTCACCAGGTGAACTCAAGGGGCACAACTATTCAATAAAACAATTCAGTAGCCCTAGCTCTAACGCACACATTCACGCGTGTGTACGAACGACATCTGCGTAGTTGTGTGAAAAGTAGGTAGGTCAACACCGGCGTTTGTATGGAATTTTAGTGGAGTGTCCGTGGTGTGGTGCCAGTCAAGTCAGAATATTAGTTACATGATATGTATCTATCTACTCACTGTTAGACATAGCTGGCACCGACTTCAAATAGATAAGTGAATAGTGATTAGAATTTTTATTTATTTTTCACTTTAGAGTGAATTGATAGCCTCGTCCTTTTGTATGGAAATCAGTTAAAACCACAGGACAAATAAATAAGTCATCTTATATCTGGGTGACGAACGCAATGCAGCGCTAGGAAGTGATTTGTTCTATTCATGTTCCAATAGCTGGAAAGTACTGTACTGTTATGGACATTCGTGTTATTTCAATCACAAGTCATGCTCGTAATTTTAACGCTATTTCAGGTTTGTTCCCAGAATAATCTAAGTAATAATTATTCATTACGTGAAGACCACGCATCCTTTTTGGCTTAGCACAAGTGTCTTATGACCAGGATCTTAATAACACATTTTGAAAAACTTTTCTGCCGCTTGATCGAAACGACGCGTTACCAAACTGTTGGCGTTTATTTGACTCAACGTGTTAGCATTGCGATCACCGTGGTAGGCTATCATAGTGAAGACTGTTACGTATGTACCTTAGTAATGAACTTACTTTTCATATCTCCTGCTCGACAAAGTCCAATTATATGTCATGAAACGTCAAAACAAAGCAAGTGATTGTGACCTTTCAAAATGCAGAGGTAAGTAATATTGAGAAGATTCCTTAGGGATTAAAATAATTTGAATTTGGAACGTCAAAATTCGTATGAAAATTCTTACCCATAGTACCATTGTAAAAAAGATTTTATTAAAAACTCGAACTTTTTTTCCAAATATCGAACTGGCCACCCGCACGCACAGAAACAAAACACAAATAGTGAATTGACCCCTGAGTTCATCAAATTGGACGCTTTAGGGATTATTAATAATCTACTTCCGGAAAAACCGAAAGATAAATACCTAAAATATTTTACATAGCGCTTTCTTTTAATTGCCTCGCAGAAGATATTAAAAGTAGAGTATTCACCTCTGAAGTAAAAAACTGTCTTGTGTCATGGGCGGCTTGGAGCCCTCGCTTCACTCGGGACACTACAATACATACACCCTTTTAATTAGAATAGTATAATTTGGCACCATTCTATTTATGTAACTCAACATTATAGCTACTTTACGTCACCAGGTGAACTCAAGGAGCACAACTATTCAATAAAATAATTCAGTAGCCCTAGCGCTAACGCATACATTCACGCGTGTGTACGAACGACATCTGCGTAGTTGTGTGAAGAGTAGGTATCTCCACAGCGGCGCTTGTATGGAGTTTTAGTGGAGTGTCCGGGGTGTGCTAATACTATAAATATAAATTTTCTATATGTATGTTGTTCAATCACGTCAGTACAGGTGAACACAGTTTTACTGCGATCTTGTATAACACAATACATATGTAGACTTTTTATACTGCCTACTCGGCTACCCAGGAAAACAATAGGAACGAGCACTAGAGCGAGTAAAACCACGGATCTAGTACTCGTATATAGTATTTATGTAAATACATAATTTTTGGTGGTGCAAGAAAATCCACGTACAAATGTTTGAAACGGCCGGCGAGCGCAAATTGGCTCTGGTAAGACATCGTGCGACTTTGAACTTTCATTTTCTGACATCTTCGTTTTTGCTAAAACATAATATTTATATTATCCTTATTCATATCCGGCCAGAACAAAGCACTGAACAGCTAATTTACATGTGGGGCTTAATCCGGAATGACTCAAATTACATAATACATATATATATCGGATCAAATGCAAAATTACATTACGATGTTTTAGATAAATACATATGTTTAAATACTTTTTTGAACCAGCACCCGCACGCACAGTGGGAACATTTATTGGGCTGTTTATGTGGGTGTTCATATTTCTAGTTGACAATTGGCAATACAATTCTTTTAGAAAATGCATTATCGTCATAGCCACGTTTCTAGCTGTTACGGCATTTCCAGCGCTTCGCGTAGGTATGAACACAATGAACGGATGCAATTTCTGCAAACATTTTCTGAAGATTCTGAAATTGCGTCCGCTACTGGGATTCTTTATCTTCCTGATTCTGTTTACAGAATTTGGGACTAGGTCGTCATAAAACACATATTCATTGTAAATTAACTTGGGTATCAATATCTATCTCGGCGTAGTGTATTTTCATTACACGACATTGTGGAAAATCGCCAAATTTAGAGGTTTAATTTTATCTGTGTAACCGTTTTACTTTCATATTAGTTTAATAGCTTCCTGAAATGAATTATAAATCAATGAACGGCCGTTAACTCGTGATCATACGAACTATATTTAGCTTGTGTGTCGGTCAGTTTCCTTGAAAAGTAGCTTAGAGGTTTTCCTTTACTTTAGACTTTCTACTAAAGTATGCTCTCAGCCGATCTTAAAAGGAATAAAGAAATACCACAAAAATGCTACTATATTTATTTAGGTATACAAAACAGAACACAATTAACAATCAAGTTAAATAAGATGTAGCAATTTACAGTTTCGAGATAAACTATGCTCCTAACTATGTATACACAAGATGAGTAACTAAATGACACCAGAAAAGAAGCTAAATAAAAGTATTATTAAAATTAAGTTGAAATCGATAGAATATACTTACATATTTTAATTATTATATTGGCTGGCCACATATTTTAACAACTGGGTGGTAGTATGATGTATAATTTTGTAGGTATACACCTAATGTAATGAAAGTATTCACAAGCCCCTGGCGCTATCTCGGCTTAGTATTAAGGTTTATGTTTGAAAGAAGAGAACTTGAATCTATGTTTTGAATGGATGATTTTGTATAAATAAACTAAGTCTAATCGTCGAGTGTCTAGTGTTTGTAATATAAATTTAGCCAATCTATTTTTGTGCGTTTTAAGTTTCTCTTCCAACCTTAGTCTACGACTCAAAATCGTAAGACACTTTGTAAGTAAGCGCTCTATACGTTGTGAGTGTATTTCATAGAAAGGAGACCGAATGACGGAATTATACTCTCTAGTACGCTGCGTATTATTGACAAAGAAAGAGCTAGAAAACTGTGAGGATTTTTGAAATCTTTAGTGATGCGAGATATAAATGTCAGAAGTTTGTTACACCTATTTGCAATGTAGTCGTAGTGCTCTCTGACTGTGAATTTTCCATCAAGCATAACTCCTGTTGTTAATTTTAAGCAAATAGTGTTCTTTTGCGTAACAAAAAATCGCAATCTATGGTTTTTGTATTGTATTGTTTTACTAGCGGCCCCTCCCGGCTTCGCTCGGATAGTAACCAAAATATCAAGTGCAGTGCCATAAACCGGGCTGATTTGTGAATCTAAACCTTCCAGGGCCCTGCAAAACCCAAGCGTATACAAAAAAAATCATTCAAATCGGTCGAGCCGTTTAGAAGGAGTTCACTAACAACGAAAAGTGGCATTGAGTTTTATATAATTATATAGATTAAAAAATAGGGGTTGGTGATAAAAGGATAAAAATTTAGGGTTGTATGTAACGTAGTAGAACGATCATCGACGTGACACTTGGTGTCTTCAAATCGAGAGTGAATCGGTTTCTTCTAGGTAAACACGCTCCATCGTAGACCGCATCGTCGCTTAACATCAGGCGAGATGGCGGTCAAGTGTAAACCTATAAAAGTTAAAAAAAAAAAAAAAAAAAAAAAAGACACTTGCAACGGAGGGCGCTGCGGAAATTATCCAGAACTGGCATGTGTCGGACGAGGCATCTTGTTCTGACCACAGATGGATCCGCTTCGACTTACAGGCATGTACGATGATACCTGAGCCAACCAGGAACCCGAGAAAGGCGAACAGGGCCACTTATGCTGGAACAGTGCAAGGTAAGCTCAGTGGTACTTGGTCGCCGGCTCGGCTACTGTCTAGGTTAGGTAACCAACAAGATATTGAATCAGAGGTAAACTTGTTCACTGACATTGTCATAAATAGTTACCACACATCATGTCATCTAACTTCGACCGCCAAGAATAGCAACAGCAACAGTTCATGGTGGGGTCCCGAACTCGAAAGAATCAGGAAAAAGGTTAGACGACTCCTAAACAGGGAAATGAATACCAGTGATGACCAGGACTGGGACAGCTACAAAGAGGCCAAAGCATATTATAAAAAACGATTACGCTACAGAAGTTCGTCATCCTGGCGCGGATTTTGTAGCAACATCAAATCCTGCAACGAGGCAGCACGGGTAAGAAGGATCCTATCCGCAGGGACACAACAAGGCATCGGGTCCCTATGCAGGAACGACGGTACATATACTGTCTCCCTAGAGGAGACGTATGAGGTATTACTTCAAACACACTTCCCAGGCTGTCAGCTCACCCATAACATAGACTGGGAGGTGGACAGCTATTCGCCCTCAGAGACTGACTGGCAGATCGCCCAGAAAGTAGTAACGTATGAAAAACTCTCTGGGCCATCAACAGCTTCCAACCATTTAAGGCGGCTGGACCGGACGGCATCTTCCTGCTTTGCTGCAGTGGGGAGCTGAGCTCGCGGAAGTGGTAACTACCATTCTACGAGCTTGCTTGGCCTTCCAATACATCCCTTTTAAGTGGCGAGAAGCGAATGTCATCTTCATTCCCAAACCAGGTAAGAGTGATTACACTAACGCTAGGTCCTATAGGCCTATTAGCCTCACCTCCTTCATGCTGAAGACGCTGGAAAGGCTATGTGATAGGCATATCAGAGACACAACGCTCCTAACGACTCCACTGCACAGGAATCAACATGCCTACAGTGCGGGTAAATCAACTGAATCAGCACTTCATGGTATCGTAAGTGAAATTGAGACAGCTATCCAATCCAAATCTGTATGTCTGGGCGCCTTCATTGACGTTGAGGGAGCCTTCGACAAGACAAAGTTCTCCAGCATCAAATCAGCTTTGAACAGACATGGAGTGGACGCCTTACTATCGGGCTGGATAGTAAATATGTTGAGACATCACATCGTACGACCACCGGAAGACGCAACCAAAATAGCATTGGTCGCGAGAGGGTGCCCTCAAGGGGGGTCCTCTCACCCTTACTGTGGAATCTGGTGGTGAACGGCTTAATCGTGGCGTTGAATGCGAGGCGTTTCTACACGGTAGGTTACGCCGACGACATAGCAATACTGATAACAAGTATCCATGCCAGCACCGCCTGCGACTTGATGCACGCGGCTCTAAGGCTAGTTGAGCGATGGTGCACTGAGTACGACCTAACAGTGAACCCGTGAAAGACGGAACTGGTCATGTTCACACTAAAACGCTCTCTGGGTTTGTACACACTACCAGGTCTACATGGCATAACGCTACAGCTGTCTGATGAGGTGAAGTATCTAGGGATGATCCTCGACAGCAAATTGAACTGGAACAAACACCTGGAGAACAAGATCAACAAGGCCTGTATCACCTTCTATCAATGTCGCAGAATGATAGGTAAGACGTGGGGACTTAATCCAAAAGTCACCCTATGGCTATACACCACAGTGATCAGGCCCATCATCGCCTACGGGGCTTTGGTCTGGTGGACCAGGACTACACAGGCGACAACCATCGCAAAGTTACAACAATTCTAGAGGTTGGCATGTTTAGCTACTACCAGCGGTATGAGCACAACACCAACGGCAGCCCTGGAAATAATGCTGGATCTGGTTCCGCTCCACTCACATGTGCAGCAGGAGGCGGCGATGTCTGCAATAAGACTACGGACCCTCGGTCTCTGGCATGAAACAGGTATTCCTCACACGAAAGTCCTCCAGGACAGCCTGAAGCATCAACACATGCTGCTGGCGGTAAGTGACAGGATACCCAAACAGTTCGTATTTGATAAGAAATACAAAATTCAACTCGAGGAATCTCCTTTTGGAGACCACAGCTTCACCGAGTTAACGATCTTTACTGATGGTTCGAGAACCAACGAGGGCGTCGGATCCGGCACCTTCTCGGAAGACTTAAACATCAGGTATTACACATCCCTTGGGGCCTACAACTCCGTCTTCCAGGCAGAATGCGTGGGCATCACGAGGGCTGCGACCATAATCGCCGATAAGAGGGTACAGGGATATAACATCCGCATACTCTCCGACAGCGCGGCGACTCTACATGCCCTAAAGAGCAACACCATCACTTCGGGGCTAGTTCTTGAATGCCACAAATCTCTTACGGAGGTATGTGAACAAAACCAAATCGTTCTTCAATGGATCAAAAGCCATAGTGGATCGAGAGGTAACGACGCAGCGGACGAACTGGCGAGGAGGGCATCAGCGGAACGGGTACATGGACCCGAACCGATTGTCCCACTCCCACTGTCGCAGGTTCGGAAATGGCTACGTGAGAAAACACTTAAGGAACACAACGACAACTGGACCAAAAGGTTAGACTGTAGACAGTCCAGGGCAGCACTGGGGGGCCGTAATACACGGTACACTCGGCAGCTGCTGAACCTGAATCGTCAACAGTTACGTCTGGTTACAGGCGCCCTGACAGGTCACGGTTTTTACAATAAACACCTATTCACACTAGGTATTACCAACAGTCCTCTTTGCAGAGCTTGCCTTGAGGCTGAAGAAACGGCCGCTCACGTGCTCACGGAGTGCACGGGAGTGGCGGATCATCGGGCAAAATTCCTGGGCACACCGGGGACGCTCCGCGAAGCATGCGGCAACGTGAAGATGCTGCTAGGCTTCCTGCTGGAGCTGGGATGGCAGGAGTGAAGCCTACTTCCCACACACGCAAAATAGGCGCATCGAGACGTCGAGTTGCGGAAAATAGCCCGCCTACGAATACGAATACGAAATAGGGTTGTATGTATTTTTAATGCCACATTATAAAAAAATAAAACAATTTTTTTTACCAAAAATTAAAAAAATATTTTTAGGGGTGAACAACCCTTATCACTTAGGGGTGTGAAAAATAGATGTTGGCCGATTCTCAGACCTACTCAATATGCTCACAAAATTTCTTGAGAATCGGTAGAGCCGTTTCGGAGGAGTTCGATTACGCACCCCGTGACAGAAGAATTTTATATATTAGATATGGTACGTACAAGATTCCTCTAATGTAAATACGCTAGGTGATTAATTACGCCTAATAAGAACGTCTACTTTCTGTTATGTGTTCAGCTGAGATTTTCGCATAAGCAGCCTACTAAATGTTCCCACTGCTGGGACTCGGGGCCATCTCTCGCAAGGAAAGAGACAAGAGCATAATCCTCCACGTTGGCTCAGTGCGGAAAAGTGTATGACACATGACCTGGAAAGCTTCTAGATACACGTCGGTTTCCTCACTATGTTTTCCTTCACCGTTTTAGTTAGCTGATATTTTATGGTTTTGTAAATAGTTGAGATCCATCTTAGGTCAACTGCTATTCGCTCTCATATTACTCAACAAAAACAACAAATTCAAGAACAAAAGTCTTGAATGACGTATTTTCTAAAAAAAAATATCAAATGGATTTAACTTAATGTCTGATAATTCAAGTGAATTTGAACCAACTAAATTAATGAGTGAATTTGTCAAAAGTTTGCGGTTGTCGATGTTCTATTCAATTAACTTTGTGACTGTTAATTCAGGGTTGTTAATTTATTTTGGAACGATGTAGGTATTTCATTAAATTATATTACACCAGAATTCTGTCGCTATTGAAGCCGTGACTGACTTCTTGGCCTGATTCGTGGAATTTCTGATCCGCTTCAACAATTTGTCAGACACGGCATGTTGATAAATGGATTCTGGCGTCAGAGTAAAGAGCTTTATACTTCTGATGTATTATCTATCTTCCCGGATTGAGCGTTTACTTTTTACACATTAAGGTGCGTCCCCCAGCAAAACAAGTTTTTGTCCAGTTTTCAGAGTTACCTACATATTAGCCAAAACAATTATCAAATTTCTACGGTTTCTTGGCTTCAAAATGGTAGGTAGTGTTTCTTTTTTTTTTTTTGTTAATTAATTTATTGTTTAAATAGTGTCCTTACAACGAAACCATAAAAAAATTAAATAATTGTAATTATCATGAATCTACTCGAAAAACCGCCATTATTTGTACTTATGCCAACGGATAGGCAATTTGATTATGTTTTGGTAGATTTATTTTTTTCAAAATAAAAATCTGATTTAAAAAAAAATTGAGTGTAAAACAGTGAAAAATCGTACTGTTTCTCTCTCGCCTTTTCATGCGATGTGCGATGAGGTAAGAAATACTCAAAGTCATTTGCTCGGGGTACGGCCTTAAGGGTTCAAGCTTTTGACGCTTTCGTTTTGCGTTCAACCCCGCTGTCTTAGTTGACCGACGCGGTCAGAACGCCTACTGTGTGAGCAACGATGTCTGAAAAAAATCGAAATCAATGTGTGTACCCACACACATGGGTATATTTATATGACATGTTTAGATTAGAGTGACGAGACGAGCAGTACATGTACCCGATGGTAAGCAACATATGCCTGTAACAGCACAGAGTCACGCAGCTAATATAATAATTAATAATAAAAAATAATAAATACTTAATTTATAATAATAAATACTTAATGAATAAATTTAATTAATTATTGTATCATAAATAGTCCAAATCATTACCTAGCAATACACTGCGCTCGCCATACAGAGTTATGAGATGTTTTATCTCTAAGTCCTGTAATTTCTCTGGAAAATTGCCATTTAAACTAGAACATAGTGATGACTTCACATTACTGCTTGGCAGTAGAATAACTGGCGACGATGCGGTACCTCCCCCATGCGGACTGAACAAAGAGTCCTGCCATTACAAAATATCTATGATGTGACGGAATACAACACAACGAATGCAAATCTGATCTCTTGAATGCTTGACCGCGTGACAGCTCTCTGTCTGATAGAATCCTAAAGGTTTGCGTTTCACCGCAAATTGGTAATACAGCGACATAGGATCCACCGTAGGCAAGTGTAAGTTATAGTTTGGTGCAGTGTCGGTAACCGATCTTACAGTAGTTCTTGCGGAATGATCTATTTTCTAAGCTCTGCACATACAAAGTCACGAGTACCATTAGCGGTTTCTAGCGCATAACTTCTTAATGTGAGTTAAATAACTTGCCTCACTCGATTTCGCCGAGAGAAATCTCGCGCTTTTGCGAACTGATTTTTTTTAACATGACACGTTGTGTTTTTAGCCGACTGCGCGACGCAAAGGAGTGGTAATGTGTTCATCAGTCTATATATGTATGTATGGATGATTCTTTGAAGCACTATACAGACCAAAAGGCTGGGCCGATTTTTATGATTCACACGTCAATCGATTTCTCTCAGTTACGCGAGTGACAGTAAAGACATGACATTAGTGTAAATTCAAAATGGAGGTTACCTGACGCCAATTTTTTCAAATTAAAAAAATGAAAATCAACAAACTATGTCAAGATGGGTATCGTTGAATAGGTATTTAAAAATAAATTTTTAGTTTTCTATCAACGTTTTTTGATTTTACTGACCGTTTAGGATGTGTATCGATTTAAAGTTGCGTAACAACCATTCTCAGATTTATAGGTTTATAGGTAGCAGAAAACTTCGTATAATTGTAGTGGTAAGACTCTTGGCAGAGTCCGCCTGGGGAAGTACCTTTTGCTAGTTATTCTACCGCCAAGCAGTAATGAGCAAACATTACTGTGTTCCGGTTTGAAGGGCAATGTTTGCAGAAAATTGCGGGGCTTAGAACTAGTCTATAGTTCACAGTACGTAAATCCGTATCCTCCATAATGAGTTTGATATCAAAGGGCATCATCTCTTTGATAATATCCATAATATTGTTTGATGCATTCATAGAATGCCTTTCACTGAGTTGGTATTCGACTTTTGACGTGCGCCCGTTATCTCGGTTCGGTATTATAGCCTTCCTTCGGAAAATAGATTAAATAGCTATAGCTCGCAATTACCAAACTCAAAATAATAAATAATAATAATAAATAAATATTGGTGGACAATTCACACACAACACCATCTGACCCCAAACTAAGCAAAGCTTGTACTATGGCGGCCAGATAGGCCAGATAGCTGATATAACACTTAAATAGTTCTAAATACATACTTATTATACAAAACATATATAGAAAATTATTATCTTAATGTATAAAAAATATGTTATGATGTTTGTCCCAGTGAACTCTACACCAAGTCAACTGATATTCATGAAAGTTGGGAATGATATGTAATTTGGTTTAACTTGAGAGTCAAAATAACTTTTTATTAGGGTTCCGTACTCAAACGGACCTTCTCGGGGCCTTCTCTCGAAAAGAGAGAATCAAGGTCAAAATCCACCTCGCTGGCCCAGTGCGATTTGGTAAATAACACATGACCTCGAAAGATTCTAGGTACATATCGGTTTCCTCACGATGTTTTCTTTCACCGTTTTTTATGGTAGCGGCATTGCATATTATATGTCTTCGAAAAGATAGTGGTGTTCGAAAAATAACTATAAAAACGCAACAACCCTCAACTTGCATACATGGAGACGGCCAGCCATATTGATAAGTCTAATCTAGATAATTAGTTTGATGTATTTGTGACGCTGGACAAGACCTGATAAACACATTATCAGATAAATTTCGCATTTTCTCCACCACAGAACAAGTAATTAAACAAACAAAAATGCTCGCGGCAGTCGTGTTGTTTTTAATTTTTTGTAGCAGCGATTTGGAATTTTGTGAGAGATGAGGAGAATCCTCTGGACGCTTTGCCGGGGCCGCCGCGGCTTCCCGTCCTGGGCTGTGTTTTGCACTTATTGAAGATACGACCACGTGAGTAGCATTTCTAGTGCCCGAGCTACACGAGCCTAGTTCTCAAGCTAGGATAGCAAGCTAGTAATACTAGTTTTTTTTAAATACGATACGACGATTCGAGACGAGCAGGACATGTGCCTGATGGTTAGCAACATGCCTGGGCTACTATAAAACTCTAAAATTGGAAAAGGATTTTTTTTTTATAAGAAGTGACGAGACAATCAGGACATGTGCCTGATGGTAAGCATGATGCCCGCCACATAACAGCACAGTGACACGCAGCTATTGGAACATGAAGAGTCCAAGTCCTAGCACTGCACTGCGCTCACCACCCAGAAATCTAAGATGATTATAGCTAATAGTTATTACACACGTTATCCAATTTTACGATACCTGTTTTTTTTTTTATACCTGTGCTACACCAATTAAAAGTTACCGGAACATTACTTTGAGTTAGCTTACAACAAAGCAAGTTCCCTCTTTTGGGACTAACTAGATAACTACGAACCTTCGTAATGTAAACATCATTGTGTTGGTTTAAGGGCCAATAACTAAGCAAACCCGAAACAAAAGTATTTACTAAAAGGAATTGAAAATGAAACCGTTTTGTGGCCTTTCCTGCTATGTTATCTTTTGTGTTATGTTTCAGGTGATTTTTTTTGCAGCGATTCTGGGTTTCACGGAGAAGTACGGGGATCGCTATATATTCAAAGTGGGAAAGTTGAGAATTCTGCATGTTCACCATCCAGATGATGTAGAGGTAAGTTATCGGAAAATACCTCATTATACGCAGGGCGAAGCAGTCGAAACCCTAATCTATATTAATAATTTCGTCAAGGGGTACGGTAGACTTGATCGAAACCTTATATGAATAACAAAACATAAAAAAATATTGATTTTGAGTCGACAACATATGTCCACAAAATTCGGATTATGGAAAATTTCGTAAAACTCTGATGGCACTGACAAACAAACCGCTGTCGCCATCTTTGGTGTAAAGCACGTTTCGTTCCATCAATCAACACATTGCGTGCGTCCGTCGCGTCAAAAAAGTATCCATGACACAAAACTGTGACTTAAGTGACTACGTAAAACGAAACGTCTTGCCGCCGGACCGGAATTTTATTAGTAGGTACTTATATTTAGTATCAGCATTGCACCCGTGTGAAGCCGGGGCGGGTCGCTAGTAATATTATAAAACTAAAGTACTACACAGCACGACACATTATTAATATTCATTACATATTATTAATTTTCCAGTGATTTCAGCAGCGTTTTAAAGGTTTTTCTGAAGTGAAAACTTATTTTGGAGCACTAAGACAGATTTTTCGTGGACTGTGAATTTAATTCTAGCGTCACGCTTGGGAATGATAAGAAATCTAAAATTGATTGGCCATCTAGAAATACGTCAGCAATTCTAGATTGCCATGTTCATAAACACGCCCTCCGATTTCATCCGTATAGTTTCCAAAGTGAGCTATCAAATTCTGAGTAATAAGTTTCACTTCTATCGACAGTCCCTATGACTGTCATTTTTTTGTTTATTTTGCGGACTCCTGTTTGTTTTCCTCAAGTAGCAGTAGATTAAGGATTATATCATCAGCTGTCGAGTATGGAAAGCTCCGTCATAATCGGCCGTGGGAGACAAACAGACAGACTGACAAAATTAAAAAAAACGTTATTCTGGTACATCTACGTACCGTCTAGGTATGTATGTAGTACACTCATATGTATGTAGTAAAAAGCGGTTATTTTAATATTACAGACAGAAACTTCAATTTTATTTATATGTATAGAGTATAGATATCAAAGTTTGGATGTTTTTTGCTCAATCACATCGTTACAACCGAACGGATCGGGTTAAAATTAAATTTAGAATACATACTATTAGATTGTATTCTGGAATAACACATAGGCTACTCTTATTCCGTGAAAATAACGAAAACGAAAACTACGTGAGACTTTCCGCAGAGCATTGCTAGTGTAGAACACATGTATGTATGTAGTGGTAGGACTCTTGCCAGAGTCCGCATGGGGAAGTACCACACCTTTGCCAGTTATTCTACCGCCAAGCAGTAATGTGCAAACATTACTGTGTTCCGGTTTGAAGGGCAATGTTTCCAGAGAAATTACAGGGCTTAGAGATATAAGATCTTAGATCTCTGGATGACGAGCGCAGTGCAGTGCTAGGTAATGATTTGGACTCTTCGTGTTCCAATAGCTGCGTGTCACTGTGCTGTTATGTGTCAGGCATGTTGCTTACCATCAGGCACATGTCCAGATCGTCTCGTCACTCCTTATTTAAAAAAAAAAAAACATGAGACAGGAGACGAGCCTCAGCAAGCTGCCATCCGTCCAGATTCTCCCCCAAATTAGACCCAGTTAGGGCGAGTTTTTCATTAGTGTCTCAGAAAAGCTCATAAAATTGTATATGTACACACAAACTCGTATAAAAAGTAGCTTTTGTGGCGAATTAACTTTGTGGCGAATCGACAATAACCCCTTAATCTTCAGCTTTGAAATGAAATGAATTAAAAATGTATTTCGTTCACCTACTGTATTTCTCTCGTACGTTCGTGTTGTTCGTTCACCTCTTACTTACTACTATCGGATGATCCTATGAGCCATCGGTGGTATTTTCATCAGTGGTACATGATATACATCATCAGAGGTATTTTCAATATAAGAACCACGCACCCCGAACCACATTTTTCCAGTATGTAATATGAAGTTAAATATAATATAAGTTCAGTATATATTGGACTAGATGCCCGCCCCGGCTTCGCCCGTGGTATATTATATAACACTCATCGGGATCCCGTACATATGAACGGTGAAATAATGACTGAAATCGGTTCACGCATTCCTGAGAATATCGATTTCAAACAAAAAACCTCTTCAGCTACCTGCTACGCCACCTGTCGGAAATTGGTCGTACCAACTCAGGTTTAGAAAAAAAAATTAGCAAAGGTTTATATTCAATGCACAGATTATTGAAATTCAATGACGCAATCTTTGACACATGCTGTCATGTGTCATGTCAAAGCACGAAACATACGCAAACTCTCAAAAGGGGAATATTTTTTCCCGATTTTGTTACATTCTTGTTTCATGCCCCGCTTCAATTAATAGTAGAGTTATTTTCTATAGCCTAAAGCCTTCCTCGATAAATAGACTATCCAATAGAAAAAGAATCTTTCAATTCGGACCAGTACTTCCCGAGATCCTAGCGTTCAAACAAACAAACTCTTCAGCTTTATAATATTAGTATAGAAGTATAGATATAAACCATATTGGATTGGATGTAAAAAATGGCTGTTGTTTGTCGGCAGATCGTGCTGTCTCACTCGAGGAATATATCGAAGAGTTTGCCTTACCGGTTCCTGGAGTCATGGCTCGGAACGGGGCTCCTGGTCAGCACTGGTGAGTTATTATAATAAATCTTTATTCAGTTCATACATGTATGATCTTTACAATTTTGATTTTGGATTGAGAGGTTGGGGTGCAGAGAGAACAGACAGCAGATAGGGTTGTTTCGATGTTTGTTTTTTTTTGTTTTATGAGTACTTAGGACGCAGGCTATAACAGATCCAACCGTTTATTTTCTATTTGACAGCGCCAATAGAACGTAACTGCGTCATGTTACACAAAAGTTCACTTTTAAGTACGAGGTTTTAAAAATATGACAACTGCCTTAGTTTGCTCCTTGATGCCGTATAATTATCATCTGTGACAAATTGAGTCCATAAGTGCAGTAGTTTTTTCTGAGAGTATTTTTTTATAAATTACATAAAATAACAAACGTTTTAAAAAAATACGTTCTATGGCTATCAATATAGTGATGTTACGATTGAGATGTCGATATTGTTTATTAACTATTTTTACACGGGTACAATGTAGCATTCTAATGTAGTATAAATATAGATTGGTATGAAATGGTGTGAAACAATTATTGTGACTTTTATTTTTATTTATTTATTAATCAAAATTAGATTCATCGTCGCTGTCACTCGAGCTATCGCCTATTATAATATAATTAATTGTTGATTCATATTATCTATCGCAACGTGTTTATCCCAATCTGCCATTATAGTTTCTTGTGTTTTTTTAATAACATTTTGCCAGTTTTCCGCAGTTATTTCCACACATGCATTTTTTAATAAATCAAGCATTTTGCTTGCCGTGAATGGGGCTTCTACTACAGGAATCCCATATTCTGGTTTCACCATCACGGCTTTGTCAAATAAAATATATAATGTAACGCATACGCGAGCCGAAATGTTTAATTTTAATAGATGACATTTATCAGTGTTTGCCAGATGCATTTCAAAGAGTACCTACAGTACAGCTTATCTACATGCTCGAAAACTAAAACTGTCTTAGCTTTGAAATTGCTCGTTCTTTTCTTTTCGGTTCAAATGACAGAGACAGCAGTAGCAAAGCCGATTTAGTTAGACGGTAGAGGGGTTGTCTATTGGCAAAATTCTGAAATCAATTATAAAAATAATAAAATAAACTTTTATTGCGGCAAAAAATTACACAACTTGTCTTACATGCTATTACAAACTAAATTTCAAACAATAAGGATGTCAACACTTTCACCAATTAATGTTTTCTAATTCTAAATTTGGTATTCTAATCTAAATTAATTAATAATCTATCTTATTAGAATATTGAGGAAAGGTTTCACTTTTCTCCTTTCTTTGGTCTCTATCAGAGCTACTGAACCCATCCTTGGAGTGGTCTGTCTATGGTGCCCTGACTTTGATTTACCCTTGGGGAGACAGTCAGTGACCGGTTTTGCATATAGTTCTTCTGAAATACGAAATACGTGGCCTGCTAAGTCCCGTTTTAGCGTATCAACCGGAACCACATCTACTAATTGAGTCTGGGAGCGAATTTCTGTCTTCATAATACAGTCTATTAATTTCTCACCTAGGATATAGCGCTCTATCCCAAACTTCTGAATTACTTCAGTCAAAATCGATGGAGCTACGTTTTGTGTTGAAGCTGAGGCTGCATCATCAGAGGTTTCCTGGCGCTAGTCGTTGTACGACTTGTAGTACTCGTCGACATCGTATGCAAAGGTTTCAGGTATTTATTTATTTGTATAGTTACTCATTTACCTACATTTCATTGTACCATTCGCATTATTTATCAACAGGTTTCGTAATGTAAGAAGAACGATAATCGTCATTGGAAGGGACTTAGGCCGGCTCCCGACCGCAACCGGTTAACTGTGTAGCTAGGGACTCCCCAAAGGTCTACGTATGTGCGTAATACCTATAGCTAGTAACATTAGGTGGGTAAGGCTTTGCGCATTCTTTAGTGGCCCAGGGTTCTGAAGGCAGTGGAGGCCACTTGCAGTCAAAGGTCCCATACGTGGCGTATCAAGTTTACCATGACCACTTGCTGCATAATATGTTTTGTCACGGAGGTAAGAGCTGTATGTCTTGCTCCTGTCAGTCCTCGATCCAGACCCCAGACGATCAACCGAATAGAATTTGTGATTCGTTGGCGCCGCTAGGCTCAAAAATCAAAACAAATATGAAGGCAATAAATGGACTAAAATTTGCCGAATCCCTTGCGTTTGTAAGGTTTATTAGGCGAAGCCCGCAAGGTTAGTTGTCTGTGAATTTTATTTCCTACTTTATTCATATAGGTACTTCGTGTTGTAATATGATTTGTTTTATCGATAATGTCTAGTCATAAGTAGATTATCTCTCATGTTATCGATCAAATAATTGCTAACAAACAACCGAATTTACGTAATTAGTAAATATCAATATAATCAGCAAGTACTGAAGTGATGATTAACAAAACGCTAGCAAGTATAGAGAAAACTAATCAGTAAAATCAGCCTACTTTATATTCGGACTGAGAGTAGTGTAATGAGAAAGTCAAGGTCAATGAAGGCTGCCAATCTGCAGAGAGTTCCACTTCTGCCTAGCTTACTTCTCCAGAGCCAAACCACATGAACCATACGAGATCACGTAGGTACCTAGTATTCAAAATGTAGCGTTCTCAATTCACACGCATTCCCAGTTGTTTTTATTGATAACAGATTTTTTGCACTTGCCCTACTTCGACTTTTCTGCCCAAGGAAAACTCCACCTGGCTCTGGTTGGTATGGTTCATATACGGTTAACATACATGAGGGGCATGTATGTTAACCGTATATGAACTACACGAGAACACTAAGTTTGATATTACGACATAGATCTACAAAAGTTAAACTTCTAATTGTGCACCAATATTTCCTATTTGCGCATTTTACGGAATCTTGAAAAAATGGGTTCAATTCCGTTTTTAGTGTTCCGTAGCCAAATGGCAAAATACGGGACCCTTATAGATTCGTCATGTCTGTCTGTCTGGCTGTCCGTCCGTATGTTCAGCCACTTTTCTAAACTATAAGAGCTATACTATTGAAACTGGTAAGTAGATGTATTATGTGAACCGCATTAAGATTTTCATACAAAAAATTAAAAAAAAAACTGTAGGGGTATACAGGGGTGTCCCATACTTAGAACTGAAACTTAAACCTTTTTTTTTATCAAAACCATACGTGTATCTATGGATAGGTCATCAAAAATGATATTGAGGTTCCAAACATTTTTTTTTTCTAAACTGAATAGTTTGCGAATAGAATACTCTTGCAAAGTGGTAAAAAGTGTGCTCCCCCCCTCTAACTTCTGAAATAAGATAATGACAAAAATAAAAGAAACGGTGTGCTGTACATTACCATGTAAACTATCAACGAAAAATAGTTTGAATTAGATCTAGCTAGCAGTTTTATTTTAATACGTCATAAATCGACTATTGTTAAAACACTGATACAGTACTGATAAATACAAACAGTGATGATACTGATAAAGTAACAACGAACTACAAGAACTTATATATTATGTTACTTGCTGCTACGGAAGCCTTCATGGGCGAGTCCGACTCGCACTTGACCACTTTTTTTACAATACCATTCATCATTTAACAACCCACTAAATGTTCCCACAGTAGTAACTCGGGGCCTTCTCTCGCAAGGAGAGATTTAAGGCCATAATCCACCACGCTGGCCCATTGCGGGTTGGTGGATGGCACATGACTTCGAAAGATTCTAGGTACATGTCGGTTTCCTCGCGATGATTTCCTTCGCCGTTTTAAGTTAGGGGCATTAGGTACGCACATGACTTCGAAAAGAAAGTGGTGCTTTTGGGGTTTGAACCCGGGGTCTCCGGAACGGCAGGCGCCGTTCTCCAGACTAGACCAGCGGTAACTTAAAAATTACAATACCTTTGAGAAGTGCAAAATATTCATAAATAGTTTTGTTGCTTTTCTACGACCTACAATTTAGGTTCCATACACTTGTCATAGCGCTATTGATCGAATGGGCAAAAAATTTCGAAAGTGAATTTTGTTTTATGCTATTTTAATTTTACTTGTGAAAGGTATCGAAAAAAACCTAGGATAAAACTTTAGAGCGTGAGCAAACAGACCTTTTTTCCGCCTACTAAGATTTTCCACGAACTGTTTCTATGATTTTGTCAGTCAGTATTATATAAATGTGCCTTTTATAAATTTCGTTGGGAAACGCCGATTCGTTGCTTCGAATGCTTACTTTAGGCACCTACCTACATATTGTAATTAGTTAAAAATCAATTCATCATGATTATAAAATGTAAACAATCCGATTATTTTGTAATGTAACAGACGTCATATTCGATTCAATCCGATTACTATTATAAGCTGAGGCATCGGGTAGATAATGACTTTTTTCTGGTCCTCTCTAATAAATACTAGCTGACTTTATTTATAAATTGTCCAATTGTAAAATTTGCTGACTGAGTTTTATTAACCAATGAACAGGTAATTGCGGAAAACCAGAGTCCACCTGGGAAAGTGATCCTTTGCCAATATAATTATTATACCGCCAAGCAGTAACGTGCAAACATTATTGTGTTCCGGTTTGAAGGGCAATGTTTCCCATAGAATTACAGGGCATAGAGACTAAACATCTTATATCTCTGAGTGACGAGCGCTGTGTAATGCAGCCCTAGGTTATCATTTAGACTCTTCTCGCGTTCCCACATCTGCGTGTCACTGTGCTTTTAAAGGCAGGCATGTTGCTTACCATCAGGCACATGCCCTGCTATTCTCATCACTCACTCTATAATATGAAAAAAAACACTGAGTATTTTCCAAGGGCAGATTTACAAGATTGTCATCACCACTAACTTTAACAGTGAAGGAAAACATCGGTGTGGAAACCGCATGTTCCAAGGAAGACATATTTCGAGGACGTGTCTCATTAGCCAGTGTGATAGCTTATGTTTACCCTTGATTTTCTCATAATGTGAGAAGGCCCTGAACCCCGAATATAATGGTGACTGCTCCCTAATACTATATCGACAAAAAATACATTTTCTGTTGTTCTACTTAAAGTGGTACCACGCGTGAGTGCTACCACGGATATGAGTGCAACCCGAATATCCGTGCTGGAGACACTAGGTTTCGAACTAAATTCGCAATGAAGGCATATCCCCCGAATGTCCGTGAGTGCTACTGACTAGGATAGTTAAAATATAATCAGATAGATAAAATCAGCACTTTTAAAGAGATCCTCTAATTATGATGGATAGTTATTCTACCGCCAATAAATAATGTTCAAACCTCACTGTAATCTGGTTTGAAGGGCAATGTTAAAAAAAAAGTAATTAAGATATTTAGGATTATATCGTCCGATGATAAGCACAGTGCAGGGCTAGGTAATGATTTGGTATTTTTATGTGACAATTGTGTGACGCGTGATTTTGATGTAATGAGCAGGCAGGCATGTTGCTACCATCAGTCAGATAAACTGCTAGTCCTGTCACTCTATACAGAAAAAAACCTTCACGCAACCCCTCGCCGGCGCGTCAGACGCTGACCTTATGTGCACGCCGCGGTGACGCCCGCAGTGCCCAAGAGATCGCGCGCCCAAACTCCTTAAAAAGGCCGCCGAAAGCGATTGAAACTTAAATCAGGCCTGACCCGAATATCCGTGGGCCTGACCAACCATTAAGCTTTTTAATACCTCGTTAGTATCGACTTCATTACACATTTTTAGTAGAGTTCAGATACTCGCAGGTATCACGAAGTAAACGTTGAATTTCACTCGATCAATCAAATTCCACAAAATCCAATTTCGCGCCCCTCACCCGGTGTTTGCGTGAACTCGCCGATCTGATCTGTAGTCTAGAGTCTAGACCAATCCAATAATAACATCAATTTACGGAGATTTATAATAACAGACGTGGGCTTCATTGTTGAGGACTCTTTATTTTTCCTTTGCCTTTTGTATTACATTGTTTTTTTTAAACATACCTATATTCTAGAAATTTGAATGGATTTACTTTATACGAGTATATATACCAGAAAGAATAGGATACACAAAAAACTAGTGCTACAATAACTTAATATCGACACCCTAGTTTTGAACTTCGCCGCAAAATTACTAATTTATCGGTTTTTATTGGATGTATTTCTATCGAACTGCTAGTAACTTCAAAAAGCGGTATTTTTCATAGTTCCAAAAATCAAACGAAAAGGTTTGACGTTACTCTTGTGATAAGAACATCAAGGCCATGGAATGTTTTGCCTGACGATATAGCGCTTATTCGTTAACCCCTTCGAGCAACTCGATCTTCCGCGCAAGCACGGAAGGGAGTAGCCTTAGCTCAAAAATATTGTTCAAATCTTTCAGTCATTTCTTGCGGGAGGGGAAAGTTGCACACTAGCGCAAAGCCGCACTAATACATACAAATATACCTGTACCGATCCATTGCGCATATACTCACACAGCCAAATCACTAACACATAAAAAATAAAACACCAATCACAAATCTAGCCCCGCCCTCACGCCACAGTATATTATAAAACTCAATGGTCCACGCGGACTTGTACTTTGACAGAAGGGAAACGCTGTGTATGCCTACTCCCTTTTTCCCTTTTTCGCTGGTTAACCCATACCAATTAAAAAAACATATGGTCGACCAGATATTAAGTAGTGTTCATCACTTATAAACATCTGCAACATTAATGTCGATGTTCTTCCAGCCCGGAGAGGTACCATTAAACGCTACCCTTTTTTAAATTATCCTTGTCGAAGGTCGTAGTTGGAAGGAAATACATTCGGAGGAAGGGAATTCAATAGCTTGCAGGTCTGCGGTAGAAGCTTAAATAGGATCTGGGGGCACGGCAGTGCCTCTGCCAAGTCGAGCGCGAAGCAAACATTGGCGTACCATCCTTTACTGGAACCATTTCAGGCCCCTATTTGAGAACCTCTGGATAAGACCAGAACGCTGAAATTTTCATCATCTAGTAAGCTATAATCACATACTTAAAATCCAAATGTTCAAGTCTGTACGTCATTGAGTTCCGAAGTTAAGCGAAAGCAAAGTTTCGCATTTACGACACTCACTCACGCATGATCATCAAAATAGAACTAGTACTTCCCATAAACTCTCCCTGAGTTCTGAGTTGAGCTCTGAGTCTCAACGGCCAAGTCACACAACATTAACTATAATATTTTATTTTATTAATTTTGGGGACCGAGTCACCTTCGTCCGTGGGGAAGCACCTACATATAGAAACCCCGCACGTGGTCCCTGGGTGGTGCTAATCAGGTGACAAACTACCGGTGGTAGGCCTCGGCCGTGGTTGGTTACCACCCACTAGATTAAGTCACGACGCCAAGCGGCCTAGCCGTGTTCCGTTGTGTAGTCTAGTGACACCATTAGGGGAAAACGGGTCAGAACAGTTGCTGCATAACTACAAGACCGGTCTGTCACACACCAATACTGTACATCGGGAAGCTAGTCATGGAGGGTAGCGGGATCCGAGGCACGGTTGCCGCGACCGACCGCAGATAGTTGGGGGCCCAAGTAGTGAGCTAGCCACTCATGAAAGGCTGCCCCGCCATCTAGCGAAAAATCCGGGATGCGCTATCCTGCCGGTTGGCGACCGGATGACAAGGCCAGATAGACATCCCCGGGGGGGCTCGGGCGTCCCCGCAGTCTCCAGGCTAGCTCCCCACTGATGTGTTTGTGTTGTGTGTTGTGACCAATGGTCAGTAGTGTGCGGCCTCGTTCTACTGCCGTTTTCCCACCGATCCCCCTCTCAAAACCAAAATGAATAAACGAAACAACAGAAACAAGTGTAAAGAGCGGCCGCACTCCTTGTCGGTTAAAGTGCACCTCACAAATATTCGAGGTCTGCACTCAAATCTCTCAGCAGTCCATCACCACCTCGAGACTGAGCAGCCGACACTCTTGTTTCTGACGGAGACGCAGATAGGTTGTCCGTCGGATGTGGCGTACCTAACGTATCCAGGTTACACCCTGGAGCACAAATTTCGGCCCCGTGCTGGAGTGTGCCTGTACGCCCGTGACGACATCTGCTGTCGGCGTCTCCGTAACTTAGAGGACACAAGATTCTCCGTCCTTTGGGTATTGATGGACACAGGCATAGACAAAATTCTCTACGCCTGTGTATATCGATCGCACAGCGGTGACCAGGAGACAACTAGGCTTATGGATTATTTAAGTGAGGCGGCGGACGCGGCTCAACAGAAGTACCCTTCAGCCCAATTAGTGTTACTGGGGGATTTTAACGGCCATCATAAGGAATGGCTGTACCCATACCGGGACACTGACCACGCTGGGCAGGAAACGAGAAAGCTAGCTTTATCGTTAGACCTAACCCAGCTGGTCCAAGAGGCCACAAGAGTACCCGACGTTGAGTCGCATACACCTTATTGCTTAGACCTCCTGCTGACAACAGATCCAGACCGTTATTCCGTGGTGGTAACTTCGCCGTTAGGCGCTCTGACCACTGTCTGGTGAAGTCAGTATCTGTCTACCATCCGCCTGACCCCAGCCCCTAGAGGCAACCGGCGGATGTGGCGATACAAGTCAGCAGATTGGGATGAGATGCGCTCTTTCTTTGCATCTTACCCATGGCAGCCATTGTGCTTCACTTCTGGTGATCCCTCAGTCTGCGCGGATGCTGTGACTAATGTAATACGAACGGCTATGGAATATTTCATTCCATACTCCGACGTCACATTATCCAGCAAAGCTCGCCCTTGGTTTGGTTCTCAGTGTAAAAGTGCTGAAGCATTTAAACATGAGACCTACCTAGCTTGGGTTGATGCTCGACAGCGTAGGGCAAAGGATATACATCAGAAGAAGAAAGCGTTCAACAAGGCTGCTAAGGCATGCAAAAAGGTTCTTCAGAGGGCTCGTTTTGACCACATTAGTCGAATAGGGAACAAACTAGCTTCGTACCCTGCGGGCAGCAAAGCGTTTTGGTCCCTAGCTAAATCGGTCGAATCGAACTTCTGCCGCCCCTCACTGCCTCCAATGCTGAAACCTGATGGGACACTGGCTCACACCGCAATGGAGAAGGCAAACTTGTTTGCATCTCAGTTTGCGGAATCTTCGCGTCTAGATGCTGGTAGCGCGACACCTCCTACTTCACCTGGCTGTCCGACTTCTATGTCAGAAATACGTATTCGCCAAATGGAGGTTCGCAAAGTGCTGCGCAATCTGGACGTGAATAAGGCTAGTGGCCCAGATGGTATTCCTGCCGTAGTGTTGAAGGCTTGTGCGCCTGAGTTGTCTCCAATACTGACGCGCCTGTATAGACTCTCTCTCGAAACTGGGCAAGTACCGAAGTCTTGGAAGCTTGCCAACGTGCAACCAGTACCCAAGAAAGGTAGTCGTGCTGACCCTGCCAACTACAGGCCAATCTCGGTCACGTCCATACTCTGCAAGACTATGGAACGTGTCTTAAACCACAGGCTCCTGGCGTACCTAGAATCGAACGATCTCCTCAGTGACCGGCAATACGGGTTTCGCCGAAACCGGTCCACCGGAGATATTCTAGCGTACGTCACTCACATCTGGAGTGAAGCTATCGAGAAGCACGGGAAGCACTTGCAGTCTCCCTGGATATCTCGAAGGCTTTCGACAGGGTTTGGCACGATGGTTTTTAAGCAAGCTTTCAGCTTATGGTTTGTCTCCAGGTTTTATAACGTGGATATCGGACTTTTGAGGATCGATCCATACGAGTGGTCATTGATGGCTGCTCGTCGGATCAAATGGCTATTAATGCCGGAGTCCCTCAAGGGTCGGTGCTCTCTGCGACACTCTTTCTGCTACATATCAACGATCTGTTGAAGCCCGGTATCTTTGGGTACGCAGATGATAGCACCGTTGTAGAGAGCTACATATCGAGCGCGAGAGCCAATAGGCAACAAACTCAGGTACTGAGAGAGAGTTTGATCGAGCGTTTAAACTTGACCCTTGAGGCAGTCTCTAAATGGGGCGATGCCAATCTGGTCAGGTTTAACGAGGGAAAGACGCAGGCGTGTCTGTTCTCCGCAAAAGGAGTCCTTTCCAACAGACTCCTACTTTTCGTGGTGTATCCGTGCCGGTATCCGACCATCTCGAGCTGTTGGGCGTTACTTTGTCATCGACTCTCAACTTTGGCTCGTATATCGAATCTAAGGCTAAATTAGCTGCCAAAAAACTAGGTGTCCTCTCAAAGGTGCGAAGGTACTTCAAGTCTGAACAGTTGCTCACTTTATACCAAGCACAGATTCGCTCCTGTATGGAGTACTGCTCGCACCTTTGGGATGGATCGGCTAAGTATCAGCTGGAAGCTCTGGAATCGATCGAGAGACGTGCCAAAAGGCTCATAGGCAATGACATTCTCGTGCGAAAAAGACTGCAAAGTCTAGAACATCGCCGGAAAATTGCTAGCTTATCGGTTTTTATCGGATACACTTCGGAGAGTGTGCGACTGATTTGTACGATCTAATACCACCTTGCCCTTTTTTTCTATCGGAATGCTCGTAGCTCGAAAAACCGACATCGTTTCATGGTTGATGTTCCAAAGACACGAACGAGGAGATTTGACTCAACTTTTGTGATAAGAACGTCTAGGCTGTGGAATGCGTTGCCTGAGAGGGTTTTTCCCGATGGTTACAATCTTTGTGTCTTCAAATCGAGAGTGAATCGGTTTCTTCTAGGTAAACACGCTTCATCGTAGGCTGCATCATCGTTTAACATCAGGCGAGATGGCGGTCAAGTGTAAACCTATAAAAGTTAAAAAAAAAAAAAAATAATAATAATAATAAAGAAATTGCAGTAAGGAACCTTAGACTTGGCGCGGCTTTGTCTAGATTTCATTACTTTTTAGAGATAAATATGCAGCTCCATCGAGACTTGGCTAGTTTTTTACAAAATGTTTTTGGTGGGATAATATTAAAAGTAATAATTCAGTGGTAAATATAATTTTAATTGCGTTTGTAATTAAAATATAAGTGAAATATGTTCACATAAGCACGGATTTGAGACTAGGCACTTTCGGGGCGGGGCAGAACCATTTTTGAAAGAGTAGTTTGATTGGGCACTGGAAGGAGGAGCCAGACGTGGAGGCGATGTTCGTGACGGGCGACAGGCTGCTACAGCAAGCTGAAAAAAAAGACAATTCCTTACAATCAAACGAATATTACATGTACCATAAGCAGCTCTTCCTGTGAGGTTCCTCACCCTGAGGCTGAAATGGCTGCCTCGATATTTGATTTCTTTCAACGTCATGAGAATAATAATTACGAGAATCGCGATGTTGGTACTTGAAAGGCCCTTCAGGCCTTTAGCTGCCGAAAATATAGGTGCAATACTTCGGTGCTCAGCGCCGATAATCACAAGGACACATTGAAGAGTAAGACGCTGCACGACCAATTCTGTCGGGCCCTGACAGGACCTAATGTCAATTTGCTAGCCTCGATAAGCTGACTATGCTTCGGGGACTTCTTCAAAGAAACCAATGGTTTTGGTGCAATTGGGGATGAAGTTGTCAAGACGAACTTTTACCAATGTACAATGAAGGAATGCACGGACGACATTTTATGGTGTATACCGCCGTCCCGAGGAATTACTTCTTAATTTCCGGCTGTACTATCTTGCCAAAGGCGAGTATTTGCACAAGCACAACCTAGTAGCAAAGGTCATCTACCAACAACCTTGCTCTTCGATACCACTTTGTCAAGTCCGAGGTCCTACACTGTAGGTACGCACATTTATGGTCGCGTGTTGCTCTACTTGATTCGATCGATCTATCATCACAGACAGACGCCAATAAGCCTGAGATCGTGCTTATAGACCAGTTTTACTATAAATTTAAAGACATTCCGAACAAACACAGATACTTCCTATCGAACATATGTCCTGCTACCTGCTAGACTAGCAGGTAGCAGGACCACCAATCCAATAGCTGCGTATCACTGCGCTGTTGGCCAACAACAGCACAGTGACACCCAGCTATGAACAAACAAAAGTTACCTAGCACTGCACTACGCTTGTCACTCAGAGATACAAGATGTTTTGTAGTTTATAATATAAATAGGATTGAAATTGAGGAGATAATTGGTAATGTTAACTTATGTCATAGAATAGATAATATAGATAGAACGGACACTCCCCAACCCCCGCCAATTTCAAGCTTCCTCACCCCTCAGGCCGTTTCGGATACGCTAGAAGCACTCAACGAAGGGCTGGTATCGAACATCTAATTCTTAACGAAATATCATCATGGTGGGTTGTTGTGCTGTTTACGGCTGTCCGTCAACTAAACGGGATAAGATTAAAAGCTTTATTTAATTTCCTAATGATAAAATAACGTAAGATTAGAAACTTTTCAATACTCAATACTCAATCATTTATTGCTAATATTATGGTACATTTCTTGGTCTTATTAATAAGTACATCATGTCATATGTAGTTACCATAATTACCCTGATTGGGTGTGGCAATATAATTCGTATCGTGCGGAGCGGATCGACTCATTCTATTATTAATTTGTCGGCAAGATATTCGTCTATTGTATAGTAAGCTTTCTCGAGTAATATATTTTTAAGGTTTTGGCAAACTTTTCGTCAGAATTAATTTGTTTTAGTTTGTAGGGTAATTTGTTGTATATTTTAACTGACATTGAATTTGGGCCCGAGCTATGCAATGTTAATTTTGAATGTGGTAGATTCAGATTGAGTTTGTGGTTGGATCTAGTAGGGTAATTTCGCCCGTCAGTCAGTCTTGTGAAGAATTGCGGATTTCTTCGCACAAATTTACAAAGTTCCAAAATGTACATGGAGGCTACGGTTAGAATTTTAAATTTGACAAAAAATTTTTTATGGAACAACGTAACGTATAACGTTGCTTTATAATATTACAAGCTTTGCTTAGTTTGGGGTCAGATGATGTTGTGTGTGAATTGTTTACCATTATTTATTTATTTATAATAACGAAGTCGTTTTTAACTCAAAGTTCGTAACTCACACAGCCAGTAACTTATGTGCCTAAGCACGGATTGATAATGCCTGGAGAAATAATTGTAGTGACAGAATAAAGTTTCCTTCATGGGTAAGTGTAAAATAAAATGCGAATGTGTACCTACTAAACAGCACAGATTTCCCTTTTAATTAGAATAGTATAATTTGACTCCATTCTATTTATGTAACTCAACATTACAGCATGTTTATAGACTACGTCACCAGGTGAACTCAAGGGGCACAACTGTTCAATAAAACAATTCAGTAGCCCTAGCTCTAACGCACACATTCACGCGTGTGTACGAACGACATCTGCGTAGTTGTGTGAAGAGTAGGCAACTCCACAGCGGCGGTTGTATGGAGTTTTAGTGGAGTGTCCGGGGTGTTTATGTTACCAATTTAGCTGAAGCAAAATCATGAAAGCTGCAGAACGTCTGCTCATTAAGCCAGCGTTTGAGCCTAAATTTTAAGCTAACAAGATTGGGGCAGTGGTTTTCGAGTGGTTTCTTATTATATTATTATACACAGATGCAGTTCAAAGATGGTCACAGGGGGGCATGACCCCTCCCCCCAAGCAAATAGTTGAATTGAAAAATGTCTCAAAATTTATAAAATAAAGAAAACCCGTCTTAGCCTCTAGCAGTGATGCATTTATGTACCTTATAGTTTACTGACATATAATAGTGGTTTATGCGCCGTTTGTTGTATATTTAAATAAATAAATAAAAGCTTTATTAATTCCACACAACATTACAATAAATTGATTTTATATTATTTTTTTCGTTTGTTGTATAATGTGTGCAAAAATATGTGATTTCAGCAATCCTACTAATATCAGAAATATCAAAGTTTGGATGTTTGTTACTCAATCACATCGGAACAGCTGAACGGATCGGATTGAAATTCGGAATATCCCAATGGCTATTTTTTACAATGGAAAATAAACGGTAACAGGAACTGCGCGATTTTTGTTGGTAATCTCCCCTAAATTTGAGGCCTGATATGGCATCGTCGCGCTTATAACATGCGTTGATTTTTATTGGTAATCTTCCCTAAATTTGAGGCCTGATATGGCATCGTCGCGCTTATAACATACATTGATTTTTGTTGGTAATCTCCCCTAAATTTGAGGCCTGATATGGCATCGTCGCGCTTATAACATGCGTTGATTTTTATTGGTTATCTCCCTAAATTTGAGGCCTGATATGGCATCGTCGCGCTTATAACATGCGTTGATTTTATTGGTAATCTCCCTAAATTTGAGGCCTGATATGGCATCGTCGCGCTTACAACATGCGTTGATTTTTATTGGTAATCTCCCCTAAATTTGAGGCCTGATATGGCATCGTCGCGCTTATAACATGCGTTGATTTTTATTGGTAATCTCCCCTAAATTTGAGGCCTGATATGGCATCGTCGCGCTTATAACATGCGTTGATTTTTATTGGTAATCTCCCTAAATTTGAGGCCTGATATGGCATCGTCGCGCTTATAACATGCGTTGATTTTTATTGGTAATCTCCCCTAAATTTGAGGCCTGATATGGCATCGTCGCGCTTATAACATGCGTTGATTTTTATTGGTAATCTCCCCTTAATTTGAGACCTGATATGGCATCGTCGCGCTTATAACATGCGTTGATTTTTATTGGTAATCTCCCCTTAATTTGAGGCCTGATATGGCATCGTCGCGCTTATAACATGCGTTGATTTTTCGCCCGGCGCTTAGCTACGCTATGAGGTGAGTAATAAAATACTATACCATAACAGCTTACTCCCAGCAGAGACACCATAAGAGCAGTATACAACAATGTTGCGACCATTGCTACTACGAGTATAATATAACTTCCACACGTTACTACAGCACAGTTTGTGAACAAATGTACGAGAACATTCTGTCAATGATTTTCTTACGCAGTATTTGCTTATTTTTAAGACGAAACGCTACCGAATCGGCGGTTAATATTCTAGGCTAAACGCCTCTGAGAATGATGGCTGTTTTTTCGCACGCTTACAAATATTTGTACAAATTTTATTTAGTCAATTTTAATAAAAAAGTTCTATGACATTCATTTATTCGCGTATACACAGATATTGGAACATGTAGCGTCCAAATCATTACCTAGCACTGCACTGCGCACATCACCCAGAGATCTAAGATGTTATATCTCTAAGCCCTGTAATTTCTCTGGAAACATTGCCCTTCAAACCGGAACACAGTAATGTTTTCACATTACTGCGGTAGAATAATTGGCAAAGGTGTGGTACAAAGTCAAAGTCGAAGTTCTTTATTGATAAATGTACAATTTACACGTCAATACTTCCTCAGGCGGACTCTGCTAGGAGTCTTACCACTACAAAAAACCTGCAAACAGCAATAAAGACAGAATAGATACTATCTTTAACACAAGAAGTATAAACCTGAAGTTAGTATCAATGTTTACTAAAACGGTGAACTAGTTAACTTCAGGGCGTCGGTTTTTCGCGGCGGTACGCGCGCGCAGCTTAAAAATTACTCTCATCAATTTTCCAACACATGCCAAAATAAATATTCAAAAGTTCAAAACTATTTCCGAGGATTAATCATCAGATTTGAAGCAACAGCACCTTAATTAAGTAATGACCTCATTGTTAACACAATTTTAATAGCCTTATTGTATAATTACGGTAATAATACGTGGTAATGTATGTACATTACCACAGAACAATAAGTCGGAGCAAACACACCTGGAAATTCTGATACTAAACAATATGATAAATAACAATTATAATAAATATCGACGCACTGTAGATATCTGATTATTACTTACAGTAAAGTCAAGATTATCTACGATTATGGAAAGAATTCGGGCGCATACATTACTTTTAATTTATTTTTTTAATAAAAAAAGTGACGAGACGAGCAGATCATGTACCTGATGGTAAGCAACATGCCTGCCTCATAACATTTCCTGGAGCGGATTTCCTGGATAGGGGAGCCTCTTTAAGATGAACTCTTTTTTCAAGAAACAGCCACAAAGAAAATGGACCTGGATTAGCCCAGACGGTTCCACAAAAAATGAGATCGACTTCATTATGACGACTAAACGGCAAATATTCAGCGACGTCTCTGTGATCAGCAGGGTTAAGACTGGCAGCGATCACCGTATTGTAAGAGGCACGCTGAATCTAAACATTAAGCTCGAAAGGTCACGTCTAATGAAGTCCACGCTCCGACCAAATTATGCTCAGATCGAAGGTCCCGATAACTTTCAACTCGAACTTCAAAATCGCTATAATAAAATAAAAACTATCGCAGCACTACCCTTATCCAGTGGAATATTTTTTTATGGCAATACTTTTTGAGTATTGAATTGAAAATTGAATTGAAATTGAAAGAACGAGTAGCGCTATAGTAGCATGAACTTTGGCCACAAAAGAAGTAAAGCGTTTGTGCCAACTCTGTACGTAGTATATGTAAACTCTTTGCTTGTAATGAATTAGGTAAGCCGAGGTGCAGCTTGTTTTCTACGAGTATGAGTAATTATAGGTTTTAGAAACTGATCTCGGGAAAACTCTGAAGAAACTAAAAAAACTAATTTCTGAATTATCCTAAGTTTGAATGCTTGTTTGCTAGGATTGCTAGGATTGCTTTGGATGTTTGTTCAATCAAGCCGAATCTTTTAAACTATGTATTATAGTTAGATTATGGAATAACAGGGCTTAGAGATATAAGATCTTAGATCTCTGGGTGACGAGCGCAGTGCAGTGCTAGGTAATGATTTGGACTCTTCATGTTCCAATAGCTGCGTGTCACTATGCTGTTATGTGTCAGGCATGTTGCTTACCATCAGGCACATGTCCTGATCGTCTCGTCGCTCTTTATTTAAAAAAAAAAAAAACACATGGAATATTTTTTATCCCAGGAAAATAACGGGAACAGAAACTAAGAGGGTAAAACCACGAGACGTTGCTAGTTTATAGTGGTAATAATATCTCTATATATATATCTTCAAAAACTCAAAAAGTTCTGCACCGATCGAGCTGAAGTTTTACAATGATATATCAATGATATATAATCGGCATCGAGGATGGTTGTTATCTATTCTTTGCATCACAATGTGCCACAGCAAAGCGTGGCAGGGTACAGCTAGTTACACTCCGCGAGGCATAAGCTGAGCTTTGCATTTGTGTGAGTGTACATGGATAGTGTAGGTGTGACAACCGGCCTTAGGCGCGGCGCCATTCTGTCTCGCCGCGCTCCTGCCTGATTGGTGATCACTCACACTAATGCAAAGCTCAGCCTATACCTCGCGGACAAAATTTCAAGCTCCTGCCTGATTGGTGATCACTCACACTAATGCAAAGCACAGCTTATACCTCGCGGAGTGTACTAATAAATTTATTATATTGTGTAGATATACAAAATACACGGACGAAGAGGTTTGACTCTACTTTTGTGATAAGAACGTCTAGGCTGTGGAATGAGTTGCTTGAGTGAGTTTTCCCGATAGTTATAATCTTGGTGCTTTCAAATCGAGAGTGAATCGGTTTTTCTAGGTAAAAACGCTCCATCGTAGACCGCAGCGTCGCTTAACATCAGGCGAGATGGCGGTCAAGTGTAAACCTATTAAAGTTAAAAAATAAAAGAAATGAAGCTTCAAATAGTTAGATTCACAGCTGTCCGGTATTTTAATATGTAGGTCATAATTTGAATTCGGTAAAACAAACATTAGCTCACGTGGATGTTACTTGCTTATGTAGGTAGATCTATACTAGTAATGCACCGCGAATTCACCCGCGTTGTTCTCAATCGCGTCATTGTCATTTAATTTAGGAATAGAAAAGCCTATGTGCTATTCCAGCTATCATCTATCTATATGCTAAATTCCATTCAGATTCCGTTAGTAGCTTTTGCGTGAAAGAGTAACAGACATCCATCCACCCACAAACTTTCACAATTAAATAAAAATAAATAAATAAATATTGGTGGACAATTCACACACAACACCATCTGACCCCAAACTAAGCAAAGCTTGTGTGATGGCAGCCAGATAGGTGATATAATACTTATATAGTTTTAAAAACATACTTATTATACAATTATATTATTAGTAACATTAGAATATAGTAAGTAGGTATATACTATAATCACTAAGTGGTACTTGAAAAATATATATTTAAAGTTACAATTTAATGTGTTCTTTGTGTACACACAGAAAAGGTGTATAATTAAACGGCACACATAATGATGTTCAAATATAATATACTAGCGGCCCGCCCCGGCTTCGCACGGGTACATACACACACACATACACCCTTTTTTTGTATCGGGTTTAAAAAAAGAAGTAAAATTATAAAGGAAATTTGAATTTTTTTTAATGAATTTTTTCGATCCCTAATAATTCGAAGGTTTGTGGCCCTGGGACTTGTTAATAGTTAACGCGAAAGATGATTTCACCGGAAACTGAAGCCGTTTAAAAGGGATTGGCAGATCAGTTGGAATCATCGGTATCCTCGGTATATGAGCTAGTTGACCAGCTGCTGGGCCAGTGATAAAATTTTGTTCAGCAAGCCGCTGCGAACGCTCGATACTTGACTCTAGCACGCGATTGCGACGCGTATTCTCTCCGACTTGCAAGGCGAATTTCAGTTTCTGATGAAGATTCCTCATTACGCCGTATTTTTATTGCCCTCGCCTGGGAACTATGTTTAGAAAGTTGAGATCTTGATCTTTTTGGCATTTTGTGCATTATAAAATGAAAAATAGAAGGAAATAAATAATTAAACAGGCTTTTACTAAGTTTTTGCTTATTGAACTATATGAAGTACTAAGCTGTTTGAATAATTAAAATATAATATTTATTATCAGGTAAGTAGTAGGTACTTATTGAAAGAAAATTAAAAATATGGGCTTAGAAAACTACCTTTTACTAAATTGTTGCTGAAATTTTGAACAGGAATACCCATAAAATACTACTATAAGCAGTTTGAATAGTTACATTAAAATATAATATTTATTATCATATACTTATTTACCTACGAAACGAATTCAAAATTTTTTCAAGCTAAAATCATACGATCACGCACACGACCTAATTCAAAAAATTATAAAAGGTATTAAAGCCGTCTTGAATATAAAGTAATTTATTTTGATAAGGATTAATACCAAGGTACAAATGAAGAGCCTTTTCAAGAGGCGGCATATATAAATTAATATTTTAGAATAAAAAACTGCTTACTGTGACACAATAACTATAATATTTAGACATAATTATGCTGTCGCGACACTTTTTGTAGATAATGATGAGTTCTGCAAAGTCGTAGTAAATGATTTTGTTCTATCACCAATAGTTTTCGTAGCGCACGCGACGTA
This sequence comes from Ectropis grisescens, assembly GCA_017562165.1. Classification (NCBI taxonomy): domain Eukaryota; kingdom Metazoa; phylum Arthropoda; class Insecta; order Lepidoptera; family Geometridae; genus Ectropis; species Ectropis grisescens. The sequence continues at coordinate 23,852,720 of CM029787.1, read as the reverse complement.
AGGAATTTTTCAGGTCTTTTTTTACACCTTATGTTACATTATTGGAGTTTTAGTAAGGATCCCTAATTTTTTTTTAAATATAATATAGCCTATGTTACTCGGGGATAATGTAGCTTTCCAAAGGTGAAAGAATTTTTGAAATCGGTCCAGTAGTTTCGGAGCCTATTCATTACAAATAAACAAACAAACAAATCTTTCCCCTAGCCGATATAGTTAGGCGGTAGAGAGGCTGGTCGATAATGACGACGAATGTTGTTAATTCGTATTGTAAGGTTCAAATAGACTTGTACAAAACTCCTTGCTAAAATATGATACTGGCTGAAAATTTAAATAAATTGTGGAATTCGTTTGGGAGACAGATCTGTGATGTCAAAAAAAAAGATCGATTCACTGTACTTAGTCTGTGGATAGATTGTAAGCAATCTACATCAGAAGATTAGGAGAGTGTAGAGTGAAGCAAACAATATTTAAATGAACTATAAAACATTTAATATAACCTTAACGACAACAATAATCAATTAGTCAAACAAAGACACGAAGGCAAACACAGTATGTCCGGCGTGGCCGCCGTCTGGAGCAAAAGTCCCTTTCCCTTCCTTCTCCCTCGACTCACCACTTAAAGCCAGTTTTCGTCGCCCGATGTTGACACGCCATGCACCTTTTCTTGCTTTTAAACGGGGTTGCCAACAAGATGGAAAAAAGATGGAAAGAAAAGTTTTGTAAAAAGGCTGAGAATTATTTAACCAGGATGGTTGATTTGTTTGTATCATTATAGAAGAATAAACTGATTATCATTTACCTATTGTTATTGGAGCTGGTTTGTTTCATTTCTGAGTTGTTAGCTTACAGTATTCGTATATTTTTTTTAATTATTACGTATGTACCCGTTATTGCGTTCACAATGTTCACATAGAGTTATTTTTTTACCGACTTCAAAAAAGGAGAAGGTGCTCAATTCGGTTGTATGTTTATTTGTATGCATGTTACGCGATAGCGCCGCCGAATCGATTTTGATGATTATTTTTTTGTTTGGTAGACCACGGCTTAGAGGTGGTCCCATACCAATATAATATATAATAGAACAAAAAACTATTTTCGTACAAAATATTAAACCGACTTCAAAACCACAAATAGGCACTCAAAAGCGAAAAATAAATTAAAATCACTATTATAAGCGCTACTCACTCATCTATTTGAAGCCGGTGCCTGCCAAGTCTAACAGGTAGTCGATAGATACTACTTACCTGTACCTACTTACCACGCGCGACATAGTATCAATTGGCTCATTCGCATAATATCAGATTCTCAAGATATCAGATTCTCGAAATAGCAGATTCTCAAAACAATCGAAATCGAACATTCAACGTGAAAAATGTATTTGGCGACTTCAATCGTATTTACTAACTTGTTAACCTGACTGGCACCGACTTCAAATATTCATATTCATTTATTTGGTAAAGCCAATTTACACGTCACATAGAATTAATAATTTATAATAATTAAATCCGAAAATAACAATAAATAAATTACAATTGTAAAAATTCATTAATGTCATAAAACGAGTGCTCGACAAGCCAGCGCTGAAGCCGGTGTTTGAAACTGTTATGGCTGGGGGCCATCCTGGTAGAGTCTGGTAGCTTGTTATATACTACTGCACCCATGACATGCGTGAGTCTTCACAAGAGTTGTTTTTCGTTCGTCCGTTGAATCCGTTGATAGGTGAATTCGCGCGTACATTGCCAATTGCAGTATTATTATTGATGGCAGAGTTAAAATACCTAGGCTTTGGAAATACGGTCGCGCGGAAGTATCCTGCGTTACTCGCACTATCGCTCGTATGGCACGCTTCTGTAGGCGGAACACTCTTTTCCACTCAGAGCATAAACCCCAGATTTCTTCAAATGAGTGAGTAGCGCTTTTGAGTGCCTATTTGTGGTTTTGAAGTCGGTTTAATTTTTTGTACGAAAATAGTTTATTTTACCCTTTTTAGTGCAATACAAGTTTTTATTAACGCATTTACCCAATTTCATAGCGACAAGTTCGAGTTTCATAACTTTTGTGAAATCTACAATTACGTCATCCAGAAAATTCCATGCAAATTTTAGTTTTGGTTCATATTTCGGTATATCGGTACATATAATCGGTTCGGACCTCCGAACCGATTTTAAAATTTTCGGATAGGTATGCTTTCCGAATGGTCCCATATAAATCTGATCGAAATCGGTCAAGTGGTTTTTAAAATATGAACCAAAAACTAAATCAAATCAATCTTGAGAAATCAGGTACATACCACAGATTTCTGTACATACATAAAAAAACATAAGTGTCGAATTGATAACCTCCTCCTTTTAGGAAGTCGGTTAAAAACTAAAATCTGTTGATACATATTTAGATGACTGTGATTGATTCTATGAAATTTCGCGTCTGAATTTAATTGTAAAGTGAAGTCGATTTTTGTTATTTCTAAGAAAACAAACTATTAATTAAACGTTTCACATGAAGATTCGTGTTCTTTGCTAGAATTAACATCTTACTAATAAAAGAGTGGCGGATTTGGGGCACCGTTTGAGGGAGAAGACGAGTGACCATCGAGTAGGTTGGTTCTCGACTCAGCAGATCTCCCTGGCCATACAGAGGGGGAACGCAACGAGTGTTCTGGGCACGTTCGGGCAGGGATCAGTGCGCAGTGGTCTCTTTGACCTAATTTGATTTGTATTTTTAAGTATCTATGATTTTCTGTGGACATTTGACATACTTTTATTAAACAATAAATAACTTAAACGAACAAACATTACTGTGTTCTGGTTTGAAACGCAATGTTTCCATAGAAATTACTGGGCTAAGAGATAAAACGTTAAAAAGTTACGGCTGGTCTAGTCGGGAGAACGGCGCCTGCCGATCCGGATACCCCGGGTTCAAACCCCACACGCACCACTGTTTTTCGAAGTCATGTGCGTAATGCCACTAACTTAAAATGGCGAAGGAAAGCATCGTGAGGAAACCGACATGCACCTAGAATCTTTCGATGTCATGTGCCACCCACCAACTCGCAATGGGCCAGCGTGGTGGATTATGGCCTTAACTCTCTCCTTGCGAGAGAAGGCCCCGAGTGTCTCAGCATCTCAGAGTGTGAGAACATTTAGTGCGCTGTTGATAATGATTGATGAAGAGATAAAACACCATATATCGTCTGGTGACGAGCGCGGTGCTGTTATGGGCACTGGGCAGGCTTGCTTACATTACCTACCTACCTTATTTTGTACCTACTTGACGAGTCTGCTTAGAAATACTCAGGATGTTTAGTTATAAATATTTTGTGAGTGTAGCATTGACAATAAATTTATTCTATTCAAACTTTTACCTTAAATAATATCAGTATGGTTATCGCAGGCAGTAAATGGCACAAGCGGCGTAAGATCCTGACGCCGACGTTCCACTTCAACATCCTGAAGAGCTTCGCCGTGGTGATGGAGGAGAAGAGCCGCGACCTGGTGGCGCGGCTGCGGGGGCTGGCCTCCGAGGAGGCGGACCTCCTGCCGCTCGTCAGCGACTTCACGCTCTACACCATCTGCGGTGAGGATCACCACGATTATTTTTTATTCATAGCTAAACATTGGTTTAGTAACATCAATCATGTTGGCTTCAAAAAAAATTGATTCGTCAGTTAAATATACCCGTTGTTCTTTTGTTTCACAAACAAAAATGGAAATAGCGAAGATATTACAGTGATTAGAAGCTTTGAGTGACGTCAGGTCTATGTACGATTACGATTTTTATGTAGACGTGAACTCACACATTTCATGTTGTTTTGTGTTTACACCCATATTATGTCACATTACAAGTAACACGTCGTAGTAGCACAAGGTGTCGTTAACAGCACGCTAAATAAAGTCAAATCTGATCGTCTCAGAGACCGCAATGGGCACCCAGCTCGACACAGATACATCAGCAACCAGCCAAGAATACAAAGAGGCTATTTTAAGAATCGGACACACCCTATTAGACCGCCTCTCAAAGTTCTGGCTACACAATGAACTGATATTTAAATCCTTTCCTGAAGGTAGAGAATACCAAAAGAATTTAGAAACTGTTCTGTCGTTTGCTGAGAAAGTTATTTTGGACAAGAAGAAGCAGAGAACAGAAGGAGGGCAGAAGCAGTTGAATGCGAAAGAGGAAAATGAGGGAAAAAAGAAGCGGCTGGCGTTGCTCGATCTTCTGCTAGAAGCAGAGAGCAAGGGAGAGATTGATCTGGAAGGGATAAGAGAGGAAGTCAATACTTTTATGTTTGAGGTACGTTGACCTTATTTTAATTTGTTAGTTAGGTATTACTTTTCATTTATATTATCTTAAACACAATAATCAGGCGTTTTCAGAACACATACACAACAAAAATATAGGTACTTCTCAGTTCGCCAAAGGTGACGCGAGCCTTTCATTGAATTTTTGCATTCTGGAAATGTTGTACAATATATGAATGAACGATTGACATTTTTTTTCTCATAACAATCAACGCCACCTGTAGCGCTATTAAGAACTATTTTGGTCTAAATAAAAAAAAACAAGTACCTACATATTTGAAAGTATAGGCAAGTAAAAATGAAACTTTTTTCAATTTTATTACGTTATTTTAGTTCCGTAATACAGTTAGACAGGCTAGATTCAAATCCTACTATGTAGTTAACAAATTTGAATTGTTTATTTGATTATTTTCAAGGGACACGACACGACTGCTATGGCTATAACGTTCTGCCTCATGCTTTTGGCTGACCACGAAGATATCCAAGTAAGTTCTAGTTTTTTATTGTGAAATATCCCACACTTCTATGTAATTAAAATAATATAACTCATGCACGCAGTTGAGCTTTTATAAGTAACACACATTCACAAAATGAGACCCGCCTTAGAGAAGAGGGATACTGATACATGCAAGGGTGGATTCAAGGGGGGTGGGTCACTGGGTCATGGGGGTCATGGCCAGGGTCCCTGAGCTGGGTCCAGAACCTATATGCACCACTAATTAAAACGCTGCGTGCGTACTAATCGCACCGTCTTGTGATTTAAGCACGATTATGTGACCCCCCTGGCGCCAAAGTTGGATCCACCCGTCGAAACACATCGCCACCGCAAGAAGGACCCTATCCCCAAGCACGAGTGCTCAAGATATGCGGGCAATTAAGAATGTTAAATATAATTAGCATCACACACAGTCGAAGTTACGGCTAGTCTAGTCGGGAAAACAGCCGCTGCTGATTCGGAGCCCTTGGTTCAAATCCTACGTGCGCCATTCTCTTTTCGAAGGCGTGTGCGTAATGCCGCTAACTCAAAAATGGTGAATGAAAATATAGTGAGGAAACCGCCATGTTTCTAGAATTTTTCGAGAGCATGGTGTCGTCCACCAACCCACACAAGCCCAACATTGTGGATGGCCTTGACTCGCTTCGAGAACCGAGTCCCAACAGTGGGAACATCTATAAGTCTGCTTGTGATGATGGTATGATGAAGATCACGCCGATCTTACGTTAGAGCCATTCTAGTATAAATTATTGTACCTACTTACGTCTTCAAAATTTCCAATTCCAATTTCCAATTTCCTGTCAAAGTCAAATTTTCAAAGTCCAATTTCCTGTTAATTTGCTAATAGCAATGCTGGAAATACAGCGCTAGCAAGCGCCGCTCAGTATTTGAAGGCTTCCCATCACTGCGTTACACTACACTAAACTCCGGAGATATTGGATGGTATATTTATATTTGTTCTATTAATCGAGATGACAGTCCGCCAATCACAATAATGTATAAGAACATTAGAAATACCTAAAACTTCACGAATTTGATCATAAAAAAATCCCAAAATAAATTTTCCCTCTTCAAAATCCTCCAAGCCACGTGGTTCGACAGCGTAGTTCGATCAATCGGACCACGTGAACTTTTTTTTCCTCTTGGTTCGATTTTAGAATCGCACCACGTGAACTACTAATTCTTGGGACCTCGTGGTTCGACTCCATTGTCGAACCACTATGACAAGTTCATCTGGTTCGATTCATCGAAGTATACCACAGGCACAATTAACTCGGACTAAGAAAACTTGGGATTAAGTATGTGCCTGTTTGTGGTTTTGAAGACGGTTTTAATTTTTTGTACAAAAAGAGTTTATTAATGTTAGTTACAGTATATAAAGTTATAATGTCCTTGGAAACTTTACGAAGTAAAGTAAAAATGTAACATGGTTAAATGAAGATTAAAATATGCTTATTGTGTTATTGTATTCATCTAAGTTCGGCAATTTTACAAGGGTTGACTAAGTTCGATTAACCAAACCTATTGAAAAAAGTCCACATAGTCAGATAAATCGAACTATCAGGAGTCTTAAAAACACATGGTTCTATTGATCGAACCAACTGGAAAAAAAAGTTCACGTGGTTCGATTGATCGAACTATCAGGAATCTCAAAAGCACATGGTTCGACTGATCGAACCAAGAGGAAAAAAAAGTTCACGTGGTCCGATTGATCGAACTACGCTGTCGAACCACGTGGCCTGGAGGGTCAAAATAGATCTTAAAAAAATTGGTTGCCTGTAAAGTCGGTATACGGGCGAAAGTTTTACGTGACAACGACTTTGAGTGGTAAAATAATTTTACGGAAGGGACGCGTGCCTTTCACTTTTTATGTCTGTCTCTCTCGCTCTTAGGCGGGCTAACCATGCCCGAGTGGAAGGGACGCGTGCCTCTCACTCGCTCTCGTTGTGAGCGCATAACGTGAGCGGAGCGTAACGCAGTTTCTTGAAGTGTCACCCGGCAAACCAATTTATAAGACGTTGTCACGTCAAAATGAAACAATAACCTAGTATCATCATTAATATATAAACGTGGATTTGATTTAATGGGCGAAATAAATAAATTACTTTTACACAACCTACAAGTAAAATGTCGATCGTAATGAAAGGCTTCGATTCCCACGACATGTTTGCAATATTCCTGTATAATGATAGAATAACAGGCTCTGTAATAGAGCCTACAATTACTCGTACTAAGCCCGGGAACAGCGCATGAAACAACATTAAAACATCAAAGCCTCGCTCAGCCCTAGAATCAGGGTAAGTATTTCGTAATTAATAAAACCAGTGTATATGTCGCAGCCATCTAGCTTGTTCACCCGTTCAACCAACAGCCTAGTCTCATTACTTCCGAGCACAGGCACTTCTCGACGACTTGCTGGAAGTGTCGCACCCAGAATTTGGCATTATCTATACTATATATACTATATAATATAATATTATAAAGAGGAAAGATTTGTTTGTTTGTTTATTTGTAATGAATAGGCTCCGAAACTACTGGACCGATTTCAAAAATTCTTTCACCTTTGGAAAGCTACATTATCCCCGAGTAACATAGGCTATATTATATTTAAAAAAAAAATAGGAATCCTTACTAAAACTCCAATAATGTAACATAAGGTGTAAAAAAAGACCTGAAAAATTCCTTACGTCGCGTGCGCTGCGAAAACTATTGATGATAGAACAAAATCATTTACTACGACTTTGCAGAACTCATCATTATCTACAAAAGTGTCGCGACAGCATATGTCTAAATATTATAGTTAATACCTTTTTATAATTTTTTACATTTCATTCGGAAGATATCACGAGTTTAAAAATGCAAGTATTAGAAAAAAGTCGCGTGGTTGTCGCTCAGCTAGCCAGCATGCGATGTAGACTCCATGTAAGCGTCACTGGAGTACGTGGGGGGGGAGTCAATGTGATAAAATAAAGTGCCGCGCGGCTCACTCGCGCGATCGGCTCCCTACGCAGCAGTCGTGTGCGTGATCGTATGATTTTAGCTTGAAAAAATGTTGAATTCGTTTCGTAGGTAAATAAGTATATGATAATAAATATTATATTTTAATGTAACCATTCAAAATGTAGTATTTTATGGGTATTCCTGTTCAAAATTTCAGCAAAAATTTAGTAAAAGGTAGTTTTCTAAGTCATATGGACTTTTAATTTTTTTTCAATAAGTAAGTACCTACTACTTACCTGATAATAAATATTATATTTTAATTATTCAAACAGCTTAGTACTTCATATAGTTCAATAAGCAAAAATTTAGTAAAAGCCTGTTTAATTATTTATTTCCTTCTATTTTTCATTTTATAATGCCCAAAAATGCCAAAAAGATCAAGATCTCAACTTTCTAAACATAGTTCCCAGGCGAGGGCAATAAAATACGGCGTATTGAGGAATCTTCATCAGAAACTGAAAATCGCCTTGCAAGTCGGAGAGAATACGCGTCGCAATTGCGTGCTAGAGAGTCAAGTATCGAGCGTTCGCAGCGGCTTGCTGAACAAAATTTTATCACTGGCCCAGGAGCTGGTCAACTAGCTCATATACCGAGGATACCGATGATTCCAACTGATCTGCCAATCCTTTTAAACGACTTCAGTTTCCGGTGAAATCATCTTTCGCTTTAACTATTAACAAGTCCCAGGGCCAAACCTTCGAATTATTAGGGATCGACCTACGAAAAGAATGTTTCACTCATGGCCAACTGTATGTTGGCCTATCACGTGTCGGAGCTCCTGAAAATCAATTTATTTTGCTGCCACAAAATAAAACTACTTCAAATATCGTTGACAGGGAAGCTCTGACTCACTAAAACTAATGGCTTTTGTTTTGTAAATAATATTATATATGTATACAATTTTAAAATAAAAAAATACAAAAAAACATTAATAAAAAAAATTCATAAAAAAAACTTCCTTTATAATTTTACTTTTTTTTTTGAAACCCGATACAAAAAAAGGGTGTATGTGTGTGTGTATATACCCGTGCGAAGCCGGGGCGGGCCGCTAGTCTCAGCTAAAAAGGCAGACATGGATGGAAAAAAAATATTTTTTTGATTAAAAATATGAAAACTAACGTGGTAATTACGCATTTTAAAAAAAATACACGGGTAACTCACGTTTGATATAGTCAGTCCAGTCCGACTCAAGTTTCGATCACGTCCGGCGATCTTTTTCGAGGAGAGTGCGCGTGCGTGTTCGCAGCTCGTTTAGCACTCACCGCTAAACGACCAAAGACCGCCGGACGCGATCGAAACTTGAGTCGGACTGGACAGACTATAGAAAAAAAAATGTTTTGTATCAATAGTTTGTCTTAATAGTCCGAGAGCTGGTATCAATTTTCGGTAGGTATTTCAGGCAAGCTTGAAACTTGTCACATATTTCTCCTATTATTATTATTTTACCCCAACACGGAGCTGCAGACCTGCCCCTCTACCGCCTAGCTGAATCGGTTATGGCTTTGCTATTACTATCTCTATCATTTCAAGCAATGTCAAAGCTAAGACAGTTTTAATTAGGCGGTAGACCCTCTGGCTGGAGAGTACCGGCCAAAATGTATCGCAAGTCACCAGCCAGGTTCTTTACCTCCGTTTCATATCATTTTGGTAAACATGTTTTCATAATAACTAAACTGAATTAATAGTTTTAAAGATCTACAAAATTTTTGGTGCCCTAGCGCAGCCAGGGTGGCCTAGCGTAACCAAGGTGGCCTCGCGAAGCTGAGGTGACCCAGAGTAGCCAGGGTAGCCTCGCGAAGCATAGGTGGCCTAGATTTGCCAGGGTGGCCTAGCGCAGCCGGGGTGGTCTAGCGCAGCCGGGGTGGCCTAGCGAAGCCGAGGTGGCCCAGTGAAGTCGGGGTGGCCTAGCGAAGCCGCGGTGGCCTAGTGAAGCCGGGGTGGCCTAGCGAAGCCGAGGTGGCCTGGCGAAGCCCGGGTGGCCTAGCGCAGCCGGGGTGGCCTAGCGCAGCCGGGGTGGCCTAGCGAAGCCGGGGTGGCCTAGCGAAGCTGGGTGGCCTAGCGAAGCCGAGGTGGCCCAGTGAAGTGAAGATGCGTCATCTGCCAATACCCATTGGGCCAGCAAGCCAGTATGGTAGATTATAGCCTTGTGAGAGAGGTCCCGAGTCCCATCAGTGGGAACATTTATTGGGGTTTTTAGGCTATACTATTATTTTTTCTCAAAATCACTCAATTCATTGATATTTTTTTTAAATCGTTTTTTAAAATCGAGTGACGAGACGAGACAACATTGAATTATAGTTTTAAAGTTTTATTAAAGTGTACTATTAAACGTCAAACTTTGTATATTTGTTGCTCAATCTCGTCGGAGCGGCTTAACGGATTGGGTTGAAATTTGGAACACATTTACTTAGATTATCATGTGGAATAGCACTTTTTATACTAAAAAATTGCTCCAATGATTTTTATAAAACTAGAGGTAGCATGCCGGGGGTTTCGGGGGCGATAAATCGATCTAGCTGGGTTTTATTTATAGAAAACGTCGTTTTATCTGCATTAAATTCGAGCAAAGCTCCGTCATCTAGGTACTTTTATTGATAATAAAAAGTCATTTAATTTAATTGCATCTTCCAGGAGAAGATCTACCAGGAAAGCTGCCAAGTCCTGGGGAACGCGGCCCGCGCGCCGACCGGCCCTGAGCTCGCAGAGATGAAGTACCTGGACGCCGTCATCAAGGAGACCCTGCGGCTGTACCCCAGCGCTCCCTACATCGGGCGAGACATCACTGAGGACTTTCAGATGGGTACACTACACTCATTACTGGACCAAACGCCGAATAGACAAGTTTACTAAAAATAATGATTGTGTGGTTTTATGAAACCACTGTAAAAGTGAAACTTTTTTTGGCGAAGTAACACGAACGAGATACATCCGCAGACACCAATCGTGACACCCGTCTTAGTGCAAAGCACGCACTGCTTACTTTATCTTGTCGATGTGGTGTTCCCATGTCATGCAGCGGTCAATCTCGAACCCCAGAAATGTTGTGTACTATACCTGCTCAATCCGAACGCCGCCGCCGTTAAGCAAGATTTTTAGATGTTTTGTATAGTGGCCCGACAGACAAAAGTGAATAAAATGAATCTTTTTTGTATTTACCATAAAACTGTTGGCACGAAACCATGAGACAAAGGTGTGGTACTTCCCAATCCGTTCACTCCGACGCGATTGAGCAACAGACATCAGAGACATCCAAACTTTCGCATTTATAATAGGTATTAGTAGGACTGAGCCACTAAAGCCATCGATATAAATCATTGGATATGCCCTCCCAAACTACAGGCGCACGGAATTATGGAATCGTTGGGAAGAGTGAGTTCACTCTTTTCGTTTTAGTCGGTTGTAGAAAGCGGTGGACGTCGGACGTTTATACCAATCACTATTCGTTGTTTACAACCAAAATAAGTAGACCCGCAACATACCTCGCTGCTAGCGATTCTAGGGGTCAAGTAGATTGGTAGTTGTAAACCACACGCTACACACAGAGACGCAGTCTGTTGACAATTTGAAGGTACTCAGGGCACATCTTTTGATTTATATCGATGACTAAAGCCACGTCGGAACGTCAGCACGGATCGGGATGAACGTTGTACAATCGGATTATAGCAACTATTCGCAGGATTATAGTGCATATAGCACATAGGCTAATTTTAAGGGAAGATAACGGGAACGGGAGCTACGGGTAAAACTGTAGAGTGCTGCTAGTCCTACTAATATTATAAATGTAAATATTTTGATGTTTATTGTTCAATTACGTCGGAACGTATGAAAGAATCTAGTTGAAATTTGGAACATAGATTATAGTCGGATATAGTTCTATAGTTTTTAGATACCACCAAATGTATGTAAACAGTGCAATTTATAAATAAATAAATATTGGATACTTCTTATTTCGGGAAAACAACGAGAACGGGACCTACGTGGGTAAAACCACGGGGCGCTGCTAGTTTATAATATTTGGATGATGCTTTTATCACAACAACGGTCGTTTTTATGGTTCTCACCTGAACATCATTCAAGTCTTTGAAATTCCTTTCACTATCATTCATTACATTCGAAGACATTTAATTTTATATCTTTGCATGAATTAAGTGATATTGAAAACAATTCCAAAGGTTAGGTTAAGGTTCAGGTGAGAACAATAGAAACAACCGTTATTGTGGTAAAAGCATAAAAAAATTTCTTCACGTTAAATGTCTTAATTTGCAAAAACGTAACGTTGCCGCGAGTTAATTTTACCGGTGGCGCCATCTGTTGTATTACTTCGTTACAAATACCATTTTAGTTGAACTATCATTACGACGATCGAACTTTACATTGTTTATTTGATTTTCTATTTTGAAGATTTGTGCAAATCAAATGGAAATACAAATTTTCGGCGTTTAGACATAACTCTTATTCAACGAGACAAAGTTAAACTTAAATAAAATTATATGCACATTTATATGTGTATTTTCGTATGTATGTATCAGATGAGCGAAACATGGGTATTTATTTGAATACTCTCGTGATTAAAATGTCCATTGATTTCAAATTTCAATTCCAATGAATTTAAATTGTTGAATTAAATTGGTGGTTTGTAAGGGAGGAACATAAAGTCGATATTTCAAGTTTTAAAATAAACTGAATGACCGAAAGAAAAAACCAATAAAGGAAAAAGCAAATGTATTTAATTCATTTGCTTTTTACTACCGTAATACGGTTTTCAAAACACAAAAGCATGAGTGAATAGCTGTATAAATTTGAAATTGGAATTCCTAGCCAAACAGGACATATTTGTGGTCAAGTGACCAGTACGACAAAACACCAATTTCATATGTAAGGGCCAATAAATATAGTGTTATATGCATAGATATAGAATGTGATGTTACGGCTGGCTTAGTTAAATAAAATAAATTGAAATAAATTGAGTGGTGAAGGTGAGTGTTGATGTACGTCAGAAAGGGGCCCCTTAAACCTACGCCCGAGTCACAAGTCTCGGGAACTACTCGAGTTTTTCTCTCTCTGCCACACGATGGACCCGGCACCCGCACGGTGAATCCATGGAATGCTAAGAAAATCGTCTCAAGGGAAATATAACATTTACCAATTAAATTTTGCAAGAAATGTTTTAAAATACCCGATAAATTGTCTATGTGAGTAAACTAACCATTCTGATTAGGTTTTTGTCACAAGTTTTGACAACGCGTCCAACTAGGGTATATTACTGAGATTTGACTCCAGGCGGGTTTCCGCCAAAAACTCAAGGGAGGTCCGTAGTGGAGCGCAGGCCGAGTATGGAGAAGCGACACTCAGGGCTGACCGCAGAGCTTCTGGCTCCCGCATTTTTTATAAACACTCTAGGGGAGGGTAGTGGCGGCAAGACTAGGTGGAGTCGGGGTGCTGTGTGTCAGGCCTATTTAAATACTTTGTCAAAAAAATTACATGTGTCCAAACAAATCATTTGACTGAATGGTATTTGTCTAAAGTTTGTTTACTTTTATTGTAATAAATCACATATTAAAAGAGCAAATGACTTAATGCCATTATCCTTGGTAATATACTGCCGTGTAAAATTTTGACCAAATGAAAATATGCGTACTGAAATAATTTCATATGTTGCATTAGTGTAAAAAAGTTTGCTAAAATTTGTTTGGATTACAAAACTTTGACAAAATTATTTTACGATAACGGCAGAATCCCGAGTCTGTTATTATATTTACAAAATATCAACATTAACTTTGCAAGAGTGCGTGTTTACATGTGTGTGTGTGTGTGTGTTCACGCAAAAATTTGACGACTCAACTTTTGATTTTACTAAAACATCTGTTCGTCTTTTTCTCTCAACAGGTGATATCTTAGTGAAGAAAGGGACGGAAATATCAATCCACATTTACGAGCTGCACCACCGCAAGGACTTGTACCCTGATCCTGATGTGTTCGACCCGGAGCGGTTCCTGAACGGCGAGACCAGACATCCCTACGCGTACGTGCCTTTCAGTGCGGGGCCCAGAAACTGTATAGGTGAGTATGTTGCAGGGAAATTAGGATATCAGGGATTACACGAAATCCCTAGTGGTATCACGAAATCACTGTAGTTGTCAAATATTCTTCTTTAGTACGTCTTCTTGTAGAAAATGTTTAATATGTTTATTAATCTGACAAATTAGAACACTTTCACAAATCTGGCAGCTGATGTAACCTAATTAGGCAAACATTTTTTGTAAGATATCGGTAGGAATTTTGATTAATCCTCGATACCTTCATTTCCCTGCGGCAAGTATGTTAAACTGTTCCTACACTTGTTCTCTAATCTAACCGGCGGCGGCGGCCCTCCTAAGCCGAAGTCGTACCGCCTGAGGTGCCCCTGAGCAAGTTAGTACTCCCCATCCGGCAAAGTTTGGGCTACAACAAAGGTCAAAGAAAAACCTTTGAAAAAACTGTCTAAACACTGTTTTCCTACCTTCTACCCACACTATTTCTACGCTCGGTGGCCGACAAGAACCGCTTTCCGTCACATTTACTATTTGGAGAGATGAACACAGATTTAAAAAAGGTCTGTGGAAACCCAAGACCAGGAAACCCAGGAAGAAAGTAATGGAATCGGATTAAACATTTTCTCAACTATTGGATATTCACCAATCCAGAGCCTCCTCAGGGAAATAACCCACCTTTGCCAGTTATTCTACCACCAAGCGGCAATGTCTACTTAGCTGTGTTCCGATTTGAAGGGTACATATTCAGAAAAATCACAGGGCATAGAAATAAATCATCATATATCCCTGGTTGACTAAGCACAGTGCAGGGCTAGGTAATGATTTTGACTCCTCATGTTCCAATAGCTACGTAACACTATTCTCTTATGGACAGACGTGTTGCTTGCCATCAGGAAAATGTTCTGCTCGTCCAGTCACTTATATTGTAACAAAAAACTGACAGACGCGAGAGTAGTAGGTAAACGTTATTTTCCCACAGCTGGGGCTTGAGCCTAATTTCACAAGAAGAGTCAAAGTCGTAACTAACAAGAACAAAATTAAAAATTTTGATTAACCCCCGACTACCTTAGATTTGTTATCTGTACAACATTCTACTAGTCAAGCCCTTTCATTTGATACCCATATTAAAGGAATTGTGAAAAGGAAATGTAATTCGCCATTTTGTGGTAGCGGCCATCTTGGATTTGAAATTTGTCATAGTGCAAAGTATTCTACTAATCAAGCCCTTTCATTTGATACCCATATTGAGGTAGTAGTGAAAAATATTATATAATTCGCCATTTTGTGGTGGCGGCCATCTTGAATTTGAAATTTGTTATAGCGTTTAGTACTCTGCTAGTCAAGCCCTTTCATTTGATACCCATATTGAGGTAGGTTGTGAAGAAATATTTTGACCGCCATTTTGTGGAGGCGGCCATTTTGAATCGATATTAACCAAACATAGCTAAGAACACCCGCACGGATATTAACTTTCAAATAAAAAACCGCATCGAAATCGGCCCATCCGTTTGAGCTCTACGGTGCCACAGACAGACACACACAGACAGACAGACAGACAGACAGACAGACAGACAGACAGACCGACAGACAGACAGACATCGACGTCAAACTTATAACACCCCTTTTTTTTGTCGGGGGTTAAAAACATATAACCACTCCTTTGCGTTGCGCTGTTACGTAAAATAGGAACACTGTAGATGTCAAATATTCTTGTATTGTTCCGGTCATGGAACCTATTACTGGAATTATTTAGAGAAAATAATAACAAAAACGAATTTCAATTAATTCTGTGACGTGAATCTAGAAGATTCGAGGGAAATTTTAATTCAGAACAAAAGCAAAGAGTTTCTAAACTCTGAAATTCACTCTTGTAGGAGGTTATATGTTTCACCCCTTACGAGTACGAATAGGCACGACGACACATTTTTTATTTAGTGTGTCATCAAAAGGCTACTCAATAACTGAAACATAGGTGAAAGAATTACGGTGCTTAAAAACTTCCCGTGATATCACGATTTTAAAATCACAATTTTGTCCCAAAAACGTTTCATACAAAACACGACACAAGCGTGACGTCACTGAGTCGTATTTTCTATGCGTCGCGCGTAATTTGTATGGTAGCCAGGGCCTGATTAACCCTTAGGCTAATAAGGCTGCAGCCTAGGGCGCGAGGTTCGGGAGGGGCGCGCAGAAATCATGTGGACTTGCCGAAGAGAGTTCGGGTTTCAGAGAGGTCGCTCCACGACCGACGCCGTCCTAACATAGTAAACGCCACAGATTTCTAAAACAAAAGGCAGATGGAATGTGCAGAACACAGATCCTTAGGTCCAGAAAGCAAATATCAAACGCCAAAGCAAATACAAACTCCAATCAGTACGAATCGGACTTCCGTCTCGTACGGGAATCCCGTGCGATTTTAAGTTTTGTTTAAGATTATGCCGTATTGTGTCTTCAAATATTGCAAACATTGTTCCCAAAAATAAGAAAAGGAAAGAGGAATATCATTTCATAGGAAAGTTTGAATATTTTACTGCTATTTATATAATTTAGGCAATTTCATTTCATTTAATGAATAGAAACACAACACCTCAACGAAAATTGATTAGTGTTGCTATACTAAATTGAAATTATTTTCCCTAAAGTTAAGGTAAAATATAGATTATGATTTTTTGAAGATACTCGTAGACCAAATTATTTATGTAGATTGTATTATTCTGTATATTTTAAACCCTATTTTTATAATCGTAATTTTTTAATTTAATGTGAATCGATGCCTAGCACAAATCCACGTCATTACTAGCGTTTATAAAAATACTAATAGTGTTGATGAAGCCATAGTTATGAGGCAAGTTTTTATACTTGTAAGTAGGTATAGTGGAGCTTAAAAAATTAGGCGAGTTCTTTTGAGAGATCTAATCGTTTTTATTGACCTCATGTTATCTGGTTAAGTCAGTAGTGACATTGTCGAAGTTTTATACGGTGCTAATTTGTGCGTACATACTTACCCAAAAAAGATGTTGGGATCAGGCCAATCGCTGTTGGCACCACATATACTGGCCTTCCTGCCTATGTTAACTTTTCGTTTGCGACACGCGTCCAGACAAAGATTGGATACTACGAGTAAACAAATTGAATGATCTGGCCCCCCAACATCAAATCAGTTGACAAAAATTCTCTGCACTTCCTGTGTTCACCGATATTAAATGAATAGTTGCCACCTTTTGTCAAGCATAATATTCAAAGTTTTACAAAAAGCTTCCATAGAATACTCAAAATAAACACACACATGACTTTTACTATTATTCGGCGTTGTATTTTTATTCCGAATTTTCTGTACGAATATTTGAATTTTTTAGTTGCATGCAAAATCAAAATTCCTAACTTCATAGGATGGAAAGTACTAGTTCTATCATAACAAGAAATCCTTGCACAATATATAATCGTTGTAATAATAAATTATTTTAACATTATAATATATTTTATGTGTTTATTAAACGCGAAGATTTCCGAAGCTAAGACAACAATAGTGGGATTTTTTTCTTAAGACTGGGAACATTACACGCTCACCAACGTGAGTAATTTGACAACGTCGGTGAGAGCTGTCACGCATACATAACTAATTACTGGCCTCACAGTGTCGTTCGCAAAGGTTTCATCTGTTTAGAAATCTGTGGTAAACGCGTTCAACATCCTAATCAGGATAACCACAACAAATGTGCTGGGGTACCCCAATATCTACGGACTACCTCTCTCAAAGAGGTAAGGTAGGAAAAGTCCCCAGCAAAAGAAAGGGAGCTTGTTATCCTGATGTCACGCGGCGATTCACAGGAGTTTGCTCTTATGCTACCCCTGTGAAACTAGCCATCGGCACGCTCGCCCAACTCGCGGGAGGCGTTAGTACCCTCCCCCCCGCATTTGGCTCTAGTGACGCGCTGGAAAAACAGCGCGTCACCTTCTCGAAGGTCTATCCTTAGGTGGGGCGTCGGACAGCCCTAAACATCCGACTACCCAGGCCTTCCTGTGGAGACGGGGTGCGAGCCCAGAGTGGCGACTCTCTAGGCTCGCCCCGTATCCGCTTCCCCCTCGACCACCGCCACGACCTCTCACTGTCGAGAGATTTTCATCTTACCTCTCATGGCGAAGATGATCGGCAGCGAGAGGTCCGCCCTCACCACCACGGCTACGGATAGCCGCGGTTCCGCTTCTGTGGTCGCATCGTGGCCCTTGTCCTTCCACTGAGCACTCTGCTAATTAGAGAGCTCCTGAAAGACCCTCATGTGGAAGACTTAGGAATTTTACTTGGTCGGTATATCAACCTAATAACCTTCCCAAGTCTTCCAGCCCCTCCCCAACCGCTACGCGCATTGCTCAAAGAGGTGAGGAGCGCTTGTAGAAGTTCCCAGCCCCAGCCGGGATTCGCCATCACACAACAAGATGCCATCGAGACAAGTTGTTGTGTGATGGCCAGGGTGTATCACGTGGAGGTTCCGAAGCCACACAGCCCACTGTCTCAGGACCCACGCTGAGTGGGTTCAGTGAGAGCGACACAGGTAGGTACTAACGAGCACGGGTGCTTCGGACGGTACCTGTTTAACGCCATAGGAAGGGAATAATGTGTCCAGGTGTCAGGTGTGTCATCGGTGCAATTGTGCAGAGCACATTGAGCAACACGCATCGAAGATGTAACCGGGAGAAATGGTCTTACTGCCGAACATCTTTGCTACGATAGTAATCTTGGCCAATGTGTTCGACAGTGAGATATCTTGGGAGGCGGTAGTCTTTTTTGAAACCATTATCTAGCAGATAGAAACAGCTGAGGATCAAGAGGGAGGTGAACTCTCGCTCGTTCGCGAAAGGAGCAACTACGGGGGGTGAGCCACGCCAGCTCACAGACCATCTTCACTTAGAGAACCTGATGTGTCGGACGTTCAATGCCGCCCGGCACCCTATTTTCAGGAGGTGAGACCCTTCCGAAGAGGTGACGCACTGCTGGTTTCCGTTGCATGGTTGGTGAGCAAGGGTTTTGCCCCCTTTGACAGGGTCTGCGGTCTGCGCTGTCGAGTACGAAAGCGCTCTCGTAATCAGTCGCCAAGTCATTGCCGGAGAAACATTACATTCGAAATTTCCTTTGGAGGTACAGTACGCTCTCGCATTCCTCATTAAAAAGCCCTGGTCAAAAGTCAAATTTAATAATATAGGAGTATATAGTATATACCAGGTACTTTTTAACGTAACACACTTCCCTTCTACTGGCTAACTAATATAAATCGGTTTAGGTTTATTGGTATCTCTATAATTTCACGCGAAAAGAAACCGCGAAAAGAGACCAATGTCAAAACTAAGACAATTTTCGTTAGGCGGTATATCCACCTCTGCAGGGGGCGCGTCCTCATAATCGGCCTAGGGCGGCCAGAACTCTTAATCAGTCGCTGATGGTAGCTATATTAAATATTGCGTTTAGGAAACTGGTTTCATAACAAATTTTACTTAAAATTTAATGGGTTATCCAGTGGTAAATACATTTCCTAATAATTTCGTACTTTTAAAATGGACTTGCCCATCAGCTTTGAATGATCATAAAGTAAGTTAAACTAAAAAATATCAAAATTTAAATTGGTACATATTTTATTCTATCTAAATACTTCAATTATATCAAATAATTTAATATATACTCGTATGCAGGGCCTGTCGTCACGCCTATTCCATATGCCATATGTGAGCTGTCACAGATGTATTTCACACTTTATTTACATAAGTATAGGTATTTTTCAAACTAAAGAGACCGTCGTGCACATCTTTAGGATGTATTCTTGTAGAAAATATTTAATAAGTTTAGTAAAATAGATAGAACACTTTTACAAATCTGGCAGCTGATCTAACCTAATTAGGCAATTCGGTTTAAGTTTGATTTCTTAGTAGAAGCGTGTAGAAGTTTAATTCTTCACCTCAACGCCTAAATATACGCAAGTTTGTTTATTCTAAAACTCTGTATTCTTTGTTCGAAACCTCATCAAAAGGCTGTGTTAGTTTTAACAAAGAACAAGGGAACTCTTCTAATGAGTGTAATATGAACTGTTTGCCGCATTTCGTAGAACACATTTCATTTCACATTTGGAATAAAATGAACTCCAATTCAAATGTTTTTAAACATTATATTTTATTCGCGAAAAACTTTTACTGTGTGATTCTTCTACCCTCTACACTCGAGCCCTAAAATCTACCCTCCATCGCACCTCCTATCTATCCCTACATCGCACCATAAATTACCAATCATATGGTGCGATGTAGGCTCCTCCCCACTACTTTTACGTCACTTCCTCTGATTTTAGGACTCGTGTGTGGAGCGTTTTATATTGTGAAGCGAGTACCCGATATTTCGAAGCAGTATCATGCACCATGTTCAGTGGTATAACTGTAATAGCCGTCACATGCAGCTATATGAACATGACGAGTACAAATCACTGTATATCTACTCGTAGCACTGCACTGCGCTCGTTACCCGGAGATATAAGACGCTTCATCTCTTGCAATATCTTTACAATTTAAATGAAGAGAGGAATGTTTGACGGTACACTGATAGTGTGATATGTCCCCAGACGGACTCGGCACAAAGTTCTGCCACTACACACTTTAGTTGATGTCTATCTAATGTTTGCATGTTTGCAAACTTGTTTATTCTATAACGATATCAGGTTTGTTTCGATAGCAAAAGCTATTTGTACTGATGAGTACATAGATAACGAAATCGTATCGACTTAATAAATGAAGTAGGTTTTACCTAATTTTGTTTTTACCTATTTTTTTAGACTTTTAGATGGCAAATGGGAGATGCTGACGCATTTCTAGATGGCCAATAGCCATTCTCCCGAGTTTAGCCGAAGATTTTTTATCGTTCCCGCACGTGACGCTAGAATTCAATTCATAGACCACAAAAGTCTGTCCGTGACGCGCCTAAACAAATTTTCACTTCAAAAACCATCCACCGTATTACAAACTCCTTTTTACGTGAAAGACTTGCATTTACGCAAATCTACCACTCGGGTTATGTCGGAGTCACCGCAAATGGTGACCTTACCGATTAATACCTCCACGGTATTCCACCTTGGCCGTTTACGGGGGGAACACGGGGACACTTTCCCATTCTTCCTCAAATCCCACCGCGACTTGTCCCTTTACAGGCCCTTTTCAGTCTTCATCCCCGTCATCAGCACACCAAAACACCCATGCCATGCCAGGACCACCTAGGAGCGACGAGAAGGGAGACTATTGACCCCAAACTCGGACACCCTTGGTCAGCCTCTCGAGGCTGACCGAGACCTCTCGAGCTCTCGAGCTGACTTCGAGAGCATCGGTGGGCCACAAATATGCACCGATGCCCGCATTAACCTTCCCGATGCCGGAAATAGATCATAAGATAACAACAGGAACAGTCAGTCGAGGAACAATCTCGAGTCAGAGAAACCATATTCAGGATGAACGTCCTTCTGAAAAGACTTAGTATTATTATTCGGTTTTTGTATTTCATTTCTTAAATGTAGGTTTTTACAATATTAACATAAAAACTAAAACCCAGAGCAAGGCAGGGCCCTACCTAGGTACTGGTGGTTAGTGCTGCAGAGACACCTAATGACGACTCGTGCTGTGTCGAGGATGACAGAAATAGAAATAACAGCCTTCTGTATCTGACCCATTCTACACTTGCATTATTACAATTATTACTTGAGAGAGACGATCTGCTAAATCTGCTTAACATTCCATGGATTCACCGTGCGGGTGCCGGGTCCATCGTGTGGCAGAGAGAGAAAACTCGAGTAGATCCCGAGACTTGTGACTCGGGCGTAGGTTTAAGGGGCCCCTTTCTGACGTACATCAACACTCACCTTCATTTAATACTCGTTTTTCTCTCCCTGCCCAGCGAAATCTGATATGAGCCTACCAGTGCAGCTTTAGATACTCGTTCTAGTATAGAACTTACTGCACTTCTGGATAGACCAAGGTTTTTTCAGCAGGTTGTAGAGAGATTTTGCTGTTATACCTCTCGCTTCCACTTCTACAGCGTATAAACTAACTACATAGCCGTTTTTTGTTAATTCGTTTAGGAGGTCGCAATACTTATTTTGTTTCATCGCGTGGTCTTTAGGTATATTAGTTTCCCACGGTACGGTAAGTTCTACTAGGACCATGCGTTTCGTAGCTCTAGAACAAAGGAAAATGTCCGGTCTGGATGACGAAACACCCACATCCTCTGGGATTTTGTAGTGCTTTTCATACGTGTCCATTAAAATAGCCCAATCAGGTGTTGTATGCAGGATTGAGTAAGGCTTGTTCCTGGAGTTTGAAGATAATAATATATTTTTTCCCAAAAAAACAGCAACAACTTCAATTTTTAAATTATACTCAACGTAACGCTGCCAGCGTTCTGGGGACCCTGCCGCGTGGCAGTGATCTCGACGGAGTGTATGTTTTATAGGTTTTTACATTTAATGTACATATAAATTATGGTTATGTATATAATATAGAAGATATAATATAAAATATATTGAACTGTTATAATCGGCGGAGAGTACAATGATACAGTAATGATACAGCAAGGTAGGACGAATACGTTATACCATATAGTTTTTTGAAGTGGTAGGACTCTTGGCAGAGTCCGCCTGGGGAAGTACCACACCCTTGCCAGTTATTCTACCGCCAAACTGTAATGTGCAAACATTACTGTGTTCCGGTTTGAAGGGCAATGTTTCAAGAGAAATTACAGGGCTTAGAGATATAACATCTTAGATCTCTTGATAGATAGGTTACGAGCACAGAGCAGTGCTAGGTAATGATTTGTACTCTTCATGTTCTAATAGCTGCGTGCCACTGTGCTGTTGTGTGGCAGGCATGTTGCTTACCATCAAGCACATGTCCTGATCGTCTGGTCACTCTTTATTAAAAGAAAATACCAAATTTTAGATTTTTATTTATATTATTTCTAAAACCACTTCATCAATTTCTGTAAAACTTTTGTGGGGCCACCCTTTAAGTATGGTATGTTATACATACCAAACAAAAAAATTGACAAAATCGATACCCAATTGGCGGAGCTAGCGCGTAGCATAGTTCCTCGTTTTATGCCCGAGCGACACGAGCCTAGTTTTTCAAGCTAGTATAGCAAGTTAGTGCTAGTAAGCTAGCAATTTAATTATTTCAGCGTTGTGTAGACAAAACTAGCGTTGCGTAGCGTTGTCTACACCAAGCTAAAAGTACTAGCTTGTTATCCTAGCTTGAAAAACTACAGGTCTACTGCGAAGTCCGATAAACGATATACCGGCCGAAGTTATGGACGTTTTATACCACGAAACACAATCGGTCGGTTGATGACACGAAAACTGTCAAATCAGCGTCGGTCGGAATCATTTTCAACTTCTTTGGTCGGAATGAACGAAACACCCGATCAGATCAACCGACCGATTGTGTTTCGTGGTATGAAATGTCCATTACTTCGGCCGATATATCGTTTATCGGACTTCGTAGTAGACCTGCTACCCTCGTGTCGCTGGGCCATTTTGGACGGTCATAGACGTTCGGTGCAAAACATCAACATGATGACATACCTTCACAAGTTTTTCTAGTATTACTTTAATACGTAATCAAAAGTAATTCCTCGCATGGTTTAAAAATTAATTACCCAGTCATTCTTTTAAACCCACAAAATGTTTCATTGCGAAATTGCCAAAATTCTATAATTAATTTACGTCTTTAATCAAATTGCTCTGTCAAAGTAAAGCACCCCCTAAAACAATACGAGGAAACGCTTAAGTGATATTAATTTACATTGTTAATTTTCCAAAAGCAGACAATTAAATTTTCTGTGTGAAGTTTTGTAAGTAAACACCAGGCAGAACTTAGCCTAAGATTGAATTTTTATGTAAACTTGTTCTTTTAGGTTTGCTCTAAATATGCTCAAAGTAAGCATAAAAATACTTTATAAGTTTAGGTTTATAGGGTAGAAAACTCGAAACCGAAATTGTACCCGTGATTTCGCTTGTCTTCTGGAAAGGTCTTCTGTGTTCCGGTTGGAAGGGCAATGTTTCAAGAGAAATTACAGGGCTTAGAGATATAACATCTTAGATCTCTTGATAGATAGGTGACGAGCACAGAGCAGTGCTAGGTAATGATTTGTACTATTCATGTTCCAATAGCTGCGTGTCACTGTGCTGTTATGTGGCATGATTGTTGCTTACCATCAGGCACATGTCCTGTTGTTCGAGTTACGCTTTATTTAAGAAATGCTGAAATTGTGCAGGCAATACCGTATAATTTAAAGAACACACAATAATTTTAGATTGTGTTATTTTAACCACAAATGTTTGCGAATAAATTACTTTGACTTGACTTGGCTTTCGATAAACGTACAGTCAAGCAATAGAATATACTGTCTGACTTGATATAGGTACTGGATTCCATATGACAACAATCTGAGTGTCTTCAGATTTAGAGGATATCGCTTTCTTCTGTATATTCGATCTCCATCTTCGACTGCATCATCACTTTACATCAAGTATCTATTTATTCTAGTATCTATCTATTAATTCAATTGAAATCAATCAATCTAATATTTGTAGGTACATATTTTAACAAACTTTAAAAAAAGAGATAACTCAATTCTTAGTATGATTATTTCGTTCCCGCAGGTCAGCGTTTCGCCATGTTGGAGATGAAGTACGTAGTCTCGGACATCGTTCGTCACTTCCGGCTGAGACCGCGACACCGCGGCGTTCGACCCAAGCTTTGCATGGACATGGTGCTCCGCCCCGCTGAGCCTATCTACGTCAGATTTACACCCAGAAGCCCTGTGCAGGCGAGCGAGCTAGCCTAGAGTCCGCACCGTGACTTACGCCCGAGCGACACGAGGCTAGTTTTTTAAGCTAGGATAGCAAGCTAGTGTTAGTAAGCTACTACTTATAGCTTCGTGTAAACAGAACTGGCGTGGCGTAGCGTTGTCTACACGTAGCTAGAAGTAGGTACTACCTTGCTAGCTTGCGAACACTAGCTTGAAAAAACTAGCCTCGTGTCGCTCAGGCATTATTGCCACAATTGCTAGTGAGGATGATCCAGATGAGGAGCGATTTTTGTTTTTTTTTTACTGAATTACAATATAATTTAAATAAAAGTATATAACTCACAAATGTTTTTTCTTTATCATGCAACGGTGAAGTCATCCAAATTTTCGTTGATTTGAATACCTGTATATTTATATATAATTGTCTGAAATAACGCATAGGCCATTTATTATCCCGGAAAAATAACGCGATCGGAAACTACGCAGGGTAACGCCGAGCGACGCTAGTAAAACAGTAATTTCTGAAAATGTTTTTAAGATATCTCTATCGGAGAGTCTACCGCCTAACTAATATTGTCTTAGGTTTGATATTGCTATTTTTTTTCTTTTCTATTAAAATTACTGAAACGGCAATAGCAAAGCCAAAGCAGATTTCGTTAGGCGGTAGATCCGTGGGTACTTATTTTATCATTTCTGTTTTTAACCCCCGACCAAAAAAAGGAGTGTTATAAGTTTGACGTGATGTCTGTCTGTGTATCTGTCTGCCTGTGTCACCTTAGAGCTTAAATGGATGGGCCGGTTTCGATGCGTTTTTATTTTATTTGAAGGTTAATTTCCGTGCGGATGTTACGTGCTTAGCTATGCTTGGTTAATATCGATTCAAGATGGCCGCCTCCACAAAATGGCGGATAAAATATTTCTTCACAACCTACCTCAATATGGGTATTAAATGAAAAGGTTTGACTAGTAGAATGTTGTACAGATTACAAATCCGAGGTAGTCGGGGGTAAATCAAAATGTTTAAATTTGGTCGCTGTTAATTTAAGGCCGGTCAGTCGGCCAATGGTATTCGGAAACGCTGATTTTTAAACTAGTAAATTACTTTTTATTATTTATCATTACAGTGTCTTAATTGTTCCAAAAAAATTATCAGATATTTCAAATCATTGTGATAATTTTAATTTGTATCAATGTTGTCTGAAACTTGTTCTCAGTCCTCAGATATTTAACTGTGATCAAAAAAATTGTATTATGACCTATACGTTTATATGATTCGATAAAAAAAACAGCGTGTACACTGCACAGCCTTTTTTCTTTTAATAAGAAGTGATGAGACGAGCAGGACAGATACCTGATGGTAAGCAAGATGCCTGCTTCATAACAGCACAGTGACACGCAGCTATTCGAACATGAAGAGTCCAAATCATTACCTAGCACTGCACTGCGCTCATCACCCAGAGATCTAAGATGTTATACAACTAATAGGTTAAAACGTCTGGCTTTCACCGCTTCCTGCAACCTAGACCGGAAAGAGTGAGATGACTCTTCGCAACGATGACATAATTCCGTGCGCCTGAAGTTTGGGAGGGCACGTGGTTTATTATTGAAGGTCGGAAGACCTTCAGTTTATCCATCAAGCCAGATCAAGCTGGAATATCGAGCTCAAATAAATTATATCTTAGAATAGCATGTAGGTACGCTACCCGTGCATCCTCACTCGCTCAAGGTCGCGCGGTTTTAGCCTACAGCTAGACCGTTCCTCGCACGGAACAAGTGCCAGGCGGTTATCGAACGCACGTCTGAGCGCTCGCGCAACACGTTTCCCGCGCAAAATTACGTCGCCATATATTGTGCTGTATATGGATGCACGAGTCAAAAACAAAGAATTATCATTTTTCCTAGTTGTACAAAATATACCATTATTTTTTATATTTTTTTGCTAACCGTACAAAAAGTACGGGACATTATAAAATAGCTTGTAATCGAAGCTGGTTGTATGTATTACTGTAGGTAAATACATTAAAATATGTTACATATTTATCAAACAACATTTAGACGATCAAGTAGAATAAAAACAGTCAAAGTATACTTTTATTGTTTTAATTTCAATGTGTCCGACCCTATGTTACGGCCTCTTCTAGCTGTCTTGCGCGTTACGAAGTAAATAACTAAAATATATAATCTAAGCTACAATGCTGACTACCTACATAACGAAAGGTTAATTTAATTTTTTATTAGATAATATGTCGACAACCCTTTCGATGCGCATCATTCCGCGCCAGACAGCGACAGAGTTACGCGTTTGAAGAGAGCGCAAATGTTTAGGTTAAAAATTGCGATAGGCATTGAGCGCTAATGCGAGCTGAATTGCACTTTGTTGCGTCCCAGCAAGAGTCGCTATTTATATAAAAATTTTCGCTAAGTGAGGCTTCTGTAGTAATATCTATTCTGTGACGCTACTTTATATCTCGAGAAAAACAGTTTTATAGTGTTTTTTCTAAATACCTACATACTAAAATGCTTACACGCATGACTTGACCAAATCATATCTCAGAATAAATTATAAACCCAGAATATCTATTCATGAAGACGATAGATAGTAGATAAAATGTATTGCATCAGTATTCGTTCAAATTCGATGGACTTTGAACTGGCTCGCCCATCGCTAAAACCAGTCGTAATTTGGTCACAAGTTGAACTTATTTCCGACACACGCTCTTTCGCGTGGTTAGTGGATATATGTACCGTATACAGAAAATTTGCGATAATGTATTGAAATGCGTCGTTTTCCGGAGAAAAAACTAGTTCATAACCTATACTTAGTGGAATTTTAGTACTACATTCTCATTATTAACATCACAACTTAAATAAATATTAATATTTACTTATTTTAACTAAAATAAGTAAATATTAATATTTATTTAAGTTTTTTCATATGCTGTGAATTGAGTTCAAGCGCCACGCTCGTAAATAAGAGAAACCCTCGGGTGAACTCGGGACGGGTGGTTAGAAGCATGGCCATCTAGTCTGGGTGGTTAGAAGCATGGCCATCTAGTCTAGATGACCATGCTTATAAGATTTATTTAGATGACAATCCTTTAAAGATTTATTCCAGACTAGTGTGCCTTTACAGACAGTGCCTTCCGGTTTCAACCGCGTAGTTTCCAAAGTGAGCTCTAAAACTCTGGGTATTATTTTTAAACATTCGCGATTTAACACATAATATATTATAAATCATTATTTAATTACCGCGACATTTCGGCAGCGTTACAACCGCCTTCTTTGGAGTCCTCTCGTGACCACGGCGGTTATAAGGCTGCCTAAACGTAGAGGTAATTAAACAATTATTTATATTGTGATTAAATCCCGTATGATATAAACATTAAAATGAAAGAACATTGAAATAAATTAAAGTTTCTGAGTTTTCACTGAGCAGCAGCCCCATCGCTGCAATTATTTTTTTACTCTTTAATCTTGACCGTAAATAAACCCGCCCGGCCTTGTTTATGGGTCTAATATATGGTTAACCGGATACAAGGTATCAACCTGCATATTAAGTATTTTGCAGCATAGTATAAAACCGTCGCGCTTTCCCGCACGAAAGATCGTGTGCGTACGAAATGTTAAAAGCACTCTAGCAAACTTGTTTAACGTTGTACTTTGGACCCGATGACGAAATATGATCAAACTTTGGCCGGATTTTCCTCCTGAATATGCTAAGTCATGTTATATCGTCATAATTATACCGTGACACGCTACAATGGCCCCTGGTTCTGGTTCTGGTAGATTGATGGTTATTTATGTCTAAAATACACACATGTTTTTAACAACATTTTCTTGTTTCCGCGAATATTAAAGTTTTTGGATAGCTCCCACGTAAAATACATCATTGTCGTACCCACATGAAATAGTATGTCGTTATTGCTTTGATTTTAAAAAATATTTTCAACATTGCATAGGCATAATAAGAATTGTAGGCTCTTTCTTTTGTTTTTATTTTTTATTAATTGACGAGTAAATTGTACATTTATCAACAAAGAACTTTGACTTTATTCTATTCTTTAAGGGTATACATGTGTAGTGAGGCTCTAGCTGACTATTTTTGGTTGAGCGTTTATCTCCTATTGACGAGGACGGACGATTCTCAATCGAGAGGTCGTAGGTTCGAGACCCTCCTGACCTCTGAGTATTTTTCCAAGTGCAGATGTATATGAGTTTGTCATAACCACTCACATTAATCGAAAAATAAAAGGAATAGGAAGGATATAGGATAAGTCTGGAGTTACTAAGAGATGTCTGATCAGCTGACCAACCTTATAATAAATTTAAATGAAATTAAAATGCGTTACTTGTATTTCTTGTAATAATAACGAAAATGAAAAATGCTGTCTCAAACTAATTAAAAATGTGGGTTAGGCCTTCATTATAACTTAGGGGTATAAAAATTGTTTACGATCGGTTCCCTGTGCCCTGTTACCCTGTTTCACGACGCAATCGGATTGATCAGAACGTCCACTCTCTTTCTACGAAAAACGTAATTTTGCAATAAACTCGTGACTTTCCAACTCCGGTTATATTTCGTTTCGTCCGATCGAAAATTGTTTGATGTTTAAATGTTCTAAGCCTACTCTAATTAGAGTAGGTTTATAGACTGCAGGCCCGTGAACAAAATTTCTGGGTTAAACGAACCACCAGGAGACCTATGTACGATGATAGAAGGGTATAAAGTAATAAGATTCAGCACTATGCCGTCACTTGTAAGCTGTCCAACTGAGTGCAGTTGAAGAGGTACAATACCTCTTCTAAGCTATTATTCCGCAACGCCGTACAAAAATCATGCGACCAGGAAAAATTATCAAGTAGAACCCCCCCTCTTCAATTGCACTCAGTTAAACGGCTTACAAGTGACGGCATAGTGCTCAATCTTATTACTTTATACCCTTCTATCATCGTACATAGGTCTCCTGGTGATTCATTTGGACATGGGATCATAAAAAACTACCTAATGAGCAAAGCATATTACACTGTAGATGATTTTGTAAAGGACAGCAATATTTGGAAAAGGAATATGTCAAAATTAGAACTATCGAGTAAAGTAGAATAATACTAAACATTAATGTAAATTTGTTTAAGTACTGTATGTACCTATTCATTATTTGGATAATTTGTTTTTTCACCATGACAAAGCCTTTTTACAGCTGCACCTAAATGACAACGCCCCTTTACAGCTGATTATTTTTTATTTGACATTATTCTTTAGTATTATTTTATTATGTTCACAGATTATTAATGTACTATATAATTTTATTGTAAGTGACGTTACCAAGTGTTCTTTTGAAATAATAGTTCGAATAAATAAATTGAATTGAATTGAATTACTCGGTCCTTTTGTTTTTATTAAACGGTTTTATTATTATTAAACGGTTTTATTTAGCTCACCCCGTTTGTTTTTTAATTTCTTTATTATTTATTCTTGGGTCAAATTTATTAATTCAAATTTCACCCTCTTCCTGTCAACCGATTAATCTGAAATTTTGTATACACTTTGGATTTTGGTGACAATACAATTATGTTTATTCATTATCATTATAAATTCAAGATGGCCGCCGCTACAAAATGGCGGATAATTTATGTTTTATTAATCCCATCAATATTGGTATCAAATGAAAGGGCTCAACAAGCAGAATACAATCTATATATATAAAACTCAAAGGTGACTGACTGACTGACTGACTGACTGACTGACATAGTGATCTATCAACGCACAGCCCAAACCACTGGAGGGATCAGGCTGAAATTTGGCACACAAGTAGATTTTATGACGTAGGCATCCGCTAAGAAAGGATTTTGATAAATTCTACCCCCAAGGGGATGAAATAGGGGATGAACGGTTGTATGAAACTTTTTATTCCTTGGGCATATTTGCATGAATAAAGCTAAAATCATGAGGTACGTATTACAGCGTTTATCGAAATTCAACCCTCAAAGGGGTGCAATAAGGGATGAAAGTTTGTATAGAAACGTTTTATTCCTTGGGCATGTTTGCATGGAATTTCATATAAATAGAGTTTGGCTAAAATCATAAGGTAAGTATTAAAGCTTTTATCGAAATTCAACCGTCAAAGGGGTGAAATAAGGGATGAAAGTTTGTATAGAAACTTTTTATTTCTTGGGCATATTTGCATGACATTTCATATAAGGTGATTTCAGTTAAAATCATGACATACATATTACAGCGTTTCTTGAAATTCAATCCTCAAAGGGGTGAAATAAGGGATGAAAGTTTGTAGAGAAACTTTTTATTCCTTGGACATATTTACACCAAATTTCGTAGGTATTTTGTGTGGCCAAAATAATGAGTTATGGATCACATTTTTTTCAAAATTCAACCTGTAAAACAGGTTAAATAAGGGATGAATGTTTTATAAATATCAACGCACCGGACAAACCCTTAGGACATACTTAATTTTTTCACAAACGTATTCTTTTTATGACGTAGGCATCGACCAAGGAAGATTTTTCAAAATTCAACTCCTAAAGTCTGAAACTTTTTATTCCCTGGACAGTTTTGTATAATATTTCGTATTAATTGAGCTCGGCTAAAACTATGAGGTACATATCACAGCGTTTATCAAAATTCAAGCCTCAAAGGGGTGAAATTAGGGAGGAAAGTTTGTGTGAATATTTTATTCCTTGGACATATTTGAATGAAATTTCGTATAAATTGAGTACGGCTAATATGTATAATGAGTTATGTGTTTCAGTGTTTTTTTTAATACAGCGTCTAATGGAGTAAAATAAGGGAAGAAAGTTTGTGTGAACATTTTTATTTCTTGCGACATATTTGCTTTAAACTTTGTAGGATATGAGTACGGGAAAATAATGAGCTATGTAATTTTAACAGAGTTTTCCCAAATTTAATCCCGAAGAAAGTATCATAGGGGATGAAAATATTATATTAATGCACAGAAGATGCTTACATTTTTCCACATGTGTTTATTTTATGAAGCAAGCAAGAAAGAAGGATATTTTTATATCCGTATAAAATGATAGAGACAAGGATTGTCATTCCGTATTTGAGCCGTTCAGAGCACAGATCACTTTATGGATTGCGTTCTGAATCCAATTCAATTGATATAGAAAATAAATAAATTCAGCCTATTCTCAGTCCTGCCAAACACACCAAAAAATTCATAAAAATGGTTTCAGAAAACTAACATTTAGTGTTCCGCACCAATTGCACAATTTTGTACCGTCATTGAATACGGAGATGACGTGTTGCCGAGTCGCAGCCTTTTTTACGGTAACTGTCGATATTATTAGTGCCTGTTCTTGCATCATCTCGTTTACTTATAGCTCGCGCCCAGTAAAAAAATAGAATTTTAAATTGAAGTTTTTTTTAATTAATAGTAATATTTTGATGAGACGCCTAAATTATATTAATATCAATTAAGTAAAAGTATTTAAAATCTGCTGGTTAGTGATCATTCATGATGACCTCTTTATCGATACCTACTACATCTTAGAAGGACTCTGTGATCAAACCATACATTTTATAGGACAAATATTTTTTCCAACGAATTTACATATTGAAAAAATTGAGATTTAACAAAAAATCAGTTAGTAAAAAACATTTGAGAATCATCAAATTGACATATTTTATCCTTGCTACCTCTGTTATCTACCACAATTGAGAGTTTCATACAGGGAATTGTTGAGCGTCCCATCAAAATGGAGCTACTGACGGAAAACTAGCTTAATTGTATTCAAGTGCAAAAATGGACCAGGGATCCTGGGCTATAAAGTGTATGTTTAGAAAGATTGACAAACTGCTAGATACCTTATAAATATGCTAGATACAGAAGAAGCAGCCTACTTTTTGTTCTCACTGCTGAGACTAGGATCTAGGAGTCTCACCGCGAGGAAGTGAAAGCCATAATCCACCAAGCTGGCCAAGTGCGGGTTGGCGGATGACACCATGCCTGCGAAAGACGTCTTCATTGGATCATGCCAGTTTTTTCCTCTGTCGTTAACGCCTCTGTTGATGATAATAATTTTTGGAATAATAGGTGCGGGTGGTATTTGAATTTACTACCCCATTATTGTGGATCCAAACGTTGTCACTACGCCGTAACTAAAAATAGATTGGCATTATAAAACTGCCTCGCGGACATGCGCGGTCCGAAGGGGTCACAGGGGACATGACCCCCCAAATCTTAAACGTTAAACTAAAATCTAAAAAACAATGAACGATTTATTGTATTCCTACTGGTGACCCCCCCCCCCCCAAAAATTGAGACTGCGTACTGGTGACCCCCTCCAAAATTCGAGGCTGGGACCGCGCCTGCTCACGGATTGCGATAAAGTTTATATGGGACCACCTCTGAACTATGATCTACCAAACAAAAAAATAGCCATCAAAATCGATTCACAATTGGCGACATATCGTGTAACATACCGACATACAAAAATCGGCAGTCATAGGGCTACCTATAAAATTGAAATCATACAAATCAGAATTTAATGGCGCACTTTGGAAACTACGTTGGTGAAACCGGAGGGTGCAGCTAGTCTGGAATAAATCTTCAAAGAATTGTCGTATAAATAAGTCTGCTAAGCGTGGCCATCTAGAAGTAGATTAGTCTGCCCAACCATGGCCATCTAAAGAAGTTTTCCCTTCAAAGAACTTGCAACCAAATTGAAAACCTCCTCCTTCTTTAAGTCAGTTAAAAATGAGTTCTAGTTTGATCATGGATTGTTTAATAAAGATTTATAACATACAAACACGACATAGTTCAATGCTAGGTTAATATCAGCGTGTGTTATATTTATAGGGTTGATATAGGTTTAATCTCTAAATCTAGAGTAATGAAATAAATTGGTTGTCAGATACAAAACAGTTTTTTTACCGGAGATTAGATGGAAAAGTGGTTTTTAATGTAAATATTATATCTACTCTACTACGTTATTAAATATGTTAAGACGTCTGTGCACATATATCTACAGTAAGAGTTATTGATAAATCAACAAGGTTGCCTGAAAGATCACTTTTAGTGAGAAGGCCGCCCATTGTCGCACTAATTGACTATGTTTTGTAATTTTTTTGCTATATTTCCTTTTTTTGAGAGTAGTAGTTTTTGAGAAGAGTATCTATAAATAACACCCTACTCTTACGCATAGAAATAAGTCTTATTGGGTTAACATACCTACGTATTGGCTTGACTGTGAGTATGTTAAGTAGCTATGACATAAATAAATAAATAGTACATATGAGCATTACCTCGCGATTTCTTCATTTATTTCATAACCAAGCCGCAATTCTCGGTTTTACACCTTTCCAGTTTTCGTGTGCTAGTGCTTTACAAGGGCTGAAATATTGACGAGGAAATACTAAAATTTCAATTTCCACTAGCATTAAGCCGCTGCGAACACGTAAACACTATTCGTTTCCTGTTCCCGAAATCGAACTTTGAGATCGTTTTTTTGTATCCAGTTTACGGATACATAAACTGTACCTTAACAGTGCCTTTTCGCAAGAATTGAAATGATGGTACTATACTTACTGGTATTATGGAAAACAGATATTCATTGGCAGCTTGTATCTGACAAAGGACACAAAAAGTGTTTTGCACTGCCTGAAGAAAATAGTAATGGACACCAAAATACTGCCTGACGTACGGTTAACAAACATGGATGTTCGACTACAAAACTAAGATGAAAATAGTGAACCCAGAAAAAAATTAAAAAATGGAAAGAAGAAATACGTTGAGAGATAAGTGAAAAACCAAAATATTCGCGAAAAAAACAAAGACAAAGGCACCCTTGGAATTAGCTTTATGTCCCATTGATTGTCACTTTTAACCCCCGACCAAAAAGAGGCGTGTTATAAGTTTGACGTCGATGTCTGTCTGTGGCACCGTAGGTGGACAGATTTCAATGGTTTATTTTATTTGAAAGTGTTTCTTTGCTGTGGTTCTTAGCTATGTTTGGTTAATACCGATTCAAGATGGTGATAGCGGGATTTTTTCAACCTCCATCAATAGGGATGTTAACAATATTTCGGAACTGCTTTTATTTTGAAGAGTGGCCCTTGTTTACCGTAAAAAAAAAACATTTTATTTTAAAATATTAGTATTTTCGATGAGTAAATATACAATATTAGACCCATTTTGAATTTTGCAGCTAAAACACTAACGACTGACACGACGTCACTAGTCGCAAAACATTGGTCTCGATTCATGATTGTATGTCCAGTTTATGTGTTTTCTTATCATAATTTAAATACAAACAATCAAAATCGTCGTTGCTAAGATCGCAAACTATAATAAAAATGCAGAAAAGTGAACACTTTAATCAGTTTCGACAGTTTGTTTTGCGACAAGTGACGTAATAATTCATGTTGTTGTTTCCAGTCACGTGACAACAGATTAAAAACATGGTATTTAAAATCATTTATAATTAAATTTACTACGTAATATTAAATTATAATAATGTGATTTTCGATATTCTATTAATGCAAACTATCGTAAAATTAACATTAAACCTTAATGTGTGTTTAGTGTTAACATCCCTATTTGGATATGAAATGAAAGCGCTTGACTAGTAGAATACCACCATGACAAATTATCCAAGACGGCCGCCACCACAATATGTTAAATCACATATTGTTTACTACTTCCTCGATATGGGTAAGAAATGAAAGGGCTTGACTAGTAGAATACTGTACAAATTTCGAATCCAAGGTAGTCGAAGGTTAATCAACTTTTTTTATTTTGTTCTTGTTCTATAAATTGAATAATATAATAATTTCTGTTGAAGACCTCGCTGTCTTCCAAATTTCAGCTCGATCTGTTTAGCCGTTCCGACGTAGGTAATAATTGACCAACAAACATCGAAACTTTCACATTTATAACATTAGTAGGATACATAGATATAGAACGTAGAAGATTTTTTGTAGTGGTAGGACTCTTGGCAGAGTCCGCCTGGGGAAGTACCACACCTTTGCTAGTTATTCTACCGCCAAGCAGCAATGTGCAAACATTACTGTGTTCCGGTTTGAAGGGCAAGGTTTCCAGAGAAATGACAGGGCTTAGAGATATAACACCTTAGATCTCTGGGTGACGAGCGCAGTGCAGTGCTAGGTAATGATTTGGACTCTTCTTGTTCCTATAGCTGCGTGTCACTGTGCTGTTATGTGGCAGGCATGTTACTTACCATCAGGCACATGTCCTGCTCGTCTCGTCACTTTTTAATAAAAAAAAACAAGGCAATCAATACGCTAATTCTGAAACAATCAATAGTAAAGTTAGACATAAATAAAACACTCCTTGTTATATCAGATTCAGTGTTATCATTACGATATATCCGTGTGACAGGTCCAATCGGCTCGTCGGCGCAGGAGGCGTAAAGTGCAGGAGATTGACATCCGCTTTCTATCATTTTACTCGTAGTACAACTATATAGCAGAGTATATAGAAATGCAGCCATATCTGTAATACAAACTTCACTTCATGTTCATTTTTAACAGACTTCCAAAGGGAGGATATGAATTCGACTATTATGTTTTTTATGTATGTTACCTGGTTTCTCGAGTACCCCCGTACCGATTTTAAAATTTCTTTTTATGTTCGGATGGGTATGCTTCCCGAATGGTCCCTTATAAATCTTATTGAAATCGGTCAAGTGGTTTTTGAAATATGAACCATTAGCCAAAATGAGTTCCTTCTCTCATGAGAAAGCAAGCTTGGCGAATTTCTTCCGTGTCTTACTTTTTAAAATGTCTTGAATGATGCCCTCTCCACACTTGCCTTCGCGTTCAAATAACATAAGCTTGAAACTATACTCCGAGGTGTAAATGAGGTTCAAACTTACAACCACACGCCACTCACTACTCACTTACTGGCTGATCCGCGATTTGACCGTTTCTAGACACACAAGACTAGAAGCAGTCAGGCCCTATCTAGCCCAACATATTTCCCTGACCATACAGCATGGGAATGCCGCCGGTCACCAACATAGATCAAAGCGAGATTTTTTTTTATTACTGGTATTTAAATTTGTATAGTGGTAGGTATATCTTGTTGTTGTTGTATAAATAAGACATGTACGGAACTAATGGTTAACCTAAATAAACTATTCAACATCGTTTCATGATTAATGTTTGATGGGCTGATTAATGTTTAGGCTAATTAGGCTGCAGCCTAGGGCGCGAGGATCAGGGGACGCGATAAACTGCTCACAATGATGCATCTACCCTGCATATTCCAACAAGGCCGAGGCACAACACTATAAGTAGTAGAACTGAAAAAGCTTGAGAGTCCCTAATTTCAGCACATCTGGCCAGGGTGCGTCCTCACAATTAGCCTAGGGTACGGGGTTAGAATTCTTGATCAGTCGCTGAGTTATAGACTCGAACAGGTTTGATTCCAGTTCCGTAATAAATAATCCTAATCTAAACTTTGGAACACGTTGCCTGAATGGGTATTTCCTGAAGAATATAATTTGAGGGTATTCAAGTCTAGAGTGTAGTTAGTGTCTAGTCTAGGACGACAAGCTGGTTAATATCGAGATAGCGGTCAAGTATTGTCAACAAAAAATCTCGATTACAAAGTCCAAAGACTGAGTGCAAGAGTGCAACACACCCGTACATTGAGTATCTGTGGCGTAAATATAGGCCTGACACACTTGTGTTATTATTATTGTGTGACTTGCCGCTAACATATCGCTCACTATCAGCGGTTTACAGCACAACCGTAACCACTTAATTATTGTTTTTTACACATACACGTCTGGTTTCAAAAGCGGGTCTTATCATAACTCATGCATCCACATCAATGTATGAAGCATGTCGAGATGATACAGCTACATTCGTTAATGTTTAGAATACACTTCTTTACTAAGTCAGCGTCCGGAAGTTTCCAAAGCAATGTATGCAGCATTGTGTAGTGTGGCTTGCGATACGATATCGGTTGTGCAGGGATAAACAACGGAATAAAAACTCTCGTCGCAGAAACAGCAAATCAGTCAGCGCCGAAGGTCGCAAGAACAAACTCGTTTTACATCGGTTTTTTATTTGTTTTAAAATAATAATTGAGGTGAAGTGATAAAATAATTGAGTTATTATTGACCCCATCGCTAAATGTTTACATCTCTATTGAATGAAGTTGTGATAAGTTGAGATTATTCCATAAGATATTGTAAACTTTATTGAATCAGTGAGTAACTGTTTTTGTTTATTATTATTGTTGTTTATATAGGTATGCTCCGCGGTTTCTTCTATTTTGTAATAATGAAATGACCAAATGATTTTTATCATCTAATAATTACCTATGAGTTAACATGAACTACCTATTTTAATCTCAAAAAAATACTATTTATGTAGAAACTGGTTGAGACAACCAGGGATTATAACACCGGTGCCGGCGTGACAGACTAGGATGATATTGGTTTTGGAGGTAGCTCACAGACACACACCATTATAAAATTATACAGAAAATGTCTAATATGAGACGCCCAAGGATAAATGCCCAAGGAGGCCTAACCTGATACCGTGAGAAAATCAACGCTCCTTTAGGTACCTAAATACCTACATTTTGTTGAAAAGCCCATTCATTTATCACAAGTACATATGTCTGTCTTTTCACATCGCAGCTGGCATCGCCCTCGAGATTATCTTGTAGGTAGATACTAAATCCTATTGTTCAGATATATATTATTTATAAAACAATACAAACTATTAATCGATCGAGCTGGCCACATGTTGTCATCAATACGTACGCGAATTATTTTTGTTACTTAATAGATCTAAACTAAGATGTAATACGAGTAGGTACTTGTTGCTTGTTTACCTTCATTTTTTAAACAAAAATATATAAATAGCAGTTTTATACCCATCCTCTTACAAGGAATTATTATGACAATGTACTAAGCTCAAAAACGTAATAAGTCTAAATATTGTTTTTAACCCCCGACCAAAAAAAGGGGTGTTATAAGTTTGACGTCGATGTTTGTCTGCTGTCTGTCTGTCTGTGTGTGTGTGTGTCTGTCTGTGGCACCGTAGAGGTCAAACAGATGGCGATTTCGATGTGTTTTTTTTTATTTGAAGGTATAATATCCGTGCGGATGTTTTTAGCTATGTTTGGTTAATATCGATTCAAAATGGCCGCCTCCACAAAATGGCGGACAAAATATTTCTTCACAACCAACCTCAATATGGGTATCAAATGAAAGGGCTTGACTAGTAGAATACTATACACTATAACAAATTTCAAATCCAAGATGGCCGCCACCACAAAATGCCAAATTGTATTATTTTTTTCACTACTACCTCAATATGGGTATCAAATGAAAGGGCTTGACTAGTAGAGCACTTTGCACTATGACAAATAATTTAAATCCAAGATGGCCGCCACCACAAAATGCCAAATTGTATTATTTTTTTCACAACTCCCTTAATATGGGTATCAAATGAAAGGGCTTGACTAGTAGAACTTTATACAGATGATGCGAGATCCGAGGTAGTCGGGGGTTAATCGAAATTTTTAATTTTGTTCTTGTAATTATCGCCAAAAACGTTAGCTTCAATTATTTAGGAAAATCTAAATTGTTATAGGTACTTACTTTATCTATAAATTGAATAGGTTAAACACATCTAGATATACTCGAACCTATACGAGTACCACATCGTTTACAGTTCTGTATCGAAGTAAGTTTGAAACTTGTTAATATATAATCTGTAGAATAAATTGGTACAC
Organism: Ectropis grisescens; assembly: GCA_017562165.1. NCBI lineage: Eukaryota > Metazoa > Arthropoda > Insecta > Lepidoptera > Geometridae > Ectropis > Ectropis grisescens. The sequence goes on along the minus strand of CM029787.1, from coordinate 23,813,316 downwards.
TCCGCGAGGTATAAGCTGAGCTTTGCATTAGTGTGAGTGATCACCAATCAGGCAGGAGCTTGAAATTTTGTCCGCGAGGTATAGGCTGAGCTTTGCATTAGTGTGAGTGATCACCAATCAGGCAGGAGCGCGGCGAGACAAAATGGCGCCGCGCCTAAGGCCGGTTGTCACACCTACACTATCCATGTACACTCACACAAATGCAAAGCTCAGCTTATGCCTCGCGGAGTGTACATTACAAGAAACCTAGGATTAGCCTTTTTTGTGTGGGGGAAAATGCCTTTACGCACCGTCCACCGTGAAGGGACACGGCAGGTGTGTCGGGGTCGACACCATGGCGACGACAGGCATGGTGGCCCTGCCGACTAAAACCCCCATAGATTTTTCCTGCATGGCCAAGGATCAGTGAATGAACATGATCAATGAAGTTACGGCTGGTCTAGTCGGGAGAACGGCGCCTGCCGATCCGGTGACCCCAGGTTCAAACCCTACACGCACCACTGTCATGTGTCATGTCATGTCTTGAAGTCATGTGCGTAATGCCGCTAACTTAAAACGGTGAAGGAAAACATCGTGAGGAAACCGACATGTACCTAGAATCTTTCGAAGTCATGTGTCATCCACCAACCCACACTTGGCCAGCGTGGTGGATTATGGCCTTAAACTCTCTCCTTGCGAGAGAAGGCCCCGAGTCCCAGCAGTGGGAACATTTAGTGGGCTGCTTATGCTTATGCAAGGATCAGGGTTGCGGGGTCACTTTTCGTTATTATATAAAAGCTGAAAGTTTTTCTGAGCATGTCCCCTATAGAGGAAAGCACGACCAGCAGCTATGGAGTTTGGGTGGTGGTTACTATGGTATGGTATAGAACCTTGGTATCGTTAAGAGCCCTCTCACGAAAAGACAGAACTCAACTTTAGGTAAAATCCTGCAACATTGTCAGCGTGCGTCCGTTCGATTCAGCTCGAACGTTTAGGCGGACAGAACGATCTTGAGCCGTAACGGCAGTGTACTAAAAATTTTGATGAGATTTTCTGACGTGACAACGTCTACTAAATCGATGAACGCTGGCTGCGTGCACGAAAATTGATGACTTATTGTACCGTTACGTTCGTTGTCCCGTTACGTTACGATAAACTATTCTTGCATTTCAAAAATCTGATGAATAGTATAATTTCATTTTTTATTTAAAGGTTAATTTTTGTGCATTAGTTCTTAGCTATGTTTGGTTAATATCGATTCAAGATGAAGATTCCAAAAAATGGTGGACTAAATATTTCTTCATAATGAACCTCATATGGGTATCAAATTTAATGAAAGAGCTTGACCAGTAGAAAGAATACTATGCATTATGACAAATTTCAAATCCAAGATGGCCGCCACCACAAAATGGCAAAATACATTTCTTTTTTCACTACTTCCTCAATATGGGTATCAAATAAAAGGACTTGACGAGTAAAATACTATGCACAATGACAAATTTCAAATCCAAGATGGCCGCCACCACAAAATGGCAAAATACATTTCATTTTTTACTACTTCCTCAATATGGGTATCAAATAAAAGGACTTGACGAGTAAAATACTATGCACAATGACAAATTTCAAATCCAAGATGGCCGCCACCACAAAATGGCGATTGTCATTATTTTTTACTACTACCTCAATATGGGTAAGAAATGAAAGGGCTTGACTAATAAAATACTATGCACTACGATAAATTTCAAATCCAATATGGCCGCCACCACAAAATGGCGACTGTCATTATTTTTTACTACCACCTCAATATGGGTAACAAATGAAAGGTCTTGACTAGTAGAATACTATGCACTGTCACAAATTTCAAATCCAAGATGGTGAGAGAGCTTTTATTATATAGGGAAATTACAGGGCTCAAAGATCTCTGGGTGACGAGTGCAGTGCAGTGCTAGGTAATGATTTGGACTCTTCATGTTCCAATAGCTGCATATCACTGTGCTGTTATGTGGCAGGCATGTTACTTACCATCAGGCGCATGTACTGCTCGTCTCGTCACTCTTTGTTTAAAAGGGCGTGTATTTTGAGCCGCTGAATCCGAATTTGAAGTCCGTTTGGTCCGGTCCAGTTAGTCAAGCCTCATTCAGAAAAAAATTCTTTAATCTTATATTTTGATTTTTTTTTCAGGATAAAATTAAGCACAATGCTCTGGCCAATTATATTTGCCATTGCCATCGGGTTGTTACTTTGGAATTTTCTTTCCGAAGATGAAAACCCGCTGGACAAAATTCCGGGACCCGACAAGAAGCCGATCATCGGAAACGCGCTCATGTTTATTAGAGTTGATTCCCGTAAGTACCAGTTTTCTTTTAAAACGTATCTTTCTGGTTGAATAACCAAAGAATTACGACACTAACCTACCTTAAGCCCAATTCTAAAATCTCTTCAAAATCGTTTGACGTCAAAAATAATGTACAATTTCTTGACCGATTTTATTACCTACACCACACCCCGGACACTCCACTAAAACTCCATACAACTGCCGCTGTGGAGTTACCTACTCTTCACACAACTACGCATATGTCGTTCGTACACACGCGTGAATGTGTGCGTTAGCGCTAGGGCTGCTTTCCAATGTCAATTGTAATTAAAATAATAATTTCTGAAGAAATCTAAATTAATATTATAAAGCTGAAGAAGTTTTTTGTTTAAACCGGGTAATCTAGAGAACTACTAGACAGATTTCAAAAACTTAGTGCCTTATTCCCTTAGTGCTTATAGGGTATACATTATATTCACGGGCGAAGCCGCGGTGGACCGCTAGTATTATATAACACACGTTATAATACAAAAATATGTGAATTAATTGAAACAAATTATTGTTGTAATATAGATAGATAGATACAGAGATGCGATTTATTTGAAATACTTCTATTTTAAATGCAAATACAAAATGCAAAATACCTATTTTGTATTTTGCATTTAAATACCTTTTAGGAAAAAGCATTTTGTATTTTATTTGAAATACCTTTTGAGACGTATTTGGATTTTAATATTCATTTCAAAATACAAAATACTTTGTCGTTAAGTTTAGCCAAAAAATATGAAACGAACGGATAACGATAACGGATATCACCAAATTTATCCGATAGAGGCGCCTGCTAATATAAAACTAACCAAAAACTGACCAAAAATAGGGATGTTATAAGTTTGACGTCGATATCTGTCTGTCCGTGGCACAGAAGAGCTCAAACTGATGGGCCGATTTCGATGCAGTTTTTTTTATTTGAAGGTTAATTTTTGTGCGGTGATTTTTAGCTATGCTTGGTTGATATCGATTCAAGAAGGCCGCCTCCACAAAATAGCGGACAAAATATTTCTTCACAACCTTCCTCAATATGGTTACCAAATGGTTAATAATGCTCAAAGGGCTTGACTAGTAGAATACTGTGCACTATGACGGATTTCACATCCAAGATGACCGCCACCACAAAATGGCGAAACACATTTATTTTTCACTACTCCCTCAATATGGGTAGCAAATTAAAGGGCTTGACTAGTAGAATGTTGTACAGTAAAGTTAATAAAAATTTATAATTTAGTAAATTATTAGGGGTCCGTAGCCAAATGGGACAATACGGGACTCTTGTAGATTCGTCATGTCTGTCTGTCTGTCCGTCCGTATGTCACAGCCACTTTTCTCCGTAACTATAAAAGCTATAGATACCATTAAAACTTAGTAAGTAAAAGTATTCTGTGAACCGCATTAAGATTTTCATACAAAAATAGAAAACAACAATAAATTTTGGGGGTGTCCCATACTTTGAACTGAAACTCAACATTTTTTTTTCATCAAAACCATATGTGTGGGTTATCTATGTATAGGTCTTTAAAAATGATATTGAGATCTAACATATATTTTTTCTAAACGGTTTAGTTTGCGCGAAATACTCTTCCATAGTGGTAAAATGTGCCCCCTGTAACTTCTACAAGAACAAAATTAAAAATTTTGATTAACCCTCGACTACCTCAGATTTGTTATCTATACACCTTTCATTTGATACCCATATTGAGGTAGTTGTGAAAATATAAGTGTATTTCGCCATTTTGTGGTAGCGGCCATCTTAGATTTGAAATTTGTCTTGGCGGCAAAGTATTCTACTAGTTAAGCCCTTTCGTTTGATACCCATATTGAGGTAGGTTGTGAAGAAATATTTTGTCCGCCATTTTGTGGAGGCGGCCATCTTGAATCGACATTAACCAAACATAGCTAAGAACATTTGCACGGATATTAACCTTCAAATAAAAAAAACGGCATCGAAATCAGCCCATCCGTTTGAGCTCTAGGGTGCCACAGACAGACACACACACAGACAGATAGACAGACAGACAGATATCGACGTCAAACTTATAACACCCCTTTTTGGGTCGGGGGGTTAAAAATAAGAAAATTACAAAAATAAACAAGAACAAAATTAAAAATTTTGACTAACCCCCGACTACCTCGAGTTTGTTATCTGTACAACATTCTACTGGTCAAGCCCTTTCATTTGATACCCATATTAAGGGAGTTGTGAAAAATAAATGTACTTCGGCATTTTGTGGTAGCTGCCATCTTGGATTTGAAATATGTCATAGTGCAAAGTATTCTACGAGTCAAGCCCTTTTGTTTGATTCCCATATTGAGGTAGTAGTGAAAAAAAAATATTTTTCACCATTTTGTGGTGGTGGCCATCTTGAATTTGAATTTTTATAGTGTATAGTATTCTACTAGTCAAGCCCTTTCATTTGATACCCATATTGAGATAGGCTGTGAAGAAATATTTTGTTCGCCATTTTGTGGAGGCGGCCATCTTGAATCGATATTGACCAAACATAGCTAAGAACACCCGCACGGACATCTATCTTCAAATGAAAAAACCGCATCGAAATCGGCCCACCTGTTTGAGTTCTACGGTGCCACAGACAGACACACACACAGACAGACAGATATCGACGTCAAACTTATAACACCCCTTTTTTGGTCGGGGTAACCCCCGACCAAAAAAGGGCATAATGGACATTACCATGTAAACTATCAACAAAAATTGGTTTGAATGAGATCTAGTACATAAGTAGTTTTTTATTTTAATACGATAAATACCTAAAATAAAAATAAATATCTGAGATTTGGTCAAAAGGTGTATTTTATTTTGAAAAGGTATTTTGAAAATACCTATTTTACATTTAGCATTTGAAATACAAAACTCAAAACTATTTTGTATTTTGCATTTGAAATAGTAAATCTGAAAATTATTTTGCATTTTGTATTTAAATGCTTTTTTAAAACCATTTTGTACATCTCTGGATAGATACTCTTTATTGACACACCAAGAAAAAGATACAAGTGCAAAACAATAAACAAAAAAATAGTAAATTAGTGCGTACAACAATATAAGAAAGTCCTTAAAGGTACGTAAGTAACAATAAAATTTGAATAATTACTAAAAAAATAATTAAATATAAATAACAACAGACGAAATCAAACAAACAAATATTATAAATAATAAAGATATTCAATCTAATAAAATATTTTATTTTCATTATTAAAAAATGATAAATTTATTAAATTATCATTATCATTGATATTATTTCTTAAATTTATTCAATTTAGATTGTGTGTGCAGCTCCCACAGTCTTTTCTTTTGAGATAATTTGTAACATGTTCATTCTCCCCATTCTAACGTATGGAGTGCAAACTTGGTCTTTGACGAAAGATCAAAAGTTCAATCTCGCAGTTTGCCAACGAGCTACGGAACGCAGTATTCTCGGCGGGAAACTAAGCGATCGTGAAATACCATACTGCGTTTCACATAGATATAAAACAAAAGATGTGCCCTGAGCACCTTAAAATTGTTAACAATAATGTTAACATTTATGAATAAAGTACTTTGACTTTGACAAACTTCGTCTGTTTGTGCAGAGTGTGTGGTTTACAACTACCAATCTACTTGAGCCCTAGAATCGCTAGCGGCGAGATTTATTGTGGTTCTACTTATTTTGGTTGTTGACAACGAATAGTGACAGGTATAAACGTCCGGCGTTCACCGCTTCCTACAATCGACTAGAACGGAAAGAGTAAGCTGACTCTTCCCAACGATAACATAATTCTGGGCGCCTGGAGCTTGGGAGGGACATCCATTGATTTATATCGATGGCGTTCCAAGACACAAATTTGACCACACAACCCAATTTGACCCAAATACTGCTAATTTCAAAAGGGCCTGAATATATTCAGACATTTGATTAAACAGCTAGGCAAATCTTAGACCGTAATTGAATTCCTTGCCTAAATAATTTCTTATTTTTTAATCAAATATTTCTTCATCTTTTATTTCTGCCACAAACATGTTCACCCGTTAGTGTTAAATGGTAGTTAAATGTCGTAGTTTGGTAAACAGGATAGGTTGTAATTGATTGATCGAAATGGACTGCAACATAAATTACATACAACACACTAAAGTATTTACACATAACAATGCCAACTTAGTCTTGCAAATATATAGCGACGCAATGCAGCTAGTGTTAGCGTCACCTTTCTTTTTCGAGTATAGTAAACAACCTCAAAAAGTACTCAACCGATTTTTTAAATTCTCTCACTAACAAAATGCTATGTTATTACTGAGTAATATAGGCATTGTTATTGAATGAGTAATTTCTATGATAACTTTAATCAATGTCAATGTTTGGATGTTTCGCTATTTGGATGTTTGTTGCTCAATCACGTCGTAAAGTCGTCGTACAAAAAATACTTTTGTAGTAGCGCCCCGCGGTTTTACCCGCGTCGTTGTCGTTGCAGTTGCAAAAAACATTACCCTCCTTTTTTTGGCAGTCAGGTAAAAATAGACTACGTACCTACCTACTATTCGATATTTCGTAAATCTTTAGATTTTTCAATTTAACGTATGCAATTTTGGAGTGGCCATATCCTCTGTGACCCCCTTCGGACCGTGAAGCAAAAACGTTGTAGGTACCAACCCCTTTTTGTGAAAATGGCGCGGACGGAGTATAAAATTTCGCATAATTATGTACTTTCTTATAGTTTAAATAGATTAGTAGAAAAAGCGCTATCTATTTTTTTTTAATCTAGGATCTAAATACATGAAATCGATAAAAAACGTTATAAACACACTACTATGTATATGACACAACGCATAAATAAATTACTTGTTTATTTATTGTTAGAGTGTATGGTTAAATTGGGAATAGGATGAATTTCGACCACGAGTTGCGACAACCAGTTGCAATGAATGTTTAGACGAACGAATAATATAAATGTACAACAAATACAAAAAAGTGTAAGGTCAAATAAGTACCGATAGATACAAAAAGGTTTAAAGAAGTTAAAAAGTTTAAAGATTTAAAAATAATAATAACTGGTTGCTGTGCGCAGCAGCGCAATTACATTTTTAATTAGAGAGTATACGTGTGTTTGGCGTGTAATCTTAGTAAGATAATTAACTGAAATTCGATTATGATTCATACATTTTGGTTAAACCGTATACACAGTAAACAAATACACTTATAGCAGCAACAATTATAATTAGTATGTATATATAATAAGCATGTAATTAAATCTACAATAGGGATGTTAACAATTTTTCGGAATTGCTTTTATTTTGAAGATTAGCGCTTGTTTACCTTAAAAAATAATATATTATTTCAAAATGTTAGTATTTTCGATGAGTAAATATACAAAATTAGACTAATTTAGAAATTTCCCGCTAAAACACTAACGACTGACATGACGTCACTAGTCGCAAAACATTGGTCGCAGTTCATGACTATTTGTCAAGTTTATGTGTTTTCTTATTATTACTTAAAAACAAACAATCAAAATCGTCGTCGCTAAGATAAAAACAAATATCAAACGTCATCATACAATCATACGCAAACTATAGTAAAATGCAGAAAAGTAAAACAAAAAGTAAGAAAAAAAACAGTTTTTGTCAGCTTGTTTTGCGACTAGTGACGTCATGTCAGTCGTTGGTGTTTTAGCGGGAAATTTCTAAATTAGTCTAATCTATTTGTAATTAGTCATGTTGGTGTCATGTCCAGTCACGTGACAACAGATCAAAAATATACCATTTAAAATCATTTATAATAAATTCACTACGCAATATTAAATTATACTAATATGATTTTCGATATTCTATTACAACATACAAACATCTACAATATACAAACTATCATAAAATTAACATTAAATATTAATTTGTGATTAGTGTTAACATCCCTATTATATAAGTATTAGGTGTATCAGCTATCTGGCTACCATCGTACAAGCTTTGCTTGGTTAGCGGCTAGACGGTGTTGTGTGAGCAAAAGTCCATCAATATTTATTAATTTGATTTCAGGAGGCCTATTCTTGGCGATGCGTCAGTTCTTCGTAGACTACGGCGATCGGGTCGTGGTGAAGATCTTCCGCCGACGAATAATGCACATCAACAATCCCAACGACATCGAGGTAAGGCCAGAGGGCCTACCGTCTAACTAAAACTGTCTTAGCTTTGATATTGATGTCTCTTTTCTTTCCGCTTGAAATTATAGAGACAGCAATACTAAAGCGAAGCCGATTTAGATAGCCGGTAGAACAGCAGTTCGGTTAATACTCGCCAATCAAACTATTTTATTCTTCAACCTTCAATGGTATATATTTTTTTATAGTAATGAGTGACAAGATGAGCAGTGCATGTGCCTGATGGTAAACAACATACCTGCCCGTAACAGCACAGTGTCACTGGGGTATTAGAACATGAAGAGTCCAAATCATTGACTAGCAGCGCAGATTGAAGACGCCTCAATACTCAATCGATCTGCAAAAACTTTGGACCTGCGATTAAAATGTGCGGTGTGCGATGAGGTAAGAAATACCCAAGGTCATTTGCTCGGGGTACGGCCTTAACGCCGCCGAAACGTCGAGGTAATAAAACAATTACTTTTGATCGTGATGTAAGTTACTTTTGATAATAATGTAAACAATATGTGTTCAAATCGCGAAAATTTTAATATAACTGATTATGTTAGAACTTTATACAACTTTTACTACAAAACTTGCTTGAATAATCATATATATCTATAGGTACTATTTTATTTATTACTCACTAGATGTCCGCCCCGGCTTCGCCCGTGGTACATATACAGCGCTCATCGGGATCCCGTACATATTCAACGGTGAAAGAATGACTGAAATCGGTTCAGTCATTCCTGAGAATATCGCTTTCAAACAAAAAACCTCTTCAGCTACCTGCTACGCTACCTGTCGGAAATTGGTCGTACCATCTCAGATTTAGAAACAAATTTGATAAGCAAAGGTTTATATTATATATATATTTCAAGAGGTATGTAATCTGTGATATTCAATGACGCAATCTTAGACACATTCTGTCAAGCTGTCATGTGCCATATCAAAGCACGAAACGTACGAAATCTCTCAAAAAGGAATATTTTTTCCCGATTTTGTTACATTCTTGATTCATGCTCCGCTTCTATTAATAGTAGCGTTATGTTCTATAGCTATAGCCTTCCTCGATAAATGCACTATCCAATAGAAAAAAATCTATTCGGACCAGTACTTCCCGAGATCCTAGCGTTCAAACAAACAAACTCTTCAGTTTTATAATATGAGTATAGATATAGCCATCGATATAATTAAGAAACGAAGATGAGGTATGCCATAATCTAAAGACAAAATAACGTGGCGAAAATTTGTTTGAAAAATTTGAAAATTGAATTGTCAGCGAACGTCCGAACGTACACAACTCCTTGTTGCGACTGAGACTAAATCAGGAGACGTCACCTGATTTTGCATCGCCATAGTAGAAGCGCGTTTGCCGCTTCTGCGTTTTTAAGAGTTCGATGGATACAGCATTTGTTTTGTTTCAGTTGGTTCTTTCCCACTCCAAGAACATAACCAAAAGCTTACCTTACACCTTCCTGCAGCCATGGCTTGGGACAGGCCTGCTTCTAAGCACAGGTATGTTATAAGTAATTATCTCTATATATAAAAATGTTATGTTGGTTTGTGTACGCTTCAAAAACTCACAAAGTTATGCACTGATCGAGCTGGAATTTTAAAATGATATATAGTCCGCATCAAGGATTGTTTTTATCTAATTTTTGGAACCCAATGTGCCACAGCGAAGCGTGGCAGGGGTACAGCTAGTCATCTATAATTTGTTTCAATTCCATCCAATCTGTTCAGCCGATGTAAAGGTAGAGACGCGTGGGAATAAACATATGCGCTTCCATAACTTAGAAACACACAAACTTTTGGTATTCCATAATATCATTGTAATATCAAGCAAATAGCTGGCGAATACAAGGTGATGCAGAAAGGTGCAATAATATTTCATCATCATCATCATCATCATCAGCCTATCTTAGCCCACTGCTGGACATAGGCCTCTCCCATGGCTCGCCACTCAGCCCTATCCTCAGCTATACGTCTCCATCCACTGCCTGCTGTCTTCCGTATATCGTCATTCCATCTAGTCTCAGGGTGTCCTACACTACGTTTGCCGATTCGTGGTCTCCACTCAAGAACACGTCTACTCCAACAATAATATTTATGTTAGTTCATCTATATTTAAGTTTTGAACCATATATACGACAATTAGAATTAGATATGAAAGCTCAGTATTTTTTTCCATACAAAGTTAACAAACATGTTTGTGTCTTTATTTGACATAGGTACCCCTAACGGTCAGATCTCGGCACGGATTTTAGTACGACGTAGCGGCGTCAGCGGCAAGGTCGTTTATCAGCTGCACAAGCGTTAGGGTGGAAACTGGTAAATGTTTCGTCAAACTTTGACTCGTATTATCTCGCAATCTACCGTGCTGAGGGGAAAGAGACCTTGAGTGATGAAGTCTACATCAGTGTTAGAATGGACTGTTAAAATATTGTTGGGGTAAATCCACCACGTTGTATATCGTGATAGTTATCTAGACATGTCAACGATGTAGATGTTTTCCACGGATACCGGAAATTTCTAATGCAAAGCAAGTCATGTTTTTACAAAAACCTATTTATTGTTCTGAGAATTTTTAGCAGAATTTTAAGTAAATATTTTCCTTCTTTTGGGTTTCTTTCAAATTTGTCTCTTTATTTCTGATGATTTGTATTAAAAGGGATTTTGTCCTGCACTGTACTTCAATCTATCACGAATGGGCGTTTCTCGATTGACAGAATGAATGGTATGTAGATTGTATTTCTCTTTCTACGTACCTATGTAGATGAGAAAATACGTCAAATTATTGCGGCAAATACTTACAAAAGACGTTTAAGCAAATTTGAATTCTCACGAAATGAAATATTATCGGAAACTTTAGCGCCATTGTTTTGACAGGACTTTTCCATTGAGAAAACTTTACAAATTAAAGCAACTTCCACATATTTATCTGAGTTCAAAAAAGGAGGAAGTTGTTTTTCGTATATTATGCAGTAGTTTCGTCAATGGTGAACCGATTTTGATGATACCTACTTTTTTGTTTAGTAAATCATACATTATGATTTGCTTCAGAGGTAGTCCCATATTTCGAAACCTGTTTAGCACTTTTGCAAGAAAGAATATAAATAATATGTAGGTATGTGCAAATAATACTCCGGTTTATAAAGTTTTGGTCAGCAAAATTTAGATTTAAACAAATTTTATCTACTTTCTAGAAATTGAAGTCTTACATCAAAAGAAATTATTCTACTAATATCATAAATTCGAAAGTTTGGATGTTTGGCGCTCATTCGAGTGGGAACTACTGAACGCATCTGGTTCAAATTTGAAACACAGATAGATCATAGTCTGAAATAACACACAGCCTACTTTTCATCGCGGGGAAAAATCGAGTTAAACCACAGAGTGCTGCTAGTTATTTATTTACATGTTTACAAAAAGCAAGAAAGATCAAAAAATCAGTTTTAAGTTACATACACAGATTACAGAAATTGTTTCCTAATCTGTGGTTACTTATCTCACCTTTTTACATATCTAGTCTTACCAATTTCAGGAGGAAAATGGCACAAGCGCAGGAAGATCCTGACTCCGACGTTCCACTTCAACATTCTGAAGAACTTCTCCGTCATCATGCAGGAGAAGACCAGGGATCTGGTGGAGAAGATGAAGAAGAACAGCGGCAGTGATGTGGACGTCATGAACGAGATTAGCGACTTTACGCTCTTTACTATATGTGGTTAGTAACCAATGATATTTAAAAACAATTTTTCATAAAATGTATATTGTACGTGACTTAATCACGATATAAATCAAAAACAAATACAAAAATATTTATTGCTGTTTGCAGGTAAGATAAGGTGATATAAAATATTTTAAAAGTTGACCTATACAAACTGGCCTCCTCTTCTAGAGGCATGCAATATTTCTGGCAACACAGTTTCTATTGGTCTGAATTTATACAATGATGATAATAGTCAGCTGATAAAGTCTTCAAACAATGAAAAATACAATTTAAACAATTATTTATATCGTGATTGAGCCCCATACAATATTTAAACATTATGAGATCAAATCACGAAAGTTTAAAAACAATAATTTTACACAAATATATTCCTACGTCTATCTAAATTAATAACCATTGTTCACTACATCTTTGTAGACCTAATAAACCTTATATGTATTTTGTTCTATTATATTTAATTTATATATAATTAATACACGTGTTTATTTATATTGTTAGTTGCACCACTGCCCAAAATCTTACAAATCTTGTTTCTTTGTAAATCAAAGGTTATCTGGAAGAGATCGCTTTTAGCGATAAGATCGCCTTTTGTGCCCATTATGTGTTTGTTATTTTATTTGTTACTTATTGTAAACTTTGTTTGTGGTGCCAATAAAGTGTTTTTGTATTGTATTGTATTGTATAAACCTCTTTGGTGGTTTGATTTTTTTTTCTACCGAACCACCTAATTCTGTAGTGGATATTGTAAGCACCTGTCAAGGGTTTGGGTACCAATCAGATCAGGAAACATTGTTATTGTACATTCACCTATGTCTTTACCAGCGCCTCGTATAGTTCCCTTACCCATTAATTTCCCCGGATAAAATATGTTATTCCAGTCTATAAAACTAAACCATAAATATAATCTAATGCTGGGGCCACACTAACGAGAAATGTTATTAATTATCGCGATAATGGACGTTAGCCGTAGGTGTAACATACACCTAATTATCGTGATAATTAATGGCATTTCTCGTTATTGTGGCCCCAGCATAACTGTTTTCAACTAACATAACTTTGGCATTTTTACTATTAAGTAGTAGAACACCGTTGGTGTTTAATGAAATAAATAAATATACTAAAACATTAATTTTAGAGACAGCCATGGGTACGCAGCTGGACAAGGACCAGTCAGCCAAGACCATGGAGTACCGGTCAGCCATCCAGGACATCGGAACCCTGATGCTGCGGCGGCTCACCACCGTGTGGCTGCACAACGACTTCGTCTTCAGCCTCTCGTCTATCGGCAAGCGGTACAAGGAGTGCCTGGACAAGGTGAATTGGGATGATGACTGCATCAAAAATATTAAAGATTTATACCATTCTTATTAGTATATACACTGTGTCTGGGTGTTTCTATGTATATATAATAACTAGCTGAACCCGCTACTTCGTTCGCGTAAGCAGATGTTACGGACTTATACATTAATTGAAAGTACGTCAAAATATTTGGAAAATTAGCCATTAAAAACCTAGTGAATTTGTTTTTTGACACAAAAATTTATTTACTTTTATCATTTTTTTCTTTTTTTAAACAAAATCAAACATACTTAATAAATAGGTTTCGTAGTAGTGAACATAGCCGCAATTGTTAAGTTTGTAGGATTTTTATAGGATACATTATGAAAAGTCTGAAGCTGTTGTGCATGATCTGATACCTACTTATCTCTTTTTCTCTAGCTGTTACCCGCGACTAACATTAAAACTCAAAAAAAATAATAATTTAAGCTTTCATTCAAAATTTTACACGGGCAATGTAAAATTTTAAATGAAACCTTCAAAAGTATTAATTTTTTTTTGAGTTTTAATGTTACGCAAGCAAGTTGAACCCGTAAAACAAAGCCAAATTTAAGTGAAATATTAATGTAAATATAAATTTAATTGCAACACAGAAAAATAATCCAAATTCGGCATAAAAATAATTTTAGCAGCAAAAAAACTTATTAGTTCAATTTAGAATACCAGTAACGCCACCTAGTGATGAAAGAAAAAATACATGGTACCACAATAGCAAAACATTGATTTAAATGGGGTTTAGTGCTTGAGATTTAAACTGACATTAGCGCCATCTAAAGATAATATAACGTTGCTTGTTATTTTGATTGTGCATCCAAAGTACCTGTATTATCTACGCCAAAACGGGTGCATATATATAATATAAAATATAATATGGAGGTAAATAAAAATATAGACTTATTACCCCACGTGAAATTTTAGACACTAAACTATCTGCGTTTCATATGTCAAACCAATTCGTTGTGTCGTTTTGACGTTAATATTTGTTTCCTTAGGGCCACAGATAACATACCTCCTTAGAGCCAATGCTTCTATTCGAGTTAATAGGTAGAATATGTGGTATTTCAGACTATAAGCTATCTCTGTTTAATTTTTCTACCAAATTTGCTTTCTTTTTTACTTGAAATTTACCAAATTTCATTTCTCTGATTCATATTTCTGACGTTACAGTAACCTATAAGTAACCGATTTGCTATTTTTGAGTACAAACTAAGTACGTGTGTTTCGAATTCCTTCCAAATGTGTTCAGCGTTCCCACGTTGTCCTGTAAATATCTATTATGAATATCAATGTTTGGATGTTTGTTACTTAATCATGGCGGAACGTATTTAGTGATCGGGTTGAAATTTGAAATACAATTAGATTATAGTTTGGAAGAACACATAGGCTAAACATTGCTACTGCTAAGCCAAGATATAATGTGTTTTAAATTTTAACTCAATACATTCAGCCGTTTCAACGTAATTGAGCAGCAAAAATTTAAACATTGGCATATTTATATAATATTGGTAGAATAGGATTTTACAAAGTTTTAGAAAAAATAAAACCGGTCAAGTGCAAGTGGGACGCGCGAAGGGTTCCGAACCATTAGCAAATTAACGGCGTATGGGAGCCCGCTTCATAACTTATTTTAATTAATTACATTTAAAGAGAACATACAACTAAATATTATGTGAATAGCTAAAGCGTCTGTGAGAGGTACGTTATTAGTATCGAGCAAGAAACGGTAAAAAATATGACGTTGTATGGGAGCCCCTCTTAAATAAATAAATATTTTATTTTTAGTAAGTATGTATTCTTTGTGAAATCGGCAATAGAAATACATCATCTGTATCAACTGTCTAGCTATCACCGTTTTTGAGATACAGCCTGGTAACAGACGTACAAAAGAATGGACGGACAGCGAAGTCTCAGTAATAGGGTCCCGTTTTTACCCTTTGGGTACGGAACCTTAACAACGGTCTGCTTCGGTCACCGAAGCTTGTTAAACACTACCTTTAAATTTTAAACAGTATTTGGATTTAAATAATACGATTTCTAATAAGTTACGGCTGGTCTAGTAAGTTACAGCTGACCTAGTCGGGAGAACGCCGACTGTCGATCCGGAGACCCAGGGTTCAGAACCACGCGCACCACTATCTTTTCAGAATCATGTTCGTAATGCCGGTAATTAAAACGGCGAAGGAAAACATCGCGAGGAAACCGAAATGTGCCTAAAATCTAAGTTCTAAGTCATATGTTATCCACCAACCGACACTGGGCCAGCGTTGTAGATTCTGACTCTCTCCTTGCAAGAGAAGAGAGAAGGCCCCGCAGTGGGAACATTTAATGGGTTTTCTATGCTGCTACTTATTATGCTGATATGTTTTCTCCTAAAGAACAAAAATCAACTTCAATGACAGGTAATTTAATTCTGCCATTCAACTAAATTTTATAAGAAGCTATGTCGTACAGATAGGTAAATCTGTGAGCTGATTTTAGTTTTTTGTTGATATTTGATTTTAGTTTATAAAAACTACCTCCCTGTTTTCGATATATGAGATCACCTCTGAAGTATTTTCTACTAAACAAAAAAGGAATTATCAAAATCAATTCACAATTAGCGGAGTTATCGCGTAAACTCAAACCAAATAAAAAAACATGCAACCCGAGAACATCCTCCTTGTTTGAAGTCGGTTATAACCCAATGATGTTTGTTTTCCACACAAAAATATATTTTGGTAATTATTTTTCTCATTCAAGACGACGCGACGCGATCACGTGGGCACGTTCTAGAATCTAGATATTCTGTGGATCGTCTGTGCACAGATTAGAAATCTGTGCGTATGTGCTACACAGAATACTTAGAAGTAAGTATGTACCGAACGCGCCGCGCGTGTCGTTATTATTTAATGTTTGTGTAATTTCCGAACCAACAGACCGATAATGTTCAAATTTTGACGGGACAATATAAAAAATGTGTTTTTTCTAACAAAAAAAGAATTAATGAAATTAAACAACGCAAACATGAGTTACAACCAAATACACATTCTGACTTTCAGCCCCTCCCTCCCGCAAGAAAACCAATCAAAATTTTGGGATCAAAAGTAGCCTACAGCAATCTCCTTAGTATAAACTAAAGTCATGCCAAGTTTCCGCTGATTTGGATCAGTAGTTTCGGCGTGATGCGTGATCCCTATACAGAAAGACAGACAGACAGACAGACAGACATGAAAGAAAAAAAATGCAGTTTCGCGATCAGTATCGACTACGGAGTGCTCCAAAAAAAAATTTTTCAAAATATCTTCAATGTACAGAATTCGACCCGTTACAGTTTTATTATCAGTATAGATGTATGTATTTAAAACTATATTAGTATTTAATCAGCTGTGGCCGCAATAGTACAAGCTTTGCTTAGTTTGGGATGAGATGGTGTTATGTGTGAATTGTACACCAATATGTGTTATACCTTTCTTCTAACGGACTTTTTCGTTCCACAAAAGGGCGACATCGTTTCATGGTTGATGTTCCAAAAACGAGAACGAAGAGATTTGACTCCACGTTTGTGATAAGAACGTCTAGGTTGTGGAATGCGTTGCCTGTGTGGGTTTTCGTCGATGGTTACAATCTTGGTGTCTTCAAATCGAGAGTGAATCGGTTTCTTCTAGGTAAACACGCTCCATCGTAGATCGCATCATCGCTTAACATCAGGCGAGATGGTAGTCAAGTGCGAACCTACAATAGTTAAATAAAATATTGTTGTTTATTTATTTTTATCAGGTGGATTATGAAAAAATATGGGATAAGTATTTTTTGTTTTATCGAATTGTCAAAATGTACCTATTTATTAATTTTCATTTTTTTAATTTAATTGTAGATCATCAATCTTCCGATTGTGACGTCACGTCTACATAAAATCGTATACAGACGTGACGTCACTCGAAACTTCTAAGCGCTGTATCTTCGATATTTTTTTGTTTGTGAAACAAAAGAAAAAACACGTGTACAATATTTTTTTGTAATCTAACTGACGCACAATTTTTTTTATCGCCATTTAATATTGGCTTATGCGAAAGAGTTTACATATACTATGTATAGAGTTGGCACATACGCTTTACACCGAAAGCACGGGCAGCATCTTTCTTGCCTTGTCGCTCTTGTGGAAGTGTCATACTTTTGTCGCGGCCCATCACTCTGTTGCCATAGAAAGTATGCACGTCATCTGCTTACGATTGACACAAAGGCACCGTGCGGAAAATCTAACTCTACACGTAGTGTAAACTCTTTGGCTTATACTTGTAGGTTTAGACGATCGATTCTTAATCACGTCGTAAGATCTAATGGTGTGAAGCTGATCTTATTGGAATTTTAATAAATTATGGTATGGAATAGCACATACTAATTTGCATTCAAAAAATACAGAAATACTCAGGAAATAGCTGTTTTCTTAATTCTATTCGAGCGAGGATGTAGCAAGTACTAATATTATAAACTATCAGCGTTCCGCGGTTTTACCCGCGTAATTCCTGGCCCCATTATTTTTCCTACGCGTTATGCCAGACTATAATCTAACTATATTATAAATTTCAATCCGATCCGTTCATCTGTTCCGAATTTATTAAGCAACAAACATCCACACTTTGACTTTTATAATATTAGTGGGATAAGAAACTTTGGATGTTTGTAGCCAATCAAATCATAACGGCTGAACGCATCTGGTTGAAATTTATAACACGGTTTGATTATTATTATTATAGTCTGGAATACCAATGTTTTCACAGTGGGAGAAACGTTGAACTATGCAAGTGAAGCCGCAGGCAGCTACTAGGGATGTTTTTTTACTGTACCTACTTAAATTACAACAAAGAAAATGCTGGAGAAAATCTCTATTTCTAAAATATTTGAGCTCTATAATAGTATTTTCAGATTTAATCTAAGCTTCACAGCTCTCCGATACTGAACATTGAAGATTGGAAAATCACTTCTAATTTGCAGTCGAGATGCCGCGCTTTCATACGAAACGGTTTGAAAAGTCGTTTACTTTCCGTACAGCTGTAGCTTAGAATCTACCTGAGCTAAACTCCAATGGGACCACCTTTGGTCCCAAGGTTTCATTTCATACGTTTTTAAACGACAAAGTTAAATTAGGCTTTAACCGACTTCCAAAAAGGAAGAGGTTAGTAATTCGATCACTATATTTTTTTTTATGTATGTTACCTGATTTCTCGAGAACCCTCGTACCGGTTTTAAAATTTTTCTTTGTGTTCGAAAAAGTATGCTTCCCGAATGATCCCATGTAAATCTTATCGAAATCGGTCCAGTAGTTTTTGAAATATGAACCAAAAACTAAAATTTGCGTATATATAAAAATAATTTTCTAGATGACGTAGGTAGTCGTAGATTCCATAAAAGTTATGAATGTCGATCCTGTCAATACGATATTGTGTGTATGCATGAATAAAAACTTGTTTTTCACTAAAAAGGGTAAAATAAACTATTATCGTACAAAATATTAAACCGACTTCAAAACCATTTGAAGTCGATGCTAGCCAAGTCTAGCCAGGTAGTGGATAGAGTATTAGTAATATTCGTTTTTTTTTTTTTTTTTTTTTTAATTGATGTAAAAACGAATAGAACTAATACCCAAAATACAGGTGTGCTACACACCTAGTTTGGGATATTAGAAATGTAATTGTAGAATGTACCTATTTTATTGAAATAAACAATTTGTATTTGTTGTATTTGTATACTACTTACCTGTGCCTACTTACCACATGCCAACATAGTTATCAATCTACTAGCTTTTTAACCTGAGTGGAACCGACTTCAAGTAGAAGAGTGAGTATCGCTTATAATAATGATAAGTATACTTATTAATTTATTTTTCGCTTTTGAGTGCATATTTGTAGTTTTGAAGTCGGTTTAATTTTTTTGTACCAAAATAGTCTATTTTACATCTCAATTTATATTGCATCCTAATAATTTTATAACTGCGAAAGTATAGATGTTTGTTGCTCCATCACATCGGAATGTGAACGGATCGAGTTGGAAGTTGGAACACAGTTAGATTATAGTCTGAAATAGCGGTTAGGTATTTTTATCAAGAGAATGTAACGGGATGAGAACTACGCGGGTAAAACCGCGGGGCGCTGCTAAAAAGCTATTAAAGTAAAATGAACACAACTTCAGTTTCGAGTTTTCGATATGTTGAGAGCAGAGCAGTACCTCAAAGCTTCACTTATTTATTTATTTACTGTGCAAAACAGCGAATGATGGCCAGGCCAAGGCCAAGAACTAAAGATATAACTGTTTTTTTTCTTTATAATTGTAGTAATAACGTTGAGCAATGCCTTTAGCCTGTATAGGAACAGAATATTGTTACTATGCGTATGAGTTACGAAAAATCTCAAGATTGCACCCATCCCATTAACATCTACCACTCATGCCCCGCTCCGACGCTACACCGCTACATTAGCAAGTCGGTGACGTGAGCCCAATATATTTTTCCCACAGATTTCTAAACAGATGAAACCTTCGTGAACGACACTGTGAGGCCAGTCATTAGTTATGTATGCGTGACATCTCTCACCGACGTTGTCAAATTACTCACGTTGGTGTGCGTGTAATGTTCCCAGTCTTAAGAAAAAAATCCCACTATTGTTGCCTTAGCTTCGAAATCTTCGCGTATAATAAACACATATTAACGATTATATATTATGCAAGGATTTCTTGTTATTACTATTTCCATCCTATGAAGTTAAGAATTTTGATTTTGCATGCAACTAAAAATTCGAATATTCGTACAGAAAATTCGGAATAAAAAGACAACGCCGAATAATAGTAAAAGTCATGTGTGTGTTTATTTTGAGTATTCTATCGGAACTTCTTGTGAAATTTTGAATATTATGCTTGTCAAAAGGTGGCAACTACCTACTCATTTAATATCGGTGAACACATGAGGTGCAGAGAATTTTTGTTAACTGATTTGATGTTGGGGGCCAGATTATTCAATTTGTTTATTATCCAATCTTTATCTGGACGCGTGTCGCAAACGAAAAGTTCACCTTTTCAAAAATGTTGATACAAACCAACGAAAACCGTCTAAGAGTTTTTGTAAATCAGTTGAACATTATTCACATCGCCACCCAAAGTTCCGTCGTCCAAACACCTAACGTTTAAATTGGACTAGAGACGTTAAATGATAGAGCGAATAGCCAGGGCAAAGGTCGCATGGCCGAAGATTCACCAAGTTGAAAGCCAACGGAAGATAGCATAGGGTTGGTTTTGATAATTTTGTGGGTCGCCATAACATTGCCAAAGAAAATTGTAGAAGTCAAGAATTTTATTATTCACTTCGGACAATGGGGCTCCACGATCAACCAAATTAAAGGCATTTTTGACGTACACGTTTAACAGCCCTCTCTCCAATTTTGGACAAAAAAAGTCAGGACAGAATAAACAGCAGCCTCACGTCCATCCAGAGAACCAAAATCAAGTTTGTTGGGATAGCTCGAAAGTGCAACGTTTTATACCTACAACCCACCTTGGCAGCAAGGCCAGTATATGTGGTGCCAACAGCGATTATCCTGATCTCAACATCTTTTTTGGGTAAGTATGTACGCACAAATTAGCACCGTATAAAACTTCGACAAAGTCACTACTGACTCGACCAGATAACATGAGGTTGATTAAAACGATTAGATCTCTCAAAAGAACTCGCCTACTTTTTTAAGCTCCGCTATACCTACTTACAAGTATTAAAAACTTGCTTCATAACTATAGTTTTCATCAACACTATTAGTATTTTTATAAACACTAGTAATGACGTGGATTTGTGATAGGCATTCACATTAAATTAAAAAATTACGATTTTAAAAATAGGGTTTAAAATAGAATAATACAATCTACTTAAGTACATAAATAATTTGGTCTACGAGTATCTTCAAAAAAAATCATGATCTATATTTTACCTTAACTTTAGGGAAAATAATTTCAATTTAGTACAGGAACACTACCCAATTTTCGTTGAGGTGTTGTGTTACTATTCATCAATCGAAATTAAATCGCCTAAATTATATAAAAAGCAGTAAAAATATTAAAACTTTCCTATGAAATGATATTCCTCTTTCCTTTTCTTATTTTTGGGAACAATGTTTGCAATGTTTGAAGACACAAGACGGCATAATCTTGTACAAGGCTTAAAATCACACGGGACTCCCGTACGAGACGGATGTCCGTTTCGTACTGACTGGAGTTTGTATTTGCTTTGGCGTTTGATATTTGCTTTCTGGACCTAAGGATCTGTGTTCTGCACGTTCCATCTGCCTTTTGTTTTAGAAATCTGTGATTTTTCCCTATCAAAAAGTTGTCAACGCGGATAAATAAATGTTCAAAAATCCGTTCATTTTTAGGTACACGAATTCGCAGACAACGTCATCAATGAGAGAAGAAGACAGACTGGCAGCTCAAAGCAGTTCACAGCCGCCCTGGAAGGTGTCGACACGGGCTCCAAGAAGAGACTGGCCATGCTGGACCTTCTGCTAGAAGCAGAGGCTAAGGGAGAAATTGATGCGGAGGGGATCCGGGAGGAAGTCAACACTTTTATGTTTGAGGTGAGTCTCCAACCGATATGTGGTTTACATGTATCTGTAGTAGTAATGGTAGTAGGACTCTTTTTAGTCCGCTTGGGAAGTACCACAGCTTTGCCAGTTATTTTACCCGTCAAGAAGAAATGTGCTTAACCGCCACGTCCTACTGGCACCACCGTTTATATGTACTGTGTACCGATGGCTGGTCTGGTGGCTTAGTTGGTAGTAAGTCGATCCCTACTTAGTGCGTATATATGTGTGATGAATAAACATATGTTTAAATATTTGTACTACTGTGTCTGGGTGTTTCTATATATAATAAGTATGTATTTAGATGGTGTTGTATATGAAATGTCCACCAATATTTATTTATTAATTATTTATGATGTAATAATGTAAAAGTGAGAAGTGTAGTTTGCCACAACTCAGGGGCACAAACTGCGCACTGCACACACACATTGATCCCATTTTTATACAATTGGGTAGTATCTGACCCGACAGACCTAGTCCTGTCAGGACCTAGTTCAGCTCTGTAACGTTCTTAGGAAAGAGTAGGTATAGAACGCTGCAGCTAAGGTTACGATAAAAACGAATAATAAAGATATTCCTTAAGTTTTCTTAATTTAAAAGTTTCTGTGCAAATATTTTTTTAATGTACGATGTCGTATGTATGTCGTAACGTAATGTCCGTCTACGATATATTGAAAAACATTTTAAAAAAAAAGATGAATGAACTCGGTAAAGCCGTTCTCAAGTTATAGATAGCGTGACCAGAAAAAATAGGCGTTCATTTTTACATTTAATATTGATGAAGTTTTGTACTTATATTTATTTTGTTTTGTAAATAGGCGAGATAGAAAATTCTTAATTTTATTTACGTTCGAAACATCTGCGAACACAAGAACAAAATTAAAAATTTTGATTAACCCCAGATTTGTTATCTGTACAACATTCTACTAGTCAAGCCCTTTCATTTGATACCCATATTAAGAGAGTTGTGAAAAAAGTAATTCACCATTTTGTGGTAGCGGCCATCTTGGATTTGAATTTTGTCAAAGTGCAAAGTATTCTACTAGTCAAGCCCTTTCGTTTGATGCCCATATTGAGGTAGTAGTGAAAAAAAATATATAATTTGCCATTTTGTGGTGGCGGCCATCTTGGATTTGAAATTTGTTATAGTGTATAGTACTCTACTAGTCATGCCCTTTCATTTGATACCCATATTGAGGTAAGTTGTGAAGAAATATTTTGTCCGCCATTTTGTGGCGGCGGCCATCTTGAATCGATATTAACCAAACATAGCTAAGAACACCCGCACTGATATTAACTTTCAAATAAAAAAAACCGCATTGAAATCGGCCCATCCGCTTGAGCTCTACGGTGCCACAGACAGACACACACACATACAGACAGACAGACAGACAGACAGACATTGACGTCAAACTTATAACACCCCTTTTTTTGGTCGGGGTTAAAAAGCGGATTCAACGAAGTAGTTTTTAATATTTCTTTATTCTCTCCAACATAATTCCAATAAACAAAGAGATACTCGGAAGCCTTATTAATAAGGCCCAGTTTTATGCCACAAACACTAAATACCGTACTACAGAATTCGTTTAAGTTTTATCAGAATCAGAATCAGAATATTTTATTGCGTAAACTGTGTACAAAGATGTTATACAAAATAGATAAACTCAGAAACAACAGTCTTACCCTTTGCGGGCATGCAAAAATAAAGCCTCTTTAGTATGAGGTTACAAAAAAAACAATTAAAATTAAGCATTAATTAATCTAATGAATATAATAATTATACCTATAGTATTACATTAAAGTTATTTTACCCTGTCTAGAATCTAAACAAAAATAAACAACAGTGAGTCTACAAATAATATAGGTATAGAATTTAGGATTAACTTATATAATAAAAAAAAAAACAAAAAAAAAGCTTATTTATCAGTCCAACGACACAAATTATGGTATTAAGATCACGTAATCATCAGGCTGAGGTTCTTAAGTATCGAGACATTAAATTTTTCAATTTTACAATTATAATTTACTATAAACGAGAGTCTAAAATATTTCAGACATCATAAAATAATTGAGTAAAGCTGTATTTATTTCAGACGAGGGTGTTATTTGTGCCAGTTTCAATAAAATCTGGTTAAATATTTATCCGTCCTAATAGATTCTCGCTAGCCGGCCCCAACATGTCGATGTTCGTGGGTAGCGATCAGCCTTGTACTCACCGAATAACTAAAATAATTTCGGCTTTGCTAATCTTTTCTCTTTTATTCCAAGCGAAATTAGAGACAGCAATGGCAAACAGTTAGGTGGTAGCGACTGGGGTCATGGAAGACGTGGTGGCCCAGTAACTTGAAAGTGCGACTCACAATCTTGAGGTAGAAATCGAATCCTGCCTGCTCCTCTGAGGTTTTTTCTAAGTGCAGATCTACGCGTTTGACATCACTGGCTTAAACGGTGAAGGAAAACATTGTGGGGAAACCACCAAGCCGCCGTCGTGGTAAATTATGGCTCAGACTCTCTCCTTGCGAGAGAAGGCCCCGATTCATTTAGTGGGCTGGTTTTGTTGATTGATTGTTGCGGGGCCTACCAAGATTGTAACCATCGGAAAAACCCCACTCAGGCAACGCATTCCACAGCCTAAACGTTTATATCACAAACATAGAGCCTAACCTCTTCGTTTGAGTCATTAGAACCAAACAAAAAATACAAATTACAAAAATCTTTATTGCTGTTTGCAGGTACGGTGATACAAGGCATTTTAAAATTTAATCCATACAAACTGGCCTCTTCGAAAGGCGTGCCATATCGTCAACCATGAAACGATGTCGCTTTGTCACTGAGGACGAGATTATTGTAAACAGATCAAACGCCCCACTTACTCTAGCTTCATTTGCCCGGGGCCTCGCAATTTAAAAGGTCGGCCCTCTGGAGATAATCGGATAACTTAGCAGAATGTGTTTTTCCTTTAGATTTGAGTTTCTGCGAAATCTCTAAAATTAAAGCTTAGTCAGTCGCCGGCATTATATTATAACAAAACTTACGAATACGCTCATGATCTGGTATAAGTCCCAGGATGCATATATGTAAAACTAGCAGTTTTCAAATCCATGTGTTTTTTCAAACTATTATTTAAATGTGATCAAAATTTAAACGTGTTTGAGAAACATTCTAGCTTTTATATGTATGATAAAAAAATTATCAAGTTGCTATTGTAATAAAAAAATCCTCCGATATTGCGGTTTTTAAATAAAAAATACAAATCAAATTGTTGCATTGAACTCCATTTATCGATAAATGGTAACCAGCATTAAGCAACGTAAGGTACAGTTTTATTGTTAAACTAAAATCCTATGGTATCAGTTGACCCCATTTTTAATTATTTTTGGAACGTGAAGGAAATTCCGCCTTCAGATTGGGGGAAGACAGTCGGGTTTGTCGGACTCAACACCATGGACGGACATGGTGCCCCTGCCGATTGAAACCTCCACGAGGTTTCTTTGGCCCTTACGGCAAGAACGCGGGACCGCTGCCTGTTTCTTCCTGGAACCCTCAGCGACTTGCCCGTCTCCAGGCCCTCCTATGGCGCAATACACGAAGATATGGTACATATAACTGCCGGTAATCAGTAGATGACACTACCATACCATAGTTCCCTTTAAAAAATTCAGGAAACGGCATCGAAAAATTGAGGACTCCAACATAAATAACAACTGTAAATATCCCTTTAATAATATAGTAATGTGAGCAATCACTTAACAAGCTTGAAACTGTGTGTTCATTTGTAAACTTTTTTCAATCGTTCCAGGGTTATGACACTACGGGCATGGGCTTGACTTACGCACTGATGCTGATAGCAGATCATGAAGATGTTCAGGTGAATTTCTAAATATATTCAATCAAAATAAAACTATCCGTGGTTGCTCATTGATAAGTCAGTTTCCAAGCGTAAAATAGTAGGTTCAAACCCAGCCAGCATCTCTGAGTACTGCTCCAAGTGCAGATGAAGGTGCAAGTCTAGAAAATGCTTCAGCGCTGAAGGAAAAAATTGGCAGTCATAGGAACTGCCGATAGAAGTGAAAACATATAACTCAGAATTTGATAGCTCACTTTGGAAACTGCGCGGGTGAAACCGGAGCGCGATGCGAGTCTGGAATAAATCTTCAAAGCATTGATATCTAAATAAGTCTTCCAAGCATGGCTATCTAGACTGAGTGGCAATGAAGAATGGTGGTGTAATGTAACCAATGATAACATGGTCCCGAGTTAGATTTCTTTGATTCACGATCATGGTGCTTGAGTTCAATTCACAGTCCACAAAAAATCTGTGTATGGTGCGCCAATATAAGGTTTTATAAAAATATTTCAAGAACATCTGCCAACCAGCACTTGGTCAGTGCGGTGACCTCGGCTAGAGACGTTCTTTGCAGATAAGTTTTTGAGAGATGGCCCTGAATCCCAGCAGTGGGGACAGAAACTGATATATAAGATATTACAGATGTCACTACGAAAGTCAGAAGTAACTAATACCACAACTCAAGGAAATCGATTGATGAAATAGTATACCTATGAAGATGCCAGTAGGTATATGAAATCATGACGTAGAATGAAACACGTTTCCATTATATCTCTGTATATTTCGCGTTTTTTACATTTATTAATTTTGTACTCCACTTACCTAGGCAGCCAATCTGTATAAGCCAGGTAAAAATAAAACTGGTTAAAAAAATGAAAAGGCTGTAGGAATAACTAATTTCAGTAAAGAGCAATGTAGATTAACCTTTAGTATCGTGTTGATATTAAGCACCTAGGTACCTACTGAGACAGCGGCGGATCCAAGGAGGTACTAACCTAACTAATAAAACCAGGATCCTGTATACCCTATGGTCAGGGGTGGGAAACCTTGGTGAATATTTTAACACTATTCACCCTGAAACTATAAGCTATTTATCACGGTTTCACTGACATAATTTCTGATCACATTATTTTCTGAAGATAAAAAAAGTAGATTGTGTTATTCCGGACCGTTATTTATCTATGTAAGTTACAGTTGAGCTAGACGGTAGAACGGCGACTGCTGTTCCTAAGCCCCGGGTTCAAATCCCACTCGCACCACTGTATTTTCGAAGTCATGTGCGTAATGCCGCTAACTTAAAAAATCGATGAAAGAAAACATCGTGATGAAACCGACATGTACCTAGAATCTTTCGAGGTCATGTGTCATCTTCAACCAGCGTAGTGCATCATGGCTTTTACTATCTCCTTGCGAGAGAAAGCCCCGAGCCCCAGCAATGGGAACATTTTTAGTGTGCTGCTTATGATAGCTATGTAGCAAATTTCATCCAGAACCCTTCAATAGTTATTTCTTGAAAAACTGACAAACATCCATACATACACACTTTTGCATTCATATTATTGACGTATTTTGACACATTATACTCAAAACATCCATACATACACACTTTCGCATTCATATTATTGACGTATTTTGACACATTATACTCAAAACATCCATACATACCTACACACTTTCGCATTCAAATTATTGACGTATTTTGACACATTATACTCAAAACATCAATACATACACACTTTCGCATTCATATTATTGACGTATTTTGACACATCAGACTCAAAACATTGACCGTCAATTTGTGTTTGGTGCTTCAGGAGCGCATCTACGAGGAGTGCCGCGCCATATTTGGAGATTCAGACCGCGCGCCCAACAGCGCGGACTGGGCCGAGATGAAGTACCTGGACGCCGTCATCAAGGAGGTGCTTCGGCTCTACCCCAGCGTGCCTTTCATCGCCAGGGACATCACTGAGGACTTCGTCATGGGTACATACATATTCCATTACATCATCTTTAAAAAACCAGCCAAGAACTTGCGTTTCAGTCGTGACATCGCAGGCTCGAATCTCTCGTGAAATTCCGTATTTTTCCAAGTTGTTTTCCGGTACAAGTTCATCATCACCACTGGCGTTAACGTTGAAGGAAAATATCTTGAGGAAACCGGCATCTTCCAAGGAAATCAACTTCCGATGACATGTTTGTGCCATCCGCCAATATCTACGTACTTGGCCACGCACAAGCCTGTATGCGGATTGGATTGTTTTCTACTCGATTTTTACGAACAAATAAAAAAATATGGCAATATGTAAAGAGTAAATAAAGTATGTCAATAAGTTAAGGCTGGTCTAGTCGGGAGAACGGCAACTGCTGATCCGGTGCCCCTGGTTTGAATCCCACACGCACCAATGTCTTTTCGAAGTCATGTGCGTCATGTCCTAAACCGCGAAGAAAAATAACGTAACAAAATCGACATGTTCCTAAAAATTTTTCACGAACCTGCGCTGTGCCAGCGTATGGTGGATTATGACCTCCTTGCGAAAAAAAACCGCGAATCCCAGCAGTTTATAAATCATTTATCTAAAAAAACCAACCTATCCATCGCGAAATCTAATCCACAAATTATATCATTATAAATTTATAAAATTAAAAATTTAAAAAAAAATATAAAATACATGAACCAATTTTATTTTTTTGTATTATATTAAAAAACTGTAACATTATTTCAGACTGTTTTTAATTACCAATTATAAGGAATCTACGTTTTCTTGGAATGAATCATTACGGAAATTTGTATTTGCAAATTAATGTGGGCAAAATAACTGATGAAATGCTCTATTTCAAAACCCAATTTGAATAATGAATACAAAATCAGGATTAGGATTATCGGTTCACCGATAACGAATATCAACTCCATTCATTATGGATAGAATAATCTCAACTTATATTATTACTAGCTCTTGCCCGCGGCTTCGCTCGCGTTCTGTAATTCGTTGGCGTTGGCCGTTTAAATGCAATTTTCATTGTTTTACATCAGGTTTTGCTCAAACTTTTATTCTCTATTTCAGCCCTTTGGGGGTAGAATTTTGATAAATCCTTCCTTGTAAATCCCTATATCATAGGAGGAATACGTATGCAAAATTCTATGTTTCTAGCCCCAAGGGTTTGCCCTGTGCATTTATGTAAATCTTTCATCCCCTATTTTACCCTCTTATGGGCTGAATCTCTCAAAACCCTGTCATAGCGAGCGACCACGTGCTGAAAGGCACCTCTGTGCAAAATTTCAGACGCCTAGCATTTTTAGTTTCTGAGATTTCGTGATTTTCGTGATTTACTTTCGCTTTTATATTATATATATATATATATATATAAATATATAAATGCGAAAGCTTTCGTCTGTCTGTCTGTTACACTTTCACGCATCACTTACTAAACAGATTAAAATAAAATTTGGTACAAAGCTAGTATTGACCCTGAGAAAAGGCAAATGCTATTTTTTAATGTTTGTTGCATTTTAACAAAATTATAATTTTTATTTACTTCCGACTAGAGATTTACTACGTTAACATGGCCCGCCCCTCCAAATTACTGTTTTAATGTGTGTAGTCACATCCTTACGAAAGAGTTTGTATGTAGTTGTAATTATTCGTCTGCAGTAGCAGTACGCACACATGCGTGGTGGTGTGTTGTATATAATTTCACAAATACTTTCAAACGTTTTGAATTCTGGAGTCATGTTATCGTAGTAAATCTCTTCTACCTCGGATTCGTAATCTGTACAACATTCTACTAGTCAAGCCCTTTCATTTGATACCCAGTAGTGAAAAAATAAATATATTTCGGCATTTTATGGTAGCTTCCATCATGGTTTTGTAATGTGTCATAGTGTATGGTATGCTACTAGTCAAGCCCTTTCATTTGAACCCCTGAAAAATATTGAGGTAGTAGTGAAATAAAATAATGTAATTCGCCATTTTGCGGCTTAGGTTGTGAAGAAATATTTATATATTAATATATATTAACCAAAAAGAACCACCGCACGGAAATTAACCTTCAAGTAAAAAAACACATCGAAATCGGTCCATCCGTTTGAGCTCTACGATGCCACAAACAACACATCGACGTCAAACTTATAACACCCCTTTTTTGGTCGCGGTTTAAAAAAGGGTTCTAAAGGATTGAAATAGGGTATGAAAGTCGTATGGAGTTTCGTAATTTTTTCAAGCTACTTGTAGAAGCGAACCGTTCATCTGTTCCGACTTGATTGAGCAACAAACATCCAAATATCCATACTTTGACATTTTGTAATAGTAGTATGGATGTTTGTTGCTCAATCACGGCGCAACGGCTGATCTGTATTTTGAAACAGAAACAGTTTAAGGTCTGGAACAGCACATAGGCTTTTCGTAGCGGGAAAATTACGAGAAAAGGAAGTACGCAGGCAAAACCGTGGGGCGCTGCTAGTGTAAAATATGAAGATGGCTATATCATTGAAATGGATGAAATTGGTCCAACCGTTTTAGATAGAAACAAACTTAATTAGTATTGAAATTAACGTGGTTGTTACACATATTTAATTGGATATCGGGACACTCACGTATATGCGG
Source organism: Ectropis grisescens (assembly GCA_017562165.1). NCBI lineage: Eukaryota > Metazoa > Arthropoda > Insecta > Lepidoptera > Geometridae > Ectropis > Ectropis grisescens. The sequence continues at coordinate 23,782,730 of CM029787.1, read as the reverse complement.
TCGGTCAATCCGACTCGAGTTTCGGCCGCGTCCGGCGGCCTTTTTCAAGGAGAGTGCACGCGCGCGACGGCTGCCCGTTTGGCACTGCGGGCTGCCGCACGGCGCGCACGCAAGCTCAACGACTGTTGCGGGGGGTGCAGGTGAGTCGGATTGACCGACCGTATATACGTGAGTGTCCCGTAATCCAATTAAACTTAATTAGTAATAAGAGCCTGGAATTAATGTTTATAATAGGCATGACCCATTTTTAATTTAATGTGCCATCAAAAGGTTTCTTAATAACTGAAACATAAGTGGAATAATTACGTTGTTATTTTAAAAACTTCCCGTGATATCGCAATTTTAAAATCACAATTTTGGACTCGCCCTTGTCCTGTTATTTTCCAACGATGAAAAGTATCCATACAATGCAGCCTACAATGTGTTATTGCGGGCTGGTTTCCCCAAATTTTATTTATTTATATATTTTCCAATAATCCGATCCGTTCAAGCTTTCCGGTGTGTGATGATGTGATCTAATCGTATATTCTTGTTTCAGGCGATTTGCAAGTGAAGAAAGGTTGCGAGGTAGCGGTGCACATCTACGACCTGCATCGGCGAGCTGATCTGTACCCGGAGCCCACCGAGTTCCGGCCGGAGCGGTTCCTGTCCGGGGAGACCAGGCATCACTACGCATATGTGCCCTTCAGCGCTGGGCCTAGGAACTGCATCGGTGAGTAGCTGGAGTAGTAGCAATCTCATCTCTCTCGCTCTCTCTCTTTAGTTTTTGAGGGGAAAACTTCTTTTGGCACACAACAGACACTATACTTTTAAACCCTCCACACACGAGTCCTAAAATCAGAGTAAATTACGTAAAAGTAGGGGGAAGGAGCCTACATCGCACCATATGATTGGTGGTTTATGGTGCGATGTAGGCTCCTATGTCACTACTTTTACGTAATTTCCCTCTGATTTCCTCGTGTGTAGTGGGTTTCAGTGACGGTAGGACTCTTGGCAGAGTCCGCCTGGGGAAGTACTACTAAACCTTTGTCAGTTATTCTACCGCCCAACACTTGCAAACATTACTGTGTTCCGGTTTGAAGGGCAATGTTTCCAGAGGAATTACAGGGCTTAGTGATGTAATATCTTAGATCTCTGGGTGATGAGCGCAGGTAATTATTCCTAGGTAATGATTTGGACTCTTCGTGTTTCAATAGCGGCGTATCACTGTGCTGTTATGGGCAGGCATGTTGCTTACCATCAGGCACATGTCCAGATTCAGTCACTCTAGAATTTAAAAAAAATTGCTATCGGGGATGTTTAATTTGCAGGTCAAAAGTTTGCCATGATGGAGATGAAGTGCGTGGTGAGTGAGCTGTGCCGGAACTTCAGACTGGAGCCCAAGGTTCGGGGCGCGCGCCCGGAGCTGACGGCGGACCTCGTGCTTCGCCCCATCACACCCGTCCACGTGCGGTTCTACCCCAGAACTCAATAATACTATATTGGTTTAAGCTCTCACGATTGTTCACTAGGATTTATTGATTAACTTGACGACTGAGTGAATAATATACCATTATATAAGATTATGGAAAAACAAACAGCGCTCCGCGGTTTCACCCGCACAAATCCCTCATCGAAATACCGAGAATTCAATAACAAAAGCCAACTCAAACATATAACCATAGTACACAATATCTATATCTATCTAAAATAAAAAATAATTGCTGTTTGTGGGTCGCGCTAAAACTCGAAAACCGCTAGGCCGATTTGATTGATTTTGGTTTAAACGGTGAGAAAATATGGAAATGTTGTAAAGAAGGTAGTAAAAACAACAATTTAATTTTCTCATACAACCTGTTCTACATAATTTCCAGTCAAACATTTCAGGATCAACATTTTCAGCCAATCACAGACTAAGTAGAGAGTTACCAGCCAATTTAGCGAAACGAGTTTTATTCAAAGAGCTTAATACTCGTATATAGTTTTATAATTAAAGAGCTTAATACAAAGAGTAGGTATATAAGTTTTGCTGTGTCGCCGTCGTTCAGATATCAAATTGTATCTCTCTATTTAGTCTGTGGAATAGTTTAAAATTAATAAGTAATACCTACAACCTCTTTTTATAATATTTGACATTTGACAACCAAGTTATATCCATGCTCTATGGCGATCGATACTCGGTACCTCAGACACAGAGTACATAGGTACAACATTCTTCTATCTTTGTGAGTGACGACTATTGGTTTATAAACAACTCGCTATCCGCCCCGGCTTCGCACAGGTACAATGCTAATATTAAACATAAGTACTGATAAAATGGACTTTTTTGTAGACCTTTTGAAGGGGTACAATATTGCTATACATCATTTTGATCTAGCTCATAGGGATCAGCCAGCGTTTGCAGTGTAAGCGCAAAATATTTGTTTATTTCTGACATGACATTAAAAATCTTTAAATTTGTCATGTTTCTCTGCTATCTTATGCACGTATTATACATATAGATCTTCCTCTTAAATAACTATTTTAAAAACTCGCTTCAAAATCTGTTTCGTAGTTTGAAAGATCTAAGCAAATATACATATTTTTTTTTTACTACTACCTTAATATGGGTATCGAACGAAAGCGCTTGACTAGTAGAATAATTTGCATTATGACAAATTTCAAATCCAAGATGGCCGCTACCACAAAATGGCGAAATACATTTCTTTTTTCACGACTCCCTTAATATGGGTATCAAATGAAAGGGCTTAACTAGTAGAATGTTGTACAGATAACAAATTCGAGGTAGTCGGGGGTTAATCAAAATTTTTAATTTTGTTCTTGTTATAAATACTACGTGATTTATAATGACGTAATCTTAGACATATGCTGTCACAGAAAGGAATATTTTTCCCCGTTTTTGTTACATTCTTCATAACCTTTATTTAGCTTTCCTCGATAAATGGACTATCCAATAGGAAAATAATCTTTCAATTCGGACCAGTAATGCCCGAGATCCTAGTCTTCGAACAAATAAACAAACTCTTTAGCTTTATAATCCATATAACCCACAATAACCATTTTTATTAGTAGGTACTTATATTAAGTATCAGCATTGCACCCGTGCGAAGCCGGGGCAGGTCGCTAGCTAGTACCTATATAAAAATGGATCTTCCCAAATGTACGCTCATAACTTTTGAATGCCTGAACCAAATTGAATGATTCTTCGTTTTACGTGTTCGTAATTGTCAGGATAATGAAAGGTGCACTCTCCTTGAAAAAGGCCGCCGGACGCGGCCGAAACTCGAGTCGGATTGACCGACCGTATATACGTGAGTGTCCCATTATCCAATTAAATATGTGTAACAATCACGTTAATTTTAATACTAAAAATGAAGGGTCAGGTCCTTATCTCAGAAAATGAAAAGCCTTTACTCTGATTTATAATGGCTTTAATGGAATTTTATATAATAAGTTGTTATACGTTCAGTGTCAAATTTAAAAAGTAAAAAGTAGGCGATGTTCATTTGCATAGATAATATAACAGTCTGATACGATGTTGCCATCGCTAAATATTAAGAAGCATAGACACTCAAATGAACATGACACAGATTAAATATACTATAAAGTAATATTAAAATCCAGTAATTAGCTCATGAACCTTACAATAAAGTGTGTATACAAGAAAATTTAGATAATAGGTATTAATGAAAAAGGCTGGCGTTACGAAGTCCGCCGGGGTCAGCTAGTAATATTGTGGTTATATGTATAGTGATATGAGTTTCGATACTTCGATGCTGCTGCATTACATGTTTACGAGTATATATTCAAACAGACTTATGGATCAGAGCTAAGGCGTTTATTAAATAAACTGTTAAGGCTAGAGTGGCGTCAAACAAGGCTATTAATAGCCTTGTTTCGTCCTTAGTCCTATTTAAGGAGCAATCAAAACACTGTTACGAATATCTATACTATCTGTAAATATTATAAATCAATCGCTTTTTTTATTTTAAGATCTTAGAGTTATGTGCTTTTGTGATACGTTCTATTTTAATTAAGTATTATGTAAATAATAGATCATTATGAAGAATAATAAACTACGATTTTTTTTTGTTTAATGCTCTCATCGTTTTTACTTGTAATCCATTTATCTTGTAAGTACAAATATCATTGAAACAATGAGACATTTGAACAGTGTCACAAGCGGACGTAAATCGTCACTTGTGCCAAGTGCAAGAGAGGTTCGTCCACCCGTAGGCGAGCCCGCAAGGGCGCCGGCGGTGGCAATGTCGCGTGGTAGAGTGTGATAGTGGTCCCGCGACTCTCACCCCAAGCCATGCCGGAGAAACCTATGGGGGTTTTGGTAGTGACACCATTTTTAACCGACTTCAAAAAAGGAGGAGGTACTGTGTTCGACCGTATATTTTTTAGTGTTGTCGTGTGCGGTACACCTGCCGTGTCCCTGCGTGGTGAACGGTATGTTACAGCTTTTCCGCCACAAACAAAATAACCTACTTACTCACTGTCGACTTGAAGACACCTAGTTTGTAGGTCTCGGGAAACAAAAAGGATACCGAGGTATTATGTTCTCATAATTCCAAATTAGTGTTTTCCATTAATTCGCGCTAGTATGCGTACCTACTTTGCAGAGTTCGTGAAGCAGTTTAAATGTGTGGGTGTGTTATTTCTGTACTTGCTGTGTTGCAATCGCTTTTTATTTCTCATTTAAATATATATTATAAAGCTGGGAGTACCAAGTAATGTACTCCTAGTAGGCTATATCCTAAGGACATACTCAACTAACTACTAAACCAACTACTCGTCAGAATTTCACACCTATGGCCAACTGAATTTTCCATCTGGAGCAACACAAAAATGTATGAATTTTGCACCAATGTCAGGTTTTGGTACCAAGGTTTCGAATTCCCGTAGTAAATCAATGCAGTTTCCCAAATTACGTAGAAACGGCACTATACTCGAACAAGCGCTCGCAATACAATCTAATTCCAAGTAATTATCAATCGCACTACCTACATCAATCATGTACGCGTGAGCGACGGATTGCCCTGCCACCTGTTTCCCGATATTTGCAACATGCGCTTGGAATATGCCAAAAACGTGGAACTAAACGTTGCCATATGTTTTTTTTAATAAAGAGTGACGAGACGAGCTGGACATGTGCCTGACGGTAAGCAACATGCCTGCCGCATAACAGCACAGTGACATGCAGTTATTGGAACATGAAGAGTCCAAATTATTACCTATGCACCCTCGTCCTGCTCCTGCACCTGCGCTCGTCACCCAAAGATCTATGATCTTTAACCCTGTAATTTCTCTGAATGCCGCTGGTTGTTGGTATACAGAAAATACGATGGTATCCCCTCTCGAATGCCTCTAAAAGTTGGCATGTCATCTTTAATGGGCTTGACTGTGAGTATGTTAAGTAGCTATGACATAAATAAATAAATAATCACAAAACAAAACTACCGTAAACTTCAGAATGCAACTCTAAGCTTTCGAAATTCGAAACAGCCTATTGGCTCCACTTTCGGTGCAGTCGCCCTCAGACAACTCTACAATTCCGTTTAACCACAAACAATAATACGAATACAGTGTGTAAAACGAAATAACTAAATATAGCATTAAACAATATACGGATATGTTTAAAAAATCGATGTTGTCGCCCTCCGAACCACAAACTTGCAAATACGGCTCTGTACGTAGTGCAGAGGTGTGGGACCGGACGAGAGAACGTAATCACGGCTACTGGAACCTGGGACGTATTTAAGGTGCGAAGTGGCAGGGGCAAGTTGGTAGCTTGCAAGGAATTATGCTAAAATAGATAGATCTATTTTGCTCTTAAAAAAAACAAAAAAGTCTAAGAAAAAAATGTGTGCGCTTAAGACCGCACGGCAGAAGTTAAAACTAAAATAAGAAATACTTATATCTAGGGACCGCTAAATAATTTTAATAATAAAAAATAATAATTATTTAATTGAAAATTAGAATATACCTAGTAAGCATAGCAACACGAGACTAACATGCGTATAATATATACATAACACTGGCCGCGTGGCTTAGGGGGTAGTAACTCTGCCTGCGAAGCCGAGGGTCGTGGGTTCGATCCACCCAGTGCATATATTTGTGTGATGAATTAAAATATTTTCACTGTGTCTGGGTGTTTCTATGTATAATAAGTATGTATTTACAACTATATAAGTATTATGTCAGCTATCTGGCCGCCATAGTACAAGCTTTCCTTAGTTTGGGGTCAGGTGGTGTTGTGTGTGAATTGTCCACCAATATTAATATTTATTTATAACAGCCGCTGAATGACTTTTGAAATGAATTCATGACCAAGAATAAATGAAAAAAAAAATATTTTACGCGTTTCGGAAATAGCGTTTGACTAGCAAATTTTTTAGCATATTTGCTATTATTTATTTATTTTATAGGTAATTCGGTAAAAATGCATATATATGTTGTGATTATAGTGTATGTTGTGTAAGTGCTGACATGAAAATAGATAAGTATCATTTTGTGTGTTTACGTAGTGTAAGTGCTGTGATAAAACAGTAATACGAGTACATGACAACAAAACCTTTTTTTCAATGGGTGTGAAATGCAAATTTAATATTTCGTGACAAGTTCTATTAATGTGGTAAGTACCTAGAAGTGTAGAAGTTAATGCCGTGATAAAAAGACATAAATATAATAAACACAGGTACACAGGGACTATATTATCTTTCTCGCTCTGACGCGCTTGTTCACTGTATTTTCTTTCTCTCTCTAGCATCCCGAGTTTACCCGGAAAGCTATTGTCATACCCAAACGTGATGCTAGATTTCAATTCACAGCCCACGAAATATAATTGCTCTAAGAAATTCACTTTATTAAGAGTTACGCGTTAGAAGAGAGCGCAAATGTTTAGGTTAAACATTGCGATAGGCATTGAGCGCTAATGCGAGCTGAATTGCACTTTGTTGCGTCCCAGCAAGAGTCGCTATTTATATAAAAAATTTCGCTAAGTGAGGGTTCTGTAGTAATATCTGTTCTGTGACGCTGGTCCAATGTGTGGTGACACACCAGACAGTATTTTCTATCGTGGGTAGGTAAAAATGGAGTTGCGCTAGAGATGGATAAGACTGTTCCAAAAACTATCGACATCTCGATATTTTCCTTGCATCATCATCATCATATTGTCATTAAACCATAATTTAGCTAATATTTAATTATTTCCGAAATATTATGTCGTTACAGAACTGATATTGAATAGTGGAAATCATAAATCTTATGATTTATACATACTACTTTTTGAAGTGATAACATCTTTTGATGCACCACACACAGATTTTTCGTGAGCTATGAACGAAGCTCGTCGTCACGCTCGTAAATGCAAGAAAACTTCGGATGTACGCGGAACTATTAAATAAGTGATATATCGTAAACGTTAAGTTTTGGTAGATATCTCGGAAACTATGCCTTTTAAGGCGAAAGTCATTGAGAGCATTATTGTAGAAAATAACATTTTGCATATTTTGTTCTCTAACTAACGAACCAATTAAACTAATATTTTAAGAGTTATCGGCCGCAATAGAATAACTGGTGCAAGAAATAAGCAATAAATCGTAAACGATAAATTCTACAAAAAAAATGTTGCAGATAAAAAGATGTAAAATTACATTTCCTACAATAATGATTCTGATATTTTTTCGAGATATCAGCCAAAACGTTTTTTTGAAGTTGGCGCTTGAGGCTCCACCTGGATCTGTCAGTATTTTGTAATTTAATGCTCAACAACTGTATATGTAGGTGAATTGAATTCAAGCGTCACGCTCGGGAATGATAAGAAATCTTCGGGTAAACTTGGGATCATGGCCATTTCCATGCCCCCCGGTTTCCCCGCGTAGTTTCCAAAGTAAGCTATCAAATTCTGAGCCATAATTATTCACTTCTATGGGCAGTTCCTGTGACTGTCAATTTTTCTGCACCGTTTTAAGTTAGTGGCATTACGCACATGACGTGACTTGGCGTACTTAGTATAAGTAGTCGCTCCGCAACATCGCAAATCCGCAAACCCAATAGCAACCCACTAAAAATAAACACAACGAAGCATCTTGAAACTAAAAGCTATTCCGCAATAAGTACTCGTATCTAAGTGCATATCGCTTTGACGTAGTGAGAGTTTGCAGTTGAGTTAGTGGCTTGACCTAAATAAGTTGCGGTTATTTTTTATTTCTATCTACTCGTAGCTCCCATAGCTTGGGGCTACTTAATGTTGTGAGGAATATTCACCAATATTTTTGAACTGAATAGTGTTTTCAACACACTTGCTGATAAAGTGGCTCCAATGTAACTGCAATCAAGCATGTAATTACAACTATAATCACAACTGAGTACTTTATTACTCATTTTATTTCATTATATTCATAATTACTCACAAGTGAGTTATAAGTTTTTTTATAGGTGGAGTTGCTTTGTTCTAAAAAAGTTACGATACAAAAAATCGTGTTCAATAGAACAAATGAATTAATGTAGCTATTGCTTGTTCACTGTTGAAATGTTTTTTTATTGTAATTTTATTCGCAAGCGTGTTGAATCGTCGTATGATACCTACACGTGTGTATTGATGATTGCCGTCTTCGGCTCTCTTAGCATGGCGCCTCAGCGGTAATCACCAACTCTACAGTCTACTCACTCGTAGCATAATCTACTATTACCGCATTATGTGTTAGGGTTAAATCTGATATGTTCACGTCAGCGATATGCTGATGTTGGGAGATGGGGTAACGGCGCAGCGTCAGAGCGGCGGCGGAGCAGTGGAGCGAGACGTACGCGTTAGACGCTTTTTAGATTGATGAAATCTTGCAAGTTTGCGTTACTGACATGCGAAATAGCACTATATCTGTAGCTATACCTATAGGGGACGTATTATGCAACATTATTAGAACTGTTTAATTAAAATTCGAAAATATTTGTTTTTATAAATACAGGTAAAAATAATATTAAATCGAATCATTCTTACCTGTGGTGAGAAGTGGATCCTGTACAATAATCATAAACGCTCATCGTAATGGCTGAACCACAGGCACATACTTTAATTAAATAAATAGGTGTGTACATATTTCTTAAATCGACTTTATGTTCCTCCCTTACAAACCACGAATTTCTTAATAATATGTAAGGACCCAGCGAGCAACACGGTAGGGAGTAGGCATACACAGCGTTTCCCCTCTGACAAAGTACAAGTCTGCGTGGACCATGGAGTTTGATAATATACTGTGGCGTGAGGGCGGGGCTAGATTTGTGAATGGTTTTTATTTTGTATGTGTTAGTGATTTGGCTGTGTGAGTATGATCGGCAATGGATTGGTACAAGTATGTTTGTGTGTAATAGTGCGGCTTTGCGCTAGTGTGCAACTTTCCCCTCGCGCAAGAAATGACAGAAAGATTTGAACAATATTTTTTGACTAAGGCTACTCCCTTCCGCCACAGTAAACATACAGTAAAACATCTTCATACAAACGTGCCGTTCTCGGTTTGAATCAGCCGGTGTACCGCAGGGTGGCGTCTCCTCTCCTTTGCTTTTCGCTATCTTTACAAATGCAATATCACATAATCTTTCTTCGTCCTACCACCTCTATGCAGATGACCTACAACTGTATTGTCAAGCCTCACTAGCCTGGCTTTCCGAAGCTGTTGATACTATTAATGTGGATCTGCGTCGGATCTAAGATTGGAGCGTCTCGTTTGGTCTAAAGGTTAATCCTTCGAAGTGGCAAGTAATTATCTAATTATAATAGGTAGTCCGCGTGATGTAAGCCAAATAGACTGGAGTTCACTTCCGCTTGTAATTTTCAATAGAGTGGTAATTCGCTTTAGTATCTCTGTCAAGAACCTGGGTGTGATCTTTAACCGAGATCTATCTTGGGGTCCCCGGCTTACTGAAATTAGTCGTAAAATATTCGCGGCCGTGGATTCGCTGCGTAGATTGCGTAACTTTATGCCGACTGCCACTAAGGTTGCGCTAGCACAATCACTTTTACTCCCTATTCTAGATTATGCTGATGTCTGTTACCTCGACCTCACAGAAGAGCAGCTTACTAAACTCGAGCGCTTGCAAAATTTTTGTATAAGGTTTATATTTGGCCTGCGCAAGTATGACCATGTTTCCGCACTAAACTCAAGTGGCTGTCGATTCGTCGTCGCCGGGATGCTCACGTACTTTCCCTTCTTTACAATATTCTTTTCTATCCCCCTTCTCCTCGCTATCTTCAGGAACGATCCTAGTTTCGCCACTCTCTCCTCACTAGAAGAAAGAACATCAGAGAATCTCACACTTGACATTCCTCAACACAGCACATGTTTCTACTCTTCATCCTTCACTGTGAAATCTGTCAAGCTATGGAATGAACTGTTTGTGGAAATAAAGCGTGCCCCGTCGCTTGAAGTCTTCAAGCTTAGGGTAAAAAATCATTATCTGAGCTCATAGTTGGTATCTAAAGCTATTTCTGTGTGTCCAATGTATCGTATTTATTGATGTACCTATATAATATATATTTTATGTATAATATGTACAGTAAAATAGTTTAGTTAATGTTGGTATGAATACCTATTATTCATAGTATGTAATATGTATGGTATGTTTTATTTGTGTAACTATCAGACATGTCATTTAAATATGCATGTAGGTACTTATGTAAGTATATTTTTAAATGTATTTATATTGTTTAAAATGTACATATTATCTTTCCTTCTTATATTTTTTTTTTAATTGTATAATTTGCTTTAATTTTTTTTTAATGTTATAATACTTATTGTAGTGTGTTTACTTTTCCTCTTTTTTAAGACTTTTTTTTGTTTTCTCTTTTGATTGATATTTTTAATTTATCAATAAATTAAGGCCTAGTTTTGGTATGCTGTTAGGAATGTTGTTTGGTGTGGTGTGGTTGCCTGGTAGAGATCGCTCTAAGCGATAAGGCCACCAATTAAAATGCTAAGTTAATATAACGGTTTTACATAAAAATAAAACCGATATTATGTGCCGAGAACGGAAAACATACAGCATTATATGAAGAAGCAGTATGTATACTTATCTTATTAATCTGTGGTCGACGTCTATACCATAGACAATTAGCTTCATCTTGACGCCACCAGAGGGCGCCGCAAGCGCGCCACCAGCAAGGGCACCCGGCGCGGTGCGATCTTTGGGATTCATAGTCTTCACCAGAAAGCCCTTTCTAGAATGCTGTATGTTTTCCGTTCTCGGCACATAATATCGGTTTTATTTTTATGTAAAACCGTTATATTGATGTGCCTCAGGAAAACATACAGCATTATATGAAGACGTGTTTGTTATCTGCTGGTGTAAGTATGTCCAAAAAATAACAACGCTATGATGACTGAAACATTTGAATACTTATTAAAATAAAGTGTTCAATAACATTTTGTAATTAGCTAAATTAACTAATTTGTGTGTGATGTAAACTTTGAAGAACATGATTAACCATTTATGTTAATTTCGCAGTAAATTAACCTAACATGCTTAATGTGTTAAGATATTTCCATATTTTGCTTAATAATGTCATCAATCGATTGGGTATTTGATCATCCAAAGGCTACTGCTATATCTGGTCCACATCTCCTAGTTGTACGTTCATGGCGCTGTCTCACTGGACTGGACATATCCAATTTTTTAATAACAAGATGTTAAGCAACTGCTATAGATAAAATTTATTTGATTTGACTCGAAAGCTATTCTGGTTTTCTCAGATAGGAACTAGAAATATGTGATAAGACACAAATTATTCTCATTTTCCATGTTCATACTGCTATATAGCAATAATACCTATGTATATTTCGGTCTATAATATTTAAAAGGGGTTATTATTTAAAGAACCGTTCAAAACATATATGTTTTACATACTGTTTTTGGAGGAATTGGAAAACAACCAATCTACATAAAGTAACTCTCTAAGACTTCAGGTAGCTGTAGAATTCAGACGATTATCGCTTTCGCAAAATTTTAAAATGTACATAATTATGAAGTTTCATTTTAGTGTGTTGTCTGCAAATAGGCGACATAATATAAGTACATACTATGTGTACTAATTTTGTTTTAAGTGATAAGCTGTTATTTGAAACTAGACTTATCCGTGTTTTAGCTGTCAGCAGTTCTTGAATTTTAATATCAAATTATAATTATTTTGATCAGACTTAAGATATATTATAACATATTTAACGCATATAAGTCCTCGCTCGACCATCGTTTCGTCCGGTGCCGAGTGACAGTAAGGGTTGGCAATGATTCACACTGACCTAGCGTTATTTTATAAACTATTTTTCTGTGAGTTTCTCACTCAAATCTACCCTCATTTTCCCAAAATCTAGGGTTTTATCAATACTCATGAAGATTTCAATGTAATGATACACTCTACAGCGACATTTACCTAGAATCTTTCCAGGTCACGCGCTATCCACCAGGCCGCACCAGCCCGGTGGACCATGGCTTTGCCGACTCCCAGTGATGGGAACGAGTCAGAAGGCTGGGCTGGTTTCGTATAAATATAATTTGTTTGTTGGCTAGTCGAGAGCCACTACCTTGTACGTCCTTGTTGTACAGTTCGAATGTGCTAATAATAACCAGGATAGAATACTGGAATTTGGGTTCATCAGAGCTTGTCGAAAGCATTTATAGGCTTTGTTGACGACATTTTGCAATTATTTGTTGCAAATGGATCTTTTGAATCCGTTTATTTATAAAATATGGTGGTTCTTAGTCGCTGTTTTAAATCTCATCCTCAAGCTTAAACTTAAGATGCCGTTTACATAACGGTTCTGCTACAATTATTTCATGTTACTGTTCACCGTATCTACTTTCAATTTGGTTTTGGTGTTATCTCGAAATGATAAAAATCTTAAATCTTTTTCCATTAATATTTAACCTTATTATTACTTATCAGATTTTATAAAATCGAAGAGCATACGGTTTCTTTCTCTCTTCAGAATAGAAACTATACGGCAAGCTGGGCACTCTTTCACAAACTAAATATTAATCAACATTATCGCTCATTGGAATTGAAAACACAACTGCGTAAGACGCGTGTTTTTAAATTATCATGTGTTTTAGGAGTATAAACATCATCAGGGAATGTCAGAAGAATGCAAACGATTCGTGGTCATAGATTCCTTCGTTGTTGTGATAGAGTATTAGTCGTTAAGTAATTATTCGTAGTTAGTATTGCTCATGGTGCTTTGTGTATTGAAACATAATGAGAAGTGGCTCCGCGCCACCACACCATCGCAGTAGGTACTATAAACATCCTTTTTGTTAAATCATGTAAGTACAAGTCATACTTGACGAAGCTGTTACTGGTTAAATCTGAGATGGCGGATATTAAAGTCTGCCGTATAGTACCAGAAACAGTAAAATTTAAGCCACCCTTCAATTCCAATTTAAGCAAATCAAATCTAAGTTTTGCGTCAGATGTAGGTAGATTCATGTACTTTTCTATAAACGCTGTTATGTGTAGATATATGTGCGCCATAGTTGACCTGCTCCTATTTTCTGTCAATAACCTTCCAGATACATAATGTGAATATACATAGATACCTGCTTTCTCGATCATAGTTTTGAGGCATTTCCAGTGTCTCGCGGCTTCCGCAACCTAGAGACGTAACTTGGAACACTGCACCAGAAGGAAGTCGTTCAGTAAAGACTGACACGACCCTTCGAACGCAAGGTCTCCGCGACCAAACGTGTGTTAGTAGTAAGATATGGTGGGGACCAGGTCCAAAACAAGTATTGGTCAAATATATTGGACATGAGTATGTTCCAAGTGTCTCATGGCTTCCGCAGCCAAGAAACTTAACTTGGTACTGCACCAGAAGGAAGTCGTTCAGTAAAGACTGACACGACCCTTCGAACGCAAGGTCTCCGCGACCAAGCGTGTGTTAGTGGTAAGATATGGTGCTGGGACCTGGTCAAATGTGAGGTATCAATTGTTCCAAATGATGTCTCGTGGTTTCCGAAATCTAGAGGCTTATTTAAATTTTTATTGCACCAGAAGGAGGTCGTCTTGTAAGATTAGTGCGAAGTGCGACTCTTCGTATGCAAGGTTTCCGCGACCAAGCATGTTATGAAAAATGTGGTGCTAAGGAGAGATCAAAATTTAAATATGTATACGTATTAAAATAAAACATGCCATAAAACATTTGATAATACAATAGAACATCTACTTGAATGATATATTTCTTATAAATATCTCTGAAATTGGCGACTTGCTTCTCTTCCGCAGAGAAGGTTTGTTTTATAACAGGGACTCCTCCCCTGAATCGATAGTTATCGATGTGATGAGTTGGATGTAGCTGTGAATTTTAAATCTATTGATATGGGTTTATGTGAAATTTTATTCTCCCAAATAGTTATATTGGCACCCAGAGCTCGCCATTGCATATGAAATACTTTTTTTTTTTTTTTTTTTTTTTTTTTTTTTGTAGGTATGTAAGAATTTTAAAATGCAATACATTCACGATCGTATTGTATAAAAGATCCAAACTTAGAATTTCCTTACATAAATAAATGGTTATGCATGTATGTTTGCAAATTTGTCCACGTTGTAGCAGCTTACTTTTATTCGATAGTGCAACTAAATTAAGTGATGGTGTAATTACAATAGTGCAACTGAACTAAGTTTCGTCAAATCTTAGTTAATAATGCGTATAATTATGATATATTCATTTCAACCCCCATCGGCACGTCTATGTATTTGTATACGTCTGAACTAGTTCGGTGGACACCGAAGGGTATAAAATTTAATTTCGTTTATACCTGTTTTTGATGTTTTAATTAATTTCATAGAATATTATTCAATGTTGATTCCGATTCTGAATAGCCATTTTTCCCTTCTTTTTTGAAAAGTGGGATTAGATGTTGCCATAATTATATGTAATATTGAGATACTCTTAATAAGTTTAGCTTCCCAGATGTTACTAAGCAGTAACTTATTGGTTACACACCTTAACAAAGTGTATTAGTATTAGTAGGTAGTTGAGACAAGGTTCAAACAATAAATAATTTAAACAAGCCAGTTAAAAACTGGGAGATGCACCTGAAACCCTTAGTTTTTCTTTTAGCGGACACGCTGCCAAGCGGGTAGGTACATGCTGTAGATTTACTTAGCAATTTAACGTTAGCTGGTCTAATAATTTACATAATAGCCTTCAAAACCTTTTTACGTGTGTCTACCCGCATGTCCAAAGAGTATCGGTCACATACTATGTTGGTACAAGTGTGTTCCAGCTATCACACGGTTTCCGCAACCTAGAAACGTAATTTGGAACTGCACCAGAAGGAAGTCGTTCAGTAAAGACTGACACGACCCTTCGAACGCAAGGTCTCCGCGACCAGGCGTAAATGATCGAAATGTTTTCGATATATTGGTCAAAACCATACATTAGAGATTAGGCAAAACTCGCACTAGTGAGCCAGCTGCTCACTTTTGATAAAATGCATATAAATGAATGAAGACTGACCTGCATGTATAAGACCTTGATTCTGGAATCGGTCGATCTCACCTTTACCACGCAGAGGATTTACCATTTTCTTCGATGGATGAATTATCCGCTTCACTCACGGGTACTTCGAAAATCTCAATCCGTTGAGATTTCAATAAAATTTCGTGTAATATATAAACACATTTAAAATATTTTTCGATAGTTATTAATTGTTAATTAGTGATAATTGAATATTTTTTTCTATAATTTCGACCACTCGTGGCGAAAGTATACAACGCTATGAATCCCAAAGATCGCACCGCGCCGGGTGCCCTTGCTGGTGGCGCGCTTGCGGCGCCCTCTGGTGGCGTCAAGATGAAGCTAATTGTCTATGGTATAGACGTCGACCACAGATTAATAAGATAAGTATACATACTGCTTCTTCATATAATGCTGTATGTTTTCCTGAGGCACATCAATAGTATGTTTTTTATGTTATGTTTTCTGTTTTGTGACTTTTAATAAAGAGTTGTTGTGTTGTATTGTATTGTACCATAATATTAATTATTACGAGTATCATGACTTCAAAAAGGGAAAAAAAATATTGTATTACGTATAGTGTTTTCGGGTGCCTCAATACCGATTTCGCAAACCCGGGCTTATCATTCTTCATAGTTCCTACTGAACCAGAATAATATAATACATGGTATGTGAATAAAGGCTTTTTATTTTTATTAAACTACATGTACACTTAGTGGCAAATAAAGTTTTGAATTTGAATTAAATTTATAAATTGGTAAAATATTCAATCATAATATGCTTTTTATTGCATAAATTTAGATCAAGTACTGCTTGTTCGAAAATATTAATTAACTAAAAGCAAAAGTGACAACCCTGGGTCTCAACGCAAGAGTAAGCTAATAGCTCGGCGGGTGGCCTTAGATAACCTAATATTATGTATTTAATGTGCATCCATGCTTGCGCGGAAGATCGAGTTGCTCGATGTAAGGACCTAATTAATACTTGATAGGTAAGTAAATGACTATGAATACTCCGTAGATAAAGACAAAGAAATACTCCGTAGATAAAGAAAAGTACTGAAATCTGTCTACGCTAAGGACGATACATACTGGCAATATGGGCAAGATGAAAAATATGATATTGACTTTTTAACTAAACTTGACAGTAAACCATCGATTTAAGATTGTTGCGTTCATAAACCAGTAAAAATGATTGTTGTTTCTAATTTATGAATTTTAGTTTTTTAATTAATATGTTTATTAACATGTAATACATATGAGAAATATTATTGGCTGTCCTCGTATATTTCATAGAACATTTAAATCATACTAGATAATTATTAATCGGTGTTTTAACCACCCCGTAATATTTTTGGAAATAAATATTGGATGACTCATCAACCCAGATGTTTCTAAACGCACTCTTACTCCAGTAAAAGGGTGAGTGAACCGCCTCATTGTTATTTATTGCATTCGCCTCTAATAATACATTAATTAGCCGTATTACGAGGACCGCGAGTGCAATAACATAGGTCCCGACAGCCATGCCGATCTGAGTAATCCCCGAGGTGTGGCACGACACCGGGCATTCTCTCAATAAAGTGTATAAATTTCGTGAAACTGTTTTGTGGAAAAATAATCTGCATATCTCGCAAGATGACAGAGTACAAACTTGTGGTGGTCGGCGCCGGAGGCGTCGGAAAGTCGGCATTGACTATACAGCTAATACAGAACCATTTCGTAGACGAATATGACCCTACGATAGAAGACTCGTATCGTAAGCAAGTAGTGATAGACGGAGAGACTTGTCTGTTGGACATATTGGACACGGCGGGACAAGAAGAGTACTCCGCGATGCGCGATCAGTACATGCGAACGGGGGAAGGTTTCCTGCTGGTGTTCGCAGTGAACAGTGCTAAGAGTTTCGAGGACATCGGGTCGTACCGCGAGCAGATCAAGCGAGTGAAGGACGCGGAGGAGGTGCCCATGGTGTTGGTGGGGAACAAGTGCGACCTGCAGGCGTGGGCCGTGGACATGGCCCAGGCACGCGAGGTCAGTTTACATAACACTGCACACACACATCACAACATTACCATAAACATTTAGCTTTATCTTTTAAATCTTTGTTTTCACTATACTATTGTTGTGACATCTAATGCCTATTGGCACATGATATAATAACACAAGCATTTCACAAAATTTTTGTTGTTACTTTCTCAGTATCTTTATTAGGTAACATCACAATATATACTCAACATCAAAAGCCATGTCAATTTAATTCCGATAATATTAGTGATAGTTAGTTTGTTAGTAATATTCAATTAAATTGGTTATTCTAATGCTGGAATGTACAAAGGCTCGCTACAATGGAGCACAATTGCCTAAAATATATACATTTTCTCTTAATTTGAAGACTAATTATTTCAATTTTGTAATACTCACTTTGGCAACACATTCCATTGTTTTGATGCTTAAATTATGAAAGTAGGATCAAAGTCTCATTCGGGTTTTGAAATTATCAACACTGAATCAAAATATGTTTTTCACATCACATGCAGTTAAAAAAAAGAAGCAGAATGGTTCAGTAATAATTAGACAGGGATATTGTAACCTATGTGGACCAAAAAGAGTGAAACTCAGTATATTTCTATATCATGTCCTAGTGAATAAATCTCACACACATTTAATTAAACATAAATAAACAACATTAACATTTATCAATCATTAAATGTAAATATAGATAAATAATAGCTGATAATCTGATGATTAGACATTTGAATGTGTTCCCATTTAACTAATAAATCCTTGAATTTATGTACATTTTTCACTCAAGACTACATACCAAACAAAACTTATACCATGGGAAACAGTTAGCTAATATAACACTATTATTGTAAACACATACTTACGATGCATAGAAACACCCAGGCTACTATCCATATTTATCATACAAATAATTGTTATGGGTAAATATCAAATCTACTGATATAAAACTGTCTACAGCTCAGTGGGCGCTATTTATTTTATTTATTTATAAAGTTTTGGCTGGTCTAGTCGGCAGAACAGCAACTGCTGATCAAAAGACCCTGATTCAAATCTCTTGCACACCACTGTTTTTTGAAAGTCATGTGATAACTTAAAGACAGTGTAGGAAAATGTTGTGTAGAATCTTTCGAGGTCATGCATCATCCACCAGCTTGCTCTGCGCCAGTGTGATAGATTATGGACTTGACTTTGTCCTTGCTAGAGAAGGCCCTGAGTCCCAGCAGTGGGAACATTTAGTGGGTTGGTTATGCTATGCTGTATAATGTGTTTACTTTCACATTTGCTGTATTATACTGTTTATATTTGTGGAATAATTTACTGCAGCTTTGCAGTATCCATCACAGATTGGGATTTATCATATAAGCAACCGCTAGGCTCTGGGCTGACCGCCAAAAAAAGGGTGCATTAAACAGCCATATCACAATAAACCAAAGCCACAGATTTAGATAGCCATATTTGAAAGAAGGGAACAGGTTTTTGTTTAAATAAATAAATATTGGTAGACATTTCATACACAACTTGACTGGCCTCGTGGCTTAGTGGGTAGTAACTCTGCCTGCGAAGCCGAGGGTTGTGGGTTCGATTCCCACCCAGTGCAAATATTTGCACTGTGTCGGGGTGTTTCTATGTATAATAAGTATGTATTTACAACTATATAAGTATTATATCAGCTATCTGGCTGCCATATTACAAGCATTGCTTCGTTTGGGGTCAGATGGTGTTGTGTGAATTGTCCACCAATATTTATTTATTTATTAACTTCTTAACAATGTAGCCTCACAATAATAATAAACAGCTTAGCAGTTATCTTCTAGACTATCCAGCCCTTTGTCTGGCCAACTAGAATAGATACATATGAAGCACAAGACTTAATTACAATCTAAGTGATTTTTTGAATACATCGAATTGCTTAGTTGCTTTTTAAAAGATATTATAGATAACCTCTTTACAATAGAAATATCTAGATAAAAAGTCAAAAATACAGAAAAATCTTAAAATAAAAGTGACCTAAGCTAGTGAAAGCTAAGAGTGATTATTATAATAGCAGTGGTCATGAGAAATCTTCTCATGTCTCCCTGACTTTTTTGATATGAATTTAATTCGCAAAAGTGTTATATTATAGAATGGTCAAGGTTTGCTATAATTCTCTTTGATATCAAGAGGCATATCAAACTGAAGACCTTTATAGTTAGGCAGTGACAGCCCAGAACAAACAACATGAATTTACCTCATGTTTTAGATAAAACTAGTTTAATGTGAGTAGGCATTTACAAATTACATTATTATTGTACATAATGTTGGTCAGTGTTCTAATCATTTTAAATTAGTACTTCTAATTGTAGCATCATTGGTTGAAATACCTAAACTATAATTCCTGGTATTCCTTTTACATACTCATCCTACCTACTGATAAAAAAATAATAGTAACAATTGTAGGTTTAAAATTAACGTTAAGTTGCGGTTGGCTGGCTTATTGGATTTTTTATTTATCTAGTATAAAGGGACGAGACAAGCAGGTCATATGCCTGATGGTAAGCAATGTGGTTGCCTATAACAGCACAGTGACATGCAGGTATTCGTACATGAAGAGTCGAAATCTTTACATAGCAATTTATTGTGCTCGTCACACAAAGATAAAAGATGTTTTATCTCTATGCCCTGTAATTTCACTGGAAACATTGCCCTTCAAACTGGAACACAGTGATGTTATCACATTACTGTTTGGCAGTAGATAACTGGCAAAAGTGTGGTATTTCCCAGACAGACTCCAAAAGAGTTCTACCACTACAAAATTGTAACTTTGAGTCTTTCCTTCGTCACTGATTTTCAGTTTTAGGAACAGTGAGGTGTTTTAGTTACAAGTCTGATTTACTGAACTGACAGAAATGCGGCCGTTGTGGAGGCTCTGGGCCGGGAGGAGGCAGCTTAGGCAAATGGCAAAAGGCAATTAGGCAAACACTCGATGTCGAGTCGATTACTAGCGGAATCCCAGCCGGTAGTGATCGGCTCTACAGACGAGCACTAGAATTAGATTTTAAATGTACCCAACTCCCTCCTATTTTCCTCTTCTTCTCCTTATCCAAAATACGTGTAAATAATATATAATTGTAATGACAAAGATCACGGACCCCGGAGTCTGAAGTGGCTAATTTAAGTAAAAAAAAAAGTCTGATTTACTGATAACTAAAGTTAACAATTGTAGTAGTGACGTAGGAAAGTCACGACTTTATTTAGAAATTACGTTTTTCGTAGAAAGAGAGAAGTCCTGATTTGTCTAAACATTCGTAAATCAGCCCAGTTACCGTTGACGAAACCTTGGAATTTCGGTTTATGTTAGTAGAGACAGGTTCAATGTGATAAGACGTTCCTAGAAGTTAATGTCGCGATAAAAAAACATGAATATACTAAACAAAGAGACACAACGGCTAAGAGCAGTTGAGTATAATATATATCTTTCTCCCTCTGGCGCACTTGTTCACTATATTTCTTTCTCGCTCTAGCATGTTCGAGTATTCCCGAAAAATTCTTATCATACCCGAGCCTGACGCTAGAATTCAATTCACAGCTCACGAAAAATCTGTCTAGGCGCGCCAAAAGAAGTTTTCGCTTCAAATACTGCTTATTTTAAAACAATCACCTTCATTGTAATCATTTTGGTGCATTCTTTTATTGCACCATAATCATCATGAACTGAGTATACGTTATCAAGGTGATAAGACAAGTTCAAATGTAAGGCCATTTCACATCCTCGTCATTATTTCTTTCATCATCATCAATTTTGTAGTAGACTTTTTGCAGAGACCGCCTGGGGAAGTAACACATCTTTGGCAATCATTCTACTGCCAAACTGTAAAGGGTCGTTTAATGACGTGAGACTCGAAAGGCCGAAAAAATTCACGGAATATTACTAGGGGTAGGAGAGGTGTAGTGTAATATCTCGTTTGTTTTTTTTTCTTTGAACGTGGGATTTCTTTGCGGGAAAAGTGCTATATTGACTCGCTGTTGCTAGGCATTAGGCAACAATATACCGCACGCCGCGCCGCGACAACCACCGTGCCGGCACGGTAATATTATCTATCAGTAATTTAACTGACCCGTTTCTTTGAAATTCATACCTACAGCTGCGAGCACGTAAACAAATGATAAGGCTTATGCGACTTACACGACTCGGCTACCTTATGTCATGCACGTTAAGGCCAGGTAGTTCTGTCAAATTAGGCATTTAACGGGTTGCGGTCTATTTGGACTGAATGTTATATTGTACTAAAACCGTAATGAACAAATCTTAAAATGACCTTTTCCCATAATGACTGATTTTTGAAATGTACTTATTCTAGTATGCCGGAAAAAAAACTGTCAAATTGAAGTACAGTTAGTAACATTTTTTAAAAGCTTAAAATAAAATAAGATAATAATTTTATAACAAAAAAAGACATTTTCTATTCTTAATTTTAATATAACTATGATGAACCCGATGATAGTTAATGAAAATGTAGTGATAAAAATTAAATCTGATGCAAATATATAAGGTGTAATTAATTAATCAGATAAGAAAACTCTTTCCTAAAAGCCATAAAAATATACTTAAGAACGTTATAATCTAGATATTTCAATTAATCCTTCGCGTAGGACGATCGCTTGTAACCAACCGTGCAAATTGACTAAACAATAAATGAAATAGAACCTAAACATAAAAATGTTTATATAACTATCGTCCTGCTTCAGCTTCGCTCGAATATTATCATATCGGTAAAGACTATTCATTGAAATCAAAACTATTCTAACTTTCAAGTTGGATCAAACAGCACACGGTGTGCGATTTTGATTAAAATCTGTTAAAATACTTAGGAGTCTATCGCCGACAAACAACGCGACGCGTAATTTATATATGTACTTAATATATTAAGAAGATAACACCCAATTTGCGGGTATAAAAAAAAATCAAAATTACTGTCGGATAAACTTTTTAGCCATAGATTATTTTTAACCGACTTCATTTTATAGTATAGAGCAGCCTTTCCCAAAGTGGGCGATAACGCCCTCTTGTGCGCGCTGCAGGCAGGAAAACATGAGGGGGTTGTGTAGAGGCTTGGAGTCCGGTGTGTACTACCTACAGGGTTCATGTATCATGTCTCAAGTTAACTCTTGCGAGCTATAGTAAATAAGTTTCGTTTAGAATTAATGTTGAATCCCTACTAATATAGCTCACAATAATTCATTGAATTTGAAATTATAGTGGTTTTTAAGCATGTGAAAAAATTGGGGACGCAAAAAATATAAATTCTCAAAGTGGGCAACAGACAAAATAAGTTTGGGGACCCCTGGTAGAGAGTGACGAGACGGCAGGACATGTGCCTGATGGTAGACAACATGCCTGTGACATAACAGCACAGCGTCACGCAGCTGTTGGAACATTAAGTTCAAATCATTACTCGTACCTAGAACTCCAGTGCGTTTGTCACCCAAAGATCTAAGATCAGAAATAATATAGCGAAGAAGAGAAGATACTGCGATGCTAATTGGTAGAAAATGTGTTTAGAACACGAGGACAGGACATTTTTGGTGATGGTACTTTGATGAAACAATCATAGTTCACACAACAGGTTCTACCTAGTTCAGGCTGATAAAATTAATATATCTATGTATAGCTGTAAGAAAATATTGTATGGTTAAGATCTATGTTGTTGAAATAAATTTTATTTTATTTTATTATTTATTTATTTTATTATAGTTTTCTTGTCACTGTATTGACCAGAGTATAACATACACTAGCATGAAGTACTGATGTTGCATCTGATTGTACATGTCCCGTCAGACATAATGATTATCGGACATTAGACATCAAAGACATTTCGAAAATCAGTCATTATGGGAAAAGTTAATTTTAAGATTTGTTCATTACGGTTTTAGTACAATATAACATTCAGTCCAAATAGACCGCAACCATTTAACGCTGTCTTGTTCTCGCGACCGTCACCGACCGCGGAATCGGTGCCACAGTGCAGAAATAACATTAAAATATTGGACTGTGTAATTTAAACTCATTTTTTGTTCAAGATTTGTTTATACTAGTGTTAACAATTTTGTGAATTGTGAAGTGATAAGAGTTTTTTTGACATATAAACGAAGAAATATTAAATTTATCTGTACTCGTAGATATACAAAAGTCAACCTTTTCTTTTGGTCACACTATAAGTTGAGAACGGCTTTTCCAATTCCATGCATCTTTTTAAAATGTTTCCTAATAATTCACAACTTCGTCAAAAATATAAAAAAGTGTGCTGATACGTAATGAAAGGCTAGTAAATATACTCGTAGAAGGTTTTTTGGTCAACTTTGCACTAAATTTCTAATCCAATTTTTTTCTATGAGGTAAAGATCACTTACTGAGCATAAAATTACAAAATGCTCACAGATCCAGGTAGAGCTTCAACCGCCAATTGAAAAAAACTGTTTTAGCCGATATTTTGGAAACTATATATTTTGACAATAATTGTAGAAAATAAAATTTTGCATCTTTTGTTGCTAGCAAACTTTTTTGTAAAACTTACCGTTTACGATTTATAACCCATTTAATGATACGATTGCGATGATGCCGATAATAGTGGATGAAAATGATGTGGTCTACGATGGAACTTGTTTCTCTAATAGAAACAAGCACAGTGTACCTCGTAACCCCAAGGTTCGAACCTTCGACAAAACCCACTCTGGCAATGCGTTTCACAGTTTAGTTGTCCTTATTACAAAAGTGGAGACCAAACTCTTCGTTCAACTCTTCAATCATGATGATGAACGGTGTTGTTTATTCGAGCAACGAGCAATGAGATAGAATAACTTTAATTTAAAAACCCCGACTACAAAAAAATCTACACGTAAAAAAATATTACCTACTATCTAAGGACACTTTGGCGAGTCAGACTAGTCTTAGAATATCTTAGTTACCAAAATCCATCCAGCCGTTTGGAAGATATGTGGAAATAAAAGTTTTACAAACATGAAACATAACCCTTCTTCCATTCCGGTAAAAAGGGACATGTTTATGCTACTGGGAACAGAATTCACTTCTTATTATTTTTACATTGTTATCATCAAATTTGATATAATAAATTGTAATCGGTAAGTTATAATAATAGGCTTATAAAGCCTATTAATATTATACTTTTTCAGAATATCGGCCAAAAACGTTTTTTCGAGCTGGCGCTTGAAGCTCCACCTGGATTTGTTATTATTTTGTGATTTTATGCTCAGGAAATGATTCTAAACCTTATATAAAAATACGAATCGGAAATTTAGTG
Organism: Ectropis grisescens; assembly: GCA_017562165.1. Classification (NCBI taxonomy): domain Eukaryota; kingdom Metazoa; phylum Arthropoda; class Insecta; order Lepidoptera; family Geometridae; genus Ectropis; species Ectropis grisescens. The sequence goes on along the minus strand of CM029787.1, from coordinate 23,757,917 downwards.
CACAGTTAAATTCTACGAGTAATTTTACTGCCTAAAAGGCTTCTTGTCAAATTTGGTCGAGTGTCTAAATTTCTATGAACAATATTAACATTTTCATACAAAAAAAAAGGAAAAACATTAAAATTTGGTGGTGTCACAAACTTGGAAAAGCAATAAAAAATTAAAATTCCAACAAAACCATACGTGTACACTCCGCGAGGCATAAGCTGAGCTTTGCATTTGTGTGAGTGTACATGGATAGTGTAGGTGTGACAACCGGCCTTATGCGCGGCGCCATTCTGTCTCGCCGCGCTCCTGCCTGATTGGTGATCACTCACACTAATGCAAAGCTCAGCCTATACCTCGCGGACAAAATTTCAAGCTCCTGCCTGATTGGTGATCACTCACACTAATGCAAAGCTCAGCTTATACCTCGCGTTGTGTATCTATGGAATGGTGTTCAAAATAGTATTGAAGTTTCTAACATTTTTTCTAAACTGAATAGTTTGCGCGAAAGTCTCTTCCAAAGTGGTAACATCTGTATGTAAGGACTTTTCTTCCAAGTAGGTACTAAGTACCTTACTACCAAAGAATTTACCTAAATGGCATATAAATGCAAGTTAGGTATCATTTATCTAACTTGCATTTATATTAGGGGATTTACGCAGGGGATTTCTCCCCTCTCATTATTTCCTTATCCCGATCTCTGATTTGACGGACGAATATTTTACCGATACTTATCTATTTTCCATTGCATCCGCATTGATTTTTTTTACTGATGTGTTATCGACGTCAGTTTTTTGAGACTCCCCTTTTGGTCTACAACATAAAGTAAACAGCGTACTAATTAGTATCAGTGTCTATTTGCTATTCCAATGAAATTGGTAACAAAAATCAAGATCATCGCGTTCTGCATTAGTAATACCTACTGATATTGTTATGCTGTGGCACTATGATCGTAATATTTAAGATTTATTGGTTGTCAAAATAGCAAAATCAAGCGCAGGTCCGTCGTCCGTGAGCGCCGAAACGCGACTGATCGGGCCTGCCGGACGGCGCGCTATATATATGGTAGATATTAAAACATAGTGAATAACTGATACTTTTATCAAGTCAAACTCTGCGAATGCATCTATAACTTTTAGTGGCTTTCGTTGAGTACAAAAATTAGTAAAAAATTAATTAGTTTGGTCATAAACTTGTAAAAACTTTTTGAAAAGGGGTAACTTTGGGATTTTTTTCTATCAAGTAAAATTCATTAAATCGTGTTATTGACTGCGAATTGCACTAGATTAAATCCTTAACTAATACATATATTTTTTCAGAGTTTAATATACTATTTTAAAGGTCTTAAAGTTGTTTTAAAAATTCAAAATTACGGCCCACACGCCCTTAAGATAGAGATTACATTGCGAACACGTACCGAGCGCGCCCTGAGATCGAGGCGCGTAGGTACAGCCCGCGTTTCGTCCGTTTGTATGAAGTCGAAATACTGGTAGTTAAGGGTAGGATTTCACGGAGCGGTTTCAAACCGCGCCCGCGCGCGCGGGCGCGGGCCCGCGTCTTCTGTAGGATGCAGATTTGTATGTAAAATTGAATTCAAAACTCACGAGGCGGTTTACGCCCGCGCTACCACGCGGGTGCCGCGCGGCGCCCGCGTGGCTACGCGCTGCTGCTGCGCGCGCAACCGTGCGGTCGCTACGCGGGTGCCGCGCGGCGCCCGCGTAGCGACCGCGCGGTTGCGCGCGCAGCGGCGCGTTAGCCATCTGCAGCCAATGATTTCAAAAGGAAGGATGCGCCCTACTATACATTTTTAGAAAACTTCTTAATACAAGCTAAAACAGCGAGATCTGTAAATCATACGAACTACGTTAGTGCCGCGTTGACGACAACAGACGGCATAGCATTGTACAAAAAAAACGTAATTTCATACATAATTTTTTTTACTTGCAATTGGAATTATATATGTGAATAAAATTTTACTATAAATTCTAAACGAACTACATATGTATAGGTATTCAAAATAGTTTCTCAAATATTTAAATACAATAATAAACATAGCAAAAAGTATTTTTATTAATGTACGAGTATCATTTTTTTTTTTCAAATCGGTTCATTAGTTTCAAATCCTATTCAATGCAAACACAAAAATTGAAAGTATTTACGAATATTTTCTCTTTGTAATGTACTCAAACCTAAGTGTAGATTAAACCTATTGTCTTATTCAAAAAACTAAGATACTCGTAGTACAGGTTTAAACCAGGACTAACTAATCCAGGTTTGATACGGTCCCAATTACAAAACTTAGACTATCCAAAGACTACTTAGTCCAAGGTTAAGCCTGAGATAGCCCAACGGTATACAACAATATTAACAATTTTGGAACTGCTTTTATTTTGAAGTTTGACCCTTGTTTACCGTAAAAATACATTTAATTTCAAAACATTAGTATTTTCGATGAATAAATATACAATATTAGACTCATTTTGAAACACTAACAACTGACATGACGTCACTAGTCGCAAAATACTGTTCGCGATTCATGACTGTATGTTCAGGTTATGTGTTTTCTTATCATTACTTGAATACAAACAATCAAAATTGTTGTCGCTAAGATCGCAAACTATAATAAAAAAGCAGAAATGTAAACAGTTTAATCAGTTTTGACAGTTTGTTTTGCGACTAGTGACGTAATAATTCATATTGGTGTAGCCAGTCACGTGACAACAGATTAAAAATATAGGATTTAAAATCATTTATAATAAATTTACTACGTAATATTAAATTATAATAATGTGATTCTCGATATTCTATTAATGCAAACTATCATAAAATTAACATTAAACATTAATGTGTGATTAGTGTTAACATCCCTATTGCGAAAGTTCAAATTGTTAAATATGGAAGAAACAAGTGTTGTCCTAACCTTAAAATGACAGATGCGAAGTAAGTCCATAGTTAAACTAGGGGTTCGATGGTTAATCTTTAGGATCATACATAGTACGTGGCTTAAAGAAAAACTTCGTTTTGTAATAACGCTTAGACTTAGCCTTGGTTTAAATCTGGCTTAATTCCAGTACTATAATTAGTCCGTGTTTTGGAATAAGACGGATTACGTTTTGTTATATTATTAAATCCCAAAATTCAAAATCACTTGCACTAAATTCGATAACAATAAAACAACAACAAAAATCACGTTTGTACAAGGCTACTTCGTCCACTTCACGCGTTCAATGGCGGTTATTTTGTGGAAATCCGTAGAAAAATAATATCACTTTAAAAATATATGCCTATTAATCTAACAGCAACAAAAAGAAATTAAGATTACATACTTACTGATGATACCATATCCCATCTTTCTTTGTGTCGTAGTTTTTGCAACCTTTTAGCACACAATTATGAATTTTAATGCCCACCAAATACTCCTTTATTTCCGCGTATTGAACGCTGTGAACTGAGTCACACTGGCCCTAAAAATGTTTTTAGGGCCAATGCGGTGTTTTTTTTTTGTACGGTTGGTCTGGTCCATACTTATATAAGTCAATGTTCTGGCAGTCGGTTGAGGGGCGGAGAAACAAAATAGTGCTGCCCTTAGTAATTTACTTTTCGCTTTTGAATGCCTTTTTGTGGTTTTGAAGTCGGTTATTTTAAACGTAACTTTTATGTTTTTTATTTTAACTTTTGTACTTTTTAGTGTTTGTAGGCTATTCTGTAAAATAGGATAGGGTTTTCTACCTCTCGAATGCATCATGTATTTGCTTGCTTGTAATCTATTATCTGCAATAAAATATAAGTTTATTGCAGATTAGATAATAGATTACATGTGGGCTACTTTTCATCACATGAAAATAACGGGAACTAGTTTTAATAAATAATGTAATATGGCTAAATTAATTTGACTTTATCACTAGAACTAGTGAGTTTTTAATGCCTGGCGGAACATTTTGTATGATTTAAGGTTAAGGTAAAAACCTGTGTTTATTTTAGTGACTTTTTCATTACCAACGCATCAGTTATGTCAAGTTTTACTGAAACATGCTAAACTTATGGTTGACTTCGAGGACACAGTCAACTTCCGCTTGTTTTAATACGTTGAGCTATGTCAATAACTTTGGTCCACTGACGGATGACTTCGTTTCGTATACGATCACTCAGAAAACACCAACCATTGCTCGTTTCACAGCACGCTTTTCAACTGGTGCACGGTTTTATATAGGTTCATTTGGAGACCGATGCGCTGGGAGGCGTAAACAAGGCCCATCAGTATCTCTTGTAGATCCCCGCCATACATAGATTTCGGCCATTACGACGATATCGTTTGGTGAGATATGCCTGTTGCCGTAATTATAAATGTCACGTCCAGTCTAATCCAGCGAGTTTCGAACTTGAACAGTCATAGTTGCGGCGATATATAAATATCTCATTACCTCGATATATCTCGGCTTCTCGGCTGTCAATTTGGCATCGCTGTAGGGATTCCATGACCAACCAGACTTTCACTAAGTTATCCGTCATGCTTTCTCATAGCCCACAAACGCTATGTCAAGGGGCTGATTGTACTCATTGGTCTTCTATACAATTTACCACACAGCTTAAATAGATTCTTCTTCTTCCATCATTTCCAAAGTCTGTTTCGAACGCTTCGACTTTAATCTTGCTCTTACGCCTTATCGCAAAACATTTCGTGGCCTCCTCCCGCAAGACTCTACGAGTAGAGATTCACTCAATATAATATCGTCGGAGTCAAAAAAAATTTTCTATGAAATCGTCATAGAATAAGAAATTAAAACAATTTGTGGAATGAAATACATATACAGATTACAGATAATACAAGCTTTTCTTAATTTGCGGCTGCGATATAAAAAATTTATTTATTTCCTTTATTGCCATTTTACCCGACTGAAAGAAGAATTATGGTTTTCGAGTGTATCCAAACATACCATGTTTGTAAATTTCTTTATTCCCACGTTTCTTCCAAACGCCTGGATGGATTTTTATAACTAAGATATTGTTAGATTAGTGTCAATCGCCAAAGTATCATCACATAGTACATAATGTTTTTATGTGTTGATTTTTTGCAGTCGGGTTTTTTTAAATTAAAGTTTTTCTATCGTGTTACTCGTTGCTCGAAAAAAATAACATCGTTCATCATAGATTAAAGAATCTAACAAAGAGTTTTATCTCCACCTTTGTAATAAGAAGGACTACTTAGGCTGTGAAACGCATTGCCAGAGTGAGTTTTTCGTGATGGTTTGAACCTTGGGATTTTCGAGTCGAGAGTGTATTTGTTTCTGTTAGAGAAGTAAGCGCCGTCGTAGACCATATCATATTATTATTTATTTATTTACTTAGTTCAATTTATTCAATACTTTAGTGTTATTTCTGCACTGTGGCACCGATTCCGCACAAAGTGGGACATCAGAGCGCGCGAGGCAGCGTAAATGCCTACCTTGGCAGAAAAATCTGACCTTAAATATATTATTATTTAATCTAAAATTTGCCACCCCTCAAAGTGTGCCCCCGAGCGGGCCGCCCCTACCGCCCCCTACGCTATGCTACTGACTTCCAACCGCACGTCCGCGCGGTTTCCAACCGCGCCCGCGCGCGGCGCGAACCGCTACAATCAGCGGTCTCGTGAGTTTTGAAAAAAATCGTCGCCCGTCGCGGTTCGCGCCCGCGCGCGGGCGCGGTTTGAAACCGCTCCATGAAATCCTACCCTAAGTAATATTGCCGTGGCGCCGGCTCGCGGGGAGACCGTACAACTCGTTTGTTTTCATTAGGAAAAAAAAGTAGGATTTCTTCTTCACTATCTTTGATTTCATATTATACAAACTATTTTCGTACAAAAAATTAAACCGACTTCTAAACCACAAATAGATCCACACGACTTCAAATAGATGAGTGAGTAGCACTTGTACTAATGACATTAATTTATTTTTCACTTTTGAGTGCCTATTTGTGGTTTAGAAGTCGGTTTAATTTTTTGTACGAAAATAGTTTATTTTACCCTTTAACCCTTTTGGTGCAAAACAAGTTTTTATTAACCAAATTCGTAGTGACAGGAGTTTCATAAATTTTGTGAAATCTACAATTACGTCATCCAGAAAATTGTATGCAAATTTTAGTATTTGGTTCACATTTCAAAAACCACTTGCCCGATTTCGATAAGATTTATATGGGACCATTCGGAAAGCATATCCATCCGAACATAAAAATAAATTTTAAAATAGGTTACGGGGGTTCTCGAGAAATCAGATATGTACATGGTGACGAATTGATAACCTCCTCCTTTTGGAAGTCGGTTAAATATAGTAACAGATTACTTTTGCTTTTATAATATTAGTAGGGTAATTAGGGATTAACCAAATTAACATAGATAAACCCGTACATTTGGCCAAAATAATATTCAAATCATGGTAGGTGTCAGGCAAGCGCCATCTATTATACATATATTGCGGAATCAATTTTTTTAGTTTTGTTAGCGAATTTCGATTGTTCCTTATCTGATTGATACACCGAAGAAGTCACGGGCAGTTGCTACTAGGTCATGAGATTGTCGAAATTTTTCGAGATAAAAGTAGATACTAGCGCGTAAACATCTCGTGATACGCTGTTTGTGGCCGTACTCCGTAATCGGCTTCACCGAATTTAGTGATTCTCTATACAGGTCCCGTCACGAATTAAAAGCGCTGACCTTGTATGCGCAGAAGTCGATTTTTGGGTATCACAGGTAAGAAGAGTGAGGCGGAACGCGAGGTCGCCCGCGCAGGCGTCTGTCATTGATTCGTCAGTCGCGTTCCTTCGTCCCATTGGTCCCGCTGCCTGCGCACGTTTTGAATCTTCGATTTGGATTGGGCTCGATGGTCCCCATGCGCGAAACACCCCCACTACTTTCGCCGAGAACTTTTAACTGGTGACGGGACCTATACCTACATAATATTATGGATGTACATACATCATCAGTCTATATTCGTCCTCTGCTGGACACAGACCTCTCCCATAGTACGCCACTCAACCCCTATCCTCTGTCTACGTTTGCAACTGCCAGCAGCCGCCTTTCATGTCGTCACTCATCTAGCCCCATACATCTTCATTACCTATAAGTAAATAAAATTTTGGAGTGTCTAATGTTTATAATGTACAGGACTTAATCACGATTTAATTCATTGTTTAAATACCTCGACGTTTCGGCAGCGTTACAACCGCCGTGGTCACGAGAAGACTGAAGAAATTGCGGGTCGTCTCATTGCGAAATGAGGGGATCTAGATCTCTCCCTCATTTGGTCTTCAAAAATCGCAGGGTTACCACCACGACCCACAACACTAACCGTATCACCAGTCTTCTCCGAACTCACTCCGCGATGCGTACATTTATTTATGACTGGATTCCACGACGCCGATAACCGAAAACCATCCTCCCGGTTGAAATTACGATGTTTTTTTTAATTTCTAAGGCATCCCGAACAATTCTTGCGTAGTAATGACGTTCGGTGGAGAGAATCTTCGGGTCGTGGAGCTCGATCCAATGACCAGTTCCCGCATCAATCAAATGCTCAGCAATCGCAGATTTCTGTCTGGCGATTTTTTTACAGCGGCGATGTGTTCTTTGACCCTTTCAGCAATTGTACGCTTAGTTTGACCAATATAAGAACTACCACAGCTGCAGTCGACCTTATACACACCTCTGAAATGGAATGACGTCTTTCGGCGTCCTAATATGCCTCGTTATAAACATGTGTTCAAATCGCGAAAGCTTAAAAAACAATATTTGGAGTGTCTGTTTGTAATTCTAAATTAACAGCTTTTCGCTAAATTCATACTCTGTATTTATGGTACTTACATTTTTTAAAGTGATAACTTCATTTGGCGCGCCACAGACATACTCGGGCCATGCTCGTGAAGACGCCCTCCGGTTTCAGCCACGTAGTTTCCAAAGTAACCTATCAAATTCTGAGCTATAAGTTTTCACTTCTATCGGCAGTTCCTATGACTGCCAATTTTTTTGTCCGTCTGTCTGTTTGTTCCGGCTAATCTCTGAAACGTCTGGACCATAATTTATAACAGGAGTTTTATGTGCAGATAGTTGATGCTATAAAAGAGCAGCAGCACCTTGATTCCCTTCTTTTCTTACTACGTGATTAGGGCTGGAAATAATCAAACTTTCACTTATCAATAGGACATGATTCCTGCTGCGGTCGCTAGAGGGGATGTTCTGACTCTAACGGAATGTAGCGGAGAAGTACGAGTCCTTGTTGACGCCTTACACCAAATATGAAGATTTACATAATGAAGCAAGAATGATAAACTACAGAATAGGCGTGACGAAAGGTCCTTCAATTATATTAAATGATTTCATATAATGACAGTATTTAGATAATAATAAAAGATACAAACTTTACGCGCGTCGTATACAAAATACGCCACAGTGACGTCACGCTTCTGAAGTGATTTTGTACGAAGCGTTTCTGGGCTGGGTTTCAAGCTCAAACGGGTGGGCCGATTTCGATGCGGTTTTTTTTTTTGAAGATTGATATCCGTGCGGGTGTTCTTAGCTATGTTTGGTCAATATCGATTCAAGATGGCCGCCTCCACAAAATAGCGGACAAAATATTTCTTCACAGCCTACCTCAATATGGGTATCAAATGAAAGAGCTTGACTAGTAGAATACTTTGCACTATGACAAATTTCAAATCCAAGATGGCCGCTACCACAAAATGGCGAAATACATTTCTTTTTTCATGACTCCCTTAATATGGGTATCAAATGAAAGGGCTTAACTAGTAGAATGTTGTACAGATAACAAACTCGAGGTAGTCGGGGGTTAATCAAAATTTGAATTTTGTTCTTGTTATGAAAGTAATTCTTTCACCTATGTTTCAGTTATTGAGTAGCCTTTTGATGGCACATTAAATCAAAAAATGAGTCGTCAGGCCTATTATAGAACTTGATTTCACTAGTATATTTAATGTTCTTGTGCGCACTGCGTGCCTACATTTCGTGAACTAATGGATTTGATGCGAATGTGCAAAATGACGGAAAGTGTGTATTGCTGATGGGACAAAATGTATGATGCTTGATCGTACATGAGACGACACTTCGGCTAGTTTTTTTACCTTCTTTTATACTAACTACCTTCAGGCTGCACGTCTGAATTTTTACTAAGTTCATAAATTCCGCAGTTAGACTCCCCAACAAGTCCTACGCTCGCTAAGATCGCTTTTAGCGATAAGGTCGCCGATTATAACACTAGTTTTAATAAATTTTTACTGTATTGTTTTAATTTGGTTTGTACAATAAAGAGTAACTATCTACCACCACAAAAGTTACTACTACTACTAATCTCGACTCTATCTTATAAATTGTTATGACGGTTCCAGGTGGCGCGGACTTACGGAGTTCCCTTCGTCGAGACGTCAGCCAAGACCCGAATGGGGGTCGACGACGCGTTCTACACCCTCGTCCGAGAGATCCGCAAAGACAAAGAGAGCCGGGGAAAGAAGTACCGACGGGGACACAAACTCGGCCCCGGCAGAAAGTTCAAATGCACCCTGCTCTAGGAACCGCCACTCGAGGTGTTGTATGATCGAGGTGTAATTGTTGACGGTGGCCTATTGTAATCTTTATTGAACTGCGCTTTTATCTAAGTCACAGCTTAAGAAAGGATAGAATAGTCTGTGCCGACCATACTTACATACGGATAAGTCTAAGTGTAAACAGAAAAACGTCATATCTCTTCTTCTGCTCTGTGTATGTCGTTGCGTAAGGTATGTTTGGGATTGTGGACTGTCCTGTGATTCTGCGCCTCGTGAGGACAAGCTAAATACGTGTGATTGTATGACTTGATTTTCAGACTATTTTCGATTCTAGGTAGTCTTTATTGAAGTTCTTCTTTTCCAGACAAATTACGGGGCGTAGAAATAAATCATCTTTTGTATTTAGGTGAGGCAGTGAGTTAGGCAATTCATGTTGAACTATTTGCGCGACACTGTCCTGTTGGCAGGTATGTGGCTTACCATCAGGCAAATGTTCTGCTTGTCACGTCACTAGTAAAAAAATGTTATACCGGCGTAATTTTGTATGGAACAGTGGACAAACAAACGAAGGATACCTGATGGCATGTGTCACCGCTGCCTATAGAAATCTGCTAAGCATAGGCATGGCTTTATCATTGAGAACTCTCTAAAGCCATCGTTTGAATTTGGTCTGATTGTGTTTTGCTCTTTAGCCATCGTAGACAAGGCTGTTGTAGAGAATTCTTACAATAGAACATGCTTTGGTAAAACTTGGCCACATATCTCGTTACGACTTGACGTAACTTGTAAAACTGATGACTTAATTTTGATGCCTGATAGTTAGGAAATAGATTAGTACATTATCGCTTCCAAAAAATATGAATTACGAATAAATCATGTTTTTTTTACAATGGGTATTTTTGTACATTTACTTGTGGTTGTCAAAAATAGACCAATTAAGTTTCAGCTTAACGCCTATTGTAAAAAGAGTGAAACTTCTTTGATTCATTTTGACCTATGATCTCTTTAAACCAGCTTTCTTAAACCCCCAGAGCGTGTTCTATGCTTAGAGATTGTTAAGGGCCTGGTAAAGGAGTGGTTTAGGCTACTTTAACTCTGTGTAATATTAGAACTAGAAAATATATCTCTGACGGGCAGGACCTGATCAAAATAGTAACAGATGAATACCAAACTGTCTGAACAGTCTGGTGGAGTTAGCTATCGATTGCAGGAGTTCACAATAATCTTGCTGTTCCGTACAAACCAATGCGCTACTGACGCGCGTCAGAGTAGGATAGCAAACTGACGTAACTAGGATTTTTTAACCAATAATCGACAAAACTTGTCGTTTCTTTTTTTTATCAAAACATTAAGAGTGAACGAATCTTTTTAATGTGTGTATTTATTTAGTTTAAGTTTGATTTTGTTTGTAGTTATAATATCGATGCATCACTTCCTAAAGCTCAGTTTTCAATTAAGAAAAGTATTGCCCTGCCTGATATTATTTCAGTTTCAATTTTGTCTTCAACTTTCGACTGCGGTGTTACCAGGGTTGCCACCTGGCCCAATTTTCCTGGATTAGTTTTTCTTTAGTAGGTGTTCGGGGGAACATTTTTGGCCTCTACCAGTTAATTTAAATAGCTATTATCGTGCTGTCGCTCTCTTAGTAATTTCGTTTGTAGTTAAAGAGAGGGCAACAGTAAGAACAACACCATTTTCATTAAGCGATAGACCCCGGGGTTTTAATAGCACAAAAATATAAATAAAAACGTGTCCAACAATCAATATACGAGAAAAAAAAGCGCAATTTTGGAATCGGTAGATACTTAATGCAATTATAGCCTTACGTGTGACGAAACCATGGTACATAAAAAAAAAGTGTTTCGTAAACAGGCATTCAGGGTTCGAGTACCACAAAGTACTTTTAAAAGAATTGTTGCGACTCCGTGCCATTTTATTTGCGACCTATGAGCAAAGTATTCATGCTTAGAATAATTAAATATCGATAAAAAATCAATTAATAACATAAGCAGGTATTTAAATTAAAAATCTAAATAAACATTAAAATTAACAAGAAATAATGTGCTCCGCTGCAAATTTTATTTAAATCTAAAAGTATTCGCTGATTTAAACATACCTGTGACAGAACATTATCCTTTAATATTGTAATAAAATGTTTACTAGATACCATATTTAATCAAATGGTTTCACTTTTTTTTTTGTTATAGATATTTATAATACCTACTATGAATTAGTTAAAAAAATGTTTTTGTCTTGACAATAACTGTGACGTAACTAGAGTACATTGTTGAGTCAATAACTTCTGTATACATTACTTGTAGCGAGTTCAGTACAGGTCAGATCTTCGCAGAAGATCAAATAAAAATAGCAAGAGGTATAATTTATGCACATGACGATAATATCATAAATAAATGCGGTTATCTGAAGAGGTCGTAGCTCGTAGCTGGCTCAAACTGCTCTCACTCTACTCCTGCGTCGACAACACCAAATGAAGAATACTCACCTTCATGCTACCTACGTGTCGATCTAGGAAACATCTCGGTAAATAGAATATCAGAAACAACGGTTATTCGCTCCCCTCGTACGTCCGCATTCGTTATTCAAATATTTACAAATTTAAATTAAAACCTCATTCGTGACATATAAAACCTACATACCGGTAAAAATATATGCAATGGCAACCCCGCTGTGCTCCCTCTAAATATCGTTCATCTCAACTTCAATCTAAACACCATCACTCGTGTTTATAAATGCGTAGTCAAGATTTATACCATAAAGTTTGAGCGATGGTGTCAATCTTAGGCCCAGCGTGATATTATAAAAAACATTGTATCGACTTTTATTTGTATTAAGCACAGAGAAAGATAATTTCTAAGCTATTGCTAGATCTCTTTAGGAACATCGTTGTTGATTTGTTATTGCAAATGACTATCTACCGAATAGCGAATATCTTAACTATTAAATTTTAAAATATTTTAATGTCATAGAACGAGAAATTTCGTTTCAGTTTACCTCTCACATTAAAATGCTTTAAAACGTATTTCTTTATTTCTTTTATTCGAAAAAATAAAGATAATACTTGTTTAATCAAAATAATTCAGCTTTGAACCAACAAACTACCGCGTAGGTAGGCACAGATAACATAAGGAAAAATAAACCATCGATCTATTTTAACAGAAAAAAATATGGTGCATCAAACTAAGAAAATCAGGAAACACTTTGTCTAATTCAGTATGAAATAGCTAACTTATTTATACTGCACTGCTCCCACTCAATTAGAAATGAAAGTCTAGATATGAACTTAAACTCATCCTATGTGCACTAGCCTCAAATTTGACGTCACTGTAAAATATATCTACAGTGTATAAATTTAAGTTCATATTTCGATGTTCTTGTATGAAAGATAACTTATTGCTACTGCACTACAAAACGGTTTTTACGTAAGAATCTGCATACAGGACTATATAGAACACTTATAAGAATCTGCATACAGGTTGACTTATGAAAACTGTGAAGTCTGTTAAAAAATTGAAGTTGACTTGTAGTACGCTTGGTATCTTGTTTACACTATAAACACATTTCCTGCAAGGGCAACATTGGGATAACATACAAATCAACTGAAACATGTATTTCGCAGTTTTATAATCCGATATCAACAAGTATTTAATGAAAATAATAACTCAAAATACACAAAACACAATGTCATCATATTAGGTATCCTTATCAATTACATTTTTATGTACCTACATATGTATTTTATGTGTTAAATAGATCGATGATTTAATATCTAAACTATCATAGTCTTATGAATAAATCGTTAACTCTCAAGGTGCTATTGTGTGACATAGTACTCTTGCAGTAGTAGACAATTTGTAGGTGTATGAAAACTAATTTTAGGTATAAGCTTACAGACAACCACAATTTTCGCTCTATTTGTTTTTACTACCGCTCTTGTAAGAGTTTTGTGCATACAGTAGGCATAGACCACCTATTACAAATTAATATAGTTAGTAGCCGTAGTAAAAAAAATGTAGAAAAAATAAAGTTAAAAAAATACATACATAGTTTGTTTTACCTGTTTGACAGATGAAGCAAATGTCAATGTCTAATAAATTAAAAAAAATGCAAATTTTTGCTTGGAACTTGCTCATGATGGATCATCTGAAACAAAAACCCTGCCTCTTCACCAGATAGATTTTACATGATTTTTCCGATGAAGATCAAATGTAAGACTCTTAGTATCAGAACAATCACTTGAATGAAGAATTGTTACTACTTATAACAAATGAAGTTTCAGAGCACTCTCCTGATAACCAAACGACACTGGCAAAGTTATAGATAATGTAAGAATAGAGGCCATAAAGAAGGAAAAGTTGTAAATTTAGAATGATTTTATTATTTACTAAAAATCGTCATTGTTTTGTGTCATTGCCAAAAACGAAAAAAAAAAACCTTGCCTGCTCTATGGACAAAACTGATGCAGATATAATCTTCAGGTTTTAAATAACACTATATATTGTACATTTTCAAATATATTACAGATCCATCAGCTTTGTATAAAGATCGCCAAACGCACGCACTGTGATCTTTCGACTTCTTTAAGATACATACTATAGCCATTTAAGTTGGATCTGTCATAATAACTTACTATTTTATGGTTGTGCATGAACTTATTAGTCCACTTTATATTTATGGTACAAAAGTTATATTTTTGTTTTCCTCACATATGCACATAGTAATATTGAGAAACAGGAAAATTTACACATAATAGAGTTTAACTGGGTAACATTTTTATAAAGGAAAGTGTAAGCAATTATAACAAAACTGTGTTGCTAGTTACAAATGGAATCACAAGAACTAAAATTGAACTGGATTTACGAAAATAAAAAAACTACCACTCTATTTTATTTATTTTCCTGTTGGCAACACTGTATCATTGGCCATGGCTTGATATATTTTATCTATTTATAAAAATGTGATACCTCAGACTGCTGAACATGGTTGAAACTTCAGTTGAGATGGCAGACTCTATTATGTGTCATATATTTTGTTCTCTCACTGTTAAAATGTGTAACAAGCTCATTCATTTCATACTAGAAAACTAGTATGCACCAAATATACATATTTATATTTCAACATCAAACTGGTGTTATTTGTACAAAATGTGGCAAAAAAGTATTAAAGTACCTAGAAATTACAATTTTACCTATCAAGTCAAATAATATCTCATATAAAAGATGTCATACCTATAAAGTCAAAATGTTAAATAATGGTGGTACTTACAGTATTTTTTTTAATTATTGCCATAGAATTGAAAGATGTACGGAAGCCAATATAATGAAGAAATGTATAATAAATGTATTGCCAAGAATAAAGAACATGTTTACCTTTTTTTATTCTTTTAGAGGTTTTTGGGTGTCTGGGTGCTTAAATAAGTATGTATTTAAAACTATATATGTATTATATCAGCGATCTGGCCGCCATAGTACCAGCTTTGCTTAGTTTGGGGTCAGATGGTGTTGTGTGTGAATTGTCCACCAATTTTTTTTTTTTTTTGTTAGGCTACAAGTCCATGTAAGCCCACATAATCTAAAAATAAACATAGTTCATTTTTTAAAATAATTATATTAACTATGCGATAAAGCAGGAATTATTTCAATGTACCTGGAAAAACCTGCCGTTCATTAAATCATTCCTGCTTCATTAGAGGCGGCATTTTTGTGCTTCATTTATTTTTTTGGCGAAATTCCTTCCGTACATACTTTTTTCAATTGTACGGGTAATTTTAAAGTTTATTACTAATATATCATCTTTTGTGAAAAAAAAAACAGAAATGTGTTTGTGATTTTTTACTCAATCATTTTTGCCAAGCTGTACCAAAAATGCTTGTAATAATACTTTTAATCATGCTCACGTTTTGGCTACAAATAAATCTAAATACTTTTTACTATAAATTACAATATTGTGAATAAAGTTACTACTTCCATCAGCAATTATTTATATGTATAAATAGTGATACCATGTGTTTATACATTTTGGCTTGGTGCAGGATAAACGGTCCACTTTTCCATACTGGGACCCGGGGCCTTCTCTCACAAGTAGGCACTGAGGCTCATAATCCACCACACTGGGCAAGTGAGAGTTGGTGGAGGACACAAGCTCTCGAAAGAAAAACCTTCTTGGGATAAATTGGTTTCCTCGTGACGTTTTCCTGCACCGTTAAAACCAATTGTAATGACAAATATCTACACCAGCACTTAGAAAATGTCAAATGCTAACCATCACATGAATTCACAATTATTGTTCTAAAAGCTGACTTTGTTGAACAAAGTGTGCCAAGCTTCTATCAATTACTGTCATATACATACTTATATAATTGTTGTACCTAGTTATACTTATTAATATAATTGTTAAATGTTTTCTACTGTAGCTTATAGCCCTAAGCTAAATGAAAGGTAATAAAAATAATTAGATCTTTGGAAATAATAAATACTGCGTTTTGTAATAATTACACCTTTTCTAATATCACTCGATTTTTATAATAGGTAATGCAGATTAATCTGACGACTATGTCATAAAGTTCAATTCAACGTCACCTGACAAAAGGGAAACAACATGGCGGGGTGGCGACTAATCATTACGGTCCATGTCATAAATAAATGGTCATAAATACATAAAGCCTTCAAATCTAGAAATTGACTATACCGTGGAGACTATATGGTTGACTTTTACTACATAAACACTTCAAATCTATGAATTGTGACCATGCTTGTTTACTTTTTGTGCCTGATAAAAGTGAATGGATTAATTATACATTAATGTTAGGAAAAATCCTAGGTATCTATGAATTGTGCATGGATTGTATAGTCATAAAAATTAAGATATATTGATTTTTTGTTCATTTTTACTGACATTATTTGCAATAGGTAACACTAGTTTTTAACCTGCTTAATAATTATGTACAATGAATTAAACAATCGAATTTTTGTGTCCAAAACGTTTCGTAATTTCTTTTTTTGTAGTATAATTTATGTAGGTCTCTGAATTTTATGGTTAAGTATATTAATTTTTGCAGATGTATTATTTTGTAATTGAGAATACACTGATGTCGATGTATACTTATATATACATACATACACATGACAGCCAACATGGTTATTATAGTCTGTCAGTTTAAAAACATTTTGGTAATGACTTCTATGGTATAGTAGCCGGCAAATATCTTGAATACAAATCTGCTTGTTACCATCTTCAACTCTGCAGACACCTCCCGCGCCGCCTTAAGGTCTGCGCCTACTGCTACCACCCGACAAATAAAATACACTCAAATAAGGGCTTCATGTCATGCCCGTTAAGATATAGATTACATTGGCAACATAAGATAGCAGACGGCTGTCAGCGACTGGTCTGCTGATTTGTGTTGCCAATGTAATCTATATCTTAACAGGCGTTGCATAAAGCCCTTATTTGAATGAATTTTATTTGTCGGGTTAGAGCGAAATCGTAAACCTAGACCTTTATTTACCCCCTGTTTCCAGTCTCGCCCATAATTCAACTACCGGGCACATTCGAGATGTCTGTCGGAAACTACATATATCAGTCAAGTATAAAATTAAATGTTAAAACCAAAGTTGTATGTGTATTTTTTAAATACATCTTGATACAATATTTGTGTAATTTTATGAAATAATTTAATAATCGGAGCGGCCATGAAAGCAATACCTCTTAACACTGGCATATAAATATTTAAACTAAATCAGAGGAGTAAGTACGAATCTTTTAAATAAGTACGTAAGTAACTGTCGAGTATCATACAAATGTTCAATTTGAGTGTCATTTGACAAGGCTCTATCTGTTTTTTTTAAATTTCAGACGTATTCAGTGGCCCTTTTTAAGGGTGCCGAATTAGGCTGAAACGTAAGTCCGGTAGACCATCCTTATTACGTGTAATACGTAGAACTATAACACGTTACTACCTAATTATTTATAAATATATAAGTAGGTACCATGTTAGTTTTCGATATATCGTAAAAATTCGTACTTACTCCGCCGATATAATTTTTAAAAAGCTTATGTATATTTATTAAGAAAAACTAGCATAAGAATAACTTTAACTAAAATATTTTATGTATTTTGGAATGAATTTCAATGCTAGTGCACAACTGTCGGGATTAGTTGTTATTTTATACATAATTATGTATCGCGTATATTTTGAATCCGTAACAGCACAAGACTGTGTGCTACTTGAAATAAAAGTCAATAAAATCGGTACCTAAGTAATATCCGTTGTAATTTTTATTTCTTTACCCTTAGTTTACTATATTTACTTTTCAGTTTGATTTAGTTGTGTGTGGTTGCTTATTAATCAATCTGCAGAATCATGACAAACTATTCTTAGTTAAAGGCTGCGACTTCACGACACCATAATATATTTACAAATCATAGTGAAATTTATTAAGCAGTTTTCAATGAAAAAATAATCTAATAAATAAATATTGGTGGACAATTCACCCCAAACTAAGCAAAGCTTATAGCTATGGCAGCCAGATAGCTGATATAATACATACTTATTATACATAGAAACACCCAGGCACAGGATAAATATTTGAATTGATCACACAAATATTTGCACTGAGTGGGATTCAAACCCACGACCCTCGGCTTCGCAAGCAGTTACTTACCCACTAAGTCACGAGGACAGCCATAGACTGGCAGCGTCCCGCTGTTAAGTAGCGATCAGACGACACGATTCATCGGGCCGATGAATTGGCTCGATAAATTGGACGTTCTGATCACACTACACGATATCACCACCCTAACTCACTCGGCACCTCGGCAGCCAAATGTCGAGCAGTGAAGTTGTGCGCCTACGCTTTCAAAGTATCAGAAACTTGGAATCGCTCTCGAAAAAAATATTCCAATAAGTAATAATATCAACCTGTATATAATTTGTCCGAAATGAAAATGTGTAAATTAATTTCTTAAAAATTTGATCGAAGACTCAGTACCTATATAGCATATAGGAGCTTTTTGCGAAATCTAACACATACTTACCAACACGTAGAAGTATACATACAAAAGTATAAGTGTTAAACAAGGATTAGCTCTCACACTAAGATTTTTGAGGTCGGGGAAGGCCTAACATGAGCTGAAATATAGCTATAGTATATATAGTACGTGCATAGCTACATAGATGTCTAGCCATTCTCACTTCACACGTCCTTTCACGTCGAAAGCCGCACGGCCACTGAGTACCCTAACCGCGATCAGACGACACGATTCATCGGGATTTAGGGAGTTAGGGCGGTCGTGCACTCTCGATCGCCCGATTTAGTCACACTAACAGCCTAACAGCGATCACACTACCCAATCCATCGGGACTTAGGGACTTAGTGCACGATGAATCGTGTCGTCTGATCGCTACTTTACACCCGCGTAGTTGCCGGTCCCGTTTCTTCCCAGGAAAATAGGGGGATCAATAGCCGTGCAGGGAAGCAGAATACCGGTATGGTGGTGCACCGCTCTCGCTATCCTCTGCAGCTCTGCAAAACTATTTAAAAAAATAGTTTTATATTATAAAGTTTTGTGCCCTAAAATGCCATTGACAAATTGAGCGGCTGAAGCACTAGTATCCATGGTTTTTTTTTCATCGACAAATACATAAATTGACATAATTCAGACATGTCATCAACTTGATGTCTATTTTGTAAACACAACACGGGGATTACAAGAAAATTTAATAAAATTGCACCTTTTTCAATGTAAAATGGACGCAAAAGACGTGTGCGTAGAAGTAGAAAATGATGAATTTTATAGCAAATTTCTCAATGATTCTGTGAAACCCCTCATCGGAGAAAGCCTTTCCGTAACCGAACAAGTCAACAAACTCACGGAAGGTATCGAAAAACTAGGAAAAAGTTTGGAAAAGCAGGTTCTAGCGAAGCACAATGACCTCCTCACCCAGGCGAGTCATATCACAGATTTAGAAGCCAGTTTAGAGTCGGTTCAAACACAAGTTCAGAGTTTACTTCGTGGTGCCGACAAGCTGAAAGACCGGGTCAATACACCATTTTATGCCCTCGAAAACCAAACTCTGATGCTCGAGAGAGTCCAAACAACATGTAATTTACTGAGGCACACTTCAAAAATACTGGCATTATGGAATAAACTCAAGAACGTCAAAGATAATCCGTCGAAAGAAGCTATGATACTGTTCGAACTGAACGAGCTTATCGGCGACTACGATTTCCAAGGAATCACACTATTAGATGACGTTTTGGTACAAGTTGAACACAGGCGAAAAGAGCTGCTTAGTAACTCCACCGATTTGCTGCAGTCTAGTTTGTTGAGTAAAGACAAAGTAAAGCTACTGCAGTGTTTCAAAGTGTTCCACAACTTGCAGTGCACTGACAGCCAAATCAAAACCACTATATCCACTATTTTAAATAACTTGAGGAAAGAAATAGCCAATGCATTGAATGTGCAAATTGTGTCCATTGAAATAAAAAAATCTAGTTCGGGCAGAGCTGCTCCTGGAAAAGCTAACATCATGAATTCCCAAGATTTCAAAGTCAAACTGTGGGATAATATTGAAAAGCTGTTCAAAGTGGAGATATTCAACAGCTGCACTAAAGTAATCATGTTGCAAAGTGTCATCAATGAATTACACGCCATCGGCAACTTCAAAAACATCTCCAAAAACTTTTGGTCCGAGTTGCTTGTCATATTCAGTAATGAGCTGGATAAGAGCCCTACCATGGTCAGTCAGTCTATTGAGATAGACTACCCAAAATTGCTCAAATGTTTCAATGATCTATTGGCCCGTCTCAAATGTAAAGACTTGGAAATGAATCGCTCGTCACTCACTAAATGGGAGAACTCATTTTTATCCAAGTCTTTAGGAAAATTACTGGAACCTGTCAGAAGCATGTGGCATTTGAGTCAAGTGCCGACCATGGACCATATAGACAACGCTGTGAGGGTCATAGCCGAAGCTTTGAGCATTTCCCTGGGAGACAAACAGCTTAGCATCAGCTTGGCTAATAGTGTGGCTAAGTCCATCAAACAAATGAATGTAGAAGCTGAACAAAGAATGTCTCTGGATAGTGATGTGGCTCAAATCATAGAACCACCCACTAGCTCCCAGCAAAAGAATGCAGAACTCTGCAATGCACTTTACTACTTCTCATCACAGATCAAGAGAGTTCTCGTCAACATGAACTCTATGTTACCATCGGAAAGCATTCAAATTGTCCAAAACAGCCTAAAAGATATCTCTAGCATGCCTGTCTTACAATTATTTGCAGAGTCTATTAAAAATTCACTTTATATTATTTTGATGACATTGCATGAAGAGCCAGACCTCATTAGAGCAGATGATCCTAAAGGAAAGTCATTATCCTGTTCTCCATATATGAAAGAGCTTCAACAGTTTGTATCTAGATGCAAGGACATCTACCTGTCAATGTTTGGAGAGAAGCCTGCTCTAAACGAATGCTGTATGACCATAGCTAGAACTTGTATTGAGAGGTTCATATACCACATTACCAATACAAGGCCACTGAGTAAATTTGGCAGAGTTAAACTTCAGATAGATTGCAAACACTTGGAAGTGGCATTATCACCTTTAGTTAGTGACATGACAGAGTTGGGGGACCATTACAGGCAACTAAAAGCTCTACACTCTTTGCTGGATAAGTCTCCACAAGAAATAGCAAAAAGTCAGTCTGAGGGTGCATGTTTGCCTTATTCTCTGGTTATGATGTTTCTATTCTCATATGGAGGTCATCAGTTGCTAGCTCCTCATACATGTGCCGGTTGGAACGTACAAAAGCTCATGCAATGGCTGGACTCTCATAGAAATGAAAAGGAAAGGCTGGAATTTGTTGCTGGAGCCTTACAGAGATACCAGAACCATGTGAGGCAGAATCAAATCACTACATATGATGAGGTATACCCGGTCTTGTTGCAGTTGCTTGAAGATGGTAGAAATGTTATCAAGAAATAGCTGGTATCCCCGGTTTTGCCATCTGTCTGGATTTGTTCTAGTTTAAGGGTCTGACTAGTAAGTTACCCAAGTGCAATGTAATGCAATAAAACCATCAATGTATTAAAAATATGTATTTTTGAAATAAAAGCTATCATCTTAATAAGTTTCGTCTGTTCATGGTGATGTCTTCTTCATTTGTGTAATGCACCTGGTAAAAGAAAATATTTTGTTGAGCAGTCATGGAAAAGGTAAACTATTCTGGTAAGTGAGCAAGATGATGCAAGCAGTGATAACTCAGAGTATGAATGTTCAACTTCCAAGAGTGATGTAGTAGATTTGATTCTCCTGTGCATGCAAGATAAAGGATAGGCCGCCCACTCTATGGTCCCACTCTCAGAACTTCCCACAAGAAAAGAGTAAAGTAAAGCCACAATCCATCATGCTGGCCAAATAATGGTAGACTCATATCCTCAAAAGATTTCTCATAGTAAATAAGTTTTTCCTTGCAATGTTTTTTCACCATGATTTAACACTGGGTATTAATGCCAATGATAAACTGGTACATAAATTTTTGGTTAGCTAACCCATTCAGACTTTGTGAAGAAACAAAAAGCCCACATGAAATTTTCCTAAAAGTAATTTTTGTAGAATATGTAAGCTTTTAATGAAATACCACTTACCAAGTCATACATTGAACATTCCTTTCGGGCCAGAAGGTACATCCTAAAGACTAGTTTGTAATGGTGCATCAGGTACTCCTTCAAATTCGCTCGACGATATGACCTAGGGTTACCAAAAAATAGAAATGAGAGTTGCATGAAACACTCCAATAAAATAAAAATTGCCAGTCATAGGAACTGCCGATAGAAGTGAAACTTGTAACTCAGAATTTGATAATTCACTTTGGAAACTACGCGGGTGAAACCGGAGGGCGCTGGTAGTCTGAAATAGATCTTCAAAGCGTTTTCGTCTAAGTAAGTCTTCTAAGCGTGGCCATCTAGAAAAGCTAACGCATTTCTAGATGGCCATGGTCCCAAGTTCACCCGGAGATTTCTTTTATTACGAGCGTGACGCTTGAGCTCAATTCATATCCCTCGAAAAATATGTGTGTGCCCCAAAAGAAGTGTTCACTTCAAAAACGTGCCGAATTTAACACTCATTAAGCATCCCACTAAATGTTCGAGGTATTTGGGGCCTTGTCTGACAAGGAGAGACAACATTGCAACATCAGAGATGCAGACATGCGCGGTCCGAAGGGGCGGGGTCACAGGGGACCCCAAATCGCATACGTTAAACTAGAAATCTAAAAAAAATTAAAAATGTCTAATAGTACATAAGACTATTTTTAACGCGGTAAAACAACTGGAACAGGAACTACGAGGGGAAAATCGTGGGACGCTACGAGTGAAGTATTTTTACTCGATTTATTGTATTTCTGCTGGTGAAGCTACGTATTGTTGCCCCCCAAAAATCTGAGGCTACGTACTGGTCTGAGGCTACGTACTGGCAGCCGACGTTTGTCAGCAATTATTGTGTATTTAAAGATAAGGTTTTTAGTTTGTAAACTTTCCCTTGTCGAGGTTCTTTGGAAAACTCTTCCGAGGACGGAATTCTGTACTTCCACTGTAGAAATTATCGGGAGAACCGCAACGTTTGTTTTTCATTTAAATTTATCCCTAGAAGAGGATGTTATGTAAAATGTCGGTTTCCTCAACATGTTCAAACTAGCACTTCACCAGGACTGTGGATTACGGCCTTGAATCTGCTTATGAGTCTCGAGCCTCAGTCATAAACAGCCCATTCAATTTTCCCACGGCTGGGACTCGACGCCTTCTCTCGCAAGAAGATAGTCAAGGCCACCACGCTGGCCCAGTACAGGTTGGTGGATGACAAATGACTTCCAAAGATTCTACGTACATATCGGTTTCCTCGCGATGTTTTCCTTCGCCGTTTTAAGTTAGCGGTATTACGCACATGAATTCGAAAACACGCTTTGCGCGTGGGATTTGAACCGGGGCCTCCAGATCGGCAGTAGTCGTTCTCCCGACTAGACCAGCCGTAACTTTCTCTTAGACGAGTCTCAGTAGTGTACCTCTATATGAATCATGAGCACCCAATCAACCATTATTTTAATGCAAGTAATGAAAGGAAAGTAGCTACATCTAAAGACATGCTATAATATTAATCATGTTTAATGAAAACTACAGTATTTAATAAAACTATGTTTATTTCAATACAATAACAGCATTAATTACTTACCTATCAACAAATTATAAATACATTTTTACAGCCAACATTCAAACAAGCAAACTCTCACAATACACTACCATTATGTACGTTCCATTAAACCTACCTTAGATATATTATATTTAAGTCTTTTTAAACATACTTTACAGAGAACGCCATTAGAGCATTTCAAATGCATATGATTTGGTGAAAAAATAGTTTTTTGAAAATATTTTGTATTTCTCTAACATATAAACATCTGCCTTATTTATTTTGAAGTACAGGAAATAGCGAAGTTTTAATTTTTTTATAGAATAAAAATCGAAACCCCATTACAACTTAAAGATTTAAATTATTTTTAAACAAACTTTGCCAGTTATTCTACCGTCAAACAATAATGTCCAAACATCACTGTGTTCCGGTTTGAAATTTCCCAGAGAAATTACCTGGCACAGAAATATATCTCTGAGTGACGAGCGCCGTGATAAAGTAGCGGTTCGCCCGGAGACCGCGACACGAGACCGCGACAGGCACTTGACACTATGGAATTGTATGGGCACCAGTTCGCGCCGAGACCGCGACACGAGACCGCGACACGAGACCGCGACGCGAGATCGCGACTGGAGACCGCGACAGGCTTTTGACACTATGGAATTGTATGGGCGCCAGTTCGCGCCGAGACCGCGACACATGTCTCGCGACACGTGTCTCGGTCTCCTGTCGCGGTCTCGGCGCGAACTGGCGCCCATACAATTCCATAGTGTCAAGTGCCTGTCGCGGTCTCGTGTCGCGGTCTCCGGGCGAACCGCTACCTTAGCACGGCGCTCGTCACTCAGAGATATATTTCTGTGCCAGGTAATTTCTCTGGGAAATTTCAAACCGGAACACAGTGATGTTTGGACATTATTGTTTGACGGTAGAATAACTGGCAAAGTTGTGGTACTTTACCATACTCTCTGCAAAGAGTACAAAACTGCCATGTACCAACTACAATACCACAAGCTACTTTTAGTCTAACTGGGAATAAAACCATATATACTGGTCTAAGTTACTAAGCTACCACTAACATGGGAGTTCAACAACGAACAACCAATCTTAACTCTACACTAATAAAGTCCGAATCGCTACGAATGCACGAATGCTAGACCTTCTCCTGTTCGAAGGCGATCTTGAAGACGTCGTCGTATTGGCTGACGAAGTGCACGTCCATGCCGTCCTTGATGAAGGCGGGGAGGTCGTCGAAGTCGCGCCGGTTGTCTTCGGGCAGGATCACGCGGTGGACGCCCACGCGCTTAGCCTACAACACATCGAATAATATAAATAAATAATAATACTGGTGGACATTTCACACATAACACTATCTGACCCCAAACTAACTAAGTTTTTGTATGTTATTTGGAATTTAATTATTTAATTTGAATTGTAATTTAATTTATTTGCTGCTTAACTATATATTAGAAATCCATGTACCTTAGGAGGCCACCGGACTCCGAAATACAGTTGTTAACTAGTTCGGAGACGGTGGATCCACATTGTGATACACAAATTAAGCAATAAAGGAATTTGAATTTGAAAATAAAAAAATGGTTGTACTATGGACGCCAGATAGCTGATATGATACTTATATATCTTTAAATACATATTTATTATACATAGAAAACACCCAGGCACAGTACAACTATTTGAATTCATCACACAAACTAATACATATATTATATAAAGTAACTAGCCCGTTAGTTACATCACTAAAAATACTGTAAGCGTATTTCTGAAGTAAAAACTTCTTTTGGCGTGCCACAGACAGATTTTTCGTGGGCTGTGTATTGACCTCAAGCGTCACGTTTGTGAATGAAAGAAATTTCCAGGTTAACTCGGGACCATGGCCGCCTAGGAATGCGTCAGCATTTCTAATTGGCCGTATTCATGGCCACGGCCTCCGGTTTCACCCGCAAAGTTTCCAAAGTGAGAGTGTCAAAATTGTTTGTTTACATTTCAAGCATATTAATCATAAAACAAACGACAACGCTTATCACTACATAGTATAAAACAAAGTCGCTTTCTCAGTCCCTATATCCCTATGTATGCTTAGATCTTTAAAACTACCAAACAGATTTTGATGCGGGTTTTTTAAACAGATAGCTTGATTCAAGAGGAAGGTTTGTATGTATATATAACATGTGCATACAACAGTAGAGAAACACTAATAATTTTAAAGGTGTCTAATGTGATGTCATAAATAAACACATTTTTTGCGCTTACTTTGCAAATGCTGGCTGGATCCTACGAGATGGATCAAAATGTAATCAACTATGGTAATGTCTATTTCTTAGGGATAATATCCCTAAGAAATCGCAGTCCGCAATAATCATTTTTATTCGTATTTTTAGTATCAGCGTTGCACCCGTGCGAAGCCGGGGCCCGCCCCGCTAGTAATGTATAATGGGTTTATACAGGTACAATTAGTAAGGCGGCACTTCATATTCCGAAGGTAACCTAACACCCTATATACATTATAGGTTCGTAGGTAACCTGACACCCGTTTTCCCGGCAAAATTGTAAACACGAGTCGCCGCCACAGAAACAAGCGGCTAACAGAGTGTATAGTGAGTGATACGTGTGATCAGGCGCGGTCTCAGCTTCGAATTTTAGAGGGAGTCACCAGTACGCAGCCTCAGGTTTTGGGGGGGTCACAAGTAGCAATACAATAAATCGAGCAAAAAATACTTTACTAGTAGTGCCTCAAGATTTTACCCTCGTAGTTCCCGTTCTAGTTGTTTTCCCACGTTAAAAATAGTCTATGTACTATTAGATATTTGTAATGTTCTTGGATTTTTTGTTTAATACTATTTTTGGAGGTGGGGGTCATGTCCCCTGTGCCCCCCCCCCCCTCGGACCGCGCATGCGTGTGATGAGTACGGATACTGACCGCGATGATCTTCTCCTTGATGCCGCCGACGGGCAGCACGCGGCCGGTGAGCGAGATCTCGCCCGTCATGGCGAGCTCGGCGGCGGGCCGGCGCAGCGCCAGCGACACGAGCGCCGTGGCCACGGTGCAGCCGGCCGACGGGCCGTCCTTGGGCGTCGCGCCCTCGGGCACGTGCAGGTGCAGGTGGCTGCGACAATGACGAGACTCATATCGTGCTACTCGTATCGCATCCCACACACCAGTTACATCTTACGAAGTATACTATACAAACTTTTTTTTTGAACGAAAACTTATTTTGACTCACCGCAGACAGATTTTTCGCGGCCTGTGAATTGAATTCTAGCGTCACGCTCGGGAATGATAAAAAATCTTCGGGTAAACTCGGGATCATGGTCGTTGGCTATCTAGAAATGAGTCAGCATTTTTGATTGGCATTTCTAGATGATGACGCATAGCATCTAGATGGCTATGCTCATGGCCACGCCCTCCGGTTTCAGCCACGTAGTTTCCAAATTAAACTATCAAATTCTGAGTTATAAGTTTTCACTTCTATCGGCAGTTCCTATGACTGCCATTTTCTTTACTGGCTACACTTCGGAGGGAGTGCAACTGAACTACAAGATTTAACACCACAACAACACACCTTCTAAAAATCCATACATATTTAAAAAATATATTTCATTTGTTTATTCAATAAATATGTATGTTTGAGGAAATATGTAACTCTGAGTGGGTAGATATTATTTACGACAAAAAACAAGGATTCTAGATGCCCAATGGCCATGGTCCCGAGTTTACCCGAAGATTTCTTATCATTCCCGAGCGAGACGTTAGAATACAATGGGCGTTTTCAAGAGGCAAAAATACCTGTCAAAGACAGTTCCTAATTAGGCCGTAGGTGGCGCCACTGTTATATTTTGTTAGAGAAATTTCACAAAAAGCAACACTGGTGCCACACTTGGCAATATTTAGAACTATCTTTGACAAGTCTTTTCGCGTCTGGAAAACGCCTCATTCACAGCCCACGAAAAATCTGTCTGTGCCGCGCCAAAAGAAGTTTAACTTCAAAAAAGTTTGGATAGCAATAATAAGCAACATTATTTATCAACAATTATGTGACTCTTTTCTACAATGACTACGTACGTAGCCTGTGTTTTAGGTCTTTGAATAGATAACGGTGTGACGTTAGGAAGGTTACCTGGTGTTGAGGAAGGTGTTCTCCGGCATGTACTTCTGCATGAAGTTCCTGGCGACGGTGAGCGCGATGCGAGCCGACTCCTTCATGACGTCGCCGAGGTGGCCCGTCAGCTCCAGCGAGCCGGCGGACTTCTCGTCCGAGGAGACGTTGCGGACCGCGGTCTCGATGTACAGCGTGCTACCACCTGGAGAATTATAGTTTTATCTAAATAACAATTCGGAACGAAATGTGTTCAATCTTTATAAACGGCTTGAGGGTAGTTAGATATTCCCTCCAATAGGCTGCGACCGTTGACCGGCAGTCACACGTCGACGACTGAAGCAGCTACACCTCTCAAGAAAACGTCGTGAAGCCCTGGGGCTTCATCATACAATTCGGCAAGGAGATCTCCTGAAGCATTATTTGTGATGCCCTAGGCGGAAGCGGTTAAAGGTTGTTGGAAAATCTTCTATCTTTCATTGCCGTTTTGTTGAAAGAATAATTATTTCTCACCTCTTTTCTTTTCATAAATTGAAATTGTACAGTCCATTTAAATCGAGGAACAGAAACTGACAGTGTGTACCATACAAAATGTGTAGACTAAAACCGCAAATCTCGAGAACCAATTCGGTTGGACCAATTTGGATAATAGTTACTGAAATCTCTACAATCGAAACATTTTCATGACGAAGAGATTTGGAAAAACTGCATGAGAAAATGTCAAATCCAAATGTTTAGTTTGTTGAGCTTCAAATTGATAATCTGATATATCAATTTGAAGTGGTTGAGGAATGATAATAGTGATTAATCTGGTACCCATGACACAAGGTTTCAGGTCCAGATGTATAGTTCTAGACATCGATTAACTTGGACAACTTGCTCTCAGTCATTATAAGAACTTTTTTTGTTCATACATAAATTTTGTTCGATCATAGTTATACAGCTGCTAGAGAGTTACTAGGGATTTGAGAGACAGGCATGCGAGTTAAACCGTAAAACACCAAGCGGGGCCCGGGCGCCGCGCTGTTTGTTTCGTCATACTGAACAAGTTTATAGATGTTTGAAAATATGGTGCAAACGGAACAGTTCGGACGCCGCTTGGTGTTTAACGGTCTAAAAGTTGATACCCACATCGGAGAAGGTTATAACTAGATTCGTGTAAAGAAGTTTAGGTATAAATGTCTGAAAATTAGGTGTCACAGGGAAAAATTCAGGCACTACTTGGTGTTTTATGGTTTAAAATAGTCTAAGATCCCGCTATACAACGACCTTCACCGAGCTGTTTATTGGATGAAAAGTGTTTTATATGTAATTTAATATGTCAACAAATATATTGCAAATGGGTTGCCTAAAAAATTTCATTCCAGAATATGATTAATTAACAATTAATTTTTTTTTTTAAATTGATTGAATTAAAAAAAAAACTATATGACATAACTTATTATTTTGGCTTTACTCAGTGCTTACTAAATCTCATGCAAATATTTTCAAACAATAAAAAAGTTTCAAACAAACTTTCATCCCTTATTTCACCCCTTTGGAGGTTGAGTTTTGAAAAATACTGTAATACACAATTCATTATTTTGATCTTGCTCAATTCGTGCGAAATTTTATGCGAATACGTTTAAGGAATAAAATGTTTCATACAAACTTACATCCCGTTTTTTACACCCTTAGGGGTTGAATTTCGTAATGATATTTCGTAAGCACTTAGTAATGTGAAAATAATAAGTTATGTTACATAGTTTTTTCTAAAATTCAATCAATTTAAGTGAAATATTTAAAAAACAATTTTTTATTGTTTATTAATCATATTCTGGACTGAAATTTTTTAGGCAACCCATTTGCAATATATTTGTTGACATATTAAATTACATATAAAACACTTTTCATCCAATAAACAGCTCGGCGAAGGTCGTTGTATAGCGGGATCTCCTACTAAAAGTGAGCATACCCATGGCAGTCCAGGCGAGCCCCATGACGACGCCCGGCGGCGTAACGTCGTACATCCGGTCGTGCTTGAAGGTCGGCTTCCCCACCAGCTCCTCCAGGTTGCTGTCCGTCACCGTGAGCTGCTCGGTCTCCTTCTTCACTATCTTGTACGCCACTTTACGGGATATCTGATAACAGATATAACCATTACTTCGCACAGTGTTTTTAATCTTTCTGATTACGCGATTCCTTAATGGCTTGAACAAATCTCGCGACCCCCTTGGACCACAGAGAGACACTTCGCCACAAAATAATCTTTATACTAACAAGATTATGATCCATTATACGTTCTGTATGTGTTTATGTTTTATGTAGGTACCTAACACAAGATTTCTCGCAGTTAGACTTGATAAATGTTTGCAGTAATTCCAGCCATACTTCAGTTGTTCTTTGGTGAATCCACAAAAGAAACTCTATGCTACAAGATTATGGTCCATTCTACCTTTTCTGTGTTTATGCAGGTTCCTAACACAGAATTTCTCGCAGTTAGACTTGAAAAATGTTTGCGGTAATTCCAGCCATACTTCAGTTGTTCTTTGGTGAATCCACAAAAGAAACTCTATGCTACAAGATTATGGTCCATTCTACCTTCTCTGTGTTTTTGTAGGATCCTAACACAAGATTTCTCGC
This sequence comes from Ectropis grisescens, assembly GCA_017562165.1. Taxonomy (NCBI): domain Eukaryota; kingdom Metazoa; phylum Arthropoda; class Insecta; order Lepidoptera; family Geometridae; genus Ectropis; species Ectropis grisescens. Next base: position 23,727,464 of record CM029787.1, on the reverse strand, counting down.
AGTTAGATTTGACAAAAAAATGTTTGCAGTAGTAATGTCGGCCATACTTCAAGATGTTCTCTGGTGACACCACAAAAGAAACTCTATGCAACAATATTAATCGAGAGTGAATCGGTTTTTTCTAGGTAAACACGCTCCATAGTAGACCGCATCGTCGCTTAACATCAGGCGAGATGGGGGCCAAGTGTCCTTAGCTCCACCGAGTTGATGGTCTTCACCGATGGTTCGAGAACCAACGAGGGCGTTGGATCCGGCACCTTCTCGGAAGACTTGAATATCAGGTATCACACATCTCTCGGGGCCCACAACTCCGTCTTTCAGGCAGAATGCGTGGGCATCACGAGGGCTGCTACCATAATCACCGACAGGAGGGTGCAGGGTTATAACATCCGCATACTCTCTGACAGCGCGGCGATCCTACATGCCCTAAAGAGCAACACCATCACTTCGGGACTAGTCCTTGAATGCACTAAGTCTCTGACGGAGGTTTGTGAACACAATCAAATCATTCTCCAATGGATCAAAGGCCATAGCGGATCGAGAGGTAACGACACGGCGGGCGAACTGGCGAGGAGGGCATCAGCGGAACAGGTTCAGGGCCCTGAACCGATTGTCCCGCTCCCACTGTCGCAGGTACGGAAATGGCTGCGAGAGAGGTCACTGAAAGAACATAACGACAACTGGACCAAGAGGTCGGACTGTAGTCAGTCTAGAGCAGCACTGGGGGGCCGTAACTCACGGTACACCCGGCAGCTGCTAAGCCTGAATCGTCAACAGTTGCGACTGGTCACGGGCCCACTGACAGGTCACGGTTTGTACAATAAACACCTATTCACACTAGGTATTACCGACAGTCCTCTTTGCAGAGCTTGCCTTGAGGCTGAAGAAACGGCCGCTCATGTGCTCATGGAGTGCACAGGAGTGGCGGCGCATCGAGCGAAGTTCCTGGGCACACCGGGGACGCTCCGTGAAGCATGCGGCAACGTTAAGAAGCTGCTGGGCTTTCTGTTGGAGTTGGGTTGGCGGGAGTGAAGCCCACTTCCCCACACGCAAAACAGGCGCACCAAGACGTCGAGTTGCGGAAACAGCCCGCCCACAAAGCCTGAGCGGAGCGCTACTATGACTATGACTATGGGGGCCAAGTGTAAACCTATAAAAGTTAAAAAAGAATATTATGGTCCATTCTACCTTCTCGATATGTTTCTGCAGGTTCCGGACGCCGGACTCGCGGCAGTAGGACCGGATGAGCGCGTGCAGCGCCGCCGGCGTCAGGTCGAGCTGCTCCTCCGTGAGGCCGCAGTTCTTGCGCGCCGTGGGCACCAGGTACTGCTGCGCGATGGCCAGCTTCTCTTCCGCCACGTAGCCTGTGAACGAAATCTACACAGTTACACAATACTAGCAGCAGATGTTACCCGCGCCAGTTCCCGCTCCCTTCATTTTGCCGGGATAAAAAGTAGCCTAGTATTCCTTCCAGACTATAATCTACCTGTATTCCGAATTTCAGCCCGATCCGTACATTACGACGTGATTGCGCAACAAACATCCATACATTATAATATTTGTAGGATATCGTTGGTCTAGATGGGATAGATAGCTCATAACTATTTTTTTGTCAAAATTAGATTTTGATGTAGGCAGGTTCAAATAGTGTTCCCGGTGGTAGCCAGTAAATATTTTGAGCATTAAAACACATTTTGACGGTAAAAGAACTGTTTTTAGTGATATCTTGGAACAAACACTGGTACTAATTCCCCTTTTTTTGTCTCTCCTGTAAAGTTTGTCAGTTTACAATTAGGAGAGGAGACCGACGATATACTGAATAATACAATAACTCAATTCAAAACATAGTAATAGCACAAGACACAGGTAAAGGTAGCTATTCAATGTTCGTATAGAGGTTCCCAAATACCGGACATATCGATGAGCTCCATGCGGTCGCGCAGCGGGTCCGGAATGAGCTCCACCACGTTGGCGGTGCAGATGAACAGCACCCGCGCCAGGTCCACGGGCACGTCCAGGTAGTGGTCGAGGAAGTTCGCGTTCTGCTCCGGGTCTAGCAGCTCCAACAGCGCTGATGATGGATCGCCGTGGACGCCTCTGAACATACACAAAAAAATGGTTTAAAAAAATAGGCTAACTACCTTGGATTTGAAATTTGAACAGTATTCTACTAGTCAAGCCCTTTCATTGGATTTAGATACCAAAATTAAGGAATTAGTGAAAAAAAATGTACTCACTTTTTACTTACTTTTTCACTATTTTGTGGTGGTGGCCATATTGGATTTTTTTTTTTTTTATTTATTTAGTAACAGATTTTTTTTCTTACAAAACATAAGTTGCCTTAAAATCTAATTGATTTGAAATTTGTCATGGTGTTTTGTAATGTACTAGTCAAGCCCTTTTATTTCATACCAATATTAAGGGAGGTTATGAAAAAAAATCCAAGAAATCTTCACTAAATTCAAATAATAAAATGGGAGTCATAGGAACTGCCGATAGAAGTAAAAACTTAAAAACTCAGGACTTTGGTAAATACACGGGTGAAACCAGAGGGCGTGGCCATGAGCATGGTCATCTATTAATACGTCAGCATTGCCAATGGGAAATGCTCATGCATTTCTAGATTGTCAATGGCTATGGTCCCGAGTTTACCCGAAGATTTCTTATCATACCCGAGCGTGACGCTAGAATTTAATTCACAGCCCACGAAAACTCTGTCTGTGGCGCGCCAGAAGATGTTTTCACTTCAAAATAAAATAGAAGAGTGGCTGATAGTGTGCCAATGTTGTAATACAGAAGCGATAGGGAAAGATGAGTGTGAGAGAGAGCGCGAGGGCTTTTAAGTTTCATTTCTAATTTTTATCCTTGTTATAGTGTTAGTTTTTATTTTAGCTGTGACTTAAAGAGAGATGTAACACTAACTTGCCAATCTTGTCGACCTCATCGATGAGCACGAGCGGGTTCTCGGTGGCGGTCTTCTTGAAGCACTGCACCAGCTTGCCCGGCATGGCGCCCACGTACGTGCGCCGGTGGCCCTTGATCTCCGCCACGTCCGTCATGCCGCCCACGGAGAAGCGGAAGTACTGACGGTTCAGCGCGCGCGCGATCGAACGGGCTGAAAACAATCACTCATAATGCCCAAGCAAACCAACGATTCTGAATTTTTTTTTTTTTTTTTTTAAATATATAGTGACGAGACGATCAGGACATGTGCCTGATGGTAAGCAACATGCCTGACACATAACAGCACAGTGACACACAGCTATTGGAACATGAAGAGTCCAAATCATTACCTAGCACTGCACTGCGCTCGTCACCCAGAGATCTAAGATCTTATATCTCTAAGCCCTGTAATTTCTCTGGAAACATTGCCCTTCAAACCGGAACACAGTAATGTTTGCACATTAATACTTCAATTGGAACATTAACACCATACCATAAAGTTCAAGTGTTAGTCGAGAGGTTCCGGAAAGGCAAAACAATTGAGTGTCAAACGTTAGATCGTATACAAATTGGCGGATAGCAAGCTAGTGTTAGTACGCTAGCAAACTGATACTTATAGCTTCGTGCAGACAAAACTATCGCTACGTAGCGTTGGCTAGATGTACTAGCTTGCAATCCTAGCTTGAAAAATTAGCCTTGTGTAGCTCAACGACAGCAATTGAACTTTAATTACTAGCCAGGTCTGCACCTCCGTGTTGGGGTATATTAGGAGTGTTAGTTGTGTTACAAGTTTTCAGCTTGCCTCAAATATCTACCCAAAATTTGCTGCCAGCTCTCGGAATATGAGGTCAACAGATACATTACTCTTCGTTGTGACAGAAAAAACAGATACATTACAGTAAAACCCTAATGAACTTAAATGTTTATTTGAGTTTCAAAACTGACCGACACAATACTGTGTCGAATAAGTATAACGAGTCCACTTTATGTTCCCTCTGCTGGGACTCATAGCCTTCTCTCACAACTCACAAGGAGAGAGACGAGATCGAAATCCACCACGTAGGCCTAGTGCGGGGTTGGCCGACTATATTGACTCGAAATTAAAGTGAGTTTTAACAAAGACATACGCAATTTTGGTAAAGCGGTTAGTTAGGCACACTGGTCACCTATAGTGAAGTTCAGAACTATTCCTTGACAGGTGAGATTGGCATCTTAAAAACGCTGCATTATTTTAATCAATTTAGAAGGTTACCTATACTGGTCTTCCCGACGCCCGGCGGCCCGTGGAAGCAGAGTATCTTCCCCTGGGTGCTGCCCTTGAGCTGCGAGACGGCGATGAACTCCAGGATCCTCTTCTTGATGTCCTCCATGCCGTAGTGGTCCTCGTCCAGGATCACCTGCGCGTCTTCCAGCTTCAGGTTCTCTTCCGACGTCACTCCCCACGGGAGGGACGTCAGCCAGTCCAGGTAGCAGCGGGTCACACTGCAGAAAACGTACATATAATAAGTTTATATACTCACAGGCACAATTAGCCACTCACCTATATTTTTCGTAACTTCGATCTTTTCGACAAAATCCGTTTTGCGTGATTATTCTTAAGAACCAGTTATGAACTACAGGCCCAAACAAACAAAGTGAACAAAATTTATGGGTCAAATGAACCACCAGGAGACCTATGTAGGATGATAGAAAGGTATAAAATAATAAAGTTGAACACTATGCCGTCACTTGAAAGCTGTCCAACTGAGTGCAGGTGAAGATAGGGGGGTTGCAAATCTCGATCATTTCGCCTTGTCACATGATTTTTGTACTGCTTTGCGGTATAATCAGCTAAAGCTGCTCGCCTATTAATCAATAAATAAATAAATAAATAAATAAATAAATAAATAAATCAATAATGGATTAGAAGAGGTATTGAAACTGCATGGAGCCAATGCCGTACACAATCAAATGTCAAAAATTATTCTGAAATCGTCGTTCTGAATTATCGTGAAATCATGAATTTTTCCGACAAAAATAACAATAAAAAAAAAACAATTTTTATAGTTTCATTACCCTCTCTTAATCCATTATTTCGCAACACTGTACAAAAATCATGTCGTAATAAGCATACGGGCGACTTGATGGTAAGCGATTTCCGTCGCTTATGAACATCTGCAACAACAGCGACATTTTTGTGAAGGGATCAGCAACCACAAAGATTCTCGCGACATTTTCGTGAAGGGATGTTCAAAGTTTTCTTTTCAAACTTATTTTTGTTGAATTTAGTTGAAAAACTCTTCGTATAAAGATAATTCCAAAGAATATACACACACACACGGCTACAGATCCGCAGTAAAATTGACCTGGTGAATTGGACAGTTTAACATTTCCAGTTTGGCAGCATATAGGGATGCAGTTTGGGTGCTGTCTGGCTGTGCAATGTGATTCGGAACCTGGTATTAGGTAAAAAGCTAGGTATAGGTACTTTCGAAGGAGTGTGACCACAAACACCGTGACATACATATTCTATCATAACACAAGTGACCGCTGTGCAACCGCCAAAATATGGTTGTATGACCAACTTGAACCGGCAGACGCAGTGTAAGACGACGCCCCACACGATGGCACAAGACCGGTCATTGTGGAAATCACTGAAGGAGGCCTATGTCCAGCAGTGGACGTCTGCAGGCTGCAGATGATTATGATGATGTCCAACTTACTTGAACTCGGAGCTGTGGCTCTCGAGGAAGTTGAGCTTGTTGAGCTCCTCGTCGATGACGGTCTGCACGGCGGCCGGCACCGTCTTGTCGGCGAGGCGCTCGCGGAACTTGTCGCCGATCGCGTCCTTGTCGTCCTTCTCTAGCCCCAGCTCTTTCTTTATCACCTGGGATGGAAGAGTTACTGTAAAAACACTTCTTTTGACGCGTAAAAAAAATATCAGAGTGAATTTTTACGATGCGCACTGATAATAAAAATTTACTTGCGTATGTACGTACCTACATAAAACTTTCTATTAACTTTTTTATTTTTAGAAAACATTAATTTGTTTTAATACAGAAAAGTTGGAATATAAAAGTCATTTTAACTGAACACTTTGTTCCTATTCTGTCCTATTCTTAACAAAGGGATCCTATGTTTCTTAGTTAATTAAAAGTTCCAGATCCAAAGAAATTTACCTTTAGTTGTTCGTGTAAAATATATTTCCTATGTTGCTGTTTGACTTTCTCTTCCACTTCTTTGCCGATTTTCTGTTGCAATTTTGATAGCTCGTACTCTTTCTTCAGCAGAGATAGAGACAACATCAGTCTTTTGGGGATCTGAAAGGAAAATAAACATACTGAATTAAATAGTGAAGACAGTTTGCAGACAGAAAGTTTTGCACATATTATGCATCAAATTATTGCCACTTAATTACAGCCTGGTGATACGGTTAATGTTGTGTATCGTGTCGGTAGCCCTGCGATTTTTTGAAGACCAAATGAGGGTGGGTAGATCTACATCCCCTCATTTCGTAATGAGACGACCTGCAATTTCTTCAGTCTTCTCGTGACCACGACGTTTGTGACACCGCCGAAACGTCGAGGTAATTAAACAATGATTTATATCGTGATTACAAACAATACAAACATAATGTGAAAAATATTACAATAACAATAAAGTAGTGGTACAACTTCTTGCAGAGTCCGCCTCCTTCCTACTACTCCTTTACCAGTTATTCTACCCAACATACACATCTCACAAATAGGTACCTACCTCTCTTTCTCCTTCCTCCAAGTAGGGTTTCGGGTGCGGAGGTAAACTTCTTACGGTAGCCCTCTCTACGCTATAGTTACAGATTTTAATACGCATGCCAATGACGCAAGCTCACACGATTTCACCCATCCGAAAAGAGTCTAACCAGCACATTCCCCGCCACCGCTCCGACGCTATACCGCTAGCATCTTGGTGAAGGGAATTCATACGATTTTTCCCCTACCAAAAATATACAACGCGGCTTTAGAAATTTTAACTGATTTAGTAACAGGTTTGAATTTTCTAGTAACAGATAGCTTACGTCCATCTCCACAGGAATGGGCTGAAGGTCGGCCGGTTCGGACCCGGTGAACACCCAGTTTGGGGCAACAGCGGAATCACCTTCAGCAACAAGGCACATAGTTGTGGTCATTAATGACGATCATTCATTGGATCCACCCTTCTATATGTGATTGTCAGTTCCAGTGTGGAGGTACTCACGTCCATCTCCTCGAGTATGGCCTGCAGGTCGGCCGGCTCGGAGCCGGTGAGCGCGGCGCCCAGGTCACTCAGGTACACGGGGTTGTCCACCACGCGCTGGCCCTGAGCCAGCATGTGGTGCAGAGACTCCCTGCAAACGGAAACACAAAATAATCTTCCTCAATCCTGACTTTTTCCCAATGGATATAATCTTGGTGTCTTCAAATCGAGAGTGAATCATCTTCACTTATGAAAACGAATGTGGTAATTATTTGAAAAAAGCCCTCTCGTTACGCGCACTCTCCTTGAAAAGGGCCGCCGGCTGAAAATGGTTGTCGGACTAGACTGACTATAGCTCACGTGAGTTACCCATGTATTAATTTGAAACGGTTGTTTTTAATTGGAAAAGGCATATAACTTTTTGTTAATCTATTATAAACACAACTCACCTGTACAGGGGATTCAGATTGATGATATCACGAATGGTCTTTATAATCTCCTGTGTCAAAGCCTTCACTTCTTCCGTCTGCGTGAACTTCTCATGCATCATGTTTTCCACCTTCACCATCAGCACTTGGTCAGGCGCAGGTTTCTTGGCAGCTTTCTGCGGTTCCTTCTCATCTTCTTGTTCTTGCTGCTTCGCCTCCGCCTTCTGTTTCCTCGTGTTCCTGTACTTCCGTCTGCGCCGCTCTGCGTCTGTCTCTTCCCGGGTGACATCAAGCTCCATGTTAAATAGTGGAAATTTCAACTTCATTTCTGCAATGTTAGACATTTCAGAAATGAAGTTGATTGTGTTAACAATTAAAGTTACGGCTGATATAGTCGAGAGAACGGCGAATGCCGATCCGGAACCCCCGGGTTCAAATCTAACGAGCACCACTGTCTTTTCGAAGCCATGTGCGTAACGCCGCGAACTTAAAACGGTGAAGGAAAACATCGTGAAGAAACCGACATGTACCCAGAATCTTACGAGGTCATGTGCAACGAACCAACCCGCACTGGGCCAGCATGGTGGATTTTTGTCTTTGACGCTCTCCTTGTGAGAGAAGGGCCTGAGTCCCAGCATTTAGTGGGCTGAACATTTATGCTCTGTTAACAGGGCACATCAGGGCTGCTCAAAATGAGGGTCATATATGTATATACAGGGTTAACTGAACACATGTACTAGTCTTAATGTATATATCTTCTATTTACAGGGCACACAGTTTAAATCATCTTATATCTGGGTTGTTATGCAGTGCTAGGTTGATTGGTACTCTTCATGTTCCAAAAGCTGCGTGACACTATGCTGATATGGGCAGGTGTGTTGCTAAACATCAGACAAGATGACAGTCATCAACCAATGAATTGCAAAATTTGTTGGAAAATAAATGTAGACTTTATGAGTATTCTACCATATTAAAAAAAAATATGGTCTGGAAAAAAACAAACAACAAGAAAACGGAATAATTGGAAAAGGTGTGCATTTACTTTGTTTCTCTATACAGGGTTACTCGTAATTAGCCTGCATCTATTTAAGAGCCTGTTCTATATATTTATACAAACAATACTTGCTCTACAATGTTTGTTAAAACTCAATACATATCCCAAAAAAACTATTTTTTAGTTTTTGTTGTCCTCCATAGCACTGTTTAGCTCTATTCCGGTCGTCACTTAATTTATCGGAGCTTGTAAGAGTGGTCGCGCTCTTGCTACAAAGCGTGTTTTGTAGTTAAAAATATATATATATTTAGTGTAGTTTGTCTGGGAAAAAATATTAACCTTTAAACACTGTATAACAAAAGATAATATTTAATGTACTAAACAAGTAAGAAGTTGGAGACTGATTGCCAATAACCTTGTATAAGTCATCTGGCCTTTTATTTATAAAAACCCTTAAAATTATACAATAATATTTACCATACTATATTTTAAAACATTAGGAAAGTCAATACAATTTCTGAAAATCATGGTCCAAAGTTTTTTGTAGTTATGTTTTATGGTTCACCAAATACTTAGTTGATAAACATGTCATAAAAAATGTTATATCATCTATTGGTATAATGGAAGGACTCAAAACAATGTTAAAAACCGAAATGATGTCACTGAATCCTAGCAATGTACGTATGTAGGATGGATATATCTAATGGGACAGTCCGAGAGGCGGGGCGGAAGATCTGTCCACCGTGTGATAGTAATGACGACCCTGGCGCGAATACGGACTTGAGATGCCCTGTGTGCGGGAAAATTTACAAGAGACGAGCCTGGTACCAAAAGCATTTAAAGACACATGATGGTGTTGAAGCACGACAGCCGTCGGTCAGTACTTCGACAAACACTATGGATAGAGTTGACCCTCATATATCCCAAGGTGAACCATCGAGTGAAAACTACCAGGAGTCCATTGTCATCAGGACACGTCTTGGCATTCCCAGTTTAAAAAACTCTACCTGGAAAGTTCATGACGAAAACTTGGCGATCTTATTAGAACATCCTGGGCCAAAACAAGACCTAAACAGCCAAGTAGAAACTTTCCAGGACACCATATATACATACTTCTCGGAACATTACCCACCATCAACTTGTTATGCTCAAAATAGCAAGGAAAATATGTTCAAAATGAAATTGCGGAGGAAGAAAAGAGAGTTAATAAAACGTCTTCGTGTAGCTAAAACCATGGGCGATAACCATCTAAGTCACCAACTGTCCAGGGCTCTAAGATCAATCCTTAAATTAATACAAGGAATATCGCTTCAAATTAGTAAAATCGTGATAATTTTAACAGAGCTAAACACGAAGTAGACTTTGATAAAACCCTTTCAATACTCCAAAAATATTTTCAGGGAGCAAAATGGAAAGCTTATCTTGACTAACGCGCAAATTTACGATCACTTTAAAAGCACATACGAAGTGCCTAAACGCAGGAGCTCGTACGTAGAACCAAACATCCAAAGACCTAATGATCCTCTGACAGGCTTTCAAGGCACCCCACCTAGTGAAGAGGAAGTAAACTATCAAATTAAAAAGAAAACTACTAAATCAGCTCCTGGCCCAGATGGCATTCCTTACATAGTGTATAAAAGTGTCCATCAGTTCGTAAACATATCTTGAATATATTAATTAAGATCTGGTCAAGAAAGCAAGTCCCAGTAGCATTTGGAAGAGCAATTTTGTCCTCATCCCTAAAAAGCAGGAAGTAACTCATCCCAAAGACACCAGACCGATAGCCCTAACCAATACAATTTCTAAAATCTTTTCAGTATTTTGCAAACAAAATGACCACATTTATGACTAGCAATAGGTATTTCAGGCCCAATCACCAGAAAGGGTTCTTGCCTGGTATTTCTGGATGCCTGGAACACAATACATTACTAGCAGAAAGTTTGAAAGATGCCAGAACACATGAGAGGCAAATTACAGTCTGCTGGATAGACCTAGAGAACGCGTTTGGTTCTGTCCAGCATGAACTTATGATATTTGCCCTAAAATGGTATAACTTTCCTGCTGAAATTATTGACATAATTAATTCTTATTATTGCCACTTAAAATTCGTCATAGCAGTAAACAAGGAATACACAAAACCACTTGAATACAATGTAGGACTATTCCAAGGGTGCTGCTTATCACCAATAGCATTTAATATAGTTATAAATATTTTAGTAGACAAATTAATATCCCGTGAAAAGAAATGGGGCTACCGGTTTAAAATCAACAATAAGTACACTGAGTCAATCTTGGCCTTTGCGGACGACCTTGCAATACTTACACGTAATCCCAAACAGTGTCAAGAATTGTTGAACGAAGTCGATGAGTTCTGTACATGGACGGAGGAATGAGGACAAAACCATCTAAATGTCATTGTCTTTGTCTGGGTAGAAGAAATACCAAATATACGTCTTACGATCCGGGACTCTCCATAAGTGGCCAAGGAGTTGCCACAATTGCAGAGGCAGTGCCTTTCAAATTTCTTGGTAGAAAGATAGATCACAAAGGACGTACACCATCATTAGAGGTGGTTGTTGAAAATTTCATGAACAACCTCAATAAGGTAGACCAGCAGCCTATCAGCAATATCAAAAAAGCATGGATATATGACAACTACCTCACATCACGTCTCACTTGGCCTTTCCTAGTATATGACATCGGTAAAACTCTCCTGGCAAAGCTAGATGCCAATGTCATAAAGATATTGAAGTCATGGTTCGGATTGGCACATCCAACTGATCCCTCTACTCTTTTTAGGGATCACAATAGTTTTGGGCTGAAACTAAAGAAATAGGAAATAGATGTCTTAAAGATGACCTGTCACGGAGATGTTTACTGGAAGTACAATTACAAGAAGATACAAACCCATCAAAAACAGTAGTTAAAAACCTCAAGAGTACTACTGATTTACAGCGGGGTACCATCCCATTTTATTTCTCTGTAGATAAACAGTTCACTCATCGTTTTTCACATATCAGGACAACAGTAAATGGAGACACTCCAAAAAAAGGCACTATACCATTTTATTATAGTAAAACAAACAAAACATTACTAAATACAAGTAAGGATATTTTTTTCGTCCCTAATTGTAAATCATATTTTAGAATAATGCATCAAAACATAGCAGGCCTTAACAGTAAAAGAGATATTCTTGAGTTAGTGTTAACAGATTTGTCCCTTCAAAAAACTTCCACATTGTTTGTGTTTTACAGAATCTAATATTAAAGAAGGAAACCAGAATATTGTAAAGGTCAGAGGCTATGAACTTGTATCAAGTTATTGCAGGGACAAGTCTCGTGGAGGTTCATGTATATTTCTGAAAATGGTATTAAGTATAAGGAAATAAATTACATAAAAATTATGCATGTCACGGTATTTTTGAATGTTGTGGTGTAGAAATTTTGAAGCAGAATTTATTGGTGGTTTGTGTTTATAGAAGAGGTAAAACAAATGTTAATAATTTTCTCGAATATCTCGAAACTTTATTATTTAAAATATTGTATATGGGTAAAAAAACATTGATATTAGTTGGTGACATAAATATAAACACACTAAAGCAAAGTGAAACTGTTTCAAATTTAACTGATTTAATAAAAACTATGATCTGACCTTACACATAAAAGAGCCAACAAGATTAAATTCATGCCTTGACCATATCATAAGCAATGCAAGGAATGGAGTTAGTGAAGTTCTAAAGCTTGGCCTCTCGGATCATGACACTGCTCAAATGATTAGCATACCTTGTAAGAAAGATGTGTTACCAATTACTACTTATTTCATCACAAAACGTGATTATTGTCTAGAAAACATAAATAAATTTCTTGAATGTTTAAGTTGTCTAAGCTTTAGTGATGTTTACCTTTCAGCAGATTTAGACACAGCTTTTAATAGCTTTTATGAGGACTTCTCATTATTCTATAATTTATGTTTCCCATTTATAAAGTGTAAGATCATGAAAAAAGACGAAATCTGAAATGGGTAACAACTGGCCTGCGTCGCAGTTGTTCTACTAAAAGAACACTGCGCTATAATTACTATAAGCAAAAAACTAAAGAAAGCAAAATATGTTACCAGAATTACTCGAAAATTCTACGGCAATGTATCTATCGGTCTCAAAAAATTGTAATCATATGTATATCTCTAAGTCTCAAAATGTATGTAAAGCTGCATGGAAAGTCATAAATGATGACTTTGATAATGCCACACAATGTAACTTCATTGAAAATGTAAGTGTGGGAAATGAAAATATTTATAATTCACAAGACATAGCCAATACCTTTAACAAATACCTAATAGAATTAACAAATGGAAATAGGAAGCCTTGTAAAAATACAAATAAAACACGACTGGATAGTACAATATTTCTTTCTCCAATGAGTAGTATAGAAGTTCATAATATTATAAAGTCTTTGAACAATACAAATTCAGTTGGCTATGATGATATACGAACAGACATCCTAAAAAAAAGTATTAAATTTATCGTCCCAGTATTTGCTCATCTCATAAATCTTTCTTTTGAAACAGGTACTTTTCCTACCATTCTCAAAAAATCTGTTGTTAAACCATTGTACAAAAGGGTGATAAGACAGATATGAGTAATTATAGACCCATAACTTTGATTCCCATAATGTCTAAAGTTTTGAAAGAGCTATGCACATGAAATTGACAAATTTTGGAATAAATTTGATGTAATTAAAGAAGAACAAAATGGGTTTCAGAAAGGTAAATCAACAACTCTGGCTATTTTTCAGTTAGTGTATAATATTGTTCTAAGCCTGGACAAAAAGAAAAATACAGTTGTAATTTTTTTTGATATGTCAAAGGCGTTTGATTTTGTACCACACAAATTACTTCTTGATAAATTGGAAAATTACGGTATACGGGGGCCAGCTCTAAACTGGATTAAATCATATCTATCGGATAGAGAACAATGTGTAGAAATCATGAAATTGTCAGAAAAAATGAAATTTGTCAAGCACGATCCACATTTAAAACAAATGCCTGTGGAGTCCCACAGGGTAGTATCATAGGCCCTATAATGTTTATATCACTCATAAATGACCTACCTGACATTACCAATTACAAATGTACCTTATTTGCGGATGATATATCTATTTTATTGACATGTGACAAAAATGATCCCACATTTAATGATAATATAAATAAAACGATTGAATTAACCCTTGAATGGTTAGGTAATAACAATCTTAATGCTAATTTGACAAAAACAAGCTATACTCAATTTCAAACAAGAGGCACTAAAACTGTACAAAGACAATTGACATATGATGGTACTACTTTAAAGGAGAGAAATAGTATAAAATTTTAGGTATTGTTTTGGATAAATATTTGGACTGGAATGAGCAGATAGGACAGGTGTGCTCCAGAATAAACAAATTTGTACTAGTTCTAAATAGACTTCGTAAAAGTTCATCACGACGGACTGTATTGCTCGCATACCATGGTTATGTAAGCTCTGTACTGCGATATGGGTTGCTGGTTTGGGAAACTCTACACACATTCATAAAGTCTTCATATCACAAAAGAAGTGCATCCGTGCTATAGTTGGTGTTCGGCCACATGTATCTTGTAGACCATATTTCAAAAAACTGAATGTTTTGACTTTAACTAGCATGTACATTCTAGAAGTAGCTCTGTTTGTACGCAAGCATCCAAAACTTTTTAAAATTGCTAATGATAGGCTCCCAAGAAGGACAAAATACAGTAAAGGTTACTTTACGAAGGGCCACCAAGGCTAACACTATTTCAAAAAATTGTTATGGTATGTGCATCACTATTTACAACAAACTGCCTGTAGAAATAAAAGACCTACCTTTTGTAATGTTCCGTAGAAAACTAAAGATGTGGCTGGTTGAAAAATGTTTTTACAGCCTAAATGAATTTATAAAAAACTGAAAATAAGAGATGACATAAGCTACTAAAGAACATGAAATGTATAGTATATAGTATTATAACCTTTGTATTGACATTATAAAATTTGATTACTATTTTTTTAACTCAAGCCATTTGACTCCCCTGTGACTCAGTGATATAAAAGCTATGGAAATGTATTAATTTTGTATTAATGTTAAAAAATATTTCTTTCTTTGTTACCTATGGAACTTTTTTATTAGACATATAATTTTATATCAGACATATTTATAATTTATTCTACAACAACATTTATGATATAAGTCCATAAGCATGCCATTTGTATTAATTTTGTAAAAAATAATTAACCTCAAACCATTTTGACTTGACATTGACTTGCAGGTGACGCATTATTAAAAAGGCTATCGAAAATGTTTTATTTGATTATGTTGTATGATACATTTAAAAAAATTTTTTATTACCTATGTATAATTTTTCAACTGACATATATTAATTCCATATGCCAGAGATCTTGGCAAAATAGAATGATCGCTTAGTTAAATTTTATAAACATCTTAATATTGGACTCTATTTTATATGGAATAAATTTCATTTCATTTCATTTCATTTCATTTCATTTCATTTCATTTCATTTCAAAGAAACCGTCTGAACTTTACAAACACCTAAGAGTTACAAAAACGCATGTTTTGGGAAAGTCGCAAGACGAATTAATTACATCTCTCCCAAAAGACAAAACTGCTTCAGACCTGGAATCTAGACTTCAATTCCATAAACAATTTATGGCAGGTGCACAAGTAAATACTGCTGGGTTGGGTGCGAGAAAAAAAGGAAGACCGAGACATGGTAAAAACCTTTCTACAACAAGACGAAAATGACGGTTACAAAGTGCACGCTATGAATTTAGAAATGCAAAGTGAGTGGTTAACCATAGGTGAGTTCTGTATCCCATTAGCTCTAAAATGGCGCACCTTGATCTATGACTGGTCCCCTGCCTTATTAAAATTTTATCTAAATGCATTCCAAATGACCCTCCTGACCAGAGTAACTTGGTAAGGTGGGGAAAAGCCTCTGAAAAATGTTGCTATACTTGTGGAGGCGATATGTACAGCAAGGCACATATTGGTGGGATGCAAGGTGCTCCTTAATAATGGGGTCATTACTCACGGCGTCATGACAGAGTACTTGAAATCATACGTGAAGCCATGAGCCTTTCGGTAGCTAGAGCCCAAAAGGGATTGACGACAAACAACAGACAAATTAACTTTGTAAAGAAGGCTCAACTTCAAACTCCAGGAACAAGCCTTACTCAATCCTGGGTACAGCACCTGATTGGACTATTTTAATGGACACGTATGAAAAGCACTACAAAATCCCAGAGGATGTGGGTGTTTCGTCATCCAGACCGGACATTTTCCTTTTTCTAGAGCTACGAAACGCATAGTCCTTGTAGAACTTACCGTGCCGTGGGAAACTAATATACCTAAAGACCACGCGATGAAACAAAATAAGTATTACGACCTCCTAAACGAATCTCTCTATAACCTACTGAAAGACCTTGGCTTATCCAGAAGTGCTGTAAGTTCTATACTAGAACGTGTATCTAAAGCTGCACTAGTAGGCTCATATCAGATTTGGCTGGGCAGGGAGAAAAACGAGTGGTGAAGGTGAGTGTTGATGTACGTCAGAAAGGGCCCCTTAAACCTACGCCCGAGTCACAAGTCTCGGGAACTACTCGAGTTTTCTCTCTCTGCCACACGATGGACCCGGCACCCGCACGGTGAATCCATGGAATGCTAAGAAGATCGTCTCTCTTACCCTGAAATCTCTTAAACGTAATGTTATCCTTATAATTTGCTAACTTAAATCTTTTAAGAACAAACTGATAACTTCTTTAAAAAAAACATTTACAATTATTATTACTCTTGTATGAAAGTTTTATAAATACTGAAGGGTCAAAAGGTCAAAGGTTACATTATAGGATAATCTAGGAATCATAACACTAGACCCATGCAGTTTTACCATTAGAACAGTTATATTATTTAATAAATTAAGTGTTGTACAAACCTGCCGGGCCAGTCTCAATTTCATCTTCAACAAATTGACCAGTAATCTTTATTCGTCTGTGGGCCGTCACGACAAGCCGTAGCTTGTAGTCCATGTCCTGCATCTCATGGATCTGTGCAAACACGCCCACTTGGTGCACGTCGTCCATCTTAGACACGACATCGGTTTTATCATCTTCTGTCTTGCGAAGGAAGATGCCTACGTATGGCTGGTTCAGCTTCACTTTGCGACGGATCAGGTCTATTAGGGCTGGATTTGATATCTGTTAACATAATTTGTACTTTTATTTACTGGCTGTGTGTAATCTTTCTGAAAATACTGCTTTATGAATATGGCTGTTAAAAATTTAATCACAAAACTTATTTATGGAATTATTTGTATCTATTTACCTCCCATATAAATTTAATAATTTGAATTTTCTTTTACTTTACTAACTTCCACAATGTAATTTCCCTTTCACATGCAATGAATTGAACAATTATAGCATTTTTGTTCCTTTTCATATTTAAGTACTTATAGAATTTGGTTCACTTTATCACATCGTATAATTTATTGTTTATGTAGGAGATAAAAACAGCATATTAAATAAACGTTGTAAATGGATTCTCTAGCCTAGTCTCTTAGATCTTACACTAAACTAAGTTTTACTTTACTTTTAATACCTAATGAATATACCTATTTCAAATTAATGGTATGTTACAGACTTGTGAAATTTGATATGCTTCTTTAAGTTGCCGTTTTTTATACAGCTATATTCTAAAAGGAATATGCGACTTTCATTTATGTCCATTAACTTTGATACCAATACCTCTAACAACTTGACGAATCGCGGGAATACAGGATTTCTGTTGATGGCGATGATTGGGACCTGGGGCCAGACCTCCGGCACGGCCACAGTCGCGGGCAAGTGGTTACTGAACAGCAGGGTATCTTCCTTTATCTCAGGTTCTTCCTCTGGAGGATCACTTTTATTTCCCGTGGAATACAATTTCACTGACCCAACCTGTAGTCTTGCAGGACTCCAGACACTGTTGTAACTACATATCCGAGAGTTACGTGAATTCTGAACACTATAACACAGTCTTTGTACCGGTTTATTAAATGATGCAAGTTTGGTTCCACTTCGTATAACACGGGCGGAAGAATTCAGCTGTGAATGAAAAGCCCCATTTCGAAGCAATAAACTTGCGGTGTGCATATTGAACTGATGTTGTCCGTGTCACAAAAATAATTCTAAATTCATTAAAAAATATAATTTGTGAAAACCTAGATTTACTAGGTTATTTTTCCAGATTATTCAAAAACTCAAAAATTGGAATGATATTGACACGATGAGGCGATTGACATTGACAAGTATTGGAGTTAAATAATGACAATGAACGTGTATTTAACTTTGACAGTGATAATAGAGATCACTTGACACCAACAGAACTGACATATGATGTCATTGTCATTTCCTATATTTTTGGAATGTTGCTTGTTGCACTCAACTACTCAACTTAGAACTTAGGTTATGTTTATATGTGAATTGCTACGTTCGCCAGTGAAATTGAATAGATTTATGGTAAAAAAAAAATGTGCAATTATTAATTACGAGTGATTCATTATCCTAATCTATGGTGTACCCAGTGTAGCGGTAGTGGGAGCTTTTAATTGTATTTCCTTTTGCCTTTCTTTCCCTTATGGAACATCGTATAACTGGCCCTAGACTTTCCAGCAATTTTTTGAGCATATCTGATCCGATCAAAGATGTAATAGAGTTCTGGTACTTGTTTTCGGCTATCGAATGATTAAAGTATAATTACGTTTAAGATGATGCGACAGGCATGTCGCGTTAGTAAACATTCTTAGAGTTAGGTTTCCTATTTTAACTAAACATGGCTATCATAAAAATTCCCATTGGGTTGTCACCCCTAATCCCTAATATTTTAATCCTTTTCAGCAGCATATTATGAAAATGGCGGCTTCGGCGGCTGCTGTATCAGAACAAAAATCTATAAAAGAAGGCCAGGCGGAGATTTGCCTTACTTCAGAAAAAGTTTTTTATAATCCCGTACAAGAGTTCAACAGAGATTTGAGTATCGCTGTTCTGAGTATTTTCACTGGAGAGTATAAGGCAGAGAAATTTGCAAAAGCTGAAAAGAAAGCTTTGAGGAAAGATAAAGTAATTGAAGATGTGACCGGAACTGGAGGTAATTCTGAGGTCTGTTATTTTCTTTTTTGTTTTATTTCATGTGTACATACTAAAATATAATATGTGCAGTGCAATACAGGTTGTACATATTTTAGATAATCTTTAAAAATGTATTTGCATAGTATACAGCGTGTGGCGGAAAGGTCCAACAATATTTTAACAGGTCATTCCAACACTGATATAGACTTCATCTCCGAAGGTCTCTTTCCCCTCAGCACTTTAGATCGCGAGATAATACGAGTCAAAGTTTGATGTAAAATTGACCAGCTGCAACCCTAATGCATGTACAGCTGACAAACGACCTTGCCTGTCAAAGACTAAATTTTGTGCAGAAAAGAATTTTTTTTGCCTACTTCGAAGCTGTGAATGGAATAAACATAACTTGGTTAAATTATTAACTGTGAATTTAATCCTTAAATACAATAGGTAATGACTAGAACTGTTTGACGTTTGGAGTCTATTCGGGCGGTCTACAACTATGATACCTAGTTCATACGAATAAAATAAAAATAAATCAGGTTTTACGAATAATGAAACAAACGCTTAATTAGAAGTTCCATGCAAGCTCTCGACTACCTATACCTTATCTACCTCGGATTTGTAAACTGTACAACTTTCTACTAGTCACGCCCTTTCCTTTGGTACCCATACTGAGGGAGTAGTAAAACAAGATAAAATTAAAATTTTGACTAACCCCGACTACCTCAGATTTGTTATCTTAACAACATTCTACTAGTCAAGCCCTTTCATTTGATACCCATATCGAGGTAGTTGTGGAAAATGTATTTCGCCATTTTGTAGCAGCAGCCATCTTGAATTTGAAATTGGTCATAGTGCAAAGTATTCTACTAGTTAAGACCTTTCGTTTGATACCCATATTGAGGTAGTGGTGAAAAAATAATGTAATCCGCCATTCTGTGGTGGCGGCCATCTTGGAATTGATTTTTTTATAGTGTATAGTATTCTACTAGTAAAGCCCTTTCATTTGATACCTATATTGAGGTAGGTTGTGAAGAAATATTTTGTCCGCCATTTTGTGGAGGCGGCCATCTTGAATCGATATTAACCAAACATAGCTAAGAACATCCGCACGGATATTAACCTTCAAATAAAAAAACCGCATCGAAATCGGCTCATCCGTTTGAGCTCTACGGTGCCACAGACAGACACACACACAGACAGACATCGACGTCAAACTTATAACACCCCCTTTTTTTTTGGTCGGGGTTAAAATAAATGTATTTCGCCACATTCTTATACCCTTTATTTTGGCCGGGGTTAAAATACCTTTGGTAATGTGTTTTAATTGATTGTGATAGTAGGGTTAAATTCAACAAGATGTAAGAAGCCAACTATCCGTCTTTTAACGCTTTTCATAAAATTCCTTACTAAATTTCACTTCATATCGTAGATATTTATTCTTTGCGAAGTTGTGAAATTCCCCGACGGACTTTCTTTGACGGAATTGTCGGCATGTCGGCTTTGTCAAACGTATTGACGCCGTGCATCGCCGCCGCAGCGCAGACCAATAGCAGAACAGAAGCTCGCTCGCCGGCCGTGCCGAAAGGCGAAACGTCGCGGCGGTACTTTACCGAAAAGCCAAGCTAGAAATCGTCAAAATGGATTTTTAAAAGTTGGGGTTCCGTCATTTTTTTTTATGTTTTGTTTTATCTTGACGAAGAAAACATACTTACGGCTGAGCACGGAAATCGTGAGTTCGGTTCTTGGCTTGGTCGATATTTGAATGATAAATTCGATTATTTTCCATGGGTTTAAGATTTCGTTGTCCTTGTCTGTGTGAACTACCTACAGGTTCTCCAACACAGAACGACCTAGTGGAGAGCTACGATTGTGAAGAGTTTTATTTGGCACAAAGGTAGATTATAGCCTGGAAATAGCACATAGGATACCTGCCTACCTAGGATATCTAACTACACACCGATACAAGTAGTAATAGTACTAGTGGTCGAAGACTCCGTCTGGGAAGTACCTTTGCCAGTTATTCTACCGCCAAGCAGTTTTGTGCTTTACCGTGTTCCGGTTTGAAGGGCAAATTTTCCAGATCAATTACAGAGCATAGAAATATAAGATCTTATATGCGGTACGAGCGCGGTGCAGTCCTGGGTAAGGATTTGGACTCGTGTTTAATAGCTGCGCACATACAGCACGTAGCTGTTATCAGGCGCGGATCCAGGGGGGTCATGGGGTCATGACCCCCCCCTTGGCCGGGTCCAGTAGGTACCTAGGTGTACCTACTTATCGTGTACCGATATTTATCGTACTTATCGATATGTACTTATAGTAGACCGGCAGCGATCACCGTAGGTATGGTAAGAGGCACGCTGAATCTAAAGATTAAGTCTGAAAGATCACGTCTAATGAAGTCCACGCTCTGACCAAATTATGCTCAAATGTGAAATCTCGATACTTTTATACTCGAACTTAAAATCACTCCGAATGGACAGGCTAGTGGAAACTGTTCATGCAGTTGGAAGAAAATTCTATAAGAGCCGACGCCAAAATGGAACCCAAAACCTCTCCGATCATACTCTAAATCTCATGACGGTTAGGCGAGGTAAATATGCGGTTGGAGTCTTCAGTCGACATGACCATGGCTCAATAGATAGATCATCACAATAGAGACTTGTGTGCGACGCGACATACGCTGCTTCTACATAGGTACTACGAGTATTGACGAAGCGATCAAGCGGAACAAGGCTCGAAAATGATCGCAAACAATCTGCCTCTTGGGGAAAGTCAACTGACCAAACTGAAGGCTAATGAAGTGGTAACGTAGTTCCGTCGAAGCCGAGATTTTGGAAGAGCTTGAGAAGTTCTATGAATAGTTATACACCTCTATCTCGAGAGTTCCAAGACACAAGCTTAGGCTTAGTTTGGGACTCATCGGCAATCTTTTCTACTCACGCGTATTTTTGATAAATAAGGTTTTGTTTGTTTGTTTGTTCTAAGCAAGGACAACCTGTCCTGACCTGACCCGATAGCTTACCGTAGATATCCCGGAAGTCAGCCTGTACGAGACTAGGCTGGCCTCAAAGAACTTAAAAAACAACAAGGACCTGGCTCCAGTAATACGCCAGTATCGTGGAGCAGAATAGTGGTAGTGTTCTGCTTCAGAAAAGGTGACATCACCTTGTTGATGAATTACATACCAATTTCACTTCTCAGACACGTTTATAGTTGTTTTCTAAGATAATCAAAATCGTCTCACACGCGGGGTTGACGACTCCCAACAAGCTGGTTTCCAAAATGTGACAGCACCATAGACCACATCCATACGCTTCGGTAGATTATACAGAAAACCGAGGAGTATAATCGGCCACTATGTATAGCGTGTGTGGACTATGAGAAAGCCTTCGATTCCATCGAGACCTGGGCAGTGCTTCAAACTCTCTAGCGATGCCGCATCAATTATCGCTATATCGAAGTATTGAAGTGTATTTACAGCAAAGCCACAATGTCTGTCCGATTACATGACCAGCGTACAAAGCATATCTGGCTACAGAAAGGCGTGAGACAGGGAGATGTTATATGTTTTCAAGCTACTGGACTGCGATCAATATCGAGTGATGGTAAGCAACATGCTTGCCACATAACAGCACAGTGACATGCAGCTATTGGAACATGAAGAGCCCAAATCGTTACCTAGCACTGCACTGTAATTTCTCTGGAAACATTGCCCTTCAAACCGGAAAAGCCCTTCAAAACAAAAGAACCCGTCCTCCTCTGGTAGAGCATGTGACCCCCTGGAGCCAAAGCTGGATCCGCCCTTGGCTGTTATGAACAGGCATGTTGCTTACCATCAGGTACATGTCTTACTCGTCTCGTCACTCTTCATTGTAATAAAAGCATGCGTGTTTTTACGCGACCTTTTACGTGGCTTGGGGTTTTTAAAGTACGGAACCCTAATTGTCAAAATTTTTTTTTTTTTTTTTTTGAATATTTAATTTTGAGTTGAAGTTCAGTCGCTCTCTAGCATCATTGGTGGTGTGTTGTTTGTTTTATCGCAAAATTGATATCTACGATGTTATCACTGTACTTAGACATGGTAGGAGGTAGTCGTCATGAAGAACGTGAAATTTTCCGCCAACGTCTGAACAGCAAGGGAAGCGTTGACTTGCCACAAAACGAAAAACGTCCCAATCAGGCCCGGTATTAGTACTACCAGCAGTGCTGGTGCTGCTCCAGCACCCTGGACTCAGACTTCTAACGCCACCACCGGAACGCGTCGGAGGAAGGTGCGCCGCGCCGCAAGCACCTTGGATTGCAGTGTGAAATGGATAAATATGTTTAGGTGTACATAGTGTTGTTGTGCAGTGAAATGTTGGTGTTACAATGCGACTATCGTTGAATAATAAGGAGATTATTAAAAGGTTAGTTAATTTAGCCAAAAATAATTAGCTAGTGTAGATATCTTCCATACTTATTACAACAGAGTTTAAATAATTAAATTAATGATGTATCCTAACTCTTTATTTGACTTTGATTCAAACATGTAGGTACCTACTTAGTTATTTATTTGATATTCCTTCCTGTCTAATATTGTTTGAAGGCTTATTAGGTACTTACACTTGACAAAATTTTGTCGACTGAATTCAGAACCAAGTTAGAAAGAAGCAATTCTCGCTTCTGAATTTAGTATGCTACTCTTAGCTTACTGAATGAAATGCTATTATTACACTTCACTAAATTCAGTAGCAACCAAATTTAGCCAAGGGTAATAAGGCTTTTGGTTAGCGCTAATAAAAAGCATCTATTTTTATTCTATCTGGCTCAATCGAATACGGCAGTTCAATAGCTTCCACACCTTATCTTTCTTTCTTGTTCGATTTCTATGGTATTTAGGGCGATTTTTGAAACGACAGATAGGTATCAGTGCGTCGCCACCGGCGCAGCGCGCGGCGGCCGGCGGCGGCGGTCAGTGATCGCGCCGCGCCGCCGGCCGGTTAGGGTTGTCAAATAAAATGATAAACAACGCATTTTTAACTTTGTATGGAAAAAAAAATATTGGCTTTCGTGTCTAATATTCACATATGTGATTCGATACGTAGTATAGATGAACTACAATAAATATTGTTGGACCTTTCCGCCACACGCTGTATAAAATGACAGAAGTGATAACTTAATGTGCAATCATGATTTATATGGTAATAATAATTAACATTATATAGAGATCTAATGTTATATTAGTAGAATATTAGTAGTAGTATGTGAGTTATATTAGTAGAATTAATGAGAAAAAAGTCATATGTTAAAGGGTTAGGGTTCAATTCACACCCAGTGCAAACATTTGTGTGATGAATTCAAATATTAGTACTGTGACTGGGTTTTTCTATGTACATAATAAGTATGTATGTAGAACTATATGTGTGTTATATCAGCTATCTGACTGCCATAGTAAAGGTCAGGTGGTGTAAATTTTCTATCAAATTTTATTTGTTTTCTTGCTCTGCGGCCCAGTGACTTTCTCATCCGAGCATGACTATCAGCCTTACCTTACTTATGAAAAAAATGTGTAAGGGAGCCAAAACAGTTATCACCTCAAAAATTAAATATTTACAGGCTAAAAAGAATATATCTATTCTTTTCTAAACTACAGGCGACACATAGATAACTCTCCTATTATAAACACACATTACTGTGACTGTGTTTCTTGATATAAAAAAATCAACACTTAATTACACATTGTTACAAGGGGTCATACAAAGAAGAGGCATAATTTTAAATAAACTAGGTTTGGCTTTAACTGAGAATGTCCTGACATTCACCACAAATGTGGCCTAGCAAGGAGCATCCTCAGACCAACTGACTGAATAACTACTTAACTATTAGTTAAAAACTTAATCTGTCAAACGGAGTTTGGTTAAATTTAAGGTTAGTCTACAATAAATGCATTAACATCTAATATCTACTGAGAGGTGCCATGCCAATGTTCTTTGAAATGACAGAGCATATGAGTACAAGCTTAATTAGAACTCATTTTAATCATAATTTCAGTAGCATCATTTATCTGTTTAAAAGTGGAGTTCCTTAAACAAAAATCCATTAGTAAATTTAGTTATCCTTTAAAATTATAAATATGAATGTTTTGATATCTGATACAGATTACTATGAGTGGATTTGGTAAATGCTAGTGTCTTTTATAACTTTCAGATTGATGTAACAATACTTGAAGCCCTATCTGCAACAGGACTGCGTAGCATCCGGTATGCTAAAGAAGTCCCCAATGTCACCAAGATCATAGCTAATGACTTGTCTCAGCAAGCAGTCGAGACAATAAAGGCTAATATAATACACAACAAAGTGGAAAGCATTGTAGAGACAAGCCACGACGATGCCTGGTACAGTATTTCATTTACATGTGTGCTAATTTTGTTGTGTGTGTATTTTTATAACTAAAATTAACTAGCTGTTCCCTGCCACGCTTCACTGTAGCACATTATAATGCAAAAATTAGATGAAAACAATCCTTGATGCGGATTATATATCATTCTAAAATTTCAGCTCGATCGGTGCAGAACTTTTTGAGTTTTTGAAGCGTACACAAACCAACAAAACAGTTTTATACATAGAGATTATTATTTGTAACAAATTTTACAAGATAAAGTTTGATAATATATACTTTTCGATATAAGAATATGAATAATCTTATTATAATATTATAAATGCGTAAGAATGTATGGATGTACGTTTGTTACTCTTTCACACAAAAGCTATTGTAAGGATTTGGATTAAATTATGTACATGGATGGATATTAGTATGTAATTACATGGGCTATTTCTTATCTCGTGTTTTACGGGATCGGGACTATGCGGGTGAACCCGCGGGCCGCTGCTAGTAATATTATAAATTCGAAAGTGTGCACGTTTGTTGCTCAATCACGATGGAACAGCCGAACGGAACGGGTTGAACGTAGGAACACAATACTGCCTGGAATAGCACATAGGATACTTTTATCCCAAGAAAATATCGGGAATGGGAACTACGCAAGTAAAACCGCAAGTAGCTCCTAGTATTATAAATTCGAAAGTTTGTATTGGTTTCAATCAATTTTGTTGTAATTTGTAACACAGTAAGATTATATATAATGTGGAATACCACATATTCATAGGCCTGCTTTTTTATTGCGAAAATATTAAAAGGGAACTGTGCGTGTTAAAGTTACGGCTGGTCTAGTCGGGAGAGCTGCGACTGCCAATCCGGAGCCCCGGGTTCAAATCCCACACGCACCACTGTCTTTTCGAAGTCATGTCCGTAATGCCGCTAACTAAAAAAACGGTGAAGGAAAACATCGTGACGAAACCGACATGTACCTAGAATCTTTCGAGGTCATACGTCATCCACCAACCCGCATTTGATCAGCGTGGTGGTTTCTGGCATTGAAGGTCCCGAAGAACATTTAGTGGGCTACTTATGATGCGTGTAAAACCGGGAGGGCTGCTAGTTTATAATATCAGTATGATTAATGGATTAATTTCTTTTTGAAATGAAAACGTCTTTTGCCGTGCCACAGACAGATTTTTCGTGGGCTGTGAATTGAATTCTAGCGTCACGCTCGGGAATGATTAGAAATCTTTGGGTAAACTCGGGACAGTGTCCATTTCACACGCGTAGTTTCCAAAGCAAGCTATCAAATTCTGAGGTTTCTCTATCGGCAGTGCCTATGACTGCCATTTTTTTCCTTTTTGTTTATAGCATGTTAATGTACAAACACAAGCACCCATCGCTCCGGTTCGCGGCGATAGACCTGGACCCGTACGGCTGTCCGTCCGTGTTCCTGGACTCGGCGCTGCAGAGCGTGCAGGACGGCGGCCTGCTGCTGGTGACGGCCACCGACATGGCCGTGCTGGCGGGCAACTCGCCGGAGACCTGCTACTGCAAGTACGGCGCCGTGAGCGTCAAGACCAAGTGCTGCCACGAAATGGTGAGTCTCCATCGGCTTCACACACAAGGAGCCGTCGATCTGCTGTCTCTATCAAGCATGAGAAGACGCTCGAGGCCTACAAGTACTGGGCTGTCAGCGTCAAGACCAAGTGCTACCTCGAAATGGTGAGTCTCCATCGGCTTCAAACACAAAGACCCGTCGATTTGCTGTCTCTGTCTCTGCTGCTGTCTCTATCAAACATGAGAAGACGCTCGAGACCTACAAGTACTGGGCTGTCAGCGTCAAGACCAAATGCTGCCACGAAATGGTGAGTCTCCATCGGCTTCTAACACATGCGGCCGTCGGTTTACTCGGTCGGTAGGTTCGCTACCACCTAACAAAATCGGCACTGGCTTTGCTATTGCTGTCCCTATCAAGCCTGAGAAGTTGCTCTAGTCCCGCTATTGCTCGTACGTCAAGACCAACTTCAACTTTTTCTAATGGCTTCCATTCGGT
Organism: Ectropis grisescens; assembly: GCA_017562165.1. Classification (NCBI taxonomy): domain Eukaryota; kingdom Metazoa; phylum Arthropoda; class Insecta; order Lepidoptera; family Geometridae; genus Ectropis; species Ectropis grisescens. The sequence goes on along the minus strand of CM029787.1, from coordinate 23,700,313 downwards.
AGTGCTACCGTAATTTCGCCAGTGTCTAGCGTTTCAACATTAGGATGGTCTTTTGGACTTTTATTCACTGGAGAGGTAGGAGTCTTGACTCAGATGATCGGTCCACTTCACATAGTCTTCAGTTTGATGACAGACTTCTGGCATATGTTCAGTGATGAGGCAGGGTTGTTGGTTCAGATGATCGGTGGAGTGCAGACGCAAGTACTTTGTTAGTCGTTACTTTTATAAATATTTTAAATGGAACTGTAATGGACAAACACAAACATGACATCACAAAATGGACATAAAAAGATATTATTTCTTACAAAATAGTTAAGACACATATTATGATATATACACAATTTAAACAAAACAAGTCATAGTTTGATGTTGTTTTTATGGATATATTTACGCTCGACGCTCGAGACCTGCAAGTACTGGGCTGTCAGCGTCAAGACCAAGTGCTGCCACGAAATGGTGAGTCTCCATCGGGATCAAACACAAGGGGCCGTCGCTCTGGTTCGCGGCGATAGACGATAGACCGACCCTTCTAGAGCTGAACTAAATCGGCTTTACTATTATTGTCTCTGTCAAACCTGAAGTTGCTCGAGTTCTGCTACTGCAAGAAATGGGCCGTCAGCCTCAAGACCAAGTGCTGCCACGAAATGGTAAATGGTGATGTAATCACACACCTATAAACATACATGCAAGCTTGAAATTTTATTTGATTTTATTTTTAAAAAAATATTGCTATTGTATATACAAACAATCTTTGAATATAATTAAAGCTGTATACGAAATATCAGAGGAGGAGGAGCCTTGATTACCTAGGGGATTATCCAATCGTTGTTGGGAGAACCGATATGGCGGCCGTTGGCGCAAATTAATACAGATTGTCGGATTAGTTTTTTTGGTATACAGTCACGTCCATGAAATTTTAACACCTCATATTATGTCTGGTCTTAAAAAAAACGATTTTTTCTTATTTTTATACGGAAATGAATTTACCTTAATATTCGCAACAATTTGATAGTATCAGTACTGTTTCCATTCCAGGCGCTGAGGATAATGCTGCAATGCATAGAGTCTCACGCGAACCGCTACAGCCGGTACATCGTGCCGCTTCTCAGCATATCCGCTGATTTCTACATCAGAGTATTCGTCAAAGTGTATTCCGGAGCGATACACTGCAAGAAAACCACCAGGTAACAACCAAAACGAATCAAGGGAACATTACTATTTTATGATTTCACATTTAGTATTTTTGAAGACATTTATTAACTACGTTGAGCAGTTTTTGAGGAAATTTCTATGTTTTCGCGTCTCCGACATGGTGTATAAATTTCTATTTTTTTCGGATGAAACAAAAATGAATTTAAAAAATGCTGACAGATTGAATAGTTTTTCCTGAGAAATGTGTCAATAACAAATAAATAAAATTGAAGTGATTTTATGTAATATCAAATTAACAGCTTTACTTACTAAGTATCTAATATGGTACCTATATCAAAAATTATATTTATTTAGAAAAAATTGAATTTGGTGTTTTGAAAATTTTAAGTGTTAAGGAATAACTTAGGCTTCTCGTGCTTGAGAAAAATAATTAAGGTTCTGCAGGCACAGCTACATAGTAGGTACTAATATATATAAGTATTTAAAATCATGTATGTATTCAATTCTTTCAGTTTTGTATAAATAGGTCTAGTGGTGTAAGATAAACAGGCTATAATATTTCAGCAAGCTGTCAGCGGTATACCACTGCACGGGCTGCGACACCATAACCCTGCACCCCTGGGCGGGTTCAAACCCAACCCACGGAGAAGAACCCGGCGCAGACCAAAGCTTTCCTGCCCCCAGCACCGCCTGTGGGGCGCCTTTGTGAGCACTGCAACCAGAGGCACCATGTGAGTTGCTACAACAAATGTATATAGCGGACATACAGACAGGCAGAAAAACATTATTATGCACACGAGTATAATAACAAACAATCAATTCAATTCATTTATTTGAACCATAAATTCATAAGAACACTTGGTAACGTCATTTACAAAAAGGCAAAGAATCTGTGTACATAATAAGATAAAATAACAATGTCAAAATGAATAAAGCAGCTGTAAAGGGGCATAGTCAATTAAATGCAGCTATAAAAAGGCTTTGTTGAAGACAAAATAACAAATACACACAGTATACAGGTACTACATTAGTACAAACAACGTAACATCAAAAGTCTTATAAATCTATTTATTATTTTACCTTATTACAAGATTCTAATTTAGACATGTTTCTCTTCCATATGTTACTATCTTTAACAAAGTCGTGTATATTATAATATGCCTTGCTCAATACGTAGCTTATTATTTCATTTTTGAACTTTTACAGGGATTGCATTACAATCAAACAAGGAATAATAGGAATAGCTCTACATTTTCTTTAAGGTTTTTTTTTTAAGTATAGTTTAATAATAATGGTTTTACCCGCGTAGTTTCCGTGGCGTTTTCTTGCGTTAATAATTATTAATTTACTCCGAAAAAACCAAAACCTACTTCAATTAAAAAAATATACAGTGGAACACAGTGCCTCCTCCTTTTTTGAAGTCGGTAAAAAGCACTTTTCAAATAGAAAAAAAAACGAAATGCACGAAAGCGCCTTATTGTGGCAGAAAGCAGAAGTAATACGTTACTTCCAGGATATTTTCTTTTGGTGCTCATGGGAACACTTCGGAAGTGTATTCTTTTTTTTTTTTTTAATCTTAATCATGTAATCAGTCTTCGCAGACTATAAACAGATGAGATGACTCTTTCTAATGATGATGATTCTTTCTAATAAAAAAAACAATTTTGAAAATCGGTCCACAATTGTAGAAGAAATTGACGAACAAATTATATTGAAACAAAAATACAGTCGAACATATTACTTTCTCCTTTTTTGAAGGCGGTAAAAAGTAGCGCACTTTATCGACCCTTCCCCCTAACAAGTGACATAATTTGACTGACCTCGTGGCTTAGTGGGTAGTAAGTCTGCCTGCGAAGTCGAGGGTCGTGGGTTCGATTCCCACCCAGTGCAAACATTTGTGTGATGAGTTCAAATATTTGCACTGTGTCTGGTTGTTTATATGTATAATAAGTATTTATTTACAACTATATAAGTATTATGTCAGCTATCTGGCCGCCATATTACAAGCTTTGCTTAGTTTGGAGTCAGATGGTGTTGTGTGTGAATTGACTACCAATATTTTAGTATTTATTTTATAATTAGTGGTTGGCCCCCTAGGTGGTGATGTGTGAGAAATATCCACCAGTATTTATTTATTTTACCCAGCTAGCCGGTCCGATCTGGTCAGCCCCATCCACGACGAGGCGTTCGTGTCTCGCGTGCTGTACCACGTGCAGCACAACCCCCAACTCTTCGGCACCGCCAAGAGGATCGAGGGCGTGCTGTCCATGGTCCGGGAGGAACTCATAGATGTCCCTCTCTACTACACCATGGATAAACTATTCGGGAGAGTGCACATGGAGCCTATGAAGATGCTGCTTATGAGGTAATCTATACGTTATGACAACGCTCACCTGTTCGGATAGTTGTAATAAGTATTAGTTGTATATTAAGATGATATAGTTTTTAAACTTTCGCGATTAACCTCATATTTTAAATATTACACAGGACTTACACTCCGCGAGGCATACGCTGAGCTTTGCATTTGTGTGAGTGTACATGGATAGTGTAGGTGTGACAACCGGCCTTAGGCGCGGCGCCATTCTGTCTCGCCGCGCTCCTGCCTGATTGGTGATCACTCACACTAATGCAAAGCTCAGCCTATACCTCGCGGACAAAATTTCAAGCTCCTGCCTGATTGGTGATCACTCACACTAATGCAAAGCTCAGCTTATACCTCGCGGAGTGTACCATGGTCTGACTCTAATTTATTATGTACCTACATATTTCGTTTCATCGATGTTTCGGCAGAGAGGAGGCGAGAAGATCACGAGGTCGGTCGATGTAATTAAATAAATAATATTTAGATCGGGATTATCATAACCAATGTTCCCACTGCTGGGACTCGGGGCTTTCTCTCGCAAAATCAGGCCTGGCCTCTAGGTTATAATCCACTACTCTGACCCATTGCGGGTTGGTAACCTCGAAAGATTCTAGGGACATGTCGGTTTTCTCGATTTTCTTCAACGTTTTAAGTTAATGGTGTTACGCACGTGACTTCGAAAAGACAGAGGTGCGCGTGGGATTCGAACCCGGGCTCCAAATCGGCAGGGGCGCGGGGGTATGACGACAAAGGGGACTGAGACAGGTGCGGGCGGCGGGGGCGCTTAGTGAGATACAAAATTCGCACGCCGCCCGCACCTGTCTCAGTCCCCTTTGTCGTCATACCCCGCGCCCCTGTACCGCGCAGGCGAGGACTCACATAAACGGTCGGCATATAGAGGCATCCTCTGAGTGTGCATCCTCGGCACGTGAGGGTCAAGTGCGAACCTATACTAGTAAAAAAAAAAACGTACGGCCGAGGCGCCTTTGAGCACAGTCAAAAAACCGACACCGAAAAGCCTCGCGCGAAACACGCCTCGGCCTGAGGCGCATACGCACTTGCGGCAACAGGGCGACGCGTGCGTGCCTCGGGCGAAGCTGTCTCTAGTCCGTACGCACCTTAATATTTACAAAATAAATAGTAGGATGATAGTGATGATGATTAGCCGCTGCTCGCCCGCAGGTCGGCCATCCTGAACGCGGGCCACAAGGTGTCGTACTCGCACTGCTCCAAGCAGTCCATCAAGACCACGGCGCCGCCGCGCCTGCTGTGGGACATCCTGCGCACCTGGCACGCCACACACCCCGTCAAACCTAACAAGTACGTATTATTACAATTTTACAATCAGTCTAACTGTAAAGGCTGGAGAGGGGCTTTCAATTTTTGATTTCGTTCTCATATGATGTTGAAATTACATACATTTTTAATATTCCATAATAATTAACATTACAAGTTCAATAACTGTCAAAGTGAAATCTATACATGTTTAAAATGTCAAACAATAGGTAACTATACAAACAAACACAGTTGGATTCATTCATGTAGCCTCCGCACTGAATTTCGAGCTGAGCTCTGATGATGATCATCTATTCCAGTCCAATTTCGGCAGCGGAGACTGCGTTACGTAAATTGTGTTACTTGACGCGTCCACTCATGTCTTACATACATTGAAATGTTCTGTTAAGCCCCCTGTATACGTTGGCCGAGTGGTGCCGAGTGAAGGCCAACGCCAACGTGTGTAGAGCTCATGAAAGATTCTACGTATGAGAACGCCATTCTCATAGTTGTATATTATATTAAGGGGATTTGGCTTTTAAAGCGACGGACGCTAGCCGACGCACTGAGTACAGACATGCAGTGCGATGAAAATATACACTTTTAAAGACTAAAGAATTCAATTCAATTCTGTATTTGCGTACATGGGTATTTACACATTCTGCCTTTCAGCATGCAAAATCACTAAAACAGAACATTATTATGACAGAACAGATTATAAAAAAAGCTACAAATATGTAACAATGTCATTTATAATTTGCGATATGAAAAAAATACTTATTATATCCGACATAATCACTTTCGCTTACCACATTAGTTATGAATGTTTCAGTCATAGCTTCCATATTTCTGTCCATCAGGTAGTTGAAGTCATTCAAGAAGGGCTAAGCTTGATGATAAAAGTGATCTGTTTGAGCATTGCGATTGGGCCCTTCTTTCTACTATAGCCTCGTCCTTGCGTGTTCTACCTATTCTAAATATTAACCTGACGTTTCTTTTACAGATTAGAATCCGACCAAGTAGCAAAGTACATCCTAAGTCAAGAGATAACCAGTCAAATAGACCTGACGGAGCGAGGAGACGCCAACCCCCAGAGTAGAAGCAACGGCTGTCTCCGCTTCCAGTACAACCCCACGCCGTACTGGGGGCCCGGCGCGCGGGCCAGTGTCAAGTGAGTTGCTCCTAGCCACAGATTAAATACCCTGTTGATCAGTGATGATACGAATCTCGCCTACATTCACAACTCACCAGCGGGGGCGCAGGACGAGGTAAAAAGCCGTGATTAGCCGAACGTCCGTGTGACGTGCACTACTTTCCACGAATGATCGGACAAAACGAGATAGAGTAATGCAAACTTCAAAGGACAGCAGGATGCAAAGAAAGACATCAACGAGTTCTCATTTCGTTTTTTTTTTTAAATGTTTGTTTTAATTTTGTAACAATATGATGATGATAACGAGTGGAAAATATCAAGATGTCGATAGTTTTTGGAACAGTCTTATCCATCTCTAGCGCAACTTCATTTTCACCTACACACGATATCGTCTTAGGTGTGTCACCGCACAATGTCATTAGTAAAACAGGCTTTAATTATGTATCCGAAAAGCGAAACATATTTAATTGAATACTCGTGTGAGTTGCATTTGTCATTGTTTTTATGAGCACACTATTCATGTTTATGTGTTCTAATCCTACTCAAACACGACATTATAAAAACTTTGTTTGTTAAGGTTTCATGCGAAAACTACTTAACCGATCATCATGAAACTTTCTACACATACTCGTATTCTTGAAGGTATTAGAAGTAGCATAGGCTATTTCTTATCCCGGGAAAATAATAGCTAGAAATATAATTCCATTAAATTTGTTTGAGTTTCTAGAATGATAAGAACACTTTCTGAACGCACAGGAAGGCATAATCTTTTATAGTTATTTGCAAAATGATCAAAATCAGTGATAGGTAAAAACGACCGGCGTCCCCACTTCCTACAACCGACTAGAACGGAAAGAGTGAGCTCACTCTTCCCAACGTTAACATGATTCCGTGCGCCCTGAAGTTTGGAAGGGTTAATCTTGAGTTCTACGATCTTGTGACATGTAATATCTTTTATGAATAAAAATGATTATGACGGTAAGTGCCGACTAGGTAAGTGGTAAAATGTTCCGCTGTCGCAGGCCGGCGGCAGCGAAATCCGCTCAGGTTTTTGAATAGGCCTTAAAACTAACTGAACGTGCTTGTTTCAGTGTGGGAGAAGAGAAAATGTCAAAAGCGCTGCGCAACCAAAACAAGAACGTGAATAGACGGCATGCCAAGCGCCAACACTCGCAGGGCGAGGAAGAAACGAACAAGAAACCCAATATGGAGGTCGATGAGACTTCAGTGTAAATAATATATTTTGTGAAATCAATTTGTGTTTCTTTTCTATCGCGCCAATCGGTCCCTCTACCGCCTACTAAATCGGCTTCGACTTTGCTATCGCTGTATCTAGTACTTCAAGCATAAAGAAATGAGAGCAAAACAATTTTAGTTGAGCGGTAGACCCTCCGGCTTAGGATAATAAAATAACTAAATTCTTTTACCTGCAATCTTCCGTCTTTGACGGAAAAAGCGTCTGAAGGATCACATGTGAACCATATAATACCATATTTGTAGTGGTAGGACTCTTGGCAGAGTCCGCCTGGGGAAGTACCACACCTTTGCCAATTATTCTACCGGCAAGCAATAATGGGCATACATTACTGTGTTCCGGTTTGAAGACCAATGTTTCCAGAGAAATTACAAGGCTTAGAGGTACAACATCTTAGATTTCTGGGTGACGAGCAAAGTGCAGTGCTAGCTAATGATTTGGACTCTTCATGTTCCAATAGATGCGTGTCACTGTGCTGTTATGTGGCAAACATGTTGCTTACCATCAAGCACATGTACTGCTCGTCTCGTCACTTTTTATAAAAAAAAAAACAATATCATGAGTCCTCTAAATGTTCTGCTGCTGCTGCCATGTGCGTAATGCCGCTAACTTTAAAACGCTGAAGATAAACATCGTGAGGAAACCGACATGTTCCAAGAATATTTCGAGGTCATGCGCCATCCAACAACCCGCACTGGCCTAGCGTGGCCTTGACTATTTCCTTGCAAGAGAGGGTTTCGACCTCCAGCTGGGAACATTCAGTGGATTGCTTATGCTATGCTCACATTTCCGGTATCTTACGTAAGGTGTGTTGCGAAAAAGCGGACAATGGGTCGAAGCAAAAGAGAGAAAATGTACTTTGTCAACCCCAGAAGATAAAAATATTTAATTTTATCAAAATGATTAGAATAAAAAAAAACTCCCAAAAAATTGGTTGCCTGTAAAGTCGGTATACGGGCGAAAGTTTTACGTGACAACGACTTTGAGTGGTAAAATAATTTTACGGAAGGGACGCGTGCCTTTCACTTTTTATGTCTGTCTCTCTCGCTCTTAGGCGGGCTAACCATGCACGAGTGGAAGAAACGCGTGCCTCTCACTCGCTCTCGTTGTGAGCGCATAACGTGAGCGGAGCGTAACGCAGTTTCTTGAAGTGTCACCCGGCAAACCAATTTATAAGACGTTGTCACGTCAAAAACAAAAACCGACTTCTTTTTTAAAATTAAATTCAGACGCTCGACCAACTTACCTAAAAAGTCACCACTAAGTTGTCCTACTACTGACTGAGTTGTACTAACAATTTTTCGGAATTGCTTTTATTTTGTAGAGTGACATTTGTTCGCCAAAAAAAAATTCAGAGAAGTAAAAAATCTAGTCAGTCTTCGACAGCTAAGAGCATTTAGTCTGTAAAGTTAATACAAATAAGATTCAAAGTCGAATGACCGAATGGGGAGGACGGCGTTACGGTCTTCCATCCCCTCTTCTTGTGAACATAAGAAAGAGATGCACGTTCACTAAAATTCGGTCCCCAGGCCCGCGATACAAGCTATGCAATAGCTTAAAACCCTACTGAAGCGTTATGTCACTGTCGTATTTTCTATGCGTAGCGCGTAAAGTTTGTATGTTAAATATTGCGTTTAGGAACTGGTTTCATAACAAAAGTCACTTAAAATTGAATGGGTTATCCAGTGGTAAATACATTTTCTAATAATTTCGTACTTTTAAAATGGACTTGCCCATCCAGCTTTGAATGATCATAAAGTTATAACTAAAAATTATCAAAATTAAAGTTGGAATTTAATTTTTGCATTACAATGTGCCACAGCGAAGCGTGGCAGGGTACAGCTAGTAATTCAATATAAATCCAGGATCAGTCGTCATACCTATTCTCCTCCTTTTTTGAAGTCTGTTATAAACTGAAAAAATTCGGCATACGCGTTACGTGCGAGGCCAAAACGCCATGAGCGATTTTCCTCAGCAATGTCAAGCACAGTGTTTGAATGTCAATGTAAAACTGTTAAAAATCACCTTAGAGAAATGAGTAAAAAGGAATGGACGTTACTGAGTGATCGTAATAATATACCATGATAAAAGAATATCGCTAAAAGTTAAAATGACGGTATCGTTCAGTTACTTATTTCATTTCTTAGGTGAAGGTTTTGACAATATCGGAATTATGCAGTCATTTATTTTATTACTTAATGAGTTTTTGCAATAGATATCATATACATTTTATACATAGCCGCCAGGCTAGCATAGGCTACAAGCTACCGGTAGTTAGGGCTACAACAGAGTGAGGAACCTCCTGATGATAAGCGCTGTGTCGAGGACGACCGCCTTCTGCATTTGCCAATGATGCCGTCTAGCGAAAGTCTCTTGAGATGTTGGTCGAGAGTTTTCGCCATAAGGGCGTTTGCAGACACGACTATTGGGACTATGACATTCGAATTAACATCCCACATGGCGGTAACCTCATGAGCTCAGTCAAGGTACTTGCTGAGCTTGTCCTTCTCGGTTTTCACGAGATTCTCGTCATGTGGTATGGTGATATCGACGATCACAGCCCGGAGCTAAGATCGGTCTACCAGCACGATGCACGATATCAGCCTCATTGACCACAATAGTCCGTGATGATAGATTGGTCCCAGTAGAGCAACGCACGACCGTTTTCGAGAACTGCCAGAGGTGCTTACCTACTTATATGTACTTAGTACGGCACTTTGGACTCGACAAGGCCGACTCGAAAAGCAAGTTGCTGGTGGATGATCCTGGTTAGGTACTAGGCTGTGCCTGTGCAAGTACTCGCCGTTAGCAAGATGCGAAAAACTGGAAATAACATGACCAAGTGATTCGCCTGGACGGCGGCATGCCCGACAAATATTGACTGTACCGTCCTTCATTATGTATTTCTGGTTATTGTTCGTCTAGATAACTTTGTCTACAATTCCCGTGCAGCTCTTTGCTTTTCCATACTGCCTTGCGATCATCAGTGCTGAGCGGCGATGGTTTGTGCCAGTTCTCATTTACCAAAGGAAGAGTCGTGAAGCTCCTGTGAACTGCTGCAATTGCATTCCTCCGGAATCGCTGTTGCGGAAATAATCGCTGAGACTGCATACGTGCCTACCTCGTCATTTGTGGAGGTTCTTGGCATTTAAAACCACGACCCCCCCTCCCCCCACTTCACGGGATGTTATTGTCAGGTAATTAACACCTAACCAAAAAAAGGGGTGTTACAAGTTTGACGTCGATGTCATACATATCCGAGGTAGTCGGGGGTAAATCATTTTTTTTCATTTTGTTCTTGTTTTAAGTTCAATTTTAACAAGTTGCAACGTGTAAGAGGGGTTAGGGAGGCCTTTGCCCAGCATTGAGACAGTATAGGCTCCAAATAATATAATAAACGTGTAAGACCTACAAGCCGGTCAGAATTGATTGCTCTGCGGAATTACTGTCACTGTCAAACTTCAGACCTTTAGTGGATCTCTCTCTCTATGATCTTAGCACAGATTTCTAAAACAAAAGGCAGATGGAACGTTCGGAACACAGATCCTAAGGTCCAGAAAGCAAATATCAAACGCCAAAGCAAATACAAACTCCAGTCAGTACGAAACGGACTTCCGTCTCGTACGGGAGTCTCGTGTGATTTTAAGTTTTGTTTAAGATTATGCCGTCTTGTGTCTTCAAACAATGCAAACATTGTTCCCGAAAATAAGAAAAGGAAAGAGGAATAACATTTCATAGGAAAGTTTGAATATTTTTACTGTTATTTATATAATTTAGGCGATTTTATTTCGATTGATGAATAGAAACACAACACCTCAACGAAAATTGGTTAGTGTTGCTATACTAATTTGAAATTATTTTCCTTAAAGTTAAGGTAAAATATAGATTATGATTTTTTTTGAAGATACTCGTAGACCAAATTATTTATGTAGATTGTATTATTCAATTTGAAACCCTATTTTTATAATCGTATTTTTTTATTTAATGTGTATATCGATGCATAGCACAAATCAACGTCATTACTAGTGTTTATAAAAATACTAATAGTGTTGATGAAAACTATAGTTATGAAGCAAAGTTTTAATACTTGTAAGTAGGTATAGTGGAGCTTAAAAAAGGCGAGTTTTTTTGAGAGATCTAATCGTTTTAATTAACTTCATGTTATCTGGTCGAGTCAGTAGTGACATTGTTGAAGTTTTATACGGTGCTAATTTGTACGTACATACTTGCCCAAAAAAGATGTTGGGATCAGGTCAATCGCTGTTGGCACCACAAATACTGGCCTTGCTGCCAAGGTGGGTATAAAACGTTGCTCTTTCGAGCTCCCTGTCCCAACAAACTTGATTTTGGTTCTCTTGATGGACGTGAGGCTGCTATTCATTCTGTCCTGACTGTCTTAGTCCAAAATTGGGGAGAGGGTTGTTAAAGGTGGACGTCAAAAAACGTCTTTGATTTGGTTGATCGTTGGACAACGGTGTCCAAAGTAAACAATAAAATTCTTGACCTCTACAATTTTCTTTAGCAAATTGGCGGACCCATAAAATTATCAAAACAATCCTAAGCTATCTTCCGTTGGCTATCAACTTGGTAAACCTTCGGCCATGCGACCTTCGCCCTGGCCATTCGCTCTATCATTTAACGTCTCCAGTCCAATTTAAACGTTTGGTACTTAGATGACGGAACTTTGAGTGGCGATGTGAATAATGTTCAACTGATTTACATAAACTCTTAGACGGTTTTCATTGGTTTGTATCAACATTTTTGAAAAGGTGAACTTTTCGTTTGCGACACGCGTCCAGAGAAAGATTGGATAATAAACAAATTGAATGATCTGGCCCCCCCAACATTAACTCAGTTGACAAAAACTCTCTGCACCTCCTGTGTTCGCCGATATTAAATGAGTAGTTGCCACCTTTTGTCAAGCATAATATTCAAAATTTAACAAGAAGCTCCGATAGAATACTCAAAATAAACACACACATGACTTTTACTATTATTCGGCGTTGTCGTTTTATTCCGAATTTTTTGTACGAATATTCGAATTTTTAGTTGCATGTAAAATGAAAATTCTTAACTTCATAGGATGAAAATAGTAATGACAAGAAATCCTTGCATAATATATAATCGGTGTAATAATAAATTATTTTAACATTATAATATTTGTGTTTATTATACGCGATGATTTCCGAGGCTAAGACAACAATAGTGGATTTTTTTTCTTAAGACTGGGAACATTACACGCACACCAACGTGAGTAATTTGACAACGTCGGTGAGAGCTGTCACGCATACATAACTAATGACTGGCCTCACAGTGTCGTTCACGAAGGTTTCATCTGTTTAGTAGGGATGCCCAAAAAAGTGTATTGTATCGATATATCGCATCGTAACTGTATCGAACTTGGTTGTATCGATACGCGATATTATCGATTTCCTTTGTATCGATATATCGTATCGTAACCGTATCGCATGCCTTTCATTTAATATGCGATATAATAAGTATATATATCGTGCAAAGGGTTATCTTTTTAGTAGTTTTACTATATTATTTTTTTTTTTTAAAGAAACAAATAATTATATGTATTTAGAATAGTTTTATTCAACAAAAAAAATCACAATTGCCATTGATCAGCACTTAAACAACGCAAAAATAATAATTTTGATAAGCGCTGTGGATTTAACTTATTACGGCTTTCGGAAAGTGTGTGCCCAGCTACGAACGGAATGACAAAGGAGAACATAAACTAAACATTTATTAATCATATTTGATGGTACTACAAAGTTCAAAGATTATTTAAATCTACCTCCAAGTCTAAATAAAAGCCGGCTGTTCTTGTTCCATGAACAATTTTGTCGATGTTATCATTCTCTTATTACTAATAACAATATATTCAATGGCACGGTCTATTATCGTTTAGTGATGATGTAATAGGTACTTTAAAATTTTACAAATTAATCACCGACATAGTTTGATACGATATGGTAATGCGATATTTTTATAAGAATGCGATATATCGAAGCGTATCGTATGGTCAAAATATCGCATCAAATATCGATATATCGTATAGTGCTGTATCGATATTCCGATATATCGTATCGTAACGGGCATCCCTACTGTTTAGAAATCTGTGGATCTTAGGTTCTAAATATTACGAATTTTGCAAAGTTGACGAATTTGTAAATGTGTTGTGTTGTAGTTTGTGGTGTCGTACAAAAACGAAATTATTCGAAAGAATTAGAATAATATAAGTAAATAAAGATTTCTTAGGAACTAATTAATTCCTTATCATCAAGCTCTAGGGACCGAGAGTCAGCGCTTGAGAACAAACCAACACTTATCGATTGTTTACATTCGCGACGACACATAATTACAATAACATGATACATTGTTTTATGTAAAAATGTTTCCTTGTACGATAAAAACTTTTATTGAATCTTTATGCATAATTATTGTGGTTGCCTACGCTAACGGACAAGATAGAAAGGTGAGTTATCAAAAGGTATTTTTGATAAATTACATTCTTATTTGTAGGTTCCACCCACTTTCCTGGTACGGAAAATAAAGGTCACTTGTGAATTAGTAATTCCTTTAATATAGAACTGTTGGGAAAACTTCGAGTTTGGCATGCCTACTAAATAAAACACAAATTTTCGATAATATTTAGTTTGAAGGGAGATTAGTTCCACCCACTTTTGTGTCACCAGATGTCTTTGTTCTATTAGGTACAGAAGGAATCTATCATTAACGACCTTGCATTTTTAAACATTGTAATTGCTGACATTTTATAAGTTTACAAAGTATTGTTTATTATTCTGATATGCATTCTGAGCCATTCAGCTGTATACATTGGTTTTGATTATTTTATTAGTTTTATGTCATTTCCTTAACTATAAAATAGTAGGTACCACAACAAAAAATATGGTAGATGTATTGATAACCTCCTCCTTTTTGGAAGTCTGTTAAATATATTGATCAACACTTTTTCCACACAATACTACAGTATTATACAGCCCCAAACTGAGCCAGATAGCTGTTATTATACTTAAATAATAGTAAACACACCCTTGTTTTGCATAAAACCCCCCAGACACAGGACAGACATCACAAAAATGTTTGTCCTAGCAATAGTTTAACTGTTTCCTTTTGTCTTTAGCTTGAATCGAAATTGAACCCTGGATGCCCGGACTGCAATGCTACTGTCGCCCCCCTGATCTACTCACGAGCTCAGGGTCCTCGTGACACAATCCACCAGATATGGGACTTCACAGATCACGTCCCCTCTGTGGCGTACATTATCGGCAGTCCCAACTCAACCCTGAAGATATCCTGGAGGCAGGATAGATGGCACTCAAATAAGACCCGTCCAGATAAGTTTGAGTTTTCGGAAACCCCATCTGTGTCGTATAGTTTTGCAGCAGCCATTGACAGTGTAAGTATTCATCAACATTACAACATTCCAAACAATCGAAATTGATAGGACAAAAGTAGTTCCAAATGATTCATGCAATATTACACATGGTGTGACTCGTCAGATTTTTACTTGAACTTGGCTTGCCACACTACCATGTGCCATGTGTATTTATTAATATAATCACATGGTACACACTACCATGTGTATATATTATATTAATATTTTTTGTTTTAAATGGAGGAAAAAGTTTCACCACATAAATATTCCATAGCTAATGATAATAACAGTACGAGTACTACTACTACTATGATAGATCAAGACAAAGTCAATACATACCACTTTTTGTAGACAAAAATTTTTGTGAATAATTTATTAACATTACAACACTTTATTTATAATGGTTAAATATACTGCAATAGCAGCACCCTATGGTATCACCCTCATAATTCCCGATCCCGTTATTTTCCCAGGATAAAAATTAGCTTATGTCAGTACATGCCAGACTATTATCTATAGGTACACCAAATTTCATCCAGATCCCTTAAGGATTTTTTTACTGAAAGTGAACTGAAACTGAAAACTTTTTGTAACTTTTTTTACAAAACCTGTTTTTACTGTAAATGTAACGAATGTCCATTCTTCACAAACTTTTTTTATTATACTTCACTAGCAGCGGCTGCCGGTTTTACCCCCATAGTTCCCGTTACCATTACTTCCCGGGATAAAAGTAGCCTATGTGTTCTTCCAGAGTATAATCTGACTATGTTCCATTTTTCAACCCGATCTGTTCATTCTGACGTGTTTGAGCAACAAACATCCAGATATTGACATTTATAATATTAGTAAGAGATACAAACATCCTTATAGGCCAGGATGTTAGTTTAATCATTAATTATAACCATCATATACTTATGTAGTATTAGATATAAAAAGTTGTTCATATTGATTTGTGGAATATGACCCTTTTAGCTCAGTACAAGTAGTCTGTGTAACCCTGTATCTACATTCCAAAGATTATTGCATCCTTGTCTATGATACATTACATTCAAAGTCCGTTCATTACTGAATGTTATCTCCAGGAATTTGATATATACGACCTCATTTCCAACTGTGGAATAAGTAGGTATGTACCTATTAATATATAGGTACACAACTTAATTAGTTTTATAGTGCTAGATTCCTTCTACGGAATTGGGACGATGACTGAATGAAAAATATACGATTCTAATTTTATTATTAGTACGTCATGTAGATTTTGGAAAAATATGGGACACATTTTTTTAAATCAAATTATCAACAATAAATAATTCATAAAGATAGAGATCATCAAACTTCCGGAGTAGGGGGTTGTGACGTCACGTCTTCGTAAAAATCATACAATGAAGTGACGTCACTGTAAGCACTGCATCTTCAAGCATCTTCATAATATTTTGTTTGTGAAACAAAAGAAAAATATGTGTACAATATTTTTTTATAATAAATGGAACTAACAGATTTTTAGTTGATGACGCTTGGTTTTGAAATCGTAAGGTCTAAATTCAAATCTGTCATTTTTCCAAGAGTCAATAGACGAGTTTTTCACCACTGACTTCAACGGAAGGAAACGGGTGAAGGAAAACTTCGTGAGGACACCGGTATGTTCCAAGAAAGACATCTTTCGAGGACATCGGCCATCGTGGCGTTCAATGGCCTTGTCTCTCTCCTTACGAGAGAAGATTCCGACAGAAGACCGCGACACGAGACCGCGACCGGAGACCGCGACAGGCACTTGACACTATGGAATTGTAAGAGCGCCAGTTCGCGCTGAGACCGCGACACGAGACGGCGACGCGAGACCGCGACAGGCACTTGACTCTATAGAATTGTATGGGCGGCAGTTCGCGCCGAGACCGCGACACATGTCTCGCGACACGTGTCTCGGTCTCCTGTCGCGGTCTCGGCGCGAACTGGCGCCCATACAATTCCATAGTGTCAAAAGCCTGTCGCGGTCTCCGGTTGCGATCTCGCGTCGCGGTCTCGTGTCGCGGTCTCCGGTTGCGATCTCGCGTCGCGGTCTCGTGTCGCGGTCTCCGGTTGCGATCTCGCGTCGCGGTCTCGTGTCGCGGTCTCCGGTTGCGATCTCGCGTCGCGGTCTCGTGTCGCGGTCTCCGGGCGAACCGCTACCTTAACACATCATGTTGAAATCGGACGGCGATTGTTTTATTCAATAAAAGTACGGTACATAATCATCATGATGGGTTGCTATGCAGTCGTGATTGTCTTTCTGTGAAATGTGAGCCAAAGCTATCGTAATGTTTATATCTGTATATACGTAATTGAATGTTGCAATTTTATCTAAATATGTTTTGGTGTGTTAAAATTGAGTGTAGTATACTTATGATGATAAACATAACATAAAAGTAATAATGAAGAAAGTTTGACTTCACTTTTCTGATTACGACCACTTGGCTTTGGGATGCGTTGGCTGACTGGGGTTATTTCTAGGTATTCACGCTCCATCAACTTTAACATTAAAATAACAACTTTATTAAGCATAATATTAATAAAACAAATATGTGGATATGTTTATTTTATGGCTATTTGTGTATGTGTAATCATATCTCATGATAGTAATTACCTTTTTTACCTTTTGGATTAATGAGAGGTATAGTGTGAGAATTTTGTAGTTTTACCAGAGAAATAAGCCTGAATTGATATATGTATATATATATGTATTTTTTGTTGTTCCTGAACTTGTTTTTCAATTTATTTTGTGTTTTGTACAATTAGAGGTGTTTCAACATTTTGGAAATTCGTATCTTGGTTCCCGCGTCACAGGCGTTGCCTAGTGCGGGAGCTGCAGTGTATTCTATGATGTGCCACCCATAAACATAGGCTATAAATATATAAAACTTGACTTGCTGGAAAACCATTTCATGTGTAAATAAATATTTTTTCATTTTCATATCATTTCATCGTAGACCGCATCGGATTCGTCAGATGTCGCTTAACATCGGTACAGCAGTAAAATAGATAAAATATAATATATCTTAGTGTTTTACCAAAAGAACTGGTTTTTTTTTTCAAACTTTATAGTTTTAAACTTGACCGCCATCTCGCCGAATGTTAAGCGACGATGCGGTCTACGATGGAGCGTGTTTACCTAGAAGAAACCGGTTCACTCTCGATTTGACGACACCAAGATTGTAACCATCGGGAAAACCCCACTTAGGCAACGCATTCCACAGCTTAGACGCTCTTATCACAAAAGTAGAATCAAACCTGTCAAGTGGTATAACTTCAATAAAAGTTAAAATAACCGATTCCTTTACGTTCTTCCAGATCATTGAATACAATGACTTAAAAGACAATGGACGGTATGATCCGGATATACCGGAATCAGAGCAGCAGGTGTGGTCCCTGAACCACACCTCGTGGACGCTGGTGGACAGTGTGTTCTCCGACAAGGAGGCCATGGTGGCCGTGCGGGGGCAGCACCGTCGGAGACCCGGGACTATTGAGATGAAGGTACATCCAAATAATAGCCTTTTTAAAACTTAAACATTTTTTTGCGCATGCTTCAACTTCCGCCATGTTTTTCGGATACTTTACAAATAAATAAGCAGTTTCGTGTAATTTGTTAAAAAACTGTAATTATAATTATATCTATTTGAAATAAACAATAAAATTTTGTTTTTATGTTGCTTTTTTTCGATGTAATATATTAATATCTATCGATCTTTTTTTGGCTTTTTTAAAACGTGTAAATGCTTGTTTCAAAAGACGATTCGCCCAAACATCAATAAAAACAAAGACGAGACAGACTCGCTTTATAAATAATATCTGCAACATGTGAACAGCTCTCCTTGACACACTGATATACTGTTATGCAAAACGCACCACTTATTTACTTAACCTTTGACCAATAACTTATCAATTAGTAGTTGTAGGTACGTTATTGCAATAAAAAGTATTGTGACAAATTTTTATGTTACCTAGATGTTTTATTTACATTACAGAATACAAATATACCTGTTACAGACAGTTGTCAATAAGCATGACGACTCATTTTTTATTTAATGTGCCATCAAAAGACTACTCAATAACTGAAACATAGGTGAAGGAATTACTTTGCTATCTTCAAAACTTCCTGCGATCACGATTTTAAAATCACAATTTTGAACTTTCTTAAAAACACTACTAAAGCGTGACGTCACTGTCTGGTATTTTTATGCGTTGTGCGTAAAGTTTGTTTTATTGTGCGTAATATCAAATGATTTAGAATTATTCCAGGATCTGTCGTCATGCCTGGTCCCATTTCGGTAAAGGTTGCGCCAATGTTTCATTTCGTTTGTTAACAAATTTTCCTTTTGAGAGCTACAATGCCAGAGAAAGACATCGACGTCAAACTTATAACACCCCTCATTTTGGTGGTTTAACTCTAAAACATAGAGACAGTTGGCATGAGGATTAAGTTGCGGCTGGGGTAGTCGGGAGAACGGCGACTGACGATCCGGAGCCCCTGGTACGCGAATCCCACGCGCTCCACTGTAATGCCGGTAACTTAAGGCCAGGTAGTTCTGTCAAATTAGGCATTTAACGCTGTCTTGTTCTCGCGACCGTCACCGACCGCGGAATCGGTGCCACAGTGCAGAAATAACATTAAAATATTGGACTATCTAATTTAAACTCATTTTTTTGTTCAAGATTTGTTTATACTAGTGATAACAATTTTGTGAATTGTGAAGTGAAACAAAGAAATACTAAATTTATCTATACTCGTAGATATACAAAACTCAACCTTTTCTTTTTAGTCACACTATAAGTTGAGAACGGCTTTTCCAATTTCATGCATCTTTTTAAAATGTGTCCTAATAATTCACAAGTTCGTCAAAAATAAAAAAAAATGTGCTGAAACGTAATGAAAGGCCAGTAAAAATAGAAGGTTTTTTTGGTCAACTTTGCACTAAATTTCAAATCCAATTTTTTTTCTATGAGGTAAAGATCACTTACTGAGCATAAAATTACAAAATGCCCACAGATCCAGGTAGAGTTTCAAACGCCAATTGAAAAAAAAACTGTTTTAACCGATAGTTTGGAAACTATATATTTTGACAATAATTGTAGAAAATAAAATTTTGCATCTTTTGTTGCTAGTAAACTTTTTTTGTAAAACTTACCGTTTACGATTTATAACCCATTTAATAATACGATTGCGATGATGCCGATAATAGTGGATGTAAATGATGTGGTCTTCTCTAATTGAAACAAGCACAGTGTACCTCGTAACCCCAAGGTTCGAACCTTCGACAAAAACCCACTCTGGCAATGCGTTTCACAGCTTAGTTGTTCTTATTACAAAAGTGGAGACCAAACTCTTCGTTCAACTCTTCAATCATGATGATGAACGATGCTGTTTATTCGAGCAACGAGCAATATGATAGAATAACTTTAATTTAAAAACCCCGACTACAAAAAGATCTACACGTAAAAAAATATTACCTACTATCTAAGGACACTTTGGTGAGTCAGACTAGTCTTAGAATATCTTTGTTACCAAAATCCATCCAGCCGTTTGGAAGATATGTGGAAATAAAAGATTTACAAACATAAAAAATACGCGCGAAAAACATAACCAATCTTCCATTCCGGTTACAAGAACAAAATTAAAAATTTTGATTAACCCCCGACTACCTCGGATTTGTTATCTGTACAACATTCTACTAGTCAAGCCCTTTCATTTGATACCCATATTAAGGGAGTTGTGAAAAAGTAAATGTATTTCGCCATTTTATTGTAGCGGCCATCTTGGATTTGAAATTGTCATAGTGCAAAGTATTCTACTAGTCAAGCCCTTTCATTTGATACCCATATTGTGGTAGAAGTGAAAAAAATAATATAATTCGCCATTTTGCGGCCATCTTGGATTTGAAATTTGTTATTATGTATTGTATTTTACTGGTCAAGTCCTTTCATTTGATACCCATATTAAGGTAGGTTGTGAAGAAATATTTTGGCCGCCGCCATTTTGTGGAGGCGGCCATCTTGAATCGATATTAATCAAACATAGCTAAGAACATCCGCACGGATATCAACTTTCGAATAAAAAAACCGCATTGAAATCGGTCCATCCGTTTGAGCTCTACAGTGCCACAGACAGACACACACACAGACAGACAGACATCGACACACAGACAGACAGACATCGACATCAAACTTATAACACCCCTTTTTTGGTCGGGGGTTAAAAAGGGGCATGTTTATGCTACTGGGAACAGAATTCACATCTTATTATTTTTACATTGTTATCATCAAATTTGACGTAATAAATCGTAATCGCTAAGTTCGAAAAAAAAGTTTACTGGCAACAAAAAATGGGAAATTTTATTTTCTACAATAATAATAGGCTTTATAACTTTTTCAGAATATCAGCCAAAAACGATTTTTCGAGCTGGCGCTTGAAGCTCCACCTGGATTTCTTATTATTTTGTGATTTTATGCTCAGGAAATTATTCTAAACGTTATATAAAAAATACGAATCGGAAATTTAGGGCAGAGTTAAATTCTACGAGTAATTTTACTGCCTAAAACGCTTCTTATCAAATTTGGTCGAGTGTCTGTAAATTTCTATGAACAATATTAACATTTTCATACAAAAAAAAAGAAAAAACAATCAATTTTGGTGGTGTCACAAACTTGGAAAAGAAATAAATAAATAAAAATTCTAACAAAACCTTACGTGTATCTATGGAAAGTGTTTAAAATTTTATTGAAGTTCCTAACATTTTTTTTTTCTAAACTGAATAGTTTGCGCGAAAGTCTCTTCCTAAGTGGTAAAATCTGTATGTGAAGACTTTTCTTCCAAGTACTAAGTACCTTACTACCAAAGAATTTACCTAAATGGCAATAAATGGCATTTATATTAGGGGATTTACGCAGGGATTTCTCCCCTCTCATTATTTCCTTACTCGAACTCTGATTTAACGGACGAATATTTTACCGATACTTATCTATTTTCCATTGCATCCACATTGAATTTTTTACTGATGTGTTATCGACGTCAGTTTTTTAAGACTCCCCTTTTGGTCTACAACATAAAGTAAACAGCGTACTAATTAGTATCAGCGTCTATTTGCAATTCAATGAAAACGGTATCAAAAATCAAGATCATAGCGTGCTTCACTAGTAATACCTACTGATATTGTTATACTGTGGCACTATGATCGTAATATTTAAAATTTATCGGTTGTCAAAATTGCAAAATCAAGCACAGGCCCGTCGTCCGTGAGCGCCGAAACGCGACTGATCAGGCTTGCCGAACGGCGCGCTATATATATGGTAGATATTAAAACATAGTGAATAACTGATACTTTTTATCAAGTCAAACTCTGCGAATGCATCTATAACTTTTTAGTGGCTTTCGTTGAGTATAAAAATTTAGTAAAAAAAATTATTAGTTTAGTCATAAACTTGAAAAAACCTTTTGAAAAGGGGTAACTTTGGGATTTTTTTCTATCAAGTAAAATTCATTAAATCGTGTTATTGACTGCGAATTGCACTAGATTAGATCCTTAACTATTACATGTTTTTTTTTCAGAGTTTAATACACTATTTTAAAGGTCTTAAAGTTGTTTTAAAAATTCAAAATTACGGCCCACACGCCCTTAAAAACGATGAAGAACAATATCGTGAGGAAACCGTATTACTATGGATCGTATTAGTACATTTTATAAGAAACAAGTCAGAAATTAAAAACATTTGTTTAATTCTATACATACTAAACAAAATGAAACAGCGACACCGCAGTGAAGAACAGCTGAATGTATCTTTCTCTCTCGGGTACACTCGGCTCGGGTCCCGAGTTCACCCGGGCGAGCCTTTCACCTTAGTGATGTCTCAGCCTCACTTACAGCGAAAAAGAAACTACGGTGCGCAAAAATAAGGTTTCACTTCAGTAAGGTATTTTCTTTGCAGATGGACATTCTCCCGTTCGAGGACTACGCGACAGACCTTCCGCACCTCATCCACACGGCCAACTCCACGCTCGTGGACCTCCGGCTGGTGAACTTCACGGAGCGAGCCGGCTTCAACTCCTCGCGGCTGGCGGTCCGGCTGCTGCTGGCCAGCGCGGACCCCGACTGGGGGTCCTGGACTCAGAATATGAGGAAGAGCCTCGACGACGAACACACTCCTGGCGTCTTCGAGGTTAGTTTCGAACATCGTCATAACCGGCTTCGGTTTTTTTTATCGAATCCATTTCTGAGTGTGATCAGAGCCTATAAGTAAATAATAAATAAGGGTGATCACACACAACACCATCTGACCCCAAACTAAGCAAAGCTTGTGCTATGGAAGCCAGATAGCTGATATTATATACATAGTTGTAAATACATACTTATTATACATAGAAACACCGAGATACATTACAAATATTTGTACTAATTTTTATTCATCACACAAGTATTTGCACTGGGTCGGAATAGAACCAACGACCCTCGGCTTCGCAGGTAGACTTAATAGTTTACTACTGAGTTTTGTTTTAAACAAGGATAGAACAACGTTTTCCAAAATTAAATGAAATCTAGCTACATCGATTTATCGCCCCAAAAACCCCGTGTATGGAGCTATTTCCGAGATTAGATTACATACTAAATATATACATAATAATTATATCAGCTATCTAGTTTCCATTTTACAAGATATGCTTAATTTGGCGCTGGTCTGGTCCTGTGTAGGATTACCATCCGTCCGGGTTTCCTTGAATTTGTCCTAGTTCAGAGGGCGTCCGGGGAGCGTTCGGCCGGGGTTTTATTTATAGTCTGGGCTTAAAAAAGTTAAGATTTGGGCCGCCCACAACATATGCACTTTGCCCGCACGCCGTGATCAACCAACGAACGAACTCGCCAAATTCTTATTAAAAACAATGACAAAAGAATATTTAAATTAATTTTAAGCTCTGAAAATAATAATCATAATCATAATCTCTTTATTGCGATAATATGTAAGTAGTTCAATAGATGACAATGGTTAGGTAGCACAAGTACATCATATCAACCCTTTCGGCATGCAACATACACAGGTTGATAGACACAATAAGCATTATTCTCGTCATTTTCATTTAAAAAAATTAATTAAATTCACCAAATATTTCCTACACACTCAACAAATATATATAATTAGAATTATACAAACTAAGAACATGTCAAGTATAATAAGCAGATAACAAAATAAGAATATAGATAGAAATGTCAAGTAAGAATTATGTAAAATTAAAACTCAATTAAAATTAAATTTTTGTCAGATAGGAATTCTTTTACAGAGTAATACGTTTTTTCTATAAGGAAAGATCTTAATTTACGTTTAAACATATACAGTTCCCTAATCTCTAATAGCTCATTTGGCAAGTGGTTATATATCATTGGTGCCATACAAATGACGCTGTTAGCAACCAATAATTACTATAAAAAAAAAACCGTTGACGTGTCCGGGTTCTAGGCTCGAGAATCCGGGGTTTTTACGTGTCTTGTCCTTGTTGTCAAATTTTAGAGATAGCAACCCTAGTCCTGTGTGAGAAATGTCCACCAATATATATTTATACTAGATGCCCGCCCCGGCTTCGCCCGTGGTACATTATATAGCACTCATCGGGATCCCGTACATATCCAACGGTGAAAGAATGACTGAACCGATTTCAGTCATTCTTGATAATATCGCTTTCAAACAAAAAACCTTTTCAGCTACCTGCTACCCCACCTATCGGAAATTGGTCGTACCAACTCAGATTTAGAAACAAATTTGATTAGCAAAGGTTTATATTCAATAACGTAATCTTGGACATTGGCGAAATTATGGTGACATTACCGAATGGAAGCCAAAATAAAAAATTGAAGTAGAAGCACAGAATAGATAATTTGGAACACGCTAATCTCGGGAACTACTGGTTCGATTTAAAAAAATCGTTGACCGTTCTTTCATATGTGCGTAATCCTTGAATGCTGTAGGTTATATATATGTACCACGGGCGAAGCCGGGGCGGGCCGCTAGTCTATTTATAATAACGAAGTCGTTTTTAACTCAAAGTTCGTAACTCACACAACCAGTAACTTATGTGCCCAAACACGAATTGATAATGCCTGGAGGAATAATTGTAGTGACAGAATAAAGTTTCCTTCATGGGAAAGTGTAAAATAAAATGCGAATGTGTACCTACTAACAGAAATAGTTATCTAGGTACCTGATCTAATCTAGGTATCATCGGTTTCGTTTCATTTTACGCGGCAATACAAACCCACAGATTTCTGAAACAATTTAGTAATCTGTGCAAACACCCTTTTTAATTAGAATAGTATAATTTGGCTCCATTCTATTTATGTAACTCAACATTATAGCAAGTTTATAGATTACGTCACCAGGTGAACTCAAGGGGCACAACTATTCAATAAAACAATTCAGTAGCCCTAGCGCTAACGCACACATTCACGCGTGTGTACGAACGACATCTGCGTAGTTGTGTGAAGAGTAAGCAACTCCACAGCGGCGGTTGTATGGAGTTTTAGTGGAGTGTCCGGGGTGTGGTAGAAGTTGACGTAATCTTAGACACATGCTGTCATGTCAAAGCACGCTACGAAAACTCTCAAAAAGGAATATTTTTTTTCCCGTTTTTGTTACATTCTTGATTCATGCTCCGCTTCTATTGATAAAAGCGTTATGTTCTATAGCCTATAGCCTTCCTCGATAAATGCCTATAGCCTATAGACTATCTAATAGAAAAAGAATCATTCAATTCAGACCAGTACTTCCCGAGATCCTAGAGTTCAAACAAACAAACAAACTCTTCAGCTTTATAATATTAGTATAGATCTGTTCGTGTTACTCCACACATCCATACAATCTATCTGTTGGGAAACTGTCATGGTATCTGTCTGTCGATGGCTGTGATGCGGTTCGTTGTTTACAGATAATCGAGATCCGCAGCAAGCGCGCCGTGGGCGGCGGGTACGTGCAGTTCCGGCCGGTCGCGTACACGGAGCCCGAGCGCGCCGTGTCCTCCTCCACCGACGCGTACATCACCCGCCTCAACAAGTAACCACCACTCTGTAGCGTGAGAGCCACGATCTGTAGGGCAATGTTTCCACTGAAATTACAGGGATAAAACATATCTCTGGCTTACGAGCGCAGTGCAGTGTCTTGGTAATGATTTGCGACATGTTCCTATAGTGTCACTGTGGTGTTATGTGGCAGGCTTGTTGCTTACCATCGGGCACACGTCCTACTCGTCTCGTCACTCTTTACTAAAAGTTGCAGTAGGTCGGTTAACCGAACTAACAACCGGACTACTGACACTACTCGAAAAAGAAGTCTGAGTTCACTCTGTACTAAGTTATTATGAAAACTAACGTGATTGCTACACACGTTCAATTATGACAACGGGTAAATCACGTTTGAAAGTTTGAAATAGTCGGTCCAGTTTCCAGTCCAGTTTATAGCGAAAGTTTGCCGCTGTCAGTTCAAGGAGGGATCCAGCTTTAGCTCACGGGGGGTCACATAGTCCCGCCCTTCTAAATCGGCTTTAGCTTTGCTAATGATGTCTCTATCTATTCAAGCGAAAAGAAAAGAGAGGGCGACATTAAAGCTAAGACATTTCCGTTAGGCGGTAGAGCCTCTGGTCAAGTCAAAAGCGTTTTATTTAGTGGTCCACCTAGATTCTGGACCCATGGAGGGATCATGACCCCATGACCCCTGGATCCGCCCTTGTGTCAGTTCTTCACTTCACCGCCAAACTTTCGCGATTTGAACACATATTGAAACTTTTCACGGGACTCAATCGCGATCTTAATAATAATTATCTTAATCATTATCAAGTTTGTATAGTCAGTGCCAAACGGGCAGCGCTAACCCGCATGCGACGCCTTGAAAAAGGTCGCTGGTCGTCGGACGCGGTCGAAACTCGCGTGAACTGAACCGACTATAATCACACGTGGGTAACCTCACGTGTACGTGACGTAATTAAATATCTAATTTGTAAATTGGTTTTTAAATACCTCCCGACGTTTTGGTCGAGTGAGATTTCCGTCTTTTGGTCATTAAACATCGCTGGGATGTCACCACGAGACACAAAATTCATCATCATCATCCACTAGCCTTTTCTATCCCGCCTCTCTCTTATTTTGCCATCTCGGTCCGGTGCTAATGGGGTCGAGTTTCGATCCGCGATCGTTACAATCTTCGTTAGTTCGGATGGACTGGTGGATGTCCGACGGTCCGTTTGTAAAACAACAACAACGTGCGGTCGAAAAGCCATAACTGGGGCCTGGGGCAATGGTAATTATAAATTGGTAACTTATGACGTTATAACCAACGATATAAACTGTTTGATGTGCCCTCTCAAACTTCAGGAGCACGGAATTATGTCATCGTTGGGAAGAGTAAGCTCACTCTTTCCGTTCTAATCGGTTGCAGGAAGCGGTGAACGCCGGACGTTTTACCTACACGAGTAGGTAAAACGTCCGGCGTTCACTATCACTATTCGTTGTCAACGACCAAAATAAATACATACTTCTACTAGGCATACTTCGCCGCTAGCGATTCTAGGGGTCAAGTATATTGGTGGTGTGTAAAATACTTACTTAAAATACTACACACACAAACGCAATTTATTACCAATTTCAAGGTGCTCAGGGCACATCTAGATGGTTATAATAAGTTCCCGTGACTAGAGTCAGTTTATCAGACTTTGGTAAGATGATATGAATTTGTTTGAGATTATCTTCTGTGGCGCAGGACTGAGCTGCCTGCGAGGGCATTCTCCGCACGTTATACCGTGACTACTTCGAAGGCGACTTTCGGGAGGACATGGTCGTGGAAGCGGCGGTCGTGTCTTTCGGGCTCGGCGGCGACGGCTTCTATAAGCATCACAACTTTACCGCCTGGTGAGTTATTACCGATTCTACTGCCTTACGATAAGGACTGTTGTAGCTTGACTGACATTATCGAGCGGCAATTTCACCGCCTGGTAAATAATAGGTAATCTACGGGTGCCTGGAAGAGATAAGGTCGAAAATTGCTACTTTATTTTTTGTCTTTTAAGTTAATAACGTTAATGTACATATTTTATTGATTGTATAATTTGCCGTATTGCATTACCGCTAGCCGTCATGAAAAACAGGGCCGTTTTATAAAGCGGCGGATTAACGATTAGCCAGATTGAATGTGGCTGATTAAAAAACAGCCAGAATGTATTCGAAGCCACACGTCATTCAAAACGGCTAGCCGTAATGTAATAAAGCGAGAGATAGACCGCCTCTTTGACAATTTTTAGTTCCGATTCTTAACACTCATGTCGCTGCCTGACATAACAACAACTATGCTGTTGAAAACAGTACGTGTGTTGCTAAATTGCTAAGGTGACCGTGGATTCTGGTGTTCGGTGGTATCCTACACAATATTATAGGTTTACCACCGTCAAGGTGGACAGTCGGTCGAATCGGACCGGGTAGGTTACATAGGACCCAGATCCGACACGGAGCACCCCGACTCGACCTAGTCTTGTCGCTACTACCCCTAGTGTTTATAAAAATGCGGGAGCCAAAAGCTCTAGGGAGGTCCTGAGTCGAGCGAGGCCGAGCGCAGCGAAGGGGGAAGTGGCGAGCGAAGCGAGCCGGCGGCGACCTCCGTAGTGGAGCGTAGGCCGAATATGAAGAAGCGACACTCAGGGCTGACCGCAGAGCTTCTGGCGGGAGCCCACCCGGAGTCAAATCTCAATTATAGACCCTTGTCTAGTGCACCATATTTCTTAGGTGTACCGTCACCAATATCAAGTTTTATCAGAGAGGTAAGATGTTAAAAAAAAAGTAAGGAGTATGGCAAGAGATATTTGTCAGCTTTTTCTGATGAATACAATTAATTTTCATTTTAAACATTATTTATTTTGTAAGTATGGTTACCCTACAATTTAAACAGTAGTACAATGCGGCTAAATGTTGGCCGCCGTATTGAAGAACGTATCGCAATGACAATCCGGCTAATCGTTGAACCGCCGCATTACAAAACGGGTTTTTTTTTAAATAATAGGTTGTGGACCCAATAGTTCCTTTAATAGGGATCTTAGGGAGCAAGCAAATACATATTTTATTAACAACTCTGCAAAGTCCGCCTGGGAAAATACCACACCTTTGTCAGTCATTCTACCGACAAGCAGTAATGTGCAAATATCACTGTGTTCCGGTTTAAATGGCAATGTTTTGCAGAGAAATTACATGGTATTGATATAAGCAATCTTATATCTCTGGATTACGAGCCCAGTGCAGTGCCAGGTAATGTTTGGGACTTTTCATATTTCAATGGCTGGGTTCCACTGTGCTGTTATGGTCAGTCGTGATGCTTACCTTCAGACGCATATCTTGTTTGTCCCGTCACTCTACGTTATACAGGGCTACTGGTAATTAGCCCGTATCCGTTTAAGGGTACAACTTTTGTTAAAACTCAATGTATAAAAAGTAGTGTTTGTTGTCTCTCTAGCACTGTTTAGTGTTTATTCGCTTCGGCATAACATGTTTTGAGAGTTAGAGAGCCCGCGCGCTCTTGGTTCTAATTGTTACGAAGACTTCAATGCTTTGAGACCGGGCAAATAAACTTTTTTTCTATTTTGTACGGGAAAAAATACGTTTTTTTATAAACTGCACAACAAAGTTGACGTAAGTACTTAATGTTATTAATGTACTTAATGTGTCCCTTAAAAGGATGCAGGGTGATTACCAATAACCCTGTATAAACTAACATCGCACTGCGGTTTTACCCGCATATTTTAATTTCCGTAATTTTCCTGCAATACATTCCAGACTATAATCTGTGTTCCGAATTTCAATCACGTCGCTCTGACGTGATTTAGAGACTCAAAACTTTCATATTTATTAAATGTGTTTGCAGGATTAGTTGGGTATAAATAGTGTCGAGCTCGATCCACAATACGGAGCAGATTCATTTGGATAACATCTTATCTTATATCTTTAAACGAGCAATTCTTGCAGGTATATATGTATAGAATCTGAATCTCGGAAACGGCTCGAACGATTTTCATGGAATTATGTATACAGAGGGTTTCGGGGACGATAAATCGATCTAGCCAGGTTTTATTTTTAAAAAAAAACGCCGTTTTGTGCTCGTTTTTAGACAATAAAAAACATAAGCATTAGAATGCGACGGCAAATTTCGCGACGTCGCGCGACAGTATTTTAGCTCAGTCGGGAAGTTGGGCGGTCATAACATGGTAGGTCCGGGTTCGAATCCACCCGGCCGCCTTTCTTTTTTTCAAGTTCTTTTATTTGAGAAAATCTGTATATATCTAAGTAGCCGAGCAAAGCTCGGTCACCCACTAATATTTATGTCGCATGTCGGCAGGTCATTCACGATTGGGTACGGGTCTCCGCCGCTGGAAGGATTCTCGCTGTTCGTCATCATCATCATCAGCATCGGGCTGGGCGTGCCGTCGCTGCTGGCCTTGTCGGGCGCCGGATACATGCTGGCCACTCGCTGCCGACGGCACAACCCGCCCGCCAGGTTCACCAACGACGACTGAACGGACAATCATCGTTCGAACGACGACTGAACTGACTAGGAACGACAACTTATCCGACGTAACTGAACTTGACATACAGACGATGAGAGATAACTGAACAAATTATAAACGACAACTGAAACTATGACGAACTTATACAAGGTTACACAGACTATACAACTGAACCCGTAATGTACAATTACTAAACGGAACGTAGAGAAAACGTAACACAAGTTTTGTAACAAAATAAATTATGAAGACGAAATGGTACTATCGAGACAATTCCAGCATTTTAAGCCCGTGTTTAGCTTAAATACTCTTGAATATTTATGTAACTTTTCAATAACAATACATACAAAAGTAGACATGTTTAATTGACATAAATAAAATAAAGACTAGAATAACTACAAAAACCAAATAAATTGTCGTTCATACCTAATAAATAGTGATATACGCGTACCTTTCGGTTTAGTCGTTTTTCTGTCCAACCCTGAATGAAAATATAATATTTAATCTATCTGAGAATGTATGTATGAATTAAGTGATATATATATATGTATGATAAGATATATGTAATTTTTTACGGAGAGATTGTGAAATAAACGTTGATGTTAATTTTAAACATTTCCGTGAGAAAATCTAAAACCATAAAAAATAACATTAGAGGATAATATATAAACATGATATATACAACGTGGTGCATTTACAATATTTTAACAGTCCATTCTAACAGAGACGCAGACTTCATCACCCAAGGTCTCTTTCCACTCAGCACGGTAGATCACGAGATAATTCGAATCAAGTTTGACGTAAAATTCTTACCAAATCATCAGCTTCAATCCCAACACATGCACAGGTGACAAACGATCTTGCCGCCGACACCGCGACGTCGTACAAAATCCATGCCCAGATCTGGCCATTAGGGGTATGTCAAATAAGATAACAAATATTGTAATTATGGAAAAAAAATGTGCTTTCCCGTCTAATTTTCACTTATGGGATTCAAAACTTAATGTAGATAAACTACCATAAAGATTGTTGCACCTTTCTGCAACAGCTTGTATAATTTTAAGTATGAATATTGAAGTCTTTACATAAGTTATAAAACAAACGTGTTTATGACAGAAAGGTTGCAGCCCATATTAAAAATATAAATAAATTAACATCATCGTTTTTAGATAGCATGTAAAAATGTATATCATTTCGTCTTTGCCTGGCACAAAAATGGCGTTGAATCACCAATACGCAATTTTGACATGATGACGTTTTACCGTTTAATTTCTGACGTATATGTTAGTCGTGATTTGATTGGTCGCCAGTTCGCCATTGCTGTTCAATTTATATGACAGGTAATGGTGAATGAATATTAGTTATAGTTTAAAGTATTTATTTGCAGCATGTTTGGGTGCTGAATACTTGTGATGGATTAGTATTGAATTGTTCTACAACAAAATCTATGAAATATTGAAAAAATGTGTCACATTATTAACGTTTGGATCAACTGCACACTATGCTAAATGTATCAAATAAATTAAATGGGAAACTTGCAACTTTGCGACGATTTTCAAAACTTTGTCGAAAAAGGCGTCGGTTGTGTACGAGCGTTTTAGCACGTCCTCGATTGACGTACAATTAATACAGTACAGTACAGTGTACAGTTAATTTATGACTATTGCACTAAGGATGTGAAGTTTCTTTAGCGCATTTTTACAGAAGATCGTCTCAAAATGACATTTTTAGACCTTAAATTATAAGTTGGCGGTTTTGTTGTAGACCAACCGTAGAGAGGCATTTTATACGAAGCTGTGACCTGAAATGTAATTAGTTAAATTACTTTGTTTTACTTTGGCGATTATAAGGCTTAAGCTATAATATAATATTCATTTCTTTCTAAAAAAATAAAAATGTTTTCCCGATCTATAAGTATCGAACTCTTCGTAAGAAGAACACGATCGATACAACGCACCCTTCCTTCCACTCGACACCACCAAAACGACACCATCCGTGGTGTCGTATGGAATCACTAGTCCATACGACACCACCCTAGTGATGTGCTGTTCCGCCATTAGTTTTTATGTCGTCAGTATTAGTATCCACGTCCATTGTGAAAAATTAAAATATTCGGACGAAAAGACAGTAATATGCAAATTGCAATGAACAATGTCAAGATGACCATTTGAGTGACAGATAAATATAAACTTTATCAAATGACATACCTCATTAATGAAACTGCTTGAACTTAATTGGAGTTTTCATATCAACAACTTTGTATGTAGGTAACCTCACTATTAGTCGGTGGTGTCGTATGGACTAGTGATTCCATACGACACCACGGATGGTGTCGTTTTGGTGGTGTCGAGTGGAAGAAAGGCAACGCACGCACGCTTTAAATAATAAAAGTGTGTTTAAACGATAAAAGTGTGCTTCCACAAGGATACAGGCGTAATCTCTGAGCAAAGTTTAAAATCGCTAAAGTAAAATGAGAACTAGTATTGAAGTATTTGTAAAATTATGAAATGTTATAGATGTGAAGTTTTTTAATGCCAAGAATTATTTTGAAATATTGTAATAGAGGTAATAAAATAATTATCATATAATATTTGTCGTTTTCTTTCTAATTTTATTGTGAATACATAATAAATATACTGGAATATATTTTACTAACTTTACAGAAAACAGTTATACCTAGTATGAACATTATTTTGTTTTTGAAATAGACCCCATTGAATTAGACCCCATAAACATCTTACCCAGAACGCTGCTAGAAAATTCTTTACATTGCTTTTGTACATTTCAATAGGTAGCAAATAAGTATTTTTTCAATGATTATGGAATGCGTTTGACCGTAATCTCGATAGATGTTAAGCTGTTTACAATAGAGTGGCTAACCTAGGAAAATCATAGGTTAGGTTATGCTAGGTATACTGATTTTTAATTAATTTTTGTGCTATAACACTGAACAGGTGCTACATCCTGTTAGGTATCTTCAAATTTCCGGAGTGGGGGCTGTGATGTTCTATATCTATAAACAGCCCACTAAATGTTCCCACTGCTGGGACTCGGGGCCTTCTCTCGGAAGGAGTGATTTAAGACCATAATCCACCATGCTCGCCCAGTGAGGGTTGGCATGACATGTACCTAGAATCTTTCGGAGTCATCCTCCGAAAGATTCTAGGTACATGTCGGTTTCCTCACGATGTTTTCCTTCACCGTTTTAAGTTAGCTACATTACGCGCATGTCTTCGAAAAGACAGTGGTGCGCGTGGTTTGAACCCGGCTGTGACGTTACTTCTACATAAAATCGTACAATAACGTGACGTCACTCGAATGTTCCAAGCACTGTGTCTACTGTATCTTCGTAATTTTTTGTGCGTGGAACAAAAGAAAAAACACATGTACAATATTGTTATTGTTAATATAAACGGACTAGGTAATTCGTTTTTTTTTAATTAAGTTATCGTGTCTATTTACTAACTATACTTACGCACACACGCAGATCATATCTGAAAGCATACATGAAGATTACCGATACCTAAGCATACATGAAGATTACCTGAAAGCACATATGAAATATAACTGTAAGCATTCAGTGAGAAGTGTGCGATGCACAAAGAAATAATCTACCAACAATATTCATAATTTATGGAAAAGGCCTTTGTCATTAGGCAAACACTCACATTTGAGGCAACAGGGTTGCATCTCCCTTAACAGAAATCATATGTACATCATACAATATGAAATAACTAAAAATCTTTTTTAAGTATTTTTCTATGTAATTTTTAAATAGTTCCTAAAATCAAAACCAAAATATGAAAAAAAGAAATTGGCAGTCATAGGACTGCTGATAAAAGTGAAAACTTATAAATCAGAATTTGATAACTCACTTTGGAAACTACGCGGGTGAAAACGGGGGGCGTTATTAGAATAGATTTTTTTAAAATGTATTCTAAATAATTCTTCTAAGCATGGCCAAGTTTCGAACCATGACCATCTTGAAATGCGTTCCGAGTTCACCCGAGGATTTTTTTCATTTACGAGTCCTGGAGTTCAATTCACAGCCCACGAAAAATCTATGTGTAGTGTGCCAAAAGAGGTTTCACTTGAAAATGTACAGTTTTCGAATAAAGGCTTTATTACTATTCAAGCCACGCTCACGGTATTGGGCGACGATTCGCTTGAGCATCAATTTGTGGTACGAGATAAAATATAACAAATACTAGCTTTTACCCGCGACTTCGTCCGCGCCACATATTTATTAAAGTAATTGAGGCAGTACCTACTCGTATGTCTACTACCATACAAATTCACGTTTCCTAATCAAAATCGGTCTAAGTCAAAGTTTTATATTTATTAATAAATGTACAATCTACACGGCAAATTACAAAAAAAACTATGTTCTCAAAAATTAATCAAAACAGACTTTAATTTAAAATCATATTGGGACGGTCCACCAAATTTTATCAGAGTCTATTAGTAGATATATCGTCTGATTACATGAACGCAAATTTTAGTTTGTTGCTCATATTTCAAAAACCGCCCCACTGATTTCGATAAAATTTATATGACCACCTCTGCACTATAATCTACCAACCAAAAAATAACCATCTAAATTGATTCACAATTGGAAATACAACTGGATTGATAACCTCCTCCTTTTTGAAGTCGGTTAAAATAGCATACAAAGAGTGCAAAGATCCTTCCATGCACACTTTTACTCCTCATTTCCACTCTTTTCAACTCTTTTCTGTGATAAAAGTCGCCGTTGTCCTTTCCTAAGTCTAGTCTATCTGTGCACCAAATTGTAACAAACTCTTTAAGTGGCTTAGGCGTTAGGCGGTAACGGACAGAGAGAGTTACTTTCATATATATAATTTCGCATTAGAATTGAAAACAGGTGTTCCTGATCATTTTATAGGAGGCAGTTGTAAAAGATTACCGAAAAGTAATACGTTTACTCCTCCAAAAAACTCATTTTCGCAGTTCTTAATTTGCCTTAATCGAGCGTCCATCATGCATAACATTTGATAAGACACCATGGAAATCTCGTCGACTATCAAAAATTCTGTCTGATACGCCATTTAGTGGCTGCGCCCATCTTAAATATTGAGGTTGTATAGTGCACTGTATTCTTCTTGTCAAGCCCTTTATTTGATACCCATGTTGATGGGATTCATAAAACCTAAGTTATCCGCCATTGTGTAGAGGCCGCCATCTTGGATTTTAATTTTATATAGTACGTTGTATTCTACTGGTTGAGCACTTTCATTTGATACCCATATTGATGGGATTGATAAAACCTACGTTATCCGCCATTTTGTAGCGGCCGCACTCTTGGATTTCAATTTTTTATAGTATGTTGTATTCTGCTTGTTGAGCCCTTTCATTTGATACCCATGTTGATGGGATTGATAAAACCTACGTTATCCGCCATTTTGTAGAGGCCGCCATCTTGGATTTAATTTTTTTATAGTATATTGTATTCTGCTTGTTGAGCCCTTTCATTTGAAACCCATGTTGATGGGATTGATAAAACCTAAGTTATCCGCCATTTTGTAGCGGCCGCCATCTTGGATTTTTTTTTTTGTATTCTGCTTGTTGAGCCCTTTCATTTGATACCCATGTTGATGGGATTGATAAAACCTACGTTATCCGCCATTTTGTAGCGGCGGCCATCTTGAATTTATAAATAAATGATACCGCTAGAAGCGTCTTGAAACGCTCTTGAGAGTAAATGGCTCAAACGGGTAAAAGTAAGGCGGCACTTCATATGCCGAAACATAAACACCGCACTTATGTAACCTGACACCCGTTTTCCCGCCAAATTTGTAAAACGCGAAAAGCGGCCAGTGTATCAAGCGGTTATATAAGTATAGTTAGAAATTATAAAATTGCTGGAACAAACGTTTATCGACTCCATTTCAAGTGTCTAGATACAAAGTCTCATGGTTTTATCTTCAATAATATTGAACTTGCAGACTTTCACCCCCAATTCCACCCCCGTAGGTACAGTTCGAAACTACAAAACTGCTAAAACATACATTTTATGGTTTCGTGTTAAATATCTAGACGTAAATTTTCATAGTCCTTCAACAATGACGAAGTTTTCCGTATAAACTTTCATCCCTTATTTTAACCCTTTCAACCCTTTTTTCGGAACAAAAAGTAGCCTATGTCCTTTCTCGGGATCTATTCTATCTATGTATAAAATTTCATCAAAATCTGTTGGTTGGTTTAGGCGGTAAAGACGGACAGACAGACAGACAGACAGACAGAGTTACTTTCGCATTTATAATATTAGTGTGGATAGTTGCCGGCAAACAAGTTGACCCAAGGAAGTTAGCTGTGCAGAAACGTTTTTAAGCTCTCTTTGGTAGAAGTGAACATGCGCGAACATCCCCCTTCCACTTCACTTTTGGGTCAACTTGTTTGCCGCCCACTATACCAATAAAATACAATCTCTGTTTGTAATGTTTAATTATAAAATTAAACAAGTCTCTTGAATTCTCATTCGTAGTCGAGGCTCGAGGAAGTGTGTCTGGAGGTCCCCCGCGGCCTCAGGTGAGGCACTCGAGTATCGCTTGCATGTCGAACTTGAAGTTGGCCCAGCTCGGCGCCACGAACGTGAGTAGCGCCTCGTCGGACGGCACCTCTGCCGGACTCGCGTCCTTCTGCGTTGGAGATAGCGCGCTCGAGTGGGTGTTCTGCGGCGTAAACAGCTGCCGTTTCGCCACCTTCTTATCCTTCCCTTTGCCATTCCCATTCTTACTGGAGAGCCCTTGGCCGCTCCCACTTTTAACCCCACTACCGCTGCCTTGCTTATACTTCGGCTCCTGATGATTCAACTGCTGATACTCGGTGATCTCATTCTGCAACCCTTGCGATATTTTCTTAACGTTCTTGCTCGTCGACGCTTCGATGTCACCCATGGATTTGTGTCTCGTCCTTCGAGCGCTATTTGTGAAGACTTTGGGATTTCGTTCGGCGACCCACCGCCGCATTCTCTTCACGAACGGGAGGACCATGAAGAATGCGTTGGGGCTGACGCCCATTTTGAGTTTGGGGGTCATGTCTTTCTTGTTTGCGGGTAGGTCTGCCAGCGGGAACCACTCGCATGCTTTGATCTCATTCCTGGTACGCGGCTGGAACTTGGTGTCGCGCGGGATGTAGCCGATTATGTAGAGGCGCACGATCTGGTCGTGGATTGTGGCTTCTATGTAATCATTCTTGTTGATCAGCTTGCTTATGTCAAAGCCCGTTTCTTCTAATACCTGCATATCACAACAGCCAGTTAAAAAACGATGCGTTAACTAAATTCTAATAAATCAAAAATAAGACCATACACAATTGAGATCAGTAACAAAACCATACGTTATTTAGAATTTAGATCAACAATAGCGACGTGCAGTTTGATTGTAGTACGGTTTAAAACCTTATTCATTGTTAAAATACATAACATCGCTTGAGAAATCACGCGCTCACGCTGCGTACAAGTGTTCGAGTGAGTCGCGGGCCGATGCGGACGCGCGCCTTTTTAAATTTCTAAGCGATACCATTCTCACCTTCCCCTTGGAGAAGCCAAGCAGTAACGTGCAAACATTACTGTGTTCCGGTTTGAAGGGCAACGTTTCCAGAGAAATTACAGAGTTTTTTTTTTTAACTTTTATAGGTTTACACTTGACCGCCATCTCGCCTGATGTTAAACGACAATGCGGTCTACGATGGAGCGTGTTTACCTAGAAAAAAACCGATTCACTCTCGATTTGAAGACACAAAGATTGTAATCATCGGGGAAAACCCACTCAGGCAACGTATTCCACAGCCTAGACGTTCTTATCACAAAATTAGAGTCAAAACTTAGAGATTAGAGATATAAGTTCTTAGATCTCTGGGTGACGAGCGCAGTGCAGTGCTAGGTAATGATTAGGACTCTTCATGTTCCAATAGCTGCGTGTCACTGTGCTGTTATGTGTCAGGCATGTTGCTTACCATCAGGCACATGTCCTGATCGTCTCGTCACTCTTTATTAAGAAAAAAAAAAAAGCCCCAAGAGGCCTTGATCCAGTAGCACGATTAACACCTGAGTCAGCGCCGCGTCCAGCTAAATAGCGCCGCCGCCGCCGCGCACTCACGGTCTGGGAGTCTACACTCGGTGCCTGAGCATCGGTGGCGACCTAGGTATTTACGGTACTGTCGATGAGTATCTATAGTGGTAGGAGTAACCTCTCTGACGGCGCACTTCTACGGCTCCTCGTCTTCGTTGACCTGCCCCTTGGGGAAGCCCCGTCCGCCGCGTCCGCCGCGCGCCGCGTCCTGTAGAATAGCGCCGTACGTGGTCTGGGAGTCTACACCCTATGCCTGGTCACAGGTGGCGACCTATTTACGGTCCTGTCGTTGAGGATCTATAGTGGTAGGAGTAACCTCTCTGACGGCGCACTTCCAGGGCTCCTCGTCCTCGTTGACCTTCCCCTTGGGGAAGCCCCACGAGGCCTTGGTCCAGTAGGACTGCACGAGCAGCACGTGCGTGAGCGCCGCGTCCAGCAGGATGGCGCCGTACGTGGGCACGGTCTGCTTGTACTCGCGCCAGCGCGCCAGCACCGCGTCCAGGCTGCTGGCGTGAGAGCGGAGCGCGGGCACGTGCTGCAATACACCAAATCAGTTCAGCTTGGGTACCAACCAAGTATTACGTAAGTAGT
Organism: Ectropis grisescens; assembly: GCA_017562165.1. NCBI lineage: Eukaryota > Metazoa > Arthropoda > Insecta > Lepidoptera > Geometridae > Ectropis > Ectropis grisescens. The sequence continues at coordinate 23,661,480 of CM029787.1, read as the reverse complement.
TTTTTTTTTGACGTGACGTCTTATAAATTGGTTTGCCGGGTGACACTTCAAGAAACTGCGTTACGCTCCGCTCACGTTATGCGCTCACAACGAGAGCGAGTGAGAGGCACGCGTCCCTTCCACTCGGGCATGGTTAGCCCGCCTAAGAGCGAGAGAGACAGACATAAAAAGTGAAAGGCACGCGTCCCTTCCGTAAAATTATTTTTCCACTCAAAGTCGTTGTCACGTAACGCCCGTATACCGACTTTACAGGCAACCAATTTTTTATAATAAGTGACGAGACGGGCATGATATTCGCTTTGCCTGATGGTAAGCAACATGCATGCCACATAACAACACAGTGACACGCAGCTATTGGAACATAAATAGTCCAAAGTCCTAGCACTGCATTGCGCTATTTTGTTGGTTGATCTAAGAGGTTGATCTAAGATTATATCTCTAAGCCCTGTAATTTCTAAAGCGAATTTCTCTGGAAACATTGCCCTTCAAACCGGAACACAGTAATGTTTTCACATTACTGTTTGGCGGTAGAATAACTGGCAAAGGTGTGTGTTTATTACAATTATTGACCTTCCCTTCCCCTTGAAATCAGAAATAAGCAAAGCTCTTCCCCGTTTTCCTTTACCGTTTTAAGTTAGAGGCATTACGCACATGACTGTGGCGTGATGTGACGCACGTGGTGTGCGTACACCACAGTCTTTGAAGTCATGGTTTTGAAACCGGGGTCTCCGGATCGGCAGTCGCCGTTCTTCCGACTAGACCAGCTGTAACTTAGGCAGATTACCACCTAGAACTAACCTAAGCAGTGCTTGTATTATGGAAGCCATAACTAATGTAGATAGACAAATTAATAGATAGAAACTCCATATTGTGCAAGTAAATAACAAAATGATAAATTTAAATGGTGACATTATCGCTAAAAGCGATCATATCCAGGCAACTGAAAGATAAAGTGACATATTATTGTCTTTGAAAAAGGCCACTGAATGTGGCTGAAACTTAAATCGGACTGGACCAGTCATATCACCAGTGAGTCACCATTCATTTAATTAAATATATTAGAGATTAAAATGAGTTTAGAATAACTTGCTTGGATTCAACAAAATAAACACAAATAGGCAAGAATTGACCTACTCCTAATTTACTCACTTGAAAAATATGTGCTGCAAACTCTCTAATCCCACACGGGTTAAGTCTATTGCTCTCATCAGTGACATAGTAATCCAGGTAGAACCAGTGGGCCAGCTCAATTTGGAAGCAGATCCGGACTAAGTTCCCCCTGTCTTCTGGGGGCAAGTTTATTATGAAGCGACTGGAAAGTTACAATTTTGATGAAATTACACATGAAATTGCAATGACATCGAAGTTTATAGTTTCACTAGCAGCAATCTGCAGTTGTGCCCGCATAGTTCCCATTATTTTTGGGATTAAAAGTAGCCTATGTGTCATTCTAGAGTTCTAGACTATAGTTCCAAATTTTAACCTGTTCCATTCAGAAGTTCAAATGCGATTGAGCAAAAACCATACAAACATTGACATAAAATTGTTATTATACAAAAATAAAAAGTAGTAGTCTATGATCTCACGTTTGTGAAATCAGACATCCAGCATCTAGGTCACCATAGCTTTTTAGTAGAGGTTTAGGATTTTGATAAAAGCCTTCCAATTATCATCACCATCATCATCATCGACAGCCTGCTGTATCCCACTGCTGGGTATAGGCTCCTCTCTTACTTTACTATCTGCCTTGGACCAGTGGCAATCAAGGCCAGGTTCGACCTACAATATTTACAATATTGTCAACCCATCTTGCTGGTGAACATCCAACACCCCGTTTACCGAGACCACCATTCTGACAGAATTTTGGTCCACCTGTCATCACACCATCTAACAATATGTCCTTCCAATTTTAGTAACGTTTATTGATTGATATGGTTTGTGCTCTCCATTACAATATATTATGAATAAGACTAGTACAAATTTTACAACAAGCAGCGTAACAATGTAACAAGAAGCAGCCTTATCACTGCCAGCAGTGTCTTTCAGGTAACTATGAAATAGGAAAAAAATCGAGGAAACTACTTAGGACTTATTCCTCACTTATCCGAAATAATATCAATAAGCAAAGAACACACACAGAATTCTGATGTAGAAGTTGATTTAGTCTTTCAGCAGCATAACTGATACCCTATGCTTTCTGTGCCTATGGGCAGCCATAACGTATATAACATAGTAGGCACTGAAAGCATAGGGTATCAGTATAAAAGATGATCAAGAGAACTCATCAGACACTAAATTAGTCTGTAAGTTTGCAAAATAGTTTTAGTGACGGTATCAAAAAAATCGCTTGCAATAAAAATTACGCAGTTACTGAAAATATTTGCACTAGCTCTAAATTAAGGATTTATGTTGTGTTGTTATGAATTTCAGTTGAAATTAATGAGAAACAACACAAATATGTACCTGCAAAGATCGTCTAAAATGTCTATGGGTATAGAATGTTTATTCTGGTAAGTATTCCCACCAGTAGCCATATTTTAAAAGTTTGTCCCGGATTAGTATAACGATAAATTTGGCTTAGATCTATCAGATATAATATTTATATCTACGTTGTTTCTAAACTTTACACTAAAACAAAACTATATTTTTGTTTTTTGTTTGTTCACAAAAATAAAGTAGCTTTCGTCAGTGTTGCCAGATGACGATCACCATTTCTCCCCATATACCCATAATATTCTTTTGCTTCCGCATTTCTAGATGGCAATGCTCATGGCCACGCTCTCCGGTTTCACCAGGTTATAAGTTTTCACTTCTATCGGCAGTTCCTATGAATGCTATTTTATTTTAAGGGAAAGCTTCTTCAGGCGCGTTGAGACAAAATTTACGTGGGCTGTTTAATGAATTTATCCGTCACGCTCGGGTATGATAATAATTTCCGGATGAACTCGGGATGCTAGAGCGAGAAACAAAATACAGTGAACAAGCAAGTCAGAGCGAGAAAGATAATATAGTCCCTGTGAACCTATGTTTATTATATTTATATCTTTTATACCGACATTAACTTCTAGGTACTTACCACACTAATATCATCAATTAAACTTGTCACGAAATATTAAATTTGCAAAAATTTGCATTGCAAAAAAGTTTTTGTTGTAACGAGTGTAATACGTAGTACTGTTTTATCAAAGCACTTACACTACGTAAACACCCAAAGTACTACCTATTCTCATCACAGCACTTACATGATACACAACATATAGGTACATATGCATTTTTAGCAAAATACCTATAAAATAAATAAATAGCAAACACTAAAAAATTTGCTTGTCAAACGTCAAACCATATTTCCGACCCGCGTATTTTAAAAAAAAAATATTCTTGGCCATAGATAATAATCATTTCGCCACTTGTTATACTTGTGTTGCTGTGCTTACAAGGTATATACTAATTTTCAATTTCTAAATGATTTGTATTTTTAATTATTAAAATTGTTTAGTGGTCTTTAAATATAAGTATTTCTTATTTTAGTTTTCACTTCTCGTGCGGTCTTAAGCACACACATTTTTTTTTTTTGTTTAGTAGCGTCTCCTTAAACCGGTCTTTATTTTGATAAAAACTACATTAAAATTAAAGTTCATTTGTATCGAAACCTCGTAAAATTAAAAAAAAAAGTTTTTTTTGCGGGAAAATGGCCCCGAAGTATTGAAAAAATTTTAAAATCCAATTTATGCTACAGTTTGCTGTTTTTTGTTTTTTCATGTATAACATAAATCCCTACGTCTTCCTTGTAATTTATAATCTTAAATATTAGGAGTACAAATAAGTTTCCGCCATTTTATTGTAGATGGTGCGGCACGGAGTTTCGGTTAGCTTTCGTAGATGATAACTGGCTTAAAAAAATAGTTTGGACATTCAAGAACAACACAACTTATTAATATTATTGATTGTATATTGGTAAAATATAATTTTTATAAGTTGAAAAGGTCAAAATTTGAGCCAAGTAAGCGTCATTTGCGGGAAATATTAGTTTACTTCTTTAATTTAAAGAAATCTGCTACTGAGGCGCATCAATTGCTCGTAGAAGCATAATTATGGTGAGGGTGCTTTGAGTGAGAGAACGTGTCGAGAGTGGTTTCAAAAGTTTAAAAACGGTGATTTCGACGTAGAAGACAAAGCTCGCAGTGGAAGGCCGAAAATTTACGAGGATGCAGAATTGGAGGAATATTCATCTGAAACACAAAAAGAACTTGCTCTAACATTAGAAGTCACTCAGAATAGAATGGAATAGAATAGAATTTGTGTTAAAAAACGGCGGAAACTTATTTGTACTCCTAATATTATATTAAAGACCACTTAAAAACACGAAAAAATTTCGACTCAAGTGTCAAAAATGTTAGTTATTCAATTCTAATTTCTTAATTATAAACAAAAGATACCGCTAGAAGCGTCTTCAAAACGCTTTTTAGAATAAAGGCCTCAAACACGTACAAGTAAGGCAGCACTTCATATGCCGATGCGTAAACAACGCACTTAGATAACCTGACAGCCGTTTCCCCGCCAAAATTATAAACGCACGTAGCACCCCTGAGTATCGAGCGGCCATTATTGTATTAAATCTTCGGAAAAGAAACGGCTGTTCAAATGTTGTTTGAAGTGCATTGTGGTATGTGGGGAATTCGGTAAAAGCTCGAAAAAAACAGCTAAATCTGGTAACAATATTCTCCATTTCATCTAGATAATTTTTCCCCCTTTCCCCCATAAAATCCCCCTAAAATTTCTGGACAACTTCTCACATGATTTAAAAAACCCCCATTTTTGCTGGATATTCACCTAATCTTGCAACAGTGGCTTGAGATAAAACAAATAGGACTAAAATGTCAGTGCCAATGACTGTGCCTGTGTCAACGTCAAAACATGCATAAAACAGCTGTGTTTCGTGTTATGCTGTGAGGATTTTATTGCAATTTCTATTCCTAAGTTTTATAGAGAAACGTGTATGTAGCATTCAAAATGGATATCACACCATTATTCAAAGCATGTATCAAGACAGTGAAAACTCGCAACAAGGCATTTGGTATACAAAGTCCTGTTAGCGAAGATAAACAACGAATATTGAAAAGCAAATCAAAAAGTGGCTTTACAGCCTCTGCTAAAGACATAACATCTCAAATAACACGTCTAAGAGACTTTCTGCTTGAGCATAGAGAGAGATACTTGAGTTTCTTTAATACAGGGAGTAGTGGTAATAAAATGAGCGAAGAAGAACGGGACCAGATCGACACTGGTGCCCAGAGGATCATAAATACCTGTTCACACTTGCTGAAAGAGTTTAGGAACGACAACCGTAAAGTTTCAGCATCTCCACAGATGCGGGAATACATGGATGCTGTAATAGACCTAATAGACACATACCTTAAGGCTGTATGTAAGATACATAGTGAACTGAAGGCCTTAAGAGTAAAGCGAGCTCTGGACATGCGTAAATTATCGCGGTTAGAAATGCCCACGACAAAATCTAACATTATGAACCCATTCCTAGGTGATAAAGTAGATAAACATGAACCAATTGAGGAAGTAGAGAAGGAATCAACAATCCCAGATGAAGAGCCAGACTCTACGGACAATGCTAAATCTAAGATGGATCTATCTGAAAATGAAGTAGCTGTGTTGTCTGACGAAGGAGAATTGAGTGCTGAAGAGTTACAGATGTTTGAATCTGAGAACTTGCAGCTTCTAAATGAATTAAACAGCATGACTGAGGAGGTGAAGCAGATTGAGAGTAAAGTGCTGCATATTGCTGAATTACAAGAGATATTCACTGAAAAGGTATTTTAGCTAAAGGAATAATAAGTTTGCACTAGACCATGTAACTAATGTTAAAAGATGATGCGGTCTACGATTGAGTGTCCTTATGCACAAGGAAGAAACTAAAAAAACTATGCAAAAATATGCTTTGTCTTTTCAAAGATAATTTGGGATTTTAAATGCATTTTCTACATTTATTCAGTTTAGTATTGCAGCCTGCAAAGATTGTAATAATTTTATTGTTTTTTTTTTACTTAATACTTATTTGACCACTAGTCATTAATATAGTTGAAGATGAAATATGTGGGCAAAAAAATATGTAGATCCCGTGCAATGGTTCACCAGTTCCTTTTATGACTTAACCAATTTCTAATAAAATAATTGCCTAGTACGTAATAAAATAAACTACCCTTCTCTCCTCCTCCTACTACAGGTGTATACCTATGTAATATGTATATATTATATATGCCTATAAGGAGACTAGTACTTGTTTCATAAGAGTAGTTTTTTAGATGAAATACATATTTTGATTTTGTGTTTTCTTAACTTTTTCTAAAAACATGATATTGTTGCAGGTTCTGCAACAAGAACAAGATATAGACCGTATATCATACACAGTGGTAGGAGCTACGGAGAATGTAAAAGATGCTAATGAACAAATTAAACAAGCAATACAGAGGAATGCCGGGCTGCGGGTTTACATACTATTCTTCTTGTTAGTAATGTCATTCAGTCTACTTTTTCTAGACTGGTACAATGATTGAAGTCTTGATGTAAAAATAAATAAATTAAAATTTTACATGAATTTGTTATGTAACCCTCCACTGTATCAAAAAACTGAACTCTAAAATACTAAGGAGCATGAAATGGATAATGGTCTTTGAAAAAATAATATAGCAGTAACTTTAGAAACTCTATTCTGCCTGAATACACAATAGGTAGGTACATACTGATTGGTGAGCCTGAACACAGTAAGTAATAGTAATCACTATGTTATAAACCTGAATTACATAGTGATTCTTTGCAGTGCCGGATTAAGCCAGCGCGGGGCCTGTAGCAATTTCTGTCAAGGGGCCCTTGGCTTGCTTAGGTTTAGGAAGGGAAGGGTCAAGTTATACCAGATATTTTCGCTGCATATTTACAGTCAGACAGACGTCGGAGCGCGGGGCCCCTAGCTTGCGCGGGGCCCGTAGCATTTGCTACTCTTGCTATATGGCTAATCCGCCACTGATTCTTTGCTACTACCCTACTACCTACTTGTATAAAATTTATAAAGTATGAAGCCAAAAGATTGTAAAAAAAATAACCGTTTAGAGAGATACATTGCCGATCGCTATTTCGATTTTACTTCATTGAAAGTGAGTGTGTGTTGATTCACAAAGCATTGCTTACGATTCAGAATGAGAATCCTTGTCTCTGTCATTCTAAGCGGTTGTATAATAAAGACTGAGAGGTCTGAGTCTGATTCCGTGTCGAGATCAATCTGCCTGGGTTTATCTGGTTCTGTCATTCTAAGCTGATAAGACAAAGATCAAGGTTTGAATCCGTGTTGACATCAATCAGATTGCCTTGTGAATCTGGGTACTAAAGGTACAGCAAGGTAGGCTGTAAATTTGGTTCAATTTAGCAATATTTTGATTGGATGATCCGCGCGAAAAAATTCAGAGTTCGTTTTTTGTATTTCGTTACTAGTATTTATTTTAAAATTTGCAGGTGAGCATGACATCGTATCTATCGAGACTTATTTATTTCCATTTTGTAGGTTTATTATAGTAGGTATATAAGTAAGTAGGTACTAAATATTTTTTTCGAGCAAGGAGCAAGGAAATTGTTGCCTCTCATACTATGGTTTGCGGTAGATTTGTATAACTTGGCTTATATTTGGCCTCCCCTTTAGATATGAAAGTCGTATGAATTATTTTAAAAATCGATTAATTGCAAGTAATCTACATGACTTTCGATAAACCACTTCACATCCCTAGTTGTTGACGTTTCCCGTTCCCCTCCTTCCCTTCCCTTCATGAAGTTCGTAAGCTGTCGCTAGTCGCTAGTTCGCTACAAATTGCATTTTTATGCGATTACCAACTTACTTTTGTTCGTTTCCTTGGTTTCGTTTATGTAGAGGCATGTAATTCATGTGATAAAAATCGTGTAATCCAGCGTAGCTTTCAATTTTTGTTTCAAGATTTATGTTACGGAAATTAATCGGTTCGTTTCGCCGAAATCGCCCGCCTATTTCATGTAAACAATCGCCAACACCGAGTGACGAAGTTATGGATCCAGTAAAAAACATGAAGAAACTCGGGTATACTTTTAATTCCGGTAAGTTTTCATTTACAATTGTCTTAACGAATAATAACCCTTACATTTTAGGCGGAACGCTGCGCGACAGTAAGTACTTATGAAGTGCTAATTTCTTATCTAACTTTGTAGCTGTGTACTGAAATCCTGACATAAATTGGTAATCACATCATAACACATAATTTCTTTCGTCAACAATGTGTCTTATTTTCCTGTTATTACTCTGTACAATAGCTGCAAAGTAGGTTCATAATAATAATTGTCAAACCTTACAAAAAATCCACTGAAAATAGTCTGTGGATTTAAAATAAACCAATCTCTGTGAGGGAAATAGATAACTCCCAATTCTCAAGGTCAAATGTGCAATTCTATAAATATATCTCTATAAATAATTATATCTTTAGAACCCATTGAATTGGTTTAAACATTTTCGATTTATGTCTTAGATCACAGAACATGTGTAGAGTATCACATTCTATGCATATGTTTACGTTTATCGCTGATTACTGAGATACATCTGGAATGATGTGTTCAATACAAAGGCTATTTTGTTTACAGTAAAATTATGAAAGGCATCACTAACAATGGTTTCTATTAAACAGATGGCCAGCTTCGGAAAATAAACACAGACGGGCAGCCAGGGAGTGAACCATTTCAGTTTAATGTGAGTGACCAGCACCACGAGTGCCAGGCTCATTACGAAAAGTTGGGAACTGCAGTCACAGAGTATATTTACCACCTCCTAGAAACAGAAACTAAACTTACAAGATTGTCTGTGCCAAAAAATTCAAAAAACGGAACATTTATTTTTGCTTCTAAGGACTATGAAAAGAAAGACATATTGATGATACTCATTCATGGATCAGGAGCTGTTAGGGCTGGCCAGTGGGCTAGATCGTAAGTATCCTAATATTATAAATGCAAAAGTTTGTAAAAATGGATGTTTGGTACTCTTTCACTCGAAAACTACTATGGGATTTTAAAATTGATACATACATGCATAGATAGTAGTCTGGAACAATACAGAGGTATTTTTTATCCCAGGACAATGGGATTGGAAACTATGTACACAAAATGAGACTTAATTAAGGTCTCTTATAGATACTTAAGAATGGTTTACTATAACTGTAGCATTTATGTATATGCAAACATAGGAGGGGCCTATGTTTGCAAATAAATGCTACAGGATACCGCAATAGGAGCCATATCACATATAACGATGGTTATCATTATTTTCTATTGCAGCCTAATCATAAATGAAAATCTGGACATGGGAACACAAATACCTTACATCAAGAAAGCTTTAGCGAAGGACTATGGACTTCTAGTTTTCAACACAAATGACAACTGCACTTCGGAAGGGAAAAAGATCAAACACAGCGAATCTGCAGAGGAACATGCTCACTATGTTTGGCAGACTTATGTGTCAAGCAGTAAGGCACAGAATATTGTCATAGTTGCACACAGTTATGGAGGAGTTGTAACTGTGTCTCTGGCCGATAAGTTGAAAAGTGAGTTTGAGAGCAGAGTAAAGGCGATAGCTTTCACAGACTCTGTGCATGGATACTCCAATATGAAAATTACAGAGTATTTGAAACAGGTAGTGTACATATAACTTTTAAACGTACAAGTTTTATTCCTAAATATTTTTTTTTATGAATTTAAGAATGAAATAGTTTTGACACCAGGATACATGTATAATATATTATTATGTATGTATTTTCTACAAAGCCACTTTAAATAATACGTATCAGATTATTATCACAGCTTTAGTAAAATAATTACTGGTTTGAAATGTATTTGATACTTAAAATTTTTGTGAGTAGATTAAAATTAGAAACTTATATGCTTGCAATGGTTTTTTTTAAACTTTTACTTATGAAATGGTAACACAACACACAAATACTTAAAAATATCTAATAGGTTGAATAATGTGTATTGTTTCAGACTGCAAAAAATTGGATTTCAAGCTCAGGCCCCCTAGATAAACCAGAGAAAACTCCTGAATTTGACATTACCAGAGTTTCAGCAGGTAAAAACCTTAGGTTTTATTAAGTAGGTACTAGCAGCACCCTGCAACTTTAATTGCTTAGTTCCCATTATTTTCCTTTGATGTAAAGTAGCCTACATGATATTATTGACTAAGTTCTGTGTTTCTTATTTTAACCCAATCCATCCTGTCCATTTAGAAACTAACATACAAACTTGATATCTATAATATTTGTAGATAATAGGATTATTTTGTCCTGCAACATAATCTAACATGCAAACAAAAAAACAAGGTTTTTAGGTATATTAATTATTATAGAAATCTTAAAACTGAAACTTATAATAATTAATTAACTTTTAAATTAACTTTAGACTTTAATATTTCAGTTCTAGTACGAATTTGGGGCAATAGCCAAGAATACAGTTACGTACATGACTGACTGATTATCATTTCAGGTACTCTAAAACATGAGATGACATCTTACTCCTGCATGGAATCAGTCTTCAAATTTATAGAAGAACGCTTGAAAAAGTAGATTAGTTATTAGTAAAAAATAGGGGCATTTAAACATACCAATCCAACTTGTATAATTTTTATTAAACATAATTATTTTAAATAATATTACTTTTTCTTTCCTTTTGAATAATGCTTCATCCAATACTTAATATCTTGTTTGTTGGCCCTCACTCCTAAAACAGCTGACTTAGAGTTAACATCTTTCATGACGAAAGGAGAAAACCCGGCATCATAATCTGGGTCTAAGGGATTTGTTTTGCTGCGTGCCTGTTTTGTGGCAAATCTCTTATGAATGTGCTGGTCTTCAGTTAAGATTGGATATTGGAAATGTTGTCCACCTCTCGGTGTGGGCAGACTGAACCGTTTACCTCTAGCTGTTAATGGCTTCCTGCCATTTATGTGTATGTGCTGGTTTCCCTCCTCATCTATACTTACTGCAACTTTCTTGAGTGTGGAGTGACCACACTTCGGACAGAAAAGCTTGGTCATAACACTAGTGGTTTTGAAACATGTTGTGCACCGAAAAATGAATGTTCTCAGTTGTTTTATAATCCTGCCATCAATTGACGTTACATTCAATCCGATCTGCTTCATCACATTTTGCATCGCAAAATCAGAAGTGATGCAAGCAACTTCTACGGCTTTTTCTTCAAATTCTCCTAATTCAATCTCTTTCTTCTTAGCTGCTAAGTTGCCTGGTGTGATCCATTCTCCACCGTCACTGTCATCACTCTCTGATTCATCTTCCTCAGACTCTGAGTATTCTTCATCAGACACTTTGGCAATAATATTGTCAATATCTTTATCATCTTTGAGGTCTATGTTTTTGATCTGATCTGCAATATCTCTAGCCAACTTATCATCATGATTTGGATTACTGTTGTAACCCACTTCAACATCTGGTCCTATGATTTTAAGATGTTCTGGAGATTGTGCACCTGCATTATGTTGTGACTGTGACTCTGCCTTGTCTATAGCTTCTCCAGTTTCAGAATTGGTTTCCTTTTTGTCTGTCTCTCCAGTTTCTTGATTCAAATATTCTGACACTATTGCGTCATTGGCTTTGGGTTCAGGATGTAAGTCGAAACCGGCCAATCCAGATACTTTTACAGTTTTCTGCATTGTAGGCTCTGTTTTGAGATGATCTACTCCTAGTTTTTCTTTTTCGAGTTGATAGGTTAGAGCCATAACCTTTATGTCAGTCGCAGAGAGGCTGCCGTAATCTCCAGTTTTCTTAGAAAACTCTGTGACGAACTTGATGTTTTCCGTGAAAACATCTTTAATTATCAAGTTATAAGGAAGCACCACGAGCTTCTTCCGCTGTCTGTCGTTAGTGATTTCGTCGATCACTTCTTGTATTGTGTACACTTTTTCAGCGATATTCTGTAAGTTACCAGCTTTGATGAAAGCTGTTGTATCTACGACTAAGTGCGTAATATTCTTTTCCATTTTGGCGACTTTTACACACACTTTAAATAAATCACACAAAAAATTCACGTGTGGCACATTTTGCTAAATGAACACAGAAAAATGCCACTGACACTGACGCCTGACACACTGACAACTGAAAAATGACAGTGACGGTGACGTGACAATGCAAGGTTTTTTTTTTTTTTTTTTTTTTTTTTATTTAAATTAGCCACCCACAGACTCCGGGGTCCGTGATCTTTGTCATTACAATTATCGTTTTTACACATATCTTGGATAAGGAGAAGAAGAGGAAAATAGGAGGGAGTTGGGTACATTTAAAATCTAATTCTAGTGTTCGTCTGTAGAGCCGATCACTACCGGTTGGGATTCCGCTAGTAATCGACTCGACATCGAGTGTTTGCCTTGTCATTTGCCTAAGCTGCCTCCTCCCGGCCCAGAGCCTCCACAACGGCCGCATTTCGTCCCTGATGGCCATCTGTAGGTTAAAATCGCGGATGGTCTTCGGTGATGCAGCCCACGCTCGCCGCACGAACCGACCGATGGCGTCGTCGGTGTCGTCAGCGTAATATGTGAAGGTCCCCGTGTGCCGTGAGATTGCCACTACCGCATGGGGCACGCTCGTGCAGCTTCATGTTTGCCTTGGTTTTGATTACGATTACCGACTCGTATGTTAGTCCTTGAGCTTCATGGATAGTAAGGATGCGTGACCCGGTGCCTGATCCATAACCCTGGTTTGTCAGGGTCTCCTTCTCCTCTTGAGTGTGAACTAAGAAGAGGGTATTTGGTAGGTGTTGGGTATTTGCGCTCCCTTATATCTTCTCTGTTCTAGGGACTTTATACGGGACGCTGAAGAGTACATACCGGAGTATATTTCCCTCAGTGCATATGCGACGTCCATTGGGTTTCGATGTGTGCAGAGCAACTCCTGGCTGATCTTTGTTACCAGGTTCGGGCGATGATACCTCATTTCGAAGAGATTTTCCCTGTCGATATAAGGCAACTGATTGACGTCTCCAATGAGGACAATTTCACCAGCACCAGACAGCCTTGAAGCCATCACAATGGCTCCAAAATGGTTCATGAGAGCTTCGTCCACCATGAGGCGACTGAAACTTTCTACCGAAACCATTTACCAGAGCAGAAGCCATGGTTCGCACTCTGGTTTTGACCAGGTTTCCGATTCGGTGCGATAGCTTTTCTCTTAGATCTTTGCTGCCTCAGTTGTTGTAGTGATGATGGCGTCCTTGTCCACGTCGAAGTGTCTAATCACCCATGTTGTTTTTCCACATCCTGAACCCGTTGACCCACTGTATTCTCGGTACCTCCCAATTTTCCCAATCTGCTTTGACGTTTCCGTTCCCTTCGATGGTCTTGGCCATCTCTAGGATCTTATCGTCCAGCATAATCTTGGTGCATCGGGCAGTAACTACAATTGGGTCATTTGGTGGTGTCGCATAAACAGGCACCCCGCGCGCTCTGTCTCTCTCTCGTTCAGTGTCACGAAGCCATTTTCTGCACTGTAAGCTGCCATATACTGTCCTGTCATGGTTCCCTTGATGACCCGGGAAGTGACATTATTGTAAATGGCTGCTTCGGCCTCCTCGAGTTTCGCCTTTAAAAGGCTTTCACTTCCCAGCCTATAGGACTGCATGATGTTTTCGCAGGTCTTGAGGTTGACTTGTCGTGTCGCGCTCAGTGTGGCTATGAATTCGATGAAGGCGTTGCGTGCATGGTTCCGCGGCCCGAAGCCGTGACATAGCGGGGCGGTTCAACCTGTCCCATGTCGGCTCTCGTTCGGGCTGGTTGTTGCTGTGAAGCTGCTTTGGGGTCTTTGACGTCGAGGGGGCGATGAATGGGATGTGATTCGGAGTACGCTCCTTGCTGCTGCGTTGAAAGCAGTCACGAACGCCGTGTTGGTGCCTCGGCTGCTAGTTAGATTGGCTGAGGCTTTTTCCGCGGCTGCCCTCTGCTGTACTCTTTCGGAGCCGGTTTGGATGGTCGAACTAGGAACAGGATGTCCCCAGCTGTCAGTTGCATTTGTTTGGTCGTGCGAAGGGGCTCTGAGGAAGCTCAGATTTTCTCCCTGTCTTCGTATACGACAACCTCATGATGTTTAGAGGCCTCAATGCAACCCAGCCGGTCTGCGACTCGCTCTTGAATATTCGATTGCCATCGCATCCACGCTTATCACCCGGGTGTTTCACCCGCATTTCTGCTCAGATGTGCGAGCAGCGCACTTGCTCTGTGTGAAAGGCGTCCGACCTTCCGAGTACTCTATTAGTGCAATCGTTTTGTTTTTCGATCGCACCAACCGAAATCGGTGGCCGTCTACCTCGCACACCGGCATGGCGTCGTAGGTTTTCCGCTTCATCGTGACTTTTGCGGTACTCCCATTGAGCAGGCAAGACAATCCAGGCGACAAACGGGCTCGTTTCGCTCCCAAGCGAAGCAAAAGCTTATTCCGAATCTTTCTTTGTTGCTGTCCATGAAGAGAGCCACCCGCGGATACGGATCCCTGCTTCTCCTCGGTCTGCGTTCTCCAGTAGTTGTTTGACGGAGATGCTCTTCGAGGAGTTATGTTGGGCGGGAACCGCATGCCGCGCGGCGTCCACAGACAGCGGGGCAGGGTGTGGTGGTGATGGGGCGCGTATTTGAATTAGTGGAGTTTCTCATGGCCGCTATGCGGAATGAGCTCTCCATGAAGGACAGGAGCCGTGTTCTGTTATCTGGATCTACTAAGATGTTGTGGAGATCCGAGACAACCAGTCTTCTGTCGATCATAGATTCGAGCTCATGTCTTGCGACCATGAATCGGGGACAATCGACCAGCACATGCCAGACTGTTTCGGGTTGGTTGGGGTCACACTCGCATGCCGGACTGCTCTTGAGCTTAAATCTGTACAGGTAATCTGCTATTCCTCCGTGTCCCGTCAACGCTTGTACCTGGAAGGGAGTCAGTTTCAGGAGTTCTCATCACCCGATATGCGTTTGCTATATCGGGGAGGAACGTCTGGGTGACTTTTCCGGTGTCCCAGGTCTCATATCGATCCTGCCATTTCTTGACCGATTCTTCGCGGATTTTCTTTTGACGTAGGACAAGGGGATCCCCTCGTAGTCCCTGGGTGACTCCGTGAGTGCCGCCGATTTGGCCAGTTCGTCGGCTCTTTCGTTGCCGACGGTGCCAACATGCGCTCTCACCCAGAAAAGACGAAGAGATCTTCCTTCAGCATTTATCTGTCCAATGTTTTCCTTTACGCACTTAACCAAGGGGTGGCTCGTTTTGGGTTACTTAGCAGTTCGAGTGAAGATCGGGAGTCACTCAGGACATTGACTTCTGGGTCCTTGCTCTTTAACGCCATTTGAGTTGCCCGGTACAGAGCATAAAGTTCCGATTGAAAGACTGTGCATTCGGAGTGGAGCTTGAAGGTCGAGTTCTTGACCTTCTGCCATTCTCCCACCATGTTAGAGCAGCTCCAACTTTACCTTCAATTTTACTGCCATCAGTATAAATTTGAGGTCCTTGTGGAAGATTGAGGTGTCTTCTAGGAGCTCGTACTTTACGGATAACTGCGTGGACGGATGGGGTTGGTCCAGGCAGTTAACATTTCGTTCAAGTTCCACTCTGGTGGGAGGTAGTCTTGGGAGAGGTGTTTTTACTCTGTACAAATTTGCCGCTTCCTGTATTCTCAGATCCAAGGGGAGCAGACCGGAAAGGGCAAGTGCTGCTTTCAGAGAAACAGTACGGTACGACTTACAGATTTTCTGGGCAAAACCTCTTTGGATAGCGTTCAACTGAGCCTTATTTTCCTCGAAGTCTGCCGCTTGCGCCCATACACTTGAGGCATACATGATGATAGGTTCCACCACCGCGACGTAGATTGTTCTCGTGATTTCGCCATTTAATCCCCAGGTCACCTTCGCCGCACATGCGAGCTGTCTATAAATGTTCGCCACTTTTTACATTGGGCGGTCACATGTGCTTTAAAGTTGAGCCGGCGGTCGATCAGTAGGCCTAGCAGTTTGACTTCATCGACCAGATCGAGCCGGACGCCGGACATGACTATGTTTGAGTTTCGTATTTCAACTTTTTGTGAAAAGCATCGCGTTGGTTTTATGCGCTGCAAAGTTGAGTTTGTTAGTTTTACCCCATTCCACTGTCATGCTCAGCGCCCTGCTCGCCTGCTGTTCGATGATATTCGAGTTGCCTGTAAACACGAGAACGACGTCATCTGCGAACGCTTGACAGTACACTCCCTCTGCTTTAGCAATCGCAGTAACGAGTCTAGGATCACATTCCAAAAGGTCGGTCCGCAGATGGACCCTTGGACGCATCCCTTGGTTGTTTCCTCTCGTAGACTGCTCTTGCATAGTTGACCTTGATTTTACGGTCGCTGAGGTAAGAGTTTACCATGTCGTAGAGGTTTGTTGGGCACCTCTTCTTCGCTAATTGATTTTTGAGGGTGGGCCACCATGCATTGTCGAAGGCGCCTTCTATATCCAGGAGATTAAGAGTACGGTGTCTTTACTGTCTACTCCTTTTTGATGTGCTCTACCAGGTCATAGAGGGCGTCTTCAGTGCCTCGCTGGGGCATGAAACCGTACTGTTTCCTACTAATGGTTGGGAGGAGATGCCATTGGAGACGGTTTACCAGAAGCTTTTCGACGATTTTTCCTAGAACGGACAGAAGACCTATGGGGCGGTATGATTTTGGATGTGTGTAATCTGTCTTACCGGGCTTGCGTAATATGACCACGTGCGCTTTTTTTCCATTGCTTGGGGAAGTATTTCAACGACAAGCATTTGTTTGTTATCGCCAAGAAAACCTCCCATTCGCAACGTATGGCTGCTTCACAGATATCAGCGGTTAGCCCGTCTGTACCGGGAGCTTTTTTCGGATTCAGAGTTCTCAGTACTGATTCCAGTTCCGCTGATGTGAATGGTGGGTCATTTTCCGGTAAGCCCATAGGCGTTTCTGTCATTCGCCCCGTAGCTCTGTATGACAAGGTTGGTCTGTGCTCTCAGAGTCGTCGGGATAGAAGGTTTTGGCAAGTAGTTCTGCAGATAGCTGCGGGGATAGAGTGTTACCTTCGGTGTCTCTTAGGAGTATTTCTTCCTGTCTTGTCGAAGTTTGTTTCATCACTCTGTAGATCTTGTCCCACATGCTTTCTTTCTCCTGATTCGTGCAGAACTCCTTCCAACTTACCGTCTGAGCTTGTTTGACTTTTTCCTTGTAGTCTTGTCGAGCAATTTGATACTGCTCGACTACAAGTTCAACTCTGTCGGGGCGGCATTCCTGATCCGTCTCTTTCTTCTGAGAACTTCCTTTTCAGATTATCGAGCGTTTTCGTATACCATGGGGGTTGGATTTCCTTCGGCGAGCTTACCAGTGGGATGGTCTGTTCGCAGGCTTCATGTATATTAGCTGTGTAGCTCGTAATCATCGACTCGAGTTCCAATGGACTTTCACATTTCTCCACTGACTCGGGCGAGATGTTTCCTTCTACAAGGGAGGATTTTAACTGTGACATAAAGTTTGACCATTGTGCCTTCTTGGTGTTATATTTGCGTGTTGTTATTGGTCTCTGTTGTTCGAGAGCTTTAACTAGACGCAAAGTGAAGGTAATTGCGTTGTGGTCTGATGTTGTAATACTTTTGTCAACATTCCATCCTCGATTTTTCCCAGGAGAGACTCGCTGCACGTTGTTACATCTACTATGCTTGTGCAGAGTCTGCCTTCCCTAACGATCTCGAAGGTTGGTGTATCGCCAGAGTTGAGAATAAATAAGTCCATTTCGTTGAAGAAAGAGTTTACGGCTTCTCCTCTCTCATTTTGGGATGTACTTCCCCACCAGTGGGACCACGCATTCACGTCACCAGCAACAATCAGATCTTTTGTCGCTAGTTTTCACTGAATACTTTAATCCTGCTGAGGTAGGGGTCGACTATTTGGTCTCCTTCTAAGTAGACAGAAATAACTCCCAGTTTTAGGCCTGTGCCGACCAACAGGACAGTTGCTTCCGTTTCGGTAACAAGTTGGGGTCATGGATTACCTCCAGTTTGTCACCGAAGACTATTATGGCTGCCTTAACTGGTTTTTGCCTATTTAAACTGCACTGAATAATACGAGTTCCAGGATATTGTTTCATTACGCCTTTGTTTCCCACATAGGGTTCTTGAACAAGGGCAACTGAAACTCCCTTTCTCTCGCGACCTTCAGGAGTTCTGCTGTTGCATTCTGGGAGCGCTGCAGGTTTGCTTGAATGAAACGCATACCTGGTTCGCCTACTCTTTGGGAGACTGAGCCACGTTCCTCATGAGTGCCCTTAGCAATAAGATATTCGAGACCGCGCTATCCCATCCCATTTTAACCTTTCAGGGCACTCGCTACTAAACGCATTGTGTGCGAGTTCTTTTGGGGTCTGTTGGGATGAGCAGTCGCGCAGTTCTTGCATTTGGGGACAGGTCTTCTTTCCTTGCCTTGCATTGAGTCCAGGAGTGAGTTTTCCCGCAGTGACTGCAGTACTCATCCCTATCCCGACAGATCGCCTTTGTATGACCAAAACCTAGACACTTCGAGCATTGCACCAAGGGCGAGTGGTCTGCCACTGGTCTCCTCTGAAGTCCTATGTAGACTTTTTTCAGCATCCAAAACGCTCTGTGAATGCGAGGAGAGACCTCGATCACCGGATGGCACTCATGAGGGTTACGTGTTTTTTCCTGTACCGCACTCTAATCGCGCTTTCTTGCAAATTAACCCCTGTAGCAAATGTTTATTCTGCGCCAAAAGGTTTTCTACTATTTCGTTGTCTTTGTGATAAGACAGGACGTCTCGTATGATGATCAGTGGATTACCCGCTTTTGCAGTTTCCACCTTTAAAGACTTGTCCTGCTGCACACGATTTCTGACCAGACCAAGGTCTTCCTCTGTGCTGCAACTCAGGATGACTTTCCTGTTTCGAGCTTTTCGCACTCGGTCAACTCTTGCTCCAGTCTTCTTCGTGTCCAGAGCTAACGCTATCCTGTCTATTAAATTTTCGGCGGTCGGGGATGTGGGATTCGCCGTTGTCACGATAAGAGTGTGGTTCGGTTTTGGCACGATCGGCTTAGCCGCTATTTTTGCGTAGTTAGGCTTTGGTGGCTTGCCCGTCTCCGCTTGGCAGATTTCGGCCTCGATGCTTAGGGCTGGTGGGGGAAGAATTAGTTTTTCCTGGCGCATCGTCCGGAGTTCTGACGATACAGCTTCTAGACGTTCTGTAATAGGCAGCACGTGCTCGTCGATGTTTATTTTAATTGGGGCAGAAGATGGGGTGGTGTTTGTTTCGTCAGCATGTTTTCAATTTTACTTAGCTTATCCGAATAGTTTGGGGGTAGGAGGTGGTGGAGCTGAGGCGAGTTCTTTCAGCATATCAGCGTTTTGGTGGAGGGCCTCGATGGTTTTCGTCCTTTCTGCGTTAGAGTCCTCCGGAGCTCGTCGACCTGCCTCCGAAGAATTTCAATACCGGTTTTAGGCCAAGATAGTCATTCTGCAGTGGAGTCAGATCAACGGGGCGCTTCGAATTGGAGCAGGCGATTTAAGAAAACCACTGATGTCCTTCACCGCTTCGGCCGTTGCTTTAATTTGTTGATGAGCTCTCTTGATTCAAAGCTCTGCCAATCTCTAATGACTCTTAACTCTTTCTGGAGTTCGGTGAGTGTTTCCTGGCCAAAGCTACCTCCTTTGTTAGATCGTAATGAATTTGTTGTACTGACTTAGTGTGGGCCCTTTCCACCGAGAGCAGCTCCACGGCGTGTCGAGTCCGCTCCTGTTCGAGTGAGGCGATGTGTCGATGCCTGGACTCGGCCAAGGAAAGGACTATCTCGAAGAGCGTCTGGAGACTCTCGATCGCGGTTTGTTTTAAATCCCGTCTTTGGTTAGTGGATTGTTCGAGAGCGTCCTTTCCCCGGAGTAGTGCGTCATTTGCCACTTTCGTGGCGCTGTCCATCTCGACCCCCGTCCGCTTAGAGCAGTGTGCGATTAGCATACTGGTTCTTTGCACCGGGCGGAGGTCGGGAAAGACGATTCTGACACACTGTCCGTTTCCTCATCCATCGTCAACTCCTTTGAGGTGATATTCCACACTGTTTCCAGTTCTCGACTCTATCTATTGCGGCCAGGTGTTCTGGGCTCGACTCTGGCACTGATGTTACCGGCACAGAGGTTTCGCTTACTGTTTGTGAATAGTCTTAAAGACAAACGCAAGTAACACCAATATGTACTTATATTGAAACTTATAGGGAAATTAGCTGGATCAACACATTTTTGTTTGTTTTGAAATTGATTTTTACTAAACCATTAACAATAAAGTGTTAAAACCACCAGTTCTAAGGGAATGACTTTATTAAACTCCAACACACGATCGCTAGCCTTCTGATTCAGACTTACAGATCCCGTCCCAAAAATTATGTATAAAATTTAATGATGCCTTTAGTAAAAAGTAGGTAAATTGTGTGAGTAGGTATACAGTTATTAGCTTTAAAAATAAAGGATTATGCAAATTTTAACCTCATATTTTACCCTTGTTAATGCAAAATAACGACAACGGTATGGATCGTTGTCGTTGTCGAATGCGGCGCGGCGCGGTGCGGCGATCGCAGCGGTGTGGCGATCGCAGCGGTGCGAGCGCAGCGACACTCGGCCGAAGGACTCGACGAGCACACCTTTTTTTTAGTTCGAATGGGTACCTATGCTTCTGGAATGGTTCCATATAAATTTCGAAATCAGCCAGGTGGTTCTTGAAATATGAAAAAAAATACCCACAATTTTACCTGGATGACATAGTTGTAGATTTCACAAAAGTTATGAAATTAGATCCTGTCAACACTAAATTGTGTAAATGCATCAATGAAAACTTGTTATGCACTAAAAAGGGTAAAATAAACACTTTTTATACAAAAAAATTAACCGACTTCAAACCCACAAATGAACACATATTACTGTACCTCGGTACCTAATAGACACTGAAAAGCGAAAATATGTTGATATAATTATTATGACCACTACTCGCTCATCTATTCGAAGTCTGTTCCAGCAAAGTCTAATAGGTAGGTAGTAGATAAATACTACTTGCCTATGCCTACTTACTGCGTAAACAGTATCTATATACTAATAAACACAATATTCATTTATATCTAAAAATCCGAGTCGGAGCTTTGAACAGACTTTTGTTTGGTAACTCGGAGTCAGATTTGTGACTTAGCCAGAGAAAAATCCAAAAACCCGGCCACGGTGATAAGGACATAAATCGGTATCTCTTTTACTATTTTTCACAAGTAAAGGAAATTAGGTTTTCTTTCCGCAAGCTGTGACGTGACTTATGGAGCACCTACGTTATGCGTGCTTCTTTTAAAAAATATTTTGAATATGGGGACTACTCCTTCGGCCCATGTCTTTGTGCTTAAATCGGTAGTGCTGCCAGCGTTACTAACTCCTAAAACGATTTAGTGCTAAACCTACGCAAAACACCCTAATCGCGCTAAATAGATAAATACATAAATAGTTGTGAAAGAAAAAAGTGGCAATGGCCACACTTTTGTATAAAATTGCAAATATTGGTCCGGTTTTGTGAAACTAATCCGTTGTTTTGTAATTTGGTTAGGAATAATCATAACACTGCTCGGAATAAGTGTGCTATGCTTATAGTGAAGTTTCTATTGTTGTTTATAAGTTTGTAAATATGAGTTCAAAGAAAGGGAAACGACACTCTGGGAAACAAACATTTTCCTATAGCTGAATCTGTCAGCATCGCTTTGAAGATACAGTTGGATAAATTTCTTAGCGATGAAAATGAAACTGAACTCAAATTTCCGACTTTTCTTTCTGCGCAAGAACGGGGTTTCATTCACGGTACTGTCGCCAAGTTAGGGTTGAAATCCAAATCGCGCGGGAAAGGTACGTATAACATAAACACAATCTGTTCTCATTTCTAATAGACTAAGTTGTCTCCCAGTGTTATGCTGCTTGCTATCAAATTATAAATGTACCTATGTGTAAATTATTACGTATGCATGATGGTGCCAATTGGACTCTAGCTGGCACAGATTTATAAAAATAATATTGTGTAACTTTTCATTCAACCATCGTGTTATTCTGTTGTTGTTATTCTGAAAGTAAACACAATTTTTTTTTAAATATGGCTTATTCATACCCTAAACCTTTCATAAAAAAATAGTATCAATATATTATTAACAATGCTAAGTGGTGTGAATGTTATCAGACATCAAGGAGTATTTCACAATGTTATATTTTCAGGTGTAAATCGGTACCTAACTATTTACAAAAGAATTGGTTCAACTATCATCCAGAATGATGCCAAGCTAATATTAGACTCGAATATGCGCTGCAGCATTACAGAACTCATTAATGGATTCCCATCACAACTAAGGAGAAGGATGATTTAACAACCTGCCCCGAGAAGGAGAGAAGTCCCCAGCTTGCTCACAAGGCTCCGGGACAGCTCAATAATAGTGTTGCTCAAGTAAAGAAGTTCAGATTAATGTTATTAATGTGTGTGTGTATGTTAAATACTGATATTATATGTGAAAGTTTAGATGTTTGTTGCTCAATCACATTGGAAAGTCAGAATGGATCAGGTTGAAATTTGGAACACAGATTATTGTCTGGAATAGCACACAGGCTACTTTTTATCACAGAAAACTAAAGGGAAATGGAATTGCGTGGGTGAAACCACACAGCACCGTGAGTTTATGATAATTTGTAACACTGTAGGATATACCTAGGTATATTTTTATTAATATATGCATGGCCACCTGACATGTCCATATACATTAGCTACCCGACCGTAAACATAGTCAATCATTAACATAATAATCAGTATTGTTGTTCACTAGTTCTGATGGCACCAAATATAGAAGTTACACCTAAGGTGTATCATATGTTAATAAAAAATTAAAAAAAAATGTTATTCTACGATAAATAATAAACATTTTCACACAAGATATAATTTATGAAGGGGTTGACTTAATCACATTATTTATTTATTGAGAACTCTCTACTGATAACGTAAGTATATCGAATAAATTCATTCATGATCAAGTTCATTTAATTCAATTTTGTGATAGACGGAAATAAACAAATATTTCTTAGTATTTAACTGTTATAATATCACACACAAATTTATTATTAATGTTTCAGGTTCCGAATACACAATATAACCCTGAGCTGATTAAGTTCCGGGAGAAGCTTCCTATCTATGAACAGAGGCAGGACCTCATCAATGCTATCACACATAACCAGGTACAAGCAAATCTGCATCTAAATCTAATATAAAATAGGGGTAATTGGCAGGCACTGACATGCTTTTAGGGTGTACATTTTAATTTTATAATATCCATGTTTATTTTTAAATAGTAAGCAATTGCTGATGGTTAGCAATACTTGTCCATATTTTTTTATAAAAATTAGTGGTGGACAATTCACTCACAACACCATATGAACCCAAACTTTTGTACTGTGTCAGGGTGTATGTATAATAAGTATGTATTTAAAAATATATATGTATTATATCAGCTATCTGGATTCCATAGTACAAGCTTTGCTTAGTTTGGGGTCAGATGGTGTTGTGTGTGAATTGTCCACTAATAGTGGCATTTTAAAAGTGTAATTTTGAACAGGTGATAATAGTGGCGGGCGCGACGGGGTGCGGGAAGACGACGCAGCTACCGCAACTGGTGTTGGACCACTGCCAGGAGCACAAGCTGCCCGCCAAGATCTACTGCACGCAGCCGCGCCGCATCTCCGCCGTCGCCGTCGCCGAGAGGGTAACCGCAAACCTAACCAAACCGCACTATATCTTCGGATATATGTATAGTATTTTTGTCGACTAGCCTCGTGGCTTAGTTGGTAGTAACTATGCCTGCGAAGCCAGTGTGTTCGATTCCCACCCAGTGCAAACATTTGTGTGATGAATTCAAATATTTGTACTGTGTCTCGGTGTTTCTATGTATAATAAGTATATGTGTACAACTATATAAGTATTATATTAGCTATCTGTCTACCATATTACAAGCTTTGCTTAGTTTGGGGTCAGATGGTGTGTGAATTGTCCACCAATATTTATTAATTTATTTAGTATAACTAGATGTCCGCCCTGGCTTCGCCCGTGGTTCATATATAGCCTATAGCACTCAGAGATCGCGTGCATATATTATTCAACGCGCATTATTCCTTAGAATATCGCGTTCAATCAAAAAACCTCGTCAGCTACCTGCTACGCCATCTGTCGGAAATTGGAAACCAATAAAAACATAAAGACATGGAATTGGTTTCTCGTAGATGGCGCGAATAACTTTCTAATACCTGAAAATGAAATTGCTGAACACATAAATAAATACCTTGTTTTAACGTCAAATACTTTGAGCACTAACAATCCTCCGGATATAGAGAAAGCAATATTATTCCTTAACAAGAACAAAATTAAAAATTTTGATTAACCCCCGACTACCTTAGATTTGTTATCTGTACAACATTCTACTAGTCAAGCCCTTTCATTTGATACCCATATTAAGGGAATTGTGAAAAAGGAAATGTAATTCGCCATTTTGTGGTAGCGGCCATCTTGGATTTGAAATTTGTCATAGTGCAAAGTATTCTACTAATCAAGCCCTTTCATTTGATACCCATATTGAGGTAGTAGTGAAAATATTATATAATTCGCCATTTTGTGGTGGCGGCCATCTTGAATTTCAAATTTGTTATAGCGTTTAGTACTCTACTAGTCAAGCCCTTTCATTTGATACCCATATTGAGGTAGGTTGTGAAGAAATATTTTGTCCGCCATTTTGTGGAGGCGGCCATTTTGAATCGATATTAACCAAACATAGCTAAGAACACCCGCACGGATATTAACTTTCAAATAAAAAAAAAAACCGCATCGAAATCGGCCCATCCGTTTGAGCTCTCACGGTGCCACAGACAGACACACACACACAGACAGACAGACAGACAGACAGACAGACAGACAGACAGACAGACAGACATCGACGTCAAACTTATAACACCCCTTTTTTTTGTCGGGGGTTAAAAATAAAGTTCATGCCCAACACAATTTTCAATTTGACATAGTAACTTCAACGCAACTTTTGAATTTGGCAAAAAATAAAATCAAAAAGTCAGATACAAAAGACATCTACGACATTTCAGGCACTTTTTTGTTTAGTGTTTTAGTGAATCTTAAAGATCACTTCACTTATTTAATAAATAATATTCTATATTTATTTAAAGAAACACCAACAGTACACATATTAAATAAGTCAAAGGTGAATTTACAATTTTACAATGTTTCCTGATATGGATACCCTTAACAGGTGTTTACAGCATTCTCTACAACATTAGACGATTAACTAAACAAAAAAAAAACAATTACAAGAAAAAACAAATGTTACAATAATAATCAAACTAAGAACAGATATTCCAAGAACAAGGCCACTGATACTACAACCCCATAAAAATAACTTATTTACTGTTAAAGTACCTAAACAATTTCGTTTTGAACTTACAAAGTGAGTCCCGAAAAATGTCCATATCATTCAAGGAAGCATTTAGTTCGTTATAGGTACGACTCATTCTGGGCAAGGGAGAGTGATGTACCAAATTAGTTTTAGCACGTGTAACTTCAAAAATATTTGCAATTTTATGTCGTGGGTAACGATGAGGCACTCTTACAGAAACACCGCCCAAAATGGAAGGACTGTCAATGAAGTTGTGAATTAGCTTATGGAGAAAAGAAAGGTCACGAACTTTCCGCCTATCGCGCAAGGTATCTATTTTAAAGAAAGTTAGACGACTTGAATACGGACTTCGGTGCGAAATCCCTTGACAAGAAAATGCCAGAGATCGCGTAAAGGCCCTTTGTATACCTTCTATGCGTTGAGAATGCAATGTGTATGAAGGGTTCCAAACCACACTCGCAAATTCGAGACAGCTGCGAACCATAGAATTATACAACAATATCTTAGTACGATGTGATTTGAAGCTTTTGGAGTTTCGTCTGATAAATCCTAGTTGTTGAGCCGCCTTTCCGACCATCGAATCAATATGCGCTTTGAGAGTTAACCGACTGTCCATTAAAACACCTAAGTCTCGGATTACACTAACTTCGTGAATTATTTCATTGCCTAAGTTATATTTTGAACATAAAGGATTTTTTTTGCGCGTATACTTACTATAAAAACATTTTTGTACGTTTAGAGGCATTATATTTGTATTACACCAATATTTTATACATATTACACCATATTTATATCGTACTGCATTTCATTAACGTCAGCAACACTGTATAGTCCAGTTACTATCCCGATTTTCTAAAAAAAACAAGAATATCACCGCTATATAAAGGGAAAAGTGAAAAGTCGTCCGTTAACAACTATAGACCTATTACTATTGTACCGACCATTTCAAAACTAATTGAATCACTAATGGCACAAAATATTATGGCCTACTTCAGTCGGCATACGGTAATCTCTGAAACACAACATGCGTATCGAATTGGACGCTCAACAATTTCTGCAGTCCATAATCTCGTCGAAAATATTGTGGAAGGGCTGGAGAGTAAATTAAAAGTAGCAGTAATTTGCCTAGATTTATCTAAAGCGTTTGACTCTATAAATCACGAGCTTTTATTGAGAAACCTCTCAATTTATGGATTTAAGGACGAAAGCTTAGCTCTAATAAATTCTTTCTTATCTGACAGAGAACAAACTGTAGAGATAAAACTTGATGACAGACGACATAGATCTAACCCACAGTGTATCAACATAGGAGTTCCCCAAGGATCGGCACTCGGGAATATCCTATTTTTGTTTTTTGTCAATGATATATCGATGCTAGAAATAGACGGAAAAATAATTCAGTATGCAGACGACACCACAATAATTTTAAGAGCTACATCTATCGAAGAATTAATTGCAAAAATTAGGGGAACTCTTTCAAAACTCAATCTTTGGTTCGGAATGAATGGATTACTTTTGAATGCAGATAAAACAAATGTAATGTTTTTTAATCTAAAAGCTCGAAATCAAAAGTGCATAACTGTAAAGTTGTTAAATAAAACGGAGATCGTGAGCACAAATAAAATAAAATTGTTAGGTTTTGTACTCGACCCCGCACTAAACTGGAAACAACATATCAATGAAACTTGTGCGAAAATGGCCAAAGCAACATACGCACTAAAACAGCTAAAGAAAATCACATCTTCGGAAAGTTTAAAAGAGATATATTATGCATATGTTCATTCAATTATGGCTTATGGTATAGTTTTTTGGGGCGGTTCTGGTGACTCTCAACGCGTTTTAAAAATGCAGAAACGGGCTCTTCGCGTACTAGTCAACGCGAAATTTAAAGAAAGTTGCAGAGAACACTATAAAGAACAGAAAATTATGACGTCAGTAACACTCTACATATTTGAAGCTCTCAAATACACTTGGGACAATATGAAAAAATATTCGATAAATGAAATAAATGATCGTAGATCGGGACGCACGCAAGTAATGTTGCAGCCAATACGGTACAGACTTGCAATGGCAAAAAGACTACCTATTCACGTTGGTAGAGTTTTGTATAATAATTTGCCGGAAAATATCAAGACCAGTTCTACCAAATCAATATTTGAAAGAAAAGTTAAACAACTTTTGATTGAAAGGACTTTGTACAGCATAAGTGAATATTTAAATTATACGTATGAGTAGTATTCATATTTTTGGGATTTTTTGCGCTTATTTGATTGAGAATAGTTAAACTGTAAACTGTACATACTTATATTTATCTCAATAATTCAGAGCAGATGTGTAATTTGCAATGAAATTAATTAGTTATGATAATGCTCCTTTACAGCAATTTATTTTTTGTAGTACACTTTATGTGTCTATTCTCAGTGTAATTTTATTATTATAAATGACGAGACATATTAAGACTGTGTTAAGCAATTGGTAATTTAATGTAATTTATTGCTAATTCTAATGTATGTTTTTTAATATGTCAATAAATACTATCTTATCTTATCTTATTGGTAGTACCAACTGAGACTTGGAAAAATTTGATCAGCAAAGATTTATAATGACGCAATTCTTAGACACATGCTGTCACGACAACGCACGGTACGAAAGCTCTCAAGAAGAAATATCTTTTCCCGTCTTTGTTACATTCTTCATTCATGCTACGCTCTTATTAATAGTAGCGTTATGCTATATAGTCCATAGTCTTCGTCGATAAATGGACTATCCAATAGAAAAAGAATCTTTCAATTCGGACCAGTGGTTCCCAAGATCCTAGCATTCAAACAAATAAACTCTTCAGCTGTATAATATTAGTCAAGTTTTACATTAAATAAAACTTGTATTATTGAGCAGAGACAATGCACAGCATCTATAGTGAGATTGCGCTGTTTTTCTTTCTGGCAACACACAGGAAATACGTCACTATTCTGGTAACTTTAGTCTAAGAAAATGGCATGATACAACCTGATTTCCGGTTCTGGTCACCCGAGCTTGAGCTAAGGCGATCTACCCTCATAGAAGTATCTCACTCGCCAGGAGGCCTGTAAGGGATGCTGTGCATCGTCTCTGCTCAATAATACAAGTTTTATTTAATGTAAAACTTGACTATTATATCGGCATGTGACGATGCACAGCATCTATAGTGAGAGATGTGTTTATTAGCTCCTGGTGACCACGACGACGCTATGTGTAGAAAAGAGTAAAAAATAAGTTAGGTGGATAATTGTGATAAATCATTTTACGAACAGTAAATAAACTTTGCATTATAGCTATGAATAATTGAAAATCATGTATGTAGTAGAAACCAGACATTTCTGAAATCAAATGATTAGGTATTCACTCAGATGAAATAAGAGACGCTACTTTTGAACTAAAATTTTCAAGCGAAGCCTTCATATTGGCGTCTTAATAAATTGGCATTACCCATTTACCAGTAATTTGACACAAAAAGGGAATTATTGCCATCAGCTATGCGTAGACGCAATTCGACAAATTTTCTTATTCCAAAACAGGACAAACATCTTTATTGGGATGTTCCAAAGTTTCCCAACCTGATTGTGTATGTGTAATGTTACGGCCTCACCTACAAGATGTTCTGAAGTTATTCTAAAAAGAGTAAGGTCATGCACAAATAACAAATAGGGTCTCAGACGCGTGTATGACCTGGTGCCTAATGCTAACAAGAGTATACAACTATGCATGTGATACTTCAAACAGAATGATACGCGATAGATCATTGTTTCCCTATGTAAACATCTCATTTGGGTCCCAAACTAACGTTGTGTAGCATAAGGCTTCTGTCAAGCCAGCTAGGGTAGCTAAGAATAAATATATCCCTCTAGATATTAAGAAAATAGGTTTCAAAACTTTCCCTCATCAAACATGATTAGCATATGAGCACCAAGACCAGAGTGTTGTGACTGGCTACGCAAATGTGCTAGATACCTTCCCAGCGAGTTTAGATCCGCGAGGCTATAATTGAAATTATTGGCTGCACACTACTGTGTACAATGATCCCAAGCTGGTTTATAAGTTTTACGAGTAGATTCTCGCTAATTCGATCTTAGCTAAGTAATTCGCTCTTAAGTAGATTGCTTTCCACGTCAGACCTCAACTCTACTATGTTAGTCCATCGCCACATTCCGTACTATAAGTATATGTGGAAGAGGCAAGTACGTATCCACGTCTACTAGGACCTAAAATAGGGCAGACCAATAAAGGTTCGGCCCGATTAGTCTGTGAGAACCCAGCGGCGGTGCGTGCAGGTACGGTCCGAATACAGGGGTTACAGGGATTACGTGACCCCCTCAAAAGCTTTAAATTGCAAAATCACAAACAAAATAACGAATAATACACAGGCCACTTTTTACCGCGGGAAAACAACTGGAACGGCGATCACACAGGCAGAGCTGTGTGGCGCTACTAATGAAATCTTTTGTACTCCACATCTTATACTATTATTGGGCCCCCTGAATACAATCTCTGCAGAAGATGCATCAGTTGGTAGGTTAGGTCTTGTAGAGCGAATCGTTCGGTTGCGAGTCTGTAAAATTACATGACTTCCTTACCTTACCTTACATTCTATTCGTGTATGAAGGGGATATTGCCGCTATGCACATTTCTTTCTCTGTGCAACGCCAGTGGAGTCTGGTCTCACCTGCCGTATATCAGAGTCTTTCATTTGAGCTCCCAAATCAGACCGAGGTATTCGGTATCCAGGGATTGAGATGGTCGCAGGACCGACTTTTCGTAGTTTATAGACTCACTCCATACAATACCCGCATACTTCTGTTCCGAAGAAACAGCGCCGTCCAGTTCGAGAGAGCGGCGAACTAATTTGGTGCACATGACAGTCCGAATGGGAAGCTGGTCATTTGCAGAACCTGGTGCTTGTGTATGAGCTGGAGCAACTTGCGGTGGGCCTCTGCCATGAGTAAGAGTAATCCAGTGGCAAAATTTGTTGAACAAGCACAGGCTCGGAGGTAAATGATAGACGCTTGCTGAGGGGCCTACGGAGCCCGAAGCGTCTGCCACTGTCACTGATATGCTCGAGTGACAGCCTCCTTGAACATTATGTGTGGGGTTAAACAAGCACGGGCTTGGAGGTTAATGGCAGACAACTGCCAAAGGGCCTACGGAGCCCGAAGCGTCTGCCACTGTTTCCGATACGCTCAGAAACAGCCTCCTTGAAGATTCAATGTTAGTATGTGCTATTCATTTGCGGTCATTACCCTTTTCCTGACGGGTTTTGTCCTTTGCAGGGTCCTTGCAGGGTAGTTACAAATCACGCTTTGCATCTATGGGGCGCGCTGTGTCGAAAAACTAGAAACACTGAAAACTGAAGTAGAAAAACTGTTTACATGTGTCACGAGAAGCAGCAAATTTAGGTCTTTGGCCCTGACCGGACCTCCTTTCGGCAAAATTACAGCCACATCCACTCGTCGATATTACCTGTTTGCAAGTAAGTCTGTCATTGACGAGATGCATAAAGGGCTCGGAGAAATTTTACGCAGATCTTTACAAAGAGCTTTTGTCGTAATTTCTATCCCGATATGCTCCCGACAGTTTCCGCAAACAGTGTGCACTACCTACTCACAATTTTTGAAAAAAATTGATGTGAAGTTTAGCAGTTGTGAACACAGTCAAAACAGAAAGACACTTAACACAGAACACAGAAATATTGCTGAAATTGTAAAATGAAAAGATTCCGAGTGACTCGGGGAGATTTCACGCAAACCTACCCGAAGCTTTTGTTGGTGATTTCCCTCAGGATTCGCTCCCGACGGCTTTTTAGTGCATTCAGCTCTATTTCCACAAACGACATGTACGACTTCCTCGCTAGTTTTGTGAAATTTTGAAGTAAGGGTAAATAGTGTTAGTAAAACATTGTACAGTTAGCAGGAGCCAACGCCTTTTTCTTAGTATCCAGACAATCTCTTGCCTATAAAAATTTACAAAAACGGTCGTTAAATTCGATGTTTCTTTGACTGATGTTTTAAATAAAACCTAGATCGAGTTTCGAAAGAATGTGCCCGTTGATGCAGTTGTCTGGTCTGTTCAATAGCATAAACGATTTCAGATTTTGTGGTAGAAAAAGTTGCTGTAATGTGCTGCGTTCAGAAAAGATAGCAGACACAAGCCGTTCATTACTTAATTGCAAAACTCCGGAATCCGGTATTTCATCAAGAAATTTACAAAAACCACTGTGCAACTCACTTACCTGCTTCCTCTTCTTTACCTCTGCTCATTCATGGTAGTCTGGTGAAGCCAGCCGCTTGTGACACCGCGGCGGTGGTTCATTTTACGCTGAACCCTTCCGCTAGCTGCACGGCCCAGTCTCGTCCTCGGACGAAGCCTGTTGTTTGGGAGTGTGTGACACTCGCTCATCCTCGAGGCCCACTTCCAAGGCGGGCGAACGTAATCCATTTCTTATCGGTACCACTAGGTACCCGTCGCGATCACTAGATTTGCAATCACTCATTGCACTTGATCAGTTATTTTCACTTTAGTATAGCACCAGCGCGACTCACTAGACAAATAACTGACCTTATCGGATTAAAATATTCAAATTACCGAAATTTTCTCAAAATCGGTGAGAGTTTCGGCTTGAGTTGTTGCTTCAACGAAAGAATACGACGCTATGAGGATAGATCGCCTTAGCTCAAGCTCGGGTGACCAGAACCGGAAATCAGGTTGTATCATGCCATTTTCATAGTGACGTATTTCAGAATAGTGACGTATTTCCTGTGTGTTGCCAGAAAGAAAAACAGCGCAATCTCACTATAGATGCTGTGCATTGTCACATGCCGATATAATAGGATAGATTCTACTGTACTTGTGTATGCCACTGAACTCCTAAACAGCTGGTAGTAGTAGTAGTAGTAGCGGTCCACTCAGGCTTTGTGGGCGGGCTGTTTCCGCAACTCGACGTCTCGGTGCGCCTGTTTTGCGTGTAGGGAAGTGGGCTTCACTCCCGCCAACCCAACTCCAACAGAAAGCCCAGCAGCTTCTTCACGTTGCCGCATGCTTCACGGAGCGTCCCCCGGTGTGCCCAGGAACTCCGCTCGATGAGCCGCCACTCCCGTGCACTCCATGAGCACGTTAGCGGCCGTTTCTTCAGCCTCAAGGCAAGCTCTGCAAAGAGGTCTGTCGGTAATACCTAGTGTGAATAGGTGTTTATTGTACAATGTACAAACCGTGACCTGTCAGTGCGCCCGTGACCAGTCGCAACTGTTGTCGATTCAGGCTTAGCAGCTGCCGAGTGTACCGTGAGTTACGGCCCTCCAGTGCCGCTCTAGACTGACTACAGTCCGACCTCTTGGTCCAGTTGTCGTTATGTTCTTTCAGTGACCTCTCTCGCAGCCATTTCCGAACCTGCGACAGTGGGAGCGGGACAATCGGTTCAGGGCCCTGCACCTGTTCCGCTGATACCCTCCTCGCCAGTTCGTCCGCCGCGTCGTTACCTCTCGATCCGCTATGGCCTTTGATCCATTGGAGAATGATTTGATTGTGTTCACAAACCTCCGTCAGAGACTTGGTGCATTCAAGGACTAGTCCCGAAGTGATGGTGTTGCTCTTTAGGGCATGTAGGATCGCCGCGCTGTCAGAGAGTATGCGGATGTTATAACCCTGCACCCTCTTGCCGGTGATTATGGTAGCAGCCCTCGTGATGCCCACACATTCTGCCTGAAAGACGGAGTTGTGGGCCCCGAGAGAGAGCCTAAACAGTTGGAACGATATGAATGATTTTTAGACCATCCAGGGCGCCACCCAAACGCGTACAAAAAAAACATTCAGGTCGTTCCATCTAGGATCATTTAGGAGGATCACTTCACATCACACATCTCTACTTCACTTTAGATTCACAAATCAGCCTGGCAGATGGCGCTGCAGTCGGTATCATGCAGGACAAGATGTGTCTGGTCTTCTAGTATACATAATATATGAAAATTAAATTGTCTGGATGCTTTTAAATACGTAACCTATACATTTTATCATGTGATGAGTTTTAGCAACGTAGTTCTGCATGAGCCAAAGAAAGTTTTTGAGTTGGTATGACCAATTTTCAACTGATGACGCCACATTAGTACACGGGTACAACTAGATTAAAAATAACAATTGAATGCATCAATCTATACTAATATTATAAAGCTGAAGAGTTTGTTTGTTTGAACACTAGGATCTCGGGAAGTACTGGTCCGAAT
The DNA here is from genome assembly GCA_017562165.1 of Ectropis grisescens. Classification (NCBI taxonomy): domain Eukaryota; kingdom Metazoa; phylum Arthropoda; class Insecta; order Lepidoptera; family Geometridae; genus Ectropis; species Ectropis grisescens. Next base: position 23,627,684 of record CM029787.1, on the reverse strand, counting down.
TGAAAGATTGTTTTTCTATCGGATAGTCTATTTATCGAGGAAGGCTATAGAACATAACGATACTATTAATAGAAGCGGAGTATGAATCAAGAATATAACAAAATCGGGGAAAAATATTCATTTTTGAGAGTTTTCGTACGTTTCGTGCTTTGACATGACACATGACAGCATGTGTCAAGATTGCGTCATTGAATATAAACCTTTGCCATAGATTACATACCTCACCTTTGCTCACAGATTAAACACCTCCCTTTGCTAATGTTTCTAAATCTGAATTGGTACGACCAATTTCCGACAGGTGGCGTTGAAGGTAGCTGAAAAGGTTTTTTGTTTGAAAGCTATATTCTCAAGAATGACTGAACCGATTTCAAAAATTCTTTCACCATTGGATTTGTACGGGATCTCGATGAGTGCTAAATATTTACCACGGGCGAAGCCGGGGTGGACATCGTACAATATATGCAAAAACTGTTTTGCAATATATTGCCTGTAGATACTGAGCTTGAAGGGGAATATCCTACTATTCAATTTTGAACAAAACTCCTTTAGGTCTGCATCCACTTATAAAACTCCGTTCCCAGCCAATAAATAGTATATATTATACACTAAAATATGGCATATAAATTACCAGATAGGTGTCAGCAAGCGGACCGCTAATTTGTGTTGCCAATGTAATCTGTATCTTATAACGCACGACATAGCGCCCATATTTGAGTGTATTTTATTTGTCTGGTGGTAGCCGAGTCGTATAAGTCGGCGCAGAACTTTACTCGGTCGCCGACATACTAAAGTAGACGACGTAGCGTCGGAGCGGCGGCGGAGCAGCTTAACGGGACGCGTTAGGCGTTAGATAGTATTGAACAGCATTATTGTTACTTTATTGCGTAATATGTTACCTGTATAGTTATATGGGGTCGTTCAAGTATTATGCAAGCAGATTTATTACAATTATTGTCCCCCTTCCCCCTTGTCATCAAAAGTTAGCAAAGCTATCTTATCCGCCCCCCACACATACCCCCTTCATATTGCATCCCATTCCCCGAAAATGAGTTTCGTTTTCATGTGATTGTGTGTAAAAATAAATAACTATTGCTGACGTAAAATCACCGTATAGACCCCCGCCCCACCTCCAATATCATTAAAATAAGCAAAACACATACCCCCGCCCCACCTCTCATGTTATCAAAATAAGCAAAACACATACCCCCGCCCCACCTCCCATGTCATCAAAAATAAGCAAAACACATACCCCCGCCCCACCTCCCATGTCATCAAAAAAAGCAAAACACATACCCTCCGCCCTTCCTATAGTGCTTACGTAATACTTGAACGATCCCTATATTGCTATTTTTCATGTCGGTGATATGTATTCAAAAGATTTCGTCCATCCAAAAGGCGTCTAACTTGCTCGTCCCCTACACCGACATCACCCTGTTTGTGGACCCATAAAATTCCTCTATGAAAAATCGCTCATATCAACACAGAAAATCGCTCAACAGAGCCAAAGCAATTTTAACTTTAACAACTTGTGGCAGGTAAGAAGACCAGAGTGGGCTTACAATATAGTTTTAAATTTCCAGGTGGCGTATGAACGTATGGAGAAGATCGGGCAAGCGATTGGGTACCAGATACGACTAGAGTCTCGGGTCAGCCCCAGAACAGTCCTCACATACTGCACCAACGGAGTTCTGCTGAGGACTCTGATGGCTGGGGACACTTCACTTACTGGTAACTAATCTTACTAATTTTATATAGCCCGAGCGTTTATCTGAGTCCTCGCCTGCGCGGTACAAGGGCGCGGGGGTATGACGACAAAGGGGACTGAGACAGGTGCGGGCGGCGGGGGGCCCCGCGTTACACTTACAACCAGGAACTACTTACTGAAGAGAATACTGTGAAATTTAGTTTATAGATAGATAGTAATCTTAACATTTAATTTAAATTTGTCCATTGTGGTCAGCTTTATTCCGTTACGGCATTGACATTAATTATTATTAATTATTGATTTTATATTTTTTGTTAGTATTATCTGTACTTTAATTAGCTAATTTTGCTTGAATATGTTTATTGATTGTATTGTGAAATTAGTTTGATGATGTAAGTAATGTACATTCATTGTATATTTTGCATGCCAAAAGGCAGTGTATGGCAAGCTACTTTCATAACCGTTCTTTCTATCATTGTACTCATGCTATGCAAATAAATCTTTACTTTACAGATTCTAGTTGCTTGAAATATGGATTTATGATCCAACAAATAAATGTATTATGTTCGCAGGAGTAAGCCACATATTCGTAGACGAGGTCCACGAGCGGGACAAGTTCAGCGACTTCCTGCTGATCGCGCTCCGAGACCTGCTGCCGCGCTGCAAGGACCTCAAGCTGGTGCTCATGTCCGCCACCTGCGACACGCAGATATTCTCCAGGTAACCAGCGGTATTGGAAAATATTTGCAGACCAGTGATGCCAATGATATGTTCGTCAATAGAAATTTATGCGCAAATTCCGAGTCTATTAGGCTGCCGAAGAGCGTAACGACACCAATACGTCCGCCTCAAATGGTCATTCGAGTCAGTAGTAGTCAATCATTTGAGCAGTACATTTGAGGATGAAAATTTGGGGGTCACCAATAAATATTAATACAATATGTCAATTAAAAAATAAACGTTCCTAGTACCGTCTCGCGATTTCACCCCGTAGTTGCCGTTCCATTTGTTTTTCCGCTGTAAAAATAGCCTATATTGCCTATGTTGGTCATTGTCATGGCCATGTCTCATGTGACAACTCGGACCGCGCCTAATTTTGAGGCTCGCTCGTAAAATGTTTAGAGACGATGTAACATGATGGATAGATAGCCATCACATTCCCACACTTCTTGTCTTCACCCAAACAGCACTCAGCTAGATAACACTTCCCATCTACAAACACTTATTTGCAGCAAAACAACACCCATCTTCAGCTGGGCAAAAACAACACCCATCGTCAGCTGGGCAAAAACAATACTTGGCTAGACAAAAACAATTCTTGGCCAGATAAAAACAATCCTAGGCCTGACAAAAAAATTCCTAGGCCAGACAAAAACAATGCTAGGCCAGACAAAAACAATCCTAAGCCAGATAAAAACAATCCTAGGCCAGACAAAAACAATCCTAGGTCAGACAAAAACAATTCTTAGAGAACACCCATGAAGAGCATTGATCACAATGAATGCTTGGTGAAACACAAAACACGGTATTTACTTACAAGCGCCATACGTCGTCAGCATTGTCGGCGCAAGGAACCTAGCCTAGTTCTACATTTAGTTACAGGAATGTTGTAGGAATTTCTACATTTAGTGCACTTTTCGGTGCCGCTGCGACCGGGGTATTTGAACATTTAACAATAAGGCACCTAGCACACGTCGTATTTTAAAAGCGCAGTCGACGCGCTTATAGGCTCTTCAAAGGAGATTCGAACGCAACCTTGAAACCTAAGCTCATGATCCGATCGTGAACCGCGCGTCTACTGCAGCGCGTTTGTATTGCGTTTTACGTGCTTTTTAATCTAAACGCAAATGAAACGCACGTCGTCTGCTCGTTTAAAATACGCCGTGTGCTCTAACATAACTCAAATCTCGGATACTTTTCACTTTCAATCCTCACCCTTAAAGAGCTATCGAAACAATGACTATCCCCAGATACTTCAACAACTGCCCCGTGGTGACGATCCCAGGCAGGCTGCATGATGTGCAGCGCTTCTTCCTGGAAGACATCCTGAAGCTGACCAACTACAGCAATCGCAAGATGGTGCTCGCAGAGAAGGAACTCAAGGCCAAGCTCAAGTCGGGCCAGAGCTACTGGTCGCATCTTGAAGGTAACCTTTACTAAACAAGTCACAGATTCAAACGGATTTGTATCCACATGGCCACCGGAGTCGTCTGTTATGATGTGTAAGATAATTAGTCAGTGTGCAGAACCGGCAGGAGGACGTTCCCAGAGCAAGTCAAGGCTCAATCGAACAAACTCACTACTGACAGATACATTGACAGCAACAATTCCGGCCAGCCTGTTCTGATGTTACCAAAGAGTTTACATCTAACTCTGTGGAGGGTTAATGAAATATCCAATAAAACATTGTATTCTCTAAGATACATATATCTCACTCGCTCTAACCGTTACGATACAGCTAAGTTCATAACTTCAAAATCACTATTGATTTTGTTGCATGCAAAGAGCTGTAAACTTTGTTTGCGTCATTTTTGACGTCATCGTACCCAATTATCTCTGAATAGAATAGAAGAGAAAATATTTATTATCATGTAAGTCACATTCACAAATTTTTACTTAAACCTAAACCTTTGGAATGATTCTGTACAGACTCGTCAATAATTATAAAAATATTGTTACATCACATCTGTTTATTTAGGTCAGAAAACTGCAACAGGGGCTGAAGAAAACAGCAACAAAGAGAGTAAAGAGGAAACTCTACTGGATCCGGTGCTGCAGGCTGATATGGATGAGTTCCTCGACCAGTGCTTCAATGAGGGCAGCTTGGTGAGTCCACTCATGTATCCATTATTTCTCACATGTCAAACATAGCCTATAACATAGCAGTCCACTGTTCCTACTGATGGTGCTTGGGGCTTTCTCTCGCAAGTAGAGAGACATGACCATAATCCACCGCGCTGGCCTAGTCTGGGTTGGTAGATGACGCATGACCTCGAAAGATTCTGGATACACGATACGTGTCGGTTTCCTCATGATGTAATATCTAAATAAAGGTACAACATATAGATGTGGAGGAATACGAGTTGAAAAGAATTGCTGGCCCAGATTAGATGCGTATCCCAAAATACAGGAAGGTCTGGAAAGCTCTAGAGGAGGCCTTTATCGATGGACAGCCTGGGGATAAGGATATATGTAATAATTTTGTTTGAAATTAAAATAATAAATTTAGCATGATTTGGTTTGTAGTGGCTCTGGAAAGAGTCCTCCTACCAAGAAGTTCTTGATATGAGCGTGTTCAAACAAACAAACACCTCAGCGTTACAATATTGGTACAGTCCGCGAGGCATAAGCTGAGCTTTGCATTTGTGTGAGTGTACATGGATAGTGTAGGTGTGACAACCGGCCTTAGGCGCGGCGCCATTCTGTCTCGCCGCGCTCCTGCCTGATTGGTGATCACTCACACTAATGCAAAGCTTAGCCTATACCTCGCGGACAAAATTTCAAGCTCCTGCCTGATTGGTGATCACTCACACTAATGCCAAAGCTCAGCTTATACCTCGCGGAGTGTATAGATGGACATGCGCGTGTGTTGCAGGACTCGTTCTGCCAGATCCTGTACATGTACCTGTCGGAGGGCGTGCCCGTGCGGTGCGCGCACTCGGCCAGCCGCCGCACCGGGCTCATGGCGGCCGGCGCGCGCGGCCTGCCCGAGACCGCGCGCCAGATGCTGCAGATCGGTACCGCGCCCCCTAGAGCTACCTCCACCTACTGCTGGAGATAGCTCCCTCCCGTAATACAGCACTCAGCCCTATCCTCGGCTTTTCGTCTCCAGCCTGTTGCTCTACGTATATTGATACTCCAATAACACGTCACCCTTGATACTAGACAAATTTATTGAACGATAAATTAATAATTGATTTGTATATTAGATCAGAGTGTCTTACATCGTATCTGGCTTTCTGAAACTCAGGTGACCAGTGTAATGTTGCACCATTTCATTGTCAGGTGTGATCTCTAATAGAAAGCAGTCAGCGCAATCAATTTCCTAATACATGTAATGTGACGTCCTCAATTGTGGTACATCTAACTCATAAAGGCTCAACCTTTCCAATGGTAACAGCGATTTTATCTACATAAAACATGTCCTGAATCAAGCCTGCAAGCTTTTATAACTCTTGTTCGTTGTCTCCCGCGCAGGTGCGGATCCGCTCGCGCGCGACATCGACGGCAAGTCCGCGTACGACCACGCGGTCGAGAACGGACACACCGAGTGCGCCAAGCTGCTGTCTGCTCTGCAGCCCACGGAGGAGGCCAAGGACGCCGACGATGAAAACGCAGCCGATAATTTCCTTCTCGACGTCTACCACCACACCTCCTCCGAGGAACTGATAGATCATGATCTCATGCTCGCGCTCATCAAACACATACACCTGACCCTCCCCAAAGGCAGCATCCTAGTCTTCCTCCCCGGCTACGACGATATAGTCACCGTGCGGGACATGATCCAAGCCTGCACCGACATGAACACGGTCAAATACCAGATATTCACCCTACACAGCAACATGCAGACGCTCGACCAAAAAAAGGTGTTCAATCCGCTCCCGAACGCAAGAAAGATAATAATATCGACGAACATCGCGGAGACGTCGATCACGATCGACGACGTGGTGTACGTGGTGGACTCGTGCAAGGTGAAGGAGAAGTACTACGAGTCGACGGGCGGCGTGTACTCGCTGCAGTGCGTGTGGGCGGCGCGCGCGGCGGCGCAGCAGCGGGCCGGCCGCGCGGGCCGCACGCGCCCCGGCCGCGCCTACCACCTGTGCTCGCGCCGCCGCTTCCGCGCGCTGCCGCTCACCGCCGTGCCCGAGATCCTCCGCGTGCCGCTGCAGGAACTCTGCCTGCACACCAAACTCCTCGCCACCGGGAACACCCCCATAGCCGACTTCCTCTCCAAAGCCCTCGAACCCCCCTCCTTCTTGGCCGTCCGAAACGCCGTCTCTCTCCTCAAAACCATCGGCGCACTCACCCCCATGGAGGATCTCACCGAAATAGGACAACATCTCCTCGATTTAACCGTCGAACCGAAACTCGGCAAGATGCTGCTGTACGCGTGCGTGATGAAGTGCCTCGACCCGATCCTGACGATCGTGTGCAGCCTGGCCAACAAGGAGCCGTTCCAAATATCGATGAACCCGGAGAGCAGGAAGCGCGGGAGCGTCGCAAGGAAGGAGTTCGCGTCGGAGAGTTACTCGGACCACATGGCGTTACTGCGGGCTTTTCAGGCGTGGCAGCTGGCGCGTGCCAACGGGACCGAGCGCGCTTTCTGCGCCAAGAATTTAATCTGCGGAGCCACCATGGAGATGATCGTGGGCTACCGAGCGCAGCTGCTGGCTCAGCTGCGCGCGCTGTGCCTGGTGAAGGCGCGCGGCTCGGGCGACATCAAGGATGTGAACCTCAACTCGGAGAAGTGGCACGTGGTGAAGGCGGTGCTAGTCGCCGGCCTGTACCCGTCGGTCGCGCGCGTGGACCGCGAGTCGGCCACGCTGCGGACATCGAAGGAGGTGAAGGTGGCGTTCCACCCGAGCTCGACGCTGCACCGCGGCGGCGGCGTCTCCGGCTCGCAGAAGTCCGTGCAGAGCTTACCGACGGACTGGGTCGCGTTCGAAGAAATCTCGCGCGCGGGCCGGTTCTGTTTCATCCGGTGCAATACGTTAGTCACGCCGCTGACTGTAGCCTTATTCGGGGGTCCACTGCGGTTACCGCCTGGGGCTTTAATGCAGCGGGCGAACCCTCCCGGTCTTTCGAGTGACAGCGACAGCGAAGCAGACGAGAACAACTCTTCACCGGATACCGCAGTGCTAACGTTAGACGATTGGATGGCATTCACAGCGGACGCATCCGATGCCATCAGCGTGTACAACTTGCGGCAGAAGTTATGTGCCTTAGTGGTCCGTCGCATGGCGAACCCAGCCAAGCCGATGTCTCCGCCGGACGAGCAGGTCCTGAGTACCGTGGTGCACGTCCTGGGTGCCGAGGAGAGGAACGTGGGGCTGAGCCAGCCCAGCGGGATCGGGCAGCGGCCCATGCCGCTCACCGTGGACTCGCCGAGCTGGCGCGCGCGCGCAGACGAGGAGCCCAGGCACTACCCCTACCAGCACCAACAGGTTGGTTTCTTTAACTTTTAGTAGTGGTAGGACTCCTAGCAGAGTCCGCCTGGGGAAGTACCACACTTTAGCCAGTTATTCTACCGCCAAGCAGTAATGTGCAAACATTACTGTGTTCCGGTCTGAAGGGCAATGTTTCCAGAGAAAATACAGGGCTCAGAAATATAACATCTTAGATCTCTGGGTGACGAGCGCAGTGCAGTGCTAGGTAATGATTTTGACTCTTCATGTTCCAATAGCTGCGTGTTGCTGTGCTGTTATGTGGCAGGCATGTTGCTTACCATCAGGCACATGTCCTGCTCGTCACTCTTTATTAAAAAAAAAACCTTACTGCTTGGCGGTAGAAAAACTGGCAAAGGTGTGGTATTTCCCCAGGCGAAATCTGCCAAGAGTCCTACCACTAAAAAAATTGTATGTGTGTTTTACACTTGGTAGCAAGGCACGGGCGACTTCGCGTCGAGTTTCTACCAGAGCGCGTACGGGCAGCAGTACCGCGGCGCCGCGCGCGCGTGGCCGGCCGGCGCGCCGCCGCAGCCCGCGCCCAAGAGCCCCATGTCGCCCAACGGGAAGACGCTACTCGCCAACATCGAGAAGTACGCGGACGGCGACAACATGAGGTCGGTGGTCCACTGAGCGACAGGTTAAAAGTTCAGCATTGATTTTCAGATTTGGGCAATAACTGGGTCAAAAATATACCATTCCAACTACTCCGGCAGGTAGATCATGGAAAAATGTCTTAGTAAAAACGTGGTCAAGTGCGAGTCGGGCTCGTCCATGAAGGCTTCCGTAGCAGCAAGTAACATAATACAAAAGTTCTTGTGCTTCGCTGTTACTTTAATCAGTGCTTTAACAATAGTCAATTTATGACGTATTAAAATAAAACTAGTTACTAGATATCATTCAAAGCAATTTTCGTTGATACTTTACATGGTAACGTACATTATACACTTTTTTTTATTTTTGTCATTCTCTTATTTTAGAAGTTACAGGGGGGGCACTTTTTACCACTTTGGAAGAGTCCCTCGCGCAAACTTTTCAGTTTAGAAAAAAAATAATGTTAGAAACCTCAATATCATTTTTGATGACCTATCCATAGATACCCCACACGTATGGTACTGATAAAAAAATTTTTTTTGAGTTTCAGTTCTTTGTATGGGACATCCCTAAATTTTTTTGGTTTTTTCTATTTTTTGTATCAAAATCTTAATGCGGTTCACAGATTACATCTACTTACCATGTTTAAATAGTATAGCTTTTATAGTTTCGGAGAAAAGTGTCTGTGACATACGGACGGACAGACAGACAGACATGACGAATCTATAAGAGTCCCGTATTTTGCCTTTTGGCTACGGAACCCCAATAATCGGTCAATGAAATGACGTCACTCAAAACTTCTAAGCACTGTATCTTCGTCGTTTTTTGTATGTGAGACAAAAGAAACAAGAGCAAAATTTAAAATTTTGATTAACCCCCGACTGCCTCAGATTTGTTATTTGTACATCATTCTAATAGTCAAGCCCTTTCATTTGATACCCATATTGAGGTAGCCTGTGAAGAAATATTTTGTCCGCCATTTTGTGGCGGCGGCCATCTTGGATTTGTTTTTTTTTTATCGTGTGTAGTATTCTACTAGTCAAGCCCTTTCATTTGATACCCATATTGAGGTAGCCTGTGAAGAAATATTTTGTCCGCCATTTTGTGGCGGGGGCCATTTTGAATCGATATTAACCAAACATAGCTAAGAACATCCGCACGGATATTAACTTTCAAATAAAAAAAAACCGCTTTGAAATCGGCCCATCCGTTTGAGCTCTACGGTGCCACAGACAGACACACACACACACAGACAGACAGACAGACAGACATCGACGTCAAACTTATAACACCCCTTTTTTTGGTCGGGGGTTAAAAAGAAAAAATAAGCGTACAATATTATATTATAAGCTAATTGACGGACTAATTAGTTATTTGTAGTCACCATGCATATTGATTTTTTTAACTTTTATATGTTTACACTTGACCGCCATCTCGCCTGATGTTAAGCGACGATGTGGTCTACGATGGAGCGTTCTTACCTAGAAGAAACCGATTCACTCTCGATGCGAAGACACCAAGATTATAACTATTGGGAAAATCCACTCAGCCAACTCATCCAGTCTAGACGTTCTTATCACAAAAGTGGAGTCATACCTCTTCGTCCGCGTTTTTGGAATATCTACCATGAAACGGTGCCGCTTCTTCGAGTTACGAGAAGTACGATAGAAAAAAGGTCAAGGTGGTATTAGATCGTGCTGATCAGTTGCACACTCACCGAAGTGTATCCGAAAAAAAAACCGATAAGCTAGCAATTTTGCGGCGATGTTCAAGACTTTGAAGTCTTTTTCGCACTAGAGTGTATAAAGGTATATCTTGCAGGTATTTCGTAGTGAAGGCTGATGACGCGCACAGCGTGGAGGCGGCGCAGGCGGCCGGCAGCTATCCCTTCACGCAGAACACCGCCAAGAAGATACAGAAGGTGAAGCAGGTATGTACGTGAGCCCACACTTATGTTCCCACTGCTGGTACTGGAACTTTCGAGAGGAGAAAGTCATAGTCATAATCCGTCCCTAAATCCGTCGCTGACCTTCTTTTTTGTTTGTTTGAACTCAATGCACAATGGCTCAATCAAGAGGTTAAGTACGGAAAAAGTCCCGTCATTATAGCTAAATCTGTCACGCTGCCATGTGTTCAGGTTGACTGATGAGGTTTATAGGAGGAGTAGGTAGAGAAAAAAATACAGTTATATTACTAAATATATTTTTAAACATTTTTTTAATATTTATCAAATAGCAATTATCAATTTTTTTTGTTTAAATGCTACTCCTGTAATTCTATGCACAACTTTAAGAGTTAGCGTATTTTACCTAGGAGCATAGAATAGATAATATAGATAGAACGGACACTCCCCACCCCCCGCCAATTTCAAGCTTCCTCACCCCTCAGGCCGTTTCGAGTACGCTAGGAGCACTCAACGAAGGGCTGGTATCGAACATCTGATTCCTAACGAAATATCATCATGGTGGGTTGTTGTGCTGTTTACGGCTGTCCGTCAACTAAACGGGACAAAATTAAAAGTTTTATTGAATGTCCTAAGGATAAAATAACGTAAGATTAGAAACTGTTAATTAACGTTGCTTTATAATAACGTAGTAATTTTTAACTCAAAGTTCGTAACTTACACAGCCAGTTTTGGGCACGGATTGATAATGCCTGGAGGAATAATTATAATGGCAGAATAAAGTTTCCTTCTAGGGTAAGTGTAAAATAATATGCGAATGTGTATCTACTAACAGAAATAGATATCTAGGTACCTATCTATCATCGGTTTTGTTTGATTTTACGCGGCAATACATACACCCTTTTAATTAAAATAGTATAATTTGGCTCCATTCTATTTATGTAACTCAACATTATAGCAATCAAGTCTGGGTTGTGTTAGGAGGCACAGTCGCTTCTAAACAATATTTTTTTTGTGTCCAAATAATTTATATCTTTATTGCTGCAGGTAGGTTAAGATGGTACAAAAACATTTTAAAAGTTGACCCGTACAAACTGCCCTATTCGAGAGGCATGCAATATAAGATAATTTAAAAAAAAATTGTGTTTTGTAGAAACTATTCAAGTAAGTGAAATAGTGAGTCTAAGATTAATATCTTGTATTATATTAAAATACAGTATTTATTGCTTGTGATGAAGTTAAGTCGATTTCCTTAAGTCAAAACTTTCAAAAAATGAAATTGGCTAGTTTACTATTGTACCGACGATATGTTTGGCAAAACAATTTGTTTTTAGTTTAAGTTTGTATATAATCAGGTAATAAAAAATATTGAATAGAAGTTAGATGGTCTTTTTAACTTAACGTAACTTTTTTAGCTCTTTGTAACTTTTGTTTGTTTTTATATTAAGTGCAATAAAGAGTTAATCTATCTATCTTTTTATTACTGATTTCTATTCGGTTGTATGACCACCAACGCCAACGTCTTGTGTTTCAGCAGGATGTTATTTTGAAGTTTGATCAGAAGGCAGTTTGAATCGTAGATTGTAAATTGTAGACGTCACCTAGTTAGTATACCTGAAATGACAAAGGATCATACATGAATTGTGTTGTAACTCAGTGTACCGAACATGCTAAAGGTTTAATGTATGGATTCTCTTGTATCTTGTCAGGAGGGTCACCGCGTGACGCTGATATTCTCGTGCGCGAGCGTGTCGAAGTTCGTGGGCGCGGCGGCGCTGGACGCGGCCGGCGGGCTCGAGTGGCTCGCCACCGCGCATGTGCCCTTCCACATGGTGCGGTGAGTCATCTACACCATGCACCCTTTACTGTATCCTCTATAGGATTTAGTTTTGTACCTGGGCATTTTCACAAGAAAATGTTTACTCCTCTTCTCACTTCACCAAATATGTATTGATGATTCCGGAACATTACGGTTTGTAAGTTTTGTTAATTGGTTTTCTATCAAACTAGCAGAACAATGCGCGCGTTCTACGCCACCTATCGAAAATTGGTCGTACCAACTCAGATTTAGAACAAATTTGGTTAGACTCCTCAAACTCCAACAGTCACTACAGGCGCATCGCTTTGTGGCGGGGCGTACATTGTAGCGTCGAACGCGCTGTGATCAACTTTGCGGCGCGCTACCCGGCGTAATTTGTGTTCAAGAGCAAAAGTTAAAAGAACAAAAACCAAAACGAACAATATCTTAACAAATATGGGAGATAGGTGAAAAATGTATAGTTCCAAAATTGTTGAGGGCGGAAAAAGCAACAAAAAAGTACTCCATCAAAATGTTCGTAACTCAACGCAGAACCGAGTTATTGTCACAAAACTGAATTTAAACCTTTTTTCAAGATGGCGGAAAATGCAGATAGGAAATCTTGGTCGGCAATTTGAACTAAGGTTTTCTAGGCACCCCCCAGAACATATCCAAAATTTTGCCGGCTTGGTTCACATACATTTCTAAATGTATACAATGACTGGAATACATCTGCAGGTATTTATATATACTCATCAGCCTGGGGAAGTCTGTCGGGTCATTTCGGCCTCGACACCATGGTGTCCCTCTACATACGAACATCTTCACGGTGTTCCATTTTTGCCGCTTACGCCGGGAACACGGGAAGTAGTGGGGTGTATGACTCTCCAATCTAGAGAAGCCCGCGAGTCCCAGTGAGAATATTTAGTGGGGTTGACGCTCTCCTTGAGAGAGAAAGCACCGAGTCCCAATGGGAATATTGAGTGTGGTGTGTATGTTGCAGCCACGTGACGAACTCACTGGCGGGCGGCGCGCGCGCGTGCGGCGCGCGGGACGGCGCCGAGCTGTGCGCGGGCGCCGGCCGCGCGCTGCTGGCCGCGCTGGCGCACCCGCGCCGCGCCCGCCCCGCGCCCGCGCCGCACCACGCGCACCCGCACCCGCACCCGCGCCCCATACAGAAACACAGCGACCAGTAGCCGCCGGGTACCGCACCTCTTACACTACCATTCATTACAGGATACTTCCTCTAGTAATATGATGAAATGAGTCCCCAATGTAACAAAGCGCCACGCGCACCCGCGCCGCGCTCCAAATAGAAACACAGCGACCAGTAGCGAGCGGGTACCACACCTCTTGCACTAACATTCATTACACGATACTTACGCTAGTAGACTTACGAAACGCGAGCTTTACTTGTGGCAACGATTTTCACAAACACGCTGTGAATGTGTGCGCTAAAGCGGACGCACTCACTACACTGGCCGGTGTGCTGGACCACCTCCGTCACCGGTGGACTTGTAGCGACGTGGCCGCCTCAGGGACAAACCAGTAAGTGAGTGTGACACGCCCCCGAATCTGGACACCGCTGGTCCCCGCAACGAACAAGTGGTCCCGCCACCTTACAGCTAAACCTCAGTTGGCCTCTACTGCCTGCCTGCCTTAATTTATAGCCAAGGCGTCTGGGCCTACTGTCACAGTCAATGCAGTCACGCAATAATACTTAGCATGTTTTAACACTTGGTCACCACAAGTAAGACGCGCGTCGCTTCGTGACATAAAACTACTATACATTATGAAGTTAGCCCCGATCTACTGCGGCCTGGATACCGGGGTTTCGCTTCATAATTTTACATTTATGTGTAGATACACACATAACACATACATGGCTATAGATGTTTTTGTAGTGGGTAGACTCTGCAGAATTGGACTGGGGAAGTGACACATATTTGCCATCTTAGGCCTCCTAAAACAAATCGTCCTTGGTGTCTTTTAATGTATACTATTTAGCTCGATTAAATCAAACAAATATTTAAAGTAAAATCTTCTTTCTCTTAGATTGATAAAGATATCAGTTATTACATTCAGGAGTAATGGATTAATAATGCCCTCTACGCAAAACACTTCGCTACCTCGATGTGTGAGATTAACGGTGTTGCGGTCAAAAGATTACAGTGTGATGTAAAATTGTAAAAGGAACTCAAATTGTTAGTGTGAGAGTGTACATGAGAGTAATGTGTGCTATCGTGTTCACGTGTAATGAGGCGTTTTCAGAGTGACATGTTTGAGTGACAGATAGATGGACAAGTGTCAAATTCACATAATATGTCAAGATTAAATAATAGTAAGTAATTCTTAATTTCATTAGCATATTATATATTATGCTAATGAAATTTCTTTTACGAAAAAATATCTAATACATCAATATATTTTATGTATGTAGATTTAATCAATGCCACTTGAGGCAAAATGTAGAACTAGTTTTGACTCAATTGAACTTTTTGATTTGCGTTCTCAAATCGCCTCATTGTCACGTATCGAAGAACCAATCTTGTAACTTTTTTTTTATTAGCGTACAATATTGTACATAATGTATTATAAAACAGTATAGTATCTATATGTTAGATAATCTCAAGTTTAAGAGCGTTTTACAAATTGTAAAATATTTGTCTCATATTTGGTTTTATCATTAAGAAAGAAACAACTACAAATTAAAATTCTGTAAATGTAAGTTTAAAGAACACCAAACGCTGCAAGCCATATTTTAAAATAATTCAAAAATAACGAAATTTTGAGGATATTGATTACATGACCAAACTTAACAAATATTTGTACTGTGTTTGGGTGTTTCTATGTATAAGTGTAATAAGTATGTATTTACAACTATATAAGTATTATATCAGCTATCTGGTCGCCATAGTACAAGCTTTATTTAGTTTGGGGTCAGATAGTGTTATGTGTGAAATGTCCGGGCGAGCGTCACCAAGTGTGGTTGATATGACCATAACTAAACATTGGTACCTAAATTTAGATGGAATAGGTTTCTTCTAGCACGTTGGCACGCTCTATCGTAGACCGAATCGTCGCTTACCATCAGGCGAGATGGGGGGACAAGTGAAAAACTATTGAAAAAACTGAAAAATCGAATAAGTAAATGTTCATCAAAATTACGAATAGATGTTTGGCTTAGTACAGTTCTGTATCCACAGAACAGTTTGACAGTTTGATGGATTAGTCTGTACTAATTAATATTAAATGATTTGTGATTTTTTTTTTTTTTTAAATAAAGAGTGACGAGACGATCAGGACATGTGCCTGATGGTAAGCAGCATGCCTGACACATAACAGCACAGTGACACGCAGCTATTGGAACATGAAGAGTCCAGATCATTACCTAGCACTGCACTGCGCTCGTCACCCAGAGATCTAAGATCTTATATCGTGATTCTATAATTTCTTTATCCGTACTTACCAGTGAAGTGAGATGCTCTCAGACTGTCAAATGAATGCAAAACCCTGTAAAAACAGTTCACAATTGCGCTACAACTGGCGATTTGTTAGAGAAATTTGGTAATCATATGTCAACTTTACTAATTTGACATTTTTTCATCCATCTTTGTCAATCTGGAAACGCCTCGATCTATGATTGTATAGGTTAGTTTGGTTTATATTTAAATTGTAGTTAAATTTAAAGTTACTAAATTATTTATCTAATATATTTAATATAAATTATATTTTATTTATTTCTTAACTACTTGCACACTTACAGTCACGCCAAGACGTGTGTCAAGTGATAACATAGGTAAATTATTGTGCTATACCCAAACCGCATAGCGATTTGTTCTAGAGCTCCAGTTGCCAGTGCTTGTGCAATTACATAAGTATTTTAAGATCTCGGTTACATTATTTAAGTTCTACTTTCTAACAATGTGCAACGCTGTTTTGTTTATCTGTTATTATAGTCTTAAAAATGACAATGATATGCTGACGCTTTAAGTAAGTATACAAATTGTTTCAACTTACATTATAGGTAGGTAGTACTTATTTGATGTGTTCAATAAAATTTATCTATATTTAAGTTATATAATGATAATGATTAAATTATTGATTATTATCGTGTTTTAGATAAAATTGTTGAAATACGTGCAAAAGTGTCGGCGCCACTGTTTTCTTTTCTTTTTTGCTAAGTTGTACATTTGTTGATAACATTTATGCTAATTATTGAATATGAGTGTATTGATTTTGCACGAATTAGATGAATCCATTAATTACGTAATGCGATCTTGTGTTCCGCATCCGTATCCTCTCCTCCAAGTTGTTTATTTTTCTTTTTCATTTTATTTTTTACTTCTTTTTATCCGTGGTTATAAATTACAATTATATGTATACAAATAATTAAATAGCAATAACTTTTTATTCTTTAAATTTGAGTTCTTATTTATATGGTCGCTACTTCTACAAACGAATATTACAACTTACTAAACAAATAAACACACACACTAAATTTTTGGCTTTATCATGTAACTGTGATCTTAGATGTTGTTATTTACTGCATGATCTGCCTTATCTGTAACTTGTGATCACCGTTTCTTGTTCGTTTGACAATGTGTTTATACCTAAATAAAATGTACCTGTGTGATATATTAACGGATATATAGTTTTAGTTACTTCCAAAGCAAGGGACTGATTTTTAATTGTTTCCAAAATTCAATAAAACAAAATCCAACTCGAGGGCGCAAGTTTTGTAATATGACTAAGTACAGATACTTATAAGACAATAAGAGACTGACATTTCTTTGTAAGAAAGTAGGTTCAGTCGGTAAGTCTCTTGTCATTTGCTCCCAGTTTTCTCTCTGCTCCTCCACCCATTATAGAGATGGCTAAAGGCGTACAGTTTTGATACAAATACGGATGTACCAAAACGTATAAACGCTGTAAATAAATAACGCTGTGATAACATTTTTTAAGACCTGTCTGCCTTTCGACTGTCTAAAAGACTTATTACACTAGGCTAAATTTACTGACTGAATTTTTAGATGCAAAGTTAGTTGACTGAATTTAGAATCCAAGCTATCCTCGCTTCTGAATTTAGTATGTTAGCTTACTGAATGCTATGACACGTCACTGAATGCAGTAGCGACTATATTTAGTCGACTAAATTTAGCCAAGTGTAATAGCACTTTAAGATTGTTATGGCTTTACTAATGCTCTCTCTTTTATGTCAAGCAAATAAAGAGAACAATACCAAAATTAAAACTTATTTTCGTTTGAGGGTCCGATAGACGTGTTATTTGATACGGCGCCGGCGCGGCGGTAGCTAAGACCCTACGACCTCACTATGCACAGTGTATTCCTAGTCTGGTGCAGAGTACAGTCATACATATCTTATGTACAACAAAAGCACGGCTAGCTATGTCTTTTATTGACCTTTGTAATGTCACAAAAATAAAAATGTTTTATGAAAAAAAAAACTTGTTAAAATATTTAGTTTGGGGGTCTCAAAAAGCCGCTTTAAAATGTGCATTCGAAACTAAAAGCTTTTGTTATGATTTTTGTACTCTTTAATAAAATTTGAATAATGGTTTGTAGCAGTCATCTTAAAACGGACTTTTAGGCGCCCAGGAGCCGCACGACAAGTTCTTATTGCTGTAGTTTTGCGGTTCAATGCGATGTTTCATTATATTAGTATTAAAAAAAGTATTTATGATAAATGGCTCGCAAAACATTTTTATTTTTGTTGGTCATGGTCCATGTATGGCATCTTAGCAGCCACTATCACCGTCTAGTACATAACGAAACTATTTTTTCTGGAAACGTCGCATTGGATTCGCAAAGGTATACAAATAAACTACCTTTGTAACACGATCTGTTGTATATAAGTATATATAGCCGAAGCCAACAATTTTATCCTTCAGCGGACTACAGTAGTAATATTGATGTCTCTCCATTAACACAGTATAAAAAACTAAATGTTTGTATATTTATGAATGAACTAAAATGTGTTGAAACAGTATTTGAGGTTATGTTTGGTTGTGTTTGTATGAATGAAATATAAATTAAAGTTTATATAGCACTATTTCTCGTTTTATTTACTCATCATGTTCTTAGTGTCTAAGTTTCTTACAATAAATATGTATTTTATAACAATGACTAACTGCACTACTAATAACCCAGAATTGCATAGCTCACTTTGGAAACTACGCGGGTGAAACCGGAAGGCGTGGCCATCTAAATCATCAGGCTTTACCCGAAGATTTCTTTCATTTACGAACGTGACGCTTAAACTCGAATTCACAGCCCAGGGAAAATCTGTAGATGGTGCGAGAAGTTTTCTCTTCAAAAAGGTCCATAACTATTCAAACGCCGCGCGGACGGCGCGACGCACTATGGGACCAAACTGTGCGATCCATCTCAAAAATGGTTTTAACAAAAGTCATGACTCTGAAGATGTTTTGATTACTTTATATGGAGCTATACGAGAGTATAGTAAATAAAATAAAAAAATAAGTTTTAGGTGCATAAATTTGCTCCCAAACTTTGAACTTTGAGTCTACTCATTATGGAAGTTTAACAAATGATAATTTAAAAGTTCTTTATGGAAATATATAAGTATTATACATTTTTGGATAGCTCAGGATTTTTGGTTAATGAATACGTTTATGTTTTTAGTTAAAATGTAATTTTTTAATTTTTAAGTGACAAAAGAAAATTTTCAGTCTTTCTGATTTTCAAGTAGAGGTTTCTTTGTTGCCGATGTCGAATTAATATCTTTTTTAGATTCGTTAACTATTCAGGAATAATAAAAAATTAAAAAAACTTGCGTCATTACTGCGCCTTTTCAAGCTAGACGCAAATATGTCGAAAGAGGGAAAAAAGTAAATTGACGATTCTTGTAATTTGTACTTATTTATGACATTCGTAGATACAAAAAAAGTAATTATTGTTTAATTGCAATTAAATACTTTTTAACCAACTCCGAAAAAGGAGGTGATTACCTCCTTTTCATTAAATCTATGCTTTTTTGGTATGTTTGTACCTATGTTACGCGATTACTCTACTAATAATAAAGCTATTTTAATGTTTCTTTTTTTTGTTCGAAAGGTCATCATACCTCAGAGATTGTGCCATTTAATTTTATAAAAATCGGCTGAATCGTTTTTGAAAAATCAACAAAAAAAGTTGGCCTCAAATTCCAGCGAGCTTTTCGAATTTTGTACGCGATTGAACTCCGTTATGGTTATTTCACATGTAGGCATGACAGTGCATACGCAAGTACATCTGTATATCATGTTTCGATATAAAACATTCTCATGTGATTTTTTCCATTGTACATTTTAACCACACCTACCTATGATAAAAATGATCTTCGACAGTTCCCATCAGTTGTGGTAATTATAATTAGTGTATTTCTATGGGAACTATTTTTATCAATTTTCTCAGTGGTTTTGCACAAGTTACTAAACCTAGGACCGTATAAATACTCAAGTTTTCATTGTATTTGTCAAAGTATCGAACATCTTCGCTCAGTAATTAATTATGCTAAAAAAAGTTCAAAATGAGTGAATTTGTTAGTGCTCGACGCGACATTTGTGCTCAAATAATAAGCGGAAAAAGTACTTCAGATATTAAACAATATTTGTTGCCTTAATGTCAGTAGTACTATTGATTTGTATCCATTGATGGTACAAATGACACAAATTTGTATCCTTATTGTTGGACAATTTCCATTTATCAACAACAGATGCGGATACAGTTATCCAAAGTAAGCACACAAATAAATTTGATTTCGAGTTGTAACAAAAAATGAGAGAAAGCTCAAAGAAAATTAGAAAGATTTGAGAGCCAAAACGAAAATTATAAATTATATTATATTGTGCCAACTACAATTCGCTGATGCTCATCTCATTAAATTGTGTCCCAGATGACCCTTCATCAAAGCTGATTTCAATAAAGAAGTCAGTGTTGTTCGATCGTCGAAGACATTCGCACCTAAGTTAGATAGGCTTAAGATCCTATGATGTGAGTGTCGTTCTCATATCGAACGCATTCGCGTTTAGGTTAGTTTACAGTTTTAATATATTTTAATGTGAATTTAAGTATAGTAAAGTTCGTTCTAAGCAATTCTAGTTTCCTTTCGAACCCTCCGTCTGCAGCTTTCGTAATTAACTTATTAATATTTTGAATTTAACCTAATGTAAGCAAAAAAAAACAAACAAATATTACCTTCCTTATGTATTTTTTATGTTAAGCTGATTTAAAATTAATTTAAGTATGAACATTTCAATTTCTTTTTTTTAAATATTTTTTACTATATAAATATAGGTAGTGCCGTAAAAGTTTTTTAATTTTCGAATGCCTTAGATATCCAAAAGTATACATAAAAAAAATCAATTCAAAATGTCGAGAAACAAAAAAAGTTATTGATTTATGAGATGGAACGCACCGTTTCGTCCCATAGTGCGACGCCGCACCAATACTAATACAGTACCGTATGCGTGACCGGCCCTTCTACCGCCAGTTAGGCGATTTAGTTAAATCGGCTCTCGCTTTGCTATTGCGGTCTCTATCATTTCAACCGGAAAGAAAAGAGAGAAATATCAAAGCTAAGACATTTTTCGTTCGGCGGTAGATCCCCAGATCTGGCCGTTAGGGAAGATTTGGAATAAATAAAAGAGTCAGATATCGGTTTTAAAAATGTAATAAATTAGAGTGTTTATATCTGCGTGACTTGTTTCTGGATCTTGTCCTGCTGCTCCTGCGACTGCAGCTGCTGTAAGGTCAGCAGCGACACGCCGAGCTGGTCCTCGCGCGTGAACGGCTGCGCCATCTGCCGCAGCCAGCGCTTGCAGATCTGCGGGCCGGGCGGACGAACTACACCACATTGTCTAATGCATC
The DNA here is from genome assembly GCA_017562165.1 of Ectropis grisescens. Classification (NCBI taxonomy): domain Eukaryota; kingdom Metazoa; phylum Arthropoda; class Insecta; order Lepidoptera; family Geometridae; genus Ectropis; species Ectropis grisescens. The sequence goes on along the minus strand of CM029787.1, from coordinate 23,606,628 downwards.
TTTACAAAAAAGACATTCGACTATATTTCATACTAGCAGCAGGTTTTGCACGAGTAGTTCCCGTCTCGGCTACTTTGTATCCTGGGAACGGGATCGGGTAATGTGCGGGAGAAACCGAGGGGCACTGGTAGGATGGATGTAATTTTTAAATCCAAGATGGCAGCCACGAAATGACAAATTACATAATTATATTTTCAAAACTCACATAAGGGACAGGAGCGGATCCACAGAAGGGGTCAATGGAAGGAATGAGTCATGACGACTCATGACCCCAGGGTTAGGTCCAGGGTGGACCACTAATAAAAACGCACGCACTTCTTGCACGGTTTTGTGATTTGACTCTGGGAGTCTGTGGAATTCAATATAAATAAAAATGAGAGAGATTTGGCCATCAGTGGAGGATAAAGGGGTAACGGTGAAGTGTTGGCACAGACTCCCGGGGAGTGTTACCTGCACGGCCTCCTCGGTGCTGAGGTTGATATATTGTGAAGTGTTGACACGGATTTCCGGGGGGTGTTACCTGCACGGCCTCCTCGGTGCTGAGGTTGATATATTGTGAAGTGTTGGCACGGATTTCCGGGGTGTTACCTGCACGGCCTCCTCGGTGCTGAGGTTGATATATTGTGAAGTGTTGGCACGGATTTCCGGGGTGTTACCTGCACGGCCTCCTCGGTGCTGAGGTTGATATATTGTGAAGTGTTGGCACGGATTTCCGGGGGGTGTTACCTGCACGGCCTCCTCGGTGCTGAGGTTGATATATTGTGAAGTGTTGGCACGGATTTCCGGGGGGTGTTACCTGCACGGCCTCCTCGGTGCTGAGGTTGATATATTGTGAAGTGTTGGCACGGATTTCCGGGGTGTTACCTGCACGGCCTCCTCGGTGCTGAGGTTGATATATTGTGAAATGTTGGCACGGATTTCCGGGGTGTTACCTGCACGGCCTCCTCGGTGCTGAGGTTGATATATTGTGAAGTGTTGGCACGGATTTCCGGGGTGTTACCTGCACGGCCTCCTCGGTGCTGAGGTTGATATATTGTGAAGTGTTGGCACGGATTTCCGGGGGGTGTTACCTGCACGGCCTCCTCGGTGCTGAGGTTGATATATTGTGAAGTGTTGGCACAGACTCCCGGGGAGTGTTACCTGCACGGCCTCCTCGGTGCTGAGGTTGATATTTATATTGTGAAGTGTTGGCACGGATTTCCGGGGGGTGTTACCTCCACGGCCTCCTCGGTGCTGAGGTTGATATATTGTGAAGTGTTGGCACAGACTCCCGGGGGGTGTTACCTGCACGGTCTCCTCGGTGCTGAGGTTGATATATTGTGAAGTGTTGGCACGGATTTCCAGGGGGTGTTACCTGCACGGCCTCCTCGGTGCTGAGGTTGATATATTGTGAAGTGTTGGCACGGATTCCCGGGGGGTGTTACCTGCACGGCCTCCTCGGTGCTGAGGTTGATATATTGTGAAGTGTTGGCACGGATTCCCGGGGGGTGTTACCTGCACGGCCTCCTCGGTGCTGAGGTTGCACAGCGAGTCCTTGAGGTGCTCCTGTATCCAGCGCGGCAGCTTGCTCCGCTTGTCGGCGCGGCTGAACCGCTTGTCCGCGAACACCATGATGCCGTAGTCGGTCTTCCCGCTGCAACACAAACATAACGACGGGTTTAACACTTCTAGCGTTCTTTTGACGTGAACTTTTTTGAAATAAAAACTTCCTTTGGCGCACCACACACAGATTATTCGTGGGCTGTGAATTGTGCTCCAGCGTCACGCTCGTAAATGAAAGACATTTTTGGGTGAACTCGGGACCACGACCATTTAAAAAAGCGTTAGCTATTTCTAGATGGCCATGTTTAGACGACGATGCTTTATTCCAGACTAGCAGCGCCGTGCGTTATCACCCGTATAGTTTTCAAAGTGAGTTTTTAAATTCTGAGTTATAAGTTTTCACTTCTATCGGCAATCCCTATGACTGCCAATTTTTTTGTTTTAGTTTCAAGTTCACACTTTTTTTTTTTTAACTATAATAGGTTCGCACTTGACCACCATCTCGCCTGATGTTAAGCGACGATGCGGTCTACGATGGAGCGAGCTTACCTAGAAAAAACCGATTCACTCTCGATTTGAAGACACCAAGATTGTAACCATCAGGGAAAACCCACTCAGGCAACGCATTCCACAACCTAGACGTTCTTATCACAAACGTGGAGTCGAATCTCTTCGTTCGCGTTTTTGGAACATCGGCCATGAAACGATGCCGCCCTTTAACTTGACCGCTGAATGAAGCGAGATCCACGAGATAAACGGGCGTCGCGCCGCAAGCGCAGGCCGCAACACTCAAATCACAGTGTTTTACTGTTACATAGTTTGGCATATTCATATTTTAAGTTGTTACCAGTTACGGCTGATCTAGTCGAGAGAACGGCGACTGCCGATCCTGAGACCCCGGGTTCGAAACCACGCGCACCGCTGTCTTTTCGAAGTCATGTGCGTAATGCCGCTAACTTAAAAAACATCGTGAGGAAACCGACATGTACATAGAATCTTTCGAAGTCATGTGCCATCCACCAACCCGCACTGGGTAAGTGTGGTGGATTATCGCCTTGACTCTCTCCTTGCCAGAGAAGGCCCTGAGTCTCAGCAGTGGGAACGTTTACTGTTTATACTATACACACTACTTAATATATTATTACACTGCGGTAATTAAAAATGATTGTTAGCCAAAAATAAGCAATAATTTTAGCTAAACAATTTAGGCTCTTATTGTATTTGATTAAAGTTTATTTTATGTTGTACGCACCGGAGCGCGCGGCCGACGCACTGCGCCGCGTGCCGCATCGCGTCGAACGTCAGGAAGTCGTTCTCACGGATCTGGAACAATGACACACAGTTTAAAAATCACAAAAGTTTTATACTACAACTACAAGCGCGAAAAACTGGATGTTTTGGGGACAAGCCGGGGCCCGTGCCCCGGGCGGCACGCGTCATCAGGGGGCGCCAAATTGATCGACGCATCACGTATTTCAAGTCATCGTCGTAATATCCGATCCAATATTATCATCATGAATTCTTCCTTGCTCATGTGGGATATTTTAGGGGAGCTGGATACTCGAAGGGAAAAGAAGTCAGAGGGGCATATCCCGTTATGCGCATGGTGGTCATGAGTAGATGCACCCATGCATTTTACCCGATGCGCGGGTAAAATCGCGGGGGCGCTGCTAGTTTATTTATGTTACTAGGTCTAAGTTTGACCACCAATACAAGCATTGACATTGTGCTCGAAGGTGGAACACGTACTCCTAGAAGACAGATTCACTCTCGACTAGAGAACTTGTTGGTCTCGGGAAAAACACAGACGAAAAAATATAAACTTACGAAAAAAAAATACCAATATAGTTCCGCAGTTAGATTGCATTACAGCAACACGGGGTTCTTCCCGTTGGATACAATCTTGGTGTATGTAATTCAGTTTCTTCTAGGTAAACCGCCCATCGTAGAACGCATCGAAACTCAACTTCTAGTGTCGTTGGTAGGAGACATCTAACCTGGAACTGGTCCCGCAGATAGAGATAGCTAAACTGGAACTGGTCCCTCAGATAGAGATAGCTAAACTGGAACTGGTCCCTCAGATAGAGATAGTTAACCTGGAACTGGTCTTTCAGATAGAGATAGCTAACCTGGAACTGGTCCCTCAGATAGAGATACCTAACCTGGAACTGGTCCTTCAGATAGAGATAGCTAACCTGGAACTGGTCCCTCAGATAGAGATAGCTAAACTGGAACTGGTCCCTCAGATAGAGATAGCTGACCTGGAACTGGTCTTTCAGATAGAGATAGCTAACCTGGAACTGGTCCCTCAGATAGAGATAGCTAACCTGGAACTGGTCCCTCAGATAGAGATAGCTAACCTGGAACTGGTCCCGCAGGTAGTCGAGGCGCGCCTTCAGGATGCGGGACTGCGTGAACACGTAGGGGATGCCGAACATGAGGACCGCGCGGCCGAGGTGGTGCTCGAAGTCCACGCCCTCCGACACCTTCCCGCGGGCCACCGACAGCAGCACGGCGCCGCGCCCGCTCTCGCACGCCTGCACCGACAGACAGATACAAACACTTTAAACAAATAAATCACTATTTAGTATAAAACAAAGTCACTTCCTGCTGTCTGTCTGCCAGATCTTTAACACTACCAAACAGATTTTGATGCGTTTTTTAATAAGAGTGATTCAAGAGGAAGGTATATATAATACGTACATAAAATAGTAGAGAAACACTGACAGTTTGAAAGGTTTTGGAATGTAATGTCATTAAAAAACACATTTTGTGCGCTTTCATTGGATATGTTGGCTGAACCCTACGAGTTAGGTCAAAACAAAGTACCGCAGTATTGTACCCCTTCAAAAGGTTTACAAAAAAGTTCATACATACAATATAAAAATAGAATTATAATAAGTATATAGTCTGTAGTAGTAGACTCCTAGCAGAGCCCGTCTGAGGAAGTACCGCACCTTTGCCAGTTATTCTGCCGACAAGCAGTAATGTTTTCACATGTGTTCCGGTTTGAAGAGCAATGTTTCCAGAGAAATTACAGGGCTTAGGGATATAACATCTTTGATCTCTGGGTTATGAGCGCAGTGCAGTGCTAGGTAATGATTTGGACTCTTCATGTTCCAATAGCTGCGTGTCACTGTGCTGTTACGTGGCAGGCATGTTGCTTACTATCAGGCACATGTCCTGCACGTCGCGTCACTCTTTATTTAAAAAAAATCTCTTATTTATTATCAGCATTGCACCCGTGCGAAGCCGGTACGGGTCGCTAGTTTTAATATATAAAAATTCAGAGTCATGATATTTGTTCCCAGCAAACTCTGCACCGAGTCAACCGATGTTCACGAAAGTTGGCATTTACGCGTAATTTGGTCCAACTTGTGAGACAGGCTGGTTAGTATCTCAATTCATGGTCGCTTTTATTTACTGAAAATTATTAGTTTACTATATCATCACTAATATTGTCGGATTTAACAAGTAGTACCTTGATGTAGTTGATGAGAGCAAAGCTGGTCTCCGCGGCGTCCTGCGTCTCGATGAAGAGCAGCTTGTGCCTCTGCAGGCTCGCCACCACGCCTGAAACACCACGCATGATATAGCCGCAGGGATAACTAGCACTAAAAGTTATGTTTATGTAACAGCCCACTACAAATGTTGTTGTCCCAGTGTTGGGACTCGGCGCCTTCTATCGCTGGGTGTCAAGGCCATAAATATCTAACATATCGGTTTCAACACGATGTTTTCCCGCACCGTTTTTAAATTAGCCGCGTTCAATTTCAAACCCGTGCAGCCGTAACAGAGACACGTGGGAACAAACAAACACATCGATCGAGAGACGGGCCAAAAGGCTCATAGGCAACGACACCCTTGTGCTTATTTGTTCTATTGAATACGATCTTTTTGTACCCATCGAAACTTTTTTAAGAACAGAGCAACACGACCAATAATAATAATTTTAACAAAAAAGAACTAACTTTCACCAGAAAACTTATAAAGTAATAAAGTTTTCCTCGATTTCTCTAGGATGTCATCATCAGATCCTGGTTTCCTTATCATGGATTTACATGATTGATATCATGGATTGACATATTCCACCACCATTGGAATATCTTTTTTACCACAAAAAAAGAATCATCAAAATCAGTTCATAAACGAGGAAGTTATCCGCGAACACACATTATTAAAAAAACGGTCGAATTAAGAAACCTCCTTTTTTGAAGTCGATTAAAAAATTCGCAGTCATAGGAATTGCCGATAGAGTGAAAACTTATAACTCAGACTTTGGTAGCTTACTTTGGAAACTACGCGGGTGAAACCGGAGGGCGTTGTCATGAGCATGGCCATCTAGAAATGCGTCAGATGGCCCATCGCCATAGTCCCTAGTTTACCCGAAGATTTCCTATAATTCCCGAGCATGACGCTAGAATTAAATTCACAGCCCACGAAAAATCTGTTGTGGCGCGCCAAAAGAAGTTTTCACTTCAAAAAGAACTCCATTACTCACTTGTGAATACTAGCTATGAAAAAGTCACAGTTTGATACAGGTATTTTTAAGTGCCTAATTGCGTTGAAATTAGAACCACACTTCGTGAGCAAGTGTATTTAAAAAGGACTTGATTAGTTGAAGGATATGAGTTGCATTACCTTGATCGTACCACGCGCCGACCACACTCTCCAAGTACATATATGAGGTGAAGAAACACACTACGCCGTCCGGGACGCACGCTGAGATCTGTAATTATTAATGTTGCTCAGTCACGTCGGAACGGCTGAACGGATCAAGTTTGATATAAATAACAACAATTTTATTTGAGCAAACATTATATACCTAGTAAGTAAGTCCTGTTAAAAATAAAACTTAATTTGTTTCAGGTTACTTTATACATAAATACTCAATTTCCAAATAAAATCAAATATCATAAAAATTGGTTGTCTATAAAGTCGGTTGGTTTACGGACTTTACGGACGATAGTTTGACGTGATAACGTTATAAAAAAAACATTGATAGACGCGGCGCAAGCGCACAATGGGACAATGAGCGTAACGGGACATAACGGACACTTTTTCGTGCATGCAGACGGCGTCCATCGATTTATTAGACGTTGTCACGTCAAAAAGTAATATTCAATAAAATTATTACATAAAAATAAATGTATAATATTAAAAATAAATAAGAATAATGCAATACCACAAAGGCTTTCCACCCAAAGGTAGACAATATTATGATAGATTCTTGTGAAATTTGCTCGGGAGTGTGAATTTAAATTTAAGTGTTTTTTTTGTGTAGAAAATGAATTCTTAATTGACTCACTTCGACTAGTAGCTGCCCGTAGTTCCTGATGACGGCCACGTCCTCCCTGGACTCGTACTTGGAGGATATCGCGACTTGGTCGCTGCCTTTCGCTACTATCTGGAACATACACACTTTATACAAATACAAATACAAAAATCTTTATTGCTGTTTGCAGGTAAGATAAGATGATACAAAATATTTAAATAGTTGACCCATACAAACTGGCCTCTTCTTCTAGAGGCATGCAATATGTCTGGCAACGCAGTTTCCATTGGTCTGAATTTATACAATGATAATAATAGTCAGCTGATAAAGTCTTCTTCTTTTTTCATTTTTAACTTTTAATCGGTTGTATCATATATGTCATCTGATTCATCGTGTATTAATTTCTGGCTTCTTATATACATATTATATTTTTGTATGTCACAGTAAAATTATATTATGGTTTGTAACAAAACGCATAAGATTTTAACCTATGGTAGGTGTGGTACTTCTGCAGACGGACTCTGCAAAGAGTCCTACCACTACTGATATTGCTCTGTCTTTTCTTTTCGTTTAAAATTGCAGAGACTTTGCCCTAAGTTCAGGTTTGTAACACGGCGCCGGCGATGAGACCAGAGACATACGAACCATGGGCAGGATGCAGGGCCTGGCCAGCGTCATGGTGAACGAGCTCATGACGACCGGGTTGAAGTCCAGGATCTTCGGGTACATGTCCAGCGGAGACAGCGTTCCTGGAAATTATCACTTGGCTCCGAGAGGATTCCTTCGCGGCGTGTGCGACGCCTCGAGGAAACATATAATTTTGTGAAAATAATATATTTTATATTAGTTATATTAAACAGGAAGAAAATTACACAAATTGACCAACCGCACTATCTTGGATTTGAAATGAATCGTAGTGTATTATGTATAGGATTTTTCCAGCCTTTGATTTGATACCTATATTGAGAATTGCAAAAAAATACGTAATCCGCCATTATATGGCGGCGCGGCGGCCATCTTGAATCGAATTTTATTGATTTTTTAAACTAAAAAAAAGACATCCAAATCGTTTCACCCGTAAAGGTGTAAGTTCGCGCTGAGACCGCGACAGGAGACCGCGACCGGAGACCGCGACAGGCACTTGACACTATGGAATTGTATGGGCGCCAGTTCGCGCCGAGACCGCGACACATGTCTCGCGACACGTGTCTCGGTCTCCTGTCGCGGTCTCGGCGCGAACTGCCGCCCATACAATTCCATAGTGTCAAGTGCCTGTCGCGGTCTCCGGTCGCGGTCTCGTGTCGCGGTCTCCGGGCGAACCGCTACTTTTAGGGAGCTAACGTGCCGCAGACAGACACATACACACCGACACGTCAAAACATATATAGCTAAAGCTAAGCTAGAATTACAGCTGTCAGCTGTCGTCTTGCGTCGGGGATTAAAATGGTAAGTTTCAAAATTGTATTCATTTTGTTTTATGGAGGTTTGGGTCAGCGTTTGACAACGAGTCGTCTGATGGACAGCAACAAAGTCGTCTAAGATGGAGCAGCATTCTGGCAAATCTGACACTGAGCCCATGAAAATAAAAGTTTACTTTAAACATTTATGTTTTTTAAACCTTACACAGGAAGTCGCGAACTTAATGATTTTTAAGACGAAGAGAGGGAAGACGGTCTACCCGTCAGTTCCCAATGAGACGACCATATTCTTCCGTGTTCTCATGACCACGGCGGGGCTAGAGAGACGGCCCAGGCCTACAGACCGAGATAAATTAGTAGATAGTCAATAGATGGCAATTAAATTCTGAGTAATGCTATCAAAATGAGTTCAACCCGAAAGTTTAAAGTTTTAAATATTAATAGTCGATACTAATACAAGTATGGCAAAGCTATATTCATATTCATTTAATCCTTGCTAAAATAGGTACAAACAAAATAAATTGTGATCTTTAATACTTGTATTAGTATCGAATTAAATGTTAAAAATAATCAAATGTTTAAAAAAAAATGTTTGTACTTTTACTCCACTGTGAATACACCCTTATCCTGTAGTTGCACAGATGAATCACTATTTTCTTAACGCGAACGGACTATAATTGATGTAGTACATATAATATTTGTTTAAATGTTACCTGAGGTAATTATCACAGTTTGGAATCTAGCGAACACTGGCCTCATTGCTATCGAGGAGTCCATACACCTGTAACGAAATATTCATATTAAAAACATAAAAGTATTGTGTGGACGGATGTATGTCACTCTTTTACATAACGGAGTTGAATGAAATTTTAAAGTAATAGATAGATACTCTTTACTGACAAACTAAAAAACGAGAATACCCAAAAAAAAACGAATGTTTAAAGTAAAAAGTAAATTTAGCTTTAACATCAGAATAAGAAGGTATCTACTTTTTAAGTATCACACCTTACGCCTAGCGGTGGCAATTTTATTGTGTACCGATTTCACAAGCAATGTATCTAATACAGTATAACCTCGATAACTTAAACCTCGGTAACTTAAAAACCTCTATAACTTCAAAAAATAATATGATCCCTTCCCACCAGAGCCCAAACCCTTGATAACTTAAAACCTCTATAATTTCAAATATTTTTTGTTTCCCTTGGACTTTAACTTACCAAGGTTCTACTGTATCTATTAATGGGCAATTTAATCTCAGGGTAAGGAGCTCAGTGGAGTGTTAGGCAGTGAATTTTTCAAGCTGTGTGGCAGTGTGCTGTTATGGCCAGACGTGTTTTTTACCATCAGGCACATATCTTGTTCATCCTGTCAACACTATATTACAAACAGACTTTTATTACAAAAAGTTAACTCACGAGAAATGCAGTATAGGATTGGAGACGGTCGGCGTCTTGTCGTCGAACGGCTCGATGATGATGGTGAACCCCTTGGTGTATGTGGAGACGAGCGTGGCCAAGTGCGTGATGAGCGTGAGCGACGCGAAGTGGCTGGGGTCGGGCACTTCCAGCGTGCGCATGAGAGACGCGAGCCGCGACGCGCAGAACCGCAGCGGCTTGCGCTCGATGCACACGCGAGACGACACGTCCTTCAGGAAACCTACAAACACGTTACAACCTCTTTCACAACATCTGTGCCCTTAATGACTTACAGTAGAACCTCGATAAGTTAAAGTCCAAGGGAAACAAAAAATATTTTAAGTTATCAAGGGTTTTGGTTTTGGGCTCTGAAAAGAAGGGAACATATTATTTTTTGAAGTTATAGAGGTTTTTAAGTTACCGAGGTTTGAGTTATCGAGGTTCTACTGTATTACACTTTGCTAAACAGGTAATCTCACCCGCGGCGGCTGCGAAACCGCGAAAATCAGCAGTCTCTGTGAGATTTTAAATAAAACCCGACCACCGTAGCGGGCGCGGTAAAAAATCTTTCCATGTACTATCACTACAAGACTAAGTGATTACAAGTTGACACTAAGTGATTCAAGAGGAAGGTTTATATGTATAACACGTGCATAAAATAGCAGAGAAACACGGATAATTTTAAAGGTGTCTTATGTAATATCATAAATAAGCACCATTTTTTGCGCTTACACTGCAAACGCTGTTTGAACCCTATGAGCTAGATCAAAATAATGTACAGCAATATTGTACCCCTTTAATAGGTCCACAAAAACTATGTCTATCTCTTAGGAATAACCCACAATAACCATTTTATTAGTACTTATATATAGTATCAGCATTGTAATCACTCAAAAAGTGGTGCTCAAATGAGACTGGGCGGGTCATATTTGCCAAATGCCAGAACAACTCTGGGCCAAACGTACAACTATTTGGGTCCCACAACATGTACGACTAGCCGGGCGACCCTGGAAGAGATGGCGGACCACACCAGATACGTATAGGGAAGATTGGAGGACTGCTGCTCTAGACCGGGAAAATTGAGGAGGGAGAGAGGCATTTGCTCTCCAATGGGACAATATATAGACTGAGATAATAATAATTGTACCTGTGCGAACCCGGGTCGGGCCGCTAGTGTATATATAAGAGAATAGTGTGCGTACCAGCGGGCGACTCCTGCACCACGTGCTGGATGCGCAGCCGCGTCTTCACGTACTCGATGAACCGCTTCAGGAAGCTCAGGAAGTGCTCCGCGTTGCGGATGTTGCCCGGGACCACCTCTGCGGACACGCGCTGGAAGCTCAACACTCGGACACAACTAGATCGAAGATCAAACAATATTGCTTTACATTTTATAACTAAGCAGTTAACTAACATTTTTGAAGTGAACACTTATTTTGCCGCACAACACACAGATTTTTCGTAGGCTGTGAATGAAGCTCATCGTCACGCTTGTAAGTGATCGGTATCTCGCTGCTCCGCCGCCTCTCGCACGCTCCTCTTCGTGTGTATACGTACCGTCGAGCACCTCGTCTGGCAGGATGGGGTTCCCGAGCACGAGGTCGGTGTCTCGCTGCTCCGCCGCCGCTCGCAGTCCCTCCACCATGGCCTCGTACTCCGCCGCTAGTCGCGCCGCGTCGTTCTCACGGATCCTAACACACACACATAATCAAATCATGCTTTATTTACATACTCACAAAGCTTAAGAACAACATTTATAGCACCTATACCATTATTTTACAAAGAACCATCATATTAACGAAGGTTTAACGAACGAAAGAAAAAATACAACGGCACAGTTTTATACTAGAGTCAGTGTGGGATTGAGCTTTGAGATTAGATTGTACGAGTGTTGAACTAAGATACTGGTGTGGTCTCCATTCATCACTCTTAGGCCTTCTGAGTTTCCTTCTAAAACGTATCTTGCCTGGGGGTTTCATTATACTAAAACGAAAACATGAATAGCATGATGTCTTCTTCTACTTCTGTAAAATTTGCGTGGTGTATTTGTTATTCTTGGGAGTGTATAAAGATGTCATCCATATAACATTGAATATACTTATTACACTTCAGACTTTTATAAATGCTATAAGATCTATGTGGTATAGTCCATGGCCGGCAACCTGAGCTTGAGCTTAAATTAAGAGCCGATGAAGATATTATAGACATATGGAATGAACGTGCACTGTGCACCAAGTCTTTGCAAGCTGCGAAAAGACCGGCGATGGTCCTACTGTGTACTTACTGCGCGACGGTCTATTGGAACTACTAATTAATTTTACTGTCAGTGGATGTGATAAATAAATTACTCACTGTGCGACGGTCTTCTCCAACTGCTGCAAAGCCTGTGCGCTGCGGTCGATGGTCCTACGAGTGATTTTGACGCTGAGAGAATCAATGCAGACGTTATCGATGTTGTGGGCCTCGTCGAACACCACCACAGCTTCCTTCTGCAATTCTTTGGAGACCACCTCCGCGATCTTCGGGTCCAAGAGGTAGTGATACGAGTACACAACGATCTCAGCGTGCACTATCTGGACAATACAACATTTATTTCTAGATGATTTATCATAAGCAGATCACATAATGTTAATATTGTACGTAGCTAAATCACGATATGAATAATTGTTTAATTACCTCAACGTTTTGGCAGAGTTACGACCGCCATGGTCACGAGAAGACTTCTCGTTACACAATGATTTATATCGTGATTAAGCCCCGTACAATATAAACCTTATGTGTTCAAATCGTGAAAGTTTAAAAACAATTTAAGCAGATCAATTTATGTTACCACAGCAGCTGAGACTCAAGTATCTTTTGCACAGTGAAGAAGTCTACGTAGTATGAATTTATATTGCTGACTCCACACACTAGCCACGAACCGAATGGAGCTGGTTAAACGTAAGTATCATATCCTCAAAATATGATCTCTTGGAGCATCGGGAGTTTTACAAAGTTGTCCTTAAACTGCTTACGATCAGTGAGAATCAAACCCACATCTTTATGGTGTAGGGTGGGAGCGTCGAGCTACGGCCATTTATATGATCAAAATTGTGTACAGGACTGTTTCACTGCTCGCCTACTAGGAACTGCTACCGTGGGCGTGCGCGACAGTTAATTCATAATCCAATATTGGTTAACTGGGTTCCAATAAGAGTGTGTGTGAAAACTGAGAGAGCTGTTTTTTTTTATAAATATTTTATTTTTAATACATTGTGAAGAGACGAGCAGGACATGTGCCTGATGGTAAGCAACATGCCTGGCACATAACAGCACAGTGACACGCAGCTATTGGATCGTGAAGAGTCCAAATCATTACCTAGCACTGCATTGCGGTCATCACCCCGAAATCTAAGATGTTATATCTCTAAGCCCTGTAATTTCTCTGGAAACATTGCCCTTCAAACAGGAACAATTATGCCCTCATATCAAGATTTGAGTTCAAATGTCTAAGTTTGTATGTTGCGTCACAGACCATATGGTCGTTTTCGGGTTAAAAAACTAGAATAATCAATATTACAGATCACGCACTACGCTGTTAAACGCAAACAAATTTCGTATATAAACAAATTTCGTATATAATTGTAAACTGTGGTGTAGCACTGGTATGAGAATGTCTTACAGCAAACCTGGCGAGGAAGTACGGACACCAGTTCCGGTCGGCCCCGTACTGCTTCAGATCGTCCAGCGTGTACACGCCGTACGGCAGCATCGACTCCTTGCCCTCGCGGTTGAAGCCCTCGTAGAATTGACCTGAGTACAGAACAATAGTCAACAAACATATTTGTTAGAAATTTGAACACAAATCTTGATATGAGGGCAAAATTGTTCCGCTTTGAAGGGCAATGTTTCCAGAGAAATTACAGAGTCCGTGTCTCACACAGTAAGAAGGTCATTAGGAGTCAGTGCCTTTCTAATACTACTCCTGTCAATCCGCAGATGCCATTCAGGTTGAATGGAAAATTTGTATTTCTTCCTTGGGGAGTCAGGTAACAACTAGAATCTACTCACATGTGGCCACAGAGCTGTCTGTTTCACGTTTTTCTCGAATGTAGCTGGCTGTTAGAGCGTGGCATTTACCATCCACTAACTTTCCTTCTCGCTCCCCGAGAAACCTGAAAATTATGTACAAGACTGATATTACTACATTTCGTTCAGTAGACTTAAAGAATCAACAAAACCAATATTAATGTCAATAATTTATTTTATTCTCTTCAAGGGAGGATTCAGAGATTGAGAATCAAGGTCTTAATCTATATTTTGAGTTTAACATTTTTGTCCATTACTAAAGTTACCTGCCTGGAAGAAATCACTTTTAGCAATAACAGCACTAGTTGTTACACTAGTCTTAATTTCAATTTCTAAACAGTATGTATCATTTAAATGGCGTGAACGTTTTAGAAACTTCATTTTAAAATTGAATTACTAATTTAAAATAATTAAATTAGATTTTTTAAATGTTGCATGTCTACCAGTAACGATTATTAAAAACAAGCAGCGCCCCGCGGTTTTACCCGCGTATTGCCTGTTCCCGTTATTTTTTCGGGACCAAAAGTAAAAGCCTATGTGTTAATCGAGGGTGTCAGCCAAGTCTATACCAAATTTTACTAAAATCTCTTCAGTCGTTTAGATGTGAAGAAGTAACAAACATACACAGACACACTCACAAATTTTCGCAAGATAATTGATGGTGTTCATCTTATATAAAGTAAATTTTTATTACATCAGGATGTATGCACAGGTTCTTCCGTGAGCTGAGCACTAAGCCGGTGAGGTTGGGCCTCTCGCCCTGGCTCTTTTCATAATAAGCAATTAAATTCTTCAGCTCTTCAAGGACCTTTTCAATCTCGGGCAGTGTGCGTGAGCAATAGATTAGCTTTCTGGAATTAAACACACACTGTTTAAAAAAATTACAAAATATTGTGTTCTGGAATCATGTATGTCTACTGCAAAGCTAACTAATTTAAATGGGATTGGGCAGGACATGTTTGCCAAATGCCGAAACGAAAGTGGGCAAAAATCACTACAAATTGGGTTCCACTATCTAAAAGACCTCTGGGTTGACCCAGCCAAGGGTGAAGTGTCAAAGTGCACCCACATGATAAAAATAAATTTTCTCTTTTATTAACATTAGGATATTATATTAATTAAATTAAATAATTTATTGTCTTTTTATGCAGAAATGTTTGGAGAGTGATATGTACTGTTTTAATTTAAAAAAAAAGACAGATTTGTATTGAACTAGGACAAGTTTCCCATAGATGTTATTTTAGAGTAATTTAAATGAATTAAACAAATCAAATGCATGTTTTAGTTGATACTGGATTGTAAATAAAAGTGAATAAAATAGTACTACAAAAGTGAAAGCAGAAATATTTAGATTTTATTGCTACTTATATTATTACTTAATTTTATTAAACTAAGTAGAATTCTCAGTCTTGTTTTGTACCTCAGGATCTTCATTTATGGTATGAGGGGGAGTTATTCATATTTCAACATCACAACACAAAATTTATTGGGCCCTTTTTGTGGTAATTTCATTTTGTGATGAAGCCACAATAACCCCTTTTAAAATGTATCAAGAGCTAGCTTACAAGCTTTTCTGTCTGTCTTTTTGACAGGCCCCACCTCAGGTAGTGGGTCTGTCTATAGAAGTATGTTTAATTTCAGCAAACCACCCATTTTAAAAGGGGTTATTGTGACTTCATCACAAAATGAAATTACCACAAAAAGGGCCCAATAAATTTTGTTTTGTGTTTTGTGATGTTGAAATATTTTGGTACTAGTTTTTTATTATTTTTTACTTGTATATTTTGTTGATAGTTATAAAATATATTAAAATATCTTTTTGAAATATTAGAATTACCTGACTTGATGTGGATTCTGTATCATGTAGGCTACAATCAGCGACAGAAGAGAAATAGTTTTTCCAGTTCCTGAAGGCATTTCTAACAAACCATGTCCCTGAAAAAATTGTTTGTTTTCATTTCAAACATAACATAACCTATAAATGTAGAAACTTGTAAAATTGTTATTTATACAAAATTATCGATGTACACTTACTTTAGCGTCTAAAGCTCGTTTTAACTCCAACATATAAGCATACTGCTCGGGGTAAATGTAATCGTAAGGAAAATAAACAAGCAAACCGTCCACTGTTAACCTGAAACAAAGATTTATGAATATATAAATATTTCTAGAATCAAGAAGATTAATAACTTTATGATAAAATATTAGCTTACTTCATATTCTCTACTTAATTTAAATTATTATTTTCAGGATTTAATTCAATTCGAATTTCTACTTGTCTTGTTTGTGTCTTTGTAACTTTGTTTTGTAGATTCGTACCGGGGTTATTAGGGTAGGACAATGGACAAGTAGGACACTATAAAGTATCGATACTTTGTGGTATCGAATATGTTTTCTTACGATTTCGATGTTCGATTTTCTTCAAAATTTCGAAAACCTACACAGTATGCATATGACTTATTCCAACATGCACAGGCCAACGTACTGTCTCCATTTACATGATCAAGTAGGGTCTAACTAAAATATCCCTGAAAGTCGTAACGAATTACTACTGAATTCTACCACAAAGCCGATTTTGGGCATCGTGTAGTCCTGTACAGCGAGCAACACGGAAGGGAGTAGGCATACACAGCGTTTCCCCTCTGTCAACGTACAAGTCCGCGTGGACCATGGAGTTTGATAATATACTGTGGCGTGAGGGCGGGGCTAGATTTGTGAGTGGTGCTTTATTTTTTTATGTGTTATTGATTTGGCTGTTCGAGTGTGATTGGAAATGGATCGGTACTGGTATGTTTTGTATGTAATAGTGCGGCTTTTAAATAATATTTTTTAGCTAAGGCTACTGCCTTCCGTGCTTGCGCGAAAGATCGAGTTGCTCGATAAGTCCTGTACCCTGTAACCCTGTGGACATATGCGCATTCGATCTGTTGTTTCTGTTTAAAAAAGGTTTTTGTAATGGCAGTCGATAAAAATTTCTTTTTGTTCTATACAATGACGTGGCAACCATACCAAAACTACTAGTTATCATAAAAAATATTTCATTTTTCACTCATACGAATAAAGAATTAATATAATTGATTTGCTTTCGTTTTAGGCGATTATCAAAATCATAGAGTTCTAGTTACGATGGCCGGTCTATGACCGACTGCTAGCTGCGTCTCATTCGCAATCACTGTCTTACATCACAAAACAATCAGTCTGCCGAAACTCTATTACAAAAAAAATTTATGGCTCAGATATATGAAACGAGCGTTCAATTTAATGGGGTACCGAATACGTCAAAGTAGGGAAGCATTGCACATTCAAATGGTTGCTATGACATCTGTGACTCTCTTGTTTTAGTCGTATTATATTGCAAATATGGCGGCTGTCAGCCGCCATATTTGCAAGTTTGTAATCCGTCAAAGTCACATTGTCACAATGTCAGTTTAACAAAATGTAGTGATTACTTACTCTGTGGTTTACGCACCATTAATTGATGTTGGAGTTACTCTGTGGGATAAAGTTCAAATTTTCTTCGTTGTTTGTTATATACGGATTTGCGTATTTGAAAATTAAAATTTAAGCTGTTTAGTAGCAATTTGCGTAGTTTTCGCGTAATAATCTGCAACCCTGTGGTAAACTTGTGCAGTTTTGCATAAAAATGCCAATTGTAAAGTGCGAGATATGTGGACTGAAAACAAGTCGGGTGGAAGACAAAAACGTGTATTTATGGCTCACTTTCCATTGGATGAAGACCGGTTCGTACATTTTACGAATTTAACTATACTCTAAATCAATATATCTTATAATTTATAGAATTTCAGGATATATTTACAAGTAAAAAAGTGTAAGAATACGTTGTACCTACGTAAACACTAGTGTGGTGAAATTGAAAATGGGCATGACGACTCATTTTTGATTTAATGTGCCATCAAAAGGATACTCCATAACTGTAACATAGGTGAAAGAATTACTTTGTTATCTTAAAACTTCCCGTGATATCACGATTTTAAAGTCACAATTTTGGACTCTCCCCAAAAACGCTTCATACAAAAACACTACAGAAGCGTTGGGGTAGATGGGTTCTGGATTCTGGAGTGGAGACCGCGAACCGGTAAACGTAGTGTAGGACGCCCAGACACTAGATGGAGTGAAGATATACGAAACACGGCTGGTGGCGGTTGGAAACGTAAGACCGAGGATCGGGCTGAGTGCGGTTTTATAGGAGAGGCCTATGCCCAGCAGTGGACGAATACGGGCTGATGATGATGATGATGATGAAACGAAAACTTTAAGCATCTTCCATCCTATTAAGCAAGTCACCGTTACCTCTTTAAACCTCCATATCTAATTTCAATAAAGTTAATTCAGTGAGGAGAAGTGACAAGTAGAGAAAAAGTTAATATAGCATTAATGGTATTCATCATCTCATCTGCAGCCTGCAGACGTCCACTGCTGGACATAGGCCTCCCCCAATGATTTCCACAATGACCGATCTTGTGCCACCTCCATCCACCGACTTCCCGCGACCGAGACAATATCATCGGTCCATCATGTGGGGGCCGTCCCACACTGCATCTGCCGGTTCGTGGTCGCCATTCGAGAACCTTTAAAGCTTACTACTTTACATTCATGGCATTGATGTGGTTTAATTTACTTTGTAGGTGCAAACAATGGTAAAAATAACAGGTAAAGAGGACTTGGCCTACGTACCTATAGAAAAATTGCACCAATTGAAACATATTTGTGGAAAGCATTTTAGAGCTAAAGATTTTAAAAAGAAAAAGACGCAACTCAGACGTAATGCTGTTCCGTGTATCGGGATTACGGCCACACCCTGAGCGATGAAATATTGAGGACTTTCCACTTCATTTACCCAAAAAGCTGTAGAAGACCAATATCTACAGTTTGATGCCATTAATCCTTCAATGCCGCAATGTTCAAAAGGTTAGTTGCTGTTTCTTTTATATTTTTTTATTAAAGATGCTAGACTAGAGGTCCATATAATATTATTATTAATGACACAATCTTATTTAGATTTGAAGAATTAAATTTATAACAACATTTATTTTTGCAGATTTTTCTGCACTCATATTACAAGAACACAATTACTGTAAGGAAAATGACACAGGTAAGATTTTTTATCAGGATACTGGAGTAAATTATTAATTTTAGTTAACTTTTTAATTTTATTTGGATTTTTCATAAATAACTCATTGAAGAATTGCATTGTTAACAACATTTACTTTTAACCCCGACCAAAAAAAAAAGGTGTTATAAGTTTGACGTCGATGTCTGTCTGTCTCTCTGTCTGTCTGTCTATCTGTCTGTCTGTCTGTCTGTTTGTCTCTGTGTGTGTCTGTCTGTGGCACCGTAGAGCTCAAACGGATGGGCCGATTTCAATGCGGTTTTTTTTATTTGAAAGTTAATTACCGTGCGGGTGCTCTTAGCTATGTTTGGTTAATATCTATTCAAAATAGCCGCCTCCACAAAATGGCGGATAAAATATTTCTTCACAACCTAACTCAATATAGGTATCAAATAAAAGGGCTTAACTAGTAGAGTACTATACGCATACGCTATAAAAAAAAACAAATCCAAGATGGCCGCCACCACAAAATGGCGAATCATACATATTTTTTCACTTCTACTTCAATATGGGTATCAAACGAAAGGGCTTGATTAGTAGAATACTTTTCACTATGACAAATGTCAAATCCTAGATGGCCGATACCACAAAATGGCGAATTACATTTCTTTTTCACAACTCCCTTAATATGGGTATCAAATGAAAGGGCTTGACTAGTAGAATGTTGTACAGATAACAAATCTTAGGTAGTCGGGGGTTAGTCAAAATTTTTAATTTTGTTCTTGTTACAGATTTTTCTGCACACGTATTACAAGAACACAATTATTGTAAGGATGATGATGCAGGTAAGACTTAATATCAGAATAAATGATTATTTTTTTAATAACATAAGTAGGGTTCGAAAATATCCAATTTTTATTATAAATATCAAAATATTGGATATGTTTGGCCTCGTAGCTTAGTGGGTAATAGCTCTGCCTGTGAAGCCGAGGGTCGTGGGTTTGATTCCACCCAGTGCAAATATTTGTGATGATGAATTCAAATGTTTTTACTATGTCTGGGTGTTTCTCTGTATAATAAGTATGTATTTAAAACTATATAAGTATTATATCAGCTATCTGGCCGCCACAGTACAAGCTTTGTTTAGTTTGGGGTCAGATTTTGTAGTGTGTGAATTGTCCACCAATATTTATTTATTATTACATCATGTTTGATCATGTAATATATCCATTTTGTATGAAAGCCAGACCTTATTTTTATTATATATTTGTTTTACTTTTATAGGTACTAGGTTACTTGACTGCCATAACCTATATATATTTTAGTATTAAAATTAACGTGGTTGTTACACATATTTAATTGGATAACGGGACACTCACGTATATACGGTCGGTCAATCCCGACTCGAGTTTCGGCCGCGTCCGGCGGCCTTTTTCAAGGCGAGTGCACACGCGCGGCGGCTCAGTCAGTGCCAAACGGGCAGCCGCCGCGCGTGCACTGTTTTGAAAAAAAGGCCGCCGGACGCGGCCGAAACTCGAGTCGGGATTGACCGACCGTATATACGTGAGTGTCCCGTTATCCAATTAAACCTATATATAATAAGACATAACCTATTCTACATTTGTTGCAGAACCTACAGAATCAGCACACCCGGATACCAGATCCTTCAGCGTCGGCGGATAATGCGGCAGTAGAAAGCGGCACTTTTAGTGCACAATACACCCTAGCGGGACGTCAGTGCAGGTCTATCACCCTCACCCCTGAAGCGACACTTTTATCCTGGGAAAATAACGAGAACTGAGCAGGTAACACCGCGAGGAGCTGCTAGTAGTAGATAGCGTTAATCTATCTACAAAAAAGATATCGTGATTTTACCAGTTAAACCATTAGTGAATAAGACATAACCTATTCTACATTTGTTGCAGAGCCTACAGAATCAGCACACCCGGAGACCAGATCCTTCAGTGGCGGCGAAAAGTGCAGCAGTAGTTAGCTTTTTATCCCGGGAAAATAACGGGAACGGAAACTGCGCGGGTAACATCGCGGGGCTCTGCTAGTAGTAGATAAGTATTAATCTGTCTACAAAAATGAATACGTCTTTGGACTAGTTAAAATATTAGTTAGAAGACATAACCCATTCTACATTTGTTGCAGAACTTCCAGAATCAACACACCGGGAGTCCAGATCCTTCAGCAGCGGCGGATGATGCGGCAGTAGTAAGCGGCACTTTTATCCTGGGAAAATAACTGAAACTACGCAGGTAACACCGCGAGCAGCGGCTAGTAGTAGTAGATAAGCGTTAATCTGTCTACAAAAAGATATCATATTTTGACCAGATAAATTATTAGTGAATAAGACATACTTAATCCATTCTAAATTTGTTGCAGAACTTCCACAATCAACACATCCGTAGGCCAGATCCTTCAGTGGAGGTGAAAAATGCGGCAGTAGTTAATTTTGCATTAAATATTATTTCTTAGCTACTATATTGTAATTTAAGAGAAATAAAAAATAAAAATCGATTTTGTTGTTTTTTGAGAAAATTAAAAGTTGTAGCTAATGTAATCGATCTATTACGGTTAATCGATAAACGATTCTGATTCGATTTCACTATCCGTCCCTATTTTTTTGGTAATGTTGGCGATGGTTTGTTGAAGCTTTAGTTCGGCTGAAAAAATAGTATCCATTGCCGAGATTAAATTTAGAAAAAATTTAAGTTTTAGTTAGGTTGGTATTGAACCATTCCATCTGTTTCATACATTGGCATTGGTTCATTTTTTTACTATGAAGTCCCGTCTCTTATAACGTAGTGATTACTTCCTCTGTGAAAACAATAACGGTAATTTATTACAAGTTTCGGTCGCACATGCGGTGTTTTAATTGTAATTATTTACAAACTGGATGTAAAGTCGATATTTTGTTATGTGATGCACTAGCTTAACATTACTTTGAATGGATAAAAAGTAAATCTGCAAGTTATCACAGACATGCTATGAAAATCACAGGCAAGATTTGATATTAAGTTTATGTGCGGACACGTCAAAGGAGTGGGGTATTATAACAGTAATTTTAAATTATTTTAGCCACTACTTAAACAGAAGCCAAAAAAAATGTTTATAGTGTGCTAACGTGTAAAAAAATTGCACGATTGAATATTTAATAATATCCATAGGCTTGCAAAAATGTCGATTTTGCAAGCCCGGATACGAAAAAACTGCTTATCGGAGAATGACCGATTTAGGATTTGATAGCATCGTTGGTTATATTATTACGGGTTGTTTACATTTTGATTAGTGATTAACGCAGAAGTGAAAGGATTTGTAGCAAACACGTTTGGATATCGATTGATTAGAGCGAGTGAATAGTAACTTGCGTAGTGAAGTGATTAGAAGCGTGTTCTATTTTTTTGCGAGTAGCCGCGTACCGAATGATCTTCCTTCCCCTCACTTTTAGCGTGCCCACCACTAAAGATGGGTTAATACCGATATTCATCAATATTACCTAATCTAAATATATTAGTCTCACAATATCATAATATTTATACTAATATATTAGATTAGTAATATTTTTCGACGGCCGATGCACTAATACCAAAGTGAGAAATATCTATCGTAGATTATGCCGTTATTTATTAGTTGCTAAGCTAATATTGATAGTGATGACAATGAATTCATCATTTTTGTCTACTTATGTAATTTTTTTTGCATATTATGATTATCAATCCGTAGCAGTTTCCGTGCCTAACTATCATAATAATATATTGTTGTGTTAGAAAATGGCAAGATCAGATAGAAACCAATTACTTTTTAAAAACGTTCAAAAAAAATTACGACAGTTCAATTTACAAATATCACCTGTTGAGTATCGGGCAATGAGCAGCTAAGTAATCCCAAACATGTGAAATGTGAATCCATACCACAGATTAAGTATTAATATGGTACCTAATGTTTGGCCCACATTGTGGAATGAATCCAAACGAATGAGTGATATTATACAACCAGTTGTGAATAGTCATACCTGAGATTATTTGAATATGAAATATTAGCATATCAGAATATATCGGATTACTAATAGACTAATACATAAATCCGGTGGATATTACCAATCTCTTAACTAATATCAATATATTCGTTCCAAGACTACCCACCACTAAACAGGTCTGGACTGCGCTGCGCAGTGTTTACTGTTTATTTTAGTGCTTAGTGTTAGCGTGTAGCGTCAGTGTGTGCTTGTTGGTTGCAAAAAATGGTAAAGTGGCCAGAAGACTTAACCTATAGATTTGTGCAGGAGTATATAAAATATGAATGCCTTTATAATTCTAAACACCCTCACAACAAAATAAAAGGAGCCAGACATGCGGCACTTCTACGTATAAGTAAAGCTATAAACATTGAGGGGTTTGGAAGTAAAGATGTTTATACTAAAATTAGAAACTTGAGGTCCACATATTCGCAACAAATTAAGAAAATTAAACAGAGTACAATATCTGGAGCTGGAACGGATGATATATATGTTCCACAAATTAAATGGTTCAAATTATTAGACGACACTTTAAAAGCTACAGAAAATGTACAATGCAAGGACTCTCAAAGTGATATGGTAAGTAAAAAAAACAAACAATGTATAACTTTAGTAATTACTAGCTGATAAGTAGGTACTTATATTTTATATTACATTCTCTTTGGCTGATAGCAGAGTTGCTGAATGCTGACCCCACAGAGCATAACCCTGCCGCGTGTTGCTAGACGCTACGCCGCCATCTATCGAAAATTGGTCGTACCAATATTCAGGTTCTAGTTCAGGTTTGCTTAAGCGCTTATTAGACTACGCGTTATTAAGCACTCGTTATTCAGACTGTCTTAGAGTCTAATTTGTCGGCTCGCTATTACACCAGTCTGAAAAATGCGTGCTCTCGCGCTTACGCGATACAATTCTAGGACTTTTAAAAGTACTTATTTTTCTTTACTGCACGCTATTATGGTATTTATTCATTTATATCAATGACTAGTGGCCCGCCCCGGCTTCGCACGGGTACATACACACACACATACACCCTTTTTTGTATGGGATTTAAAAAAAAAAGTAAAATTATAAAATAAGTTTGAATTTTTTTTTATGAATTTTTTTTATTAATGTTTTTTGTATTTTTTTATTTTAAGATTTCATACATATATAATATTATTTACAAAACAAAAGCCATTAGTTTTAGTGAGTCAGAGCTTCCCTGTCAACGATATTTGAAGTAGTTTTATTTTGTGGCAGCAAAATAAATTGATTTTCAGGAGCTCCGACACGTGATAGGCCAACATACAGTTGGCCATGAGTGAAACATTCTTTTCGTAGGTCGATCCCTAATAATTCGAAGGTTTGGCCCTGGGACTTGTTAATAGTTAACGCGAAAGATGATTTCACCGGAAACTGAAGTCGTTTAAAAGGGATTGGCAGATCAGTTGGAATCAGCGGTATCCTCGGTATATGAGCTAGTTGACCAGCTGCTGGGCCAGTGATAAAATTTTGTTCAGCAAGCCGCTGCGAACGCTCGATACTTGACTCTCTAGCACGCGATTGCGACGCGTATTCTCTCCGACTTGCAAGGCGATTTTCAGTTTCTGATGAAGATTCCTCATTACGCCGTATTTTTATTGCCCTCGCCTGGGAACTATGTTTAGAAAGTTGAGATCTTGATCTTTTTGGCAATTTTGGGCATTATAAAATGAAAAATAGAGGGAAATAAATAATTAAACAGGCTTTTACTAAATTTTTGCTTATTGAACTATGTGAAGTACTAAGATGTTTGAATAATTAAAATATAATATTTATTATCAGGTAAGTAGTAGGTACTTATTGAAAGAAAATTAAAAATATGGGCTTAGAAAACTACCTTTTACCAAATTTTTGCTGAAATTTTGAACAGGAATACCCAGAAAATACTACTGTAAGCAGTTTGAATAGTTACATTAAAATATAATATTTATTATCATATACTTATTTACCTACGAAACGAATTTAAAGCGAAGTCAAAATTTTTTCAAGCTAAAATCATACGATCACGCACACGACCGCTGCGTAGGGAGCCGATCGCGGAGCCGCGCGGCATTTTATTTTATTACATTGACTCCCCCCCCCGTACCCCAGTGACGCTTACATGGAGCCTACATCGCATGCTGGCTAGCTGAGCGCGGTGAGCGACAACCACGCGACTTTTTTCTAATACTTGCATTTTTAAACTCGTGATATCTTCCGAATGAAATGTAAAAAAATATAAAAAGGTATTAAAGCCGTCTTGAATATAAAGTAATTTATTTTGATAAGGATTAATACCAAGGTATAAATGAAGAGCCTTTTCAAGAGGCGGCATATATAAATTAATATTTCAGAATAAAAAACTGCTTACTGTGACATAATAACTATAATATTTAGACATATGCTGTCGCGACACTTTTTGTAGATAATGATGAGTTCTGCAAAGTAAATGGTTTTGTTCTATCATCAATAGTTTTCGCAGCGCACGCGACGTAAGGAATTTTTCAGGTCTTTTTTTTACACCTTATGTTACATTATTGGAGTTTTAGTAAGGGTTCCTAATTTTTAAAAATATAATATAGCCTATGTTACTCGGAGATAATGTAGCTTTCCAAAGGTGAAAGAATTTTTGAAATCGGTCCAGTAGTTTCGGAGCCTATTCATTACAAATAAACAAACAAACAAATCTTTCCTCTTTATAATATTAGTATAGAAAAGAATTTTAATTATTCAAGATAAGTATAATAACAGCGAGATGTAAAATAAAATTATGGCATTCGAACTCCGAATAATCAAAACACAAAAACAAAAATAACCGCGTATATCAATGAACCAATGAAATGATATTTTAAGACTATTATGTCAATGTCATATATTTGTCGGTCTAACAACTGTATTTGTCTTATTACACTACTCGTTAACTCGTTATTCAGACTGTAAGCCAGTAAGACTCGCCGAACCCGAAAACCCGATCTTGCTGTCTGAACTCAGGGTCGAACCAGTCTGACGCTTATTACACCACGGTACTTAGACTAAGATTGTCTGAATAACGAGTGGTGTAATAACGCCTTTAGCAAAGTTAAGTTGACGTAATCGTGAAAGACAGATACGTATCAGTGTTGACACCTTAGCGACTTTGTCGCTGAAACTGGTGGGTTTTAAACCTTTTGGCGGATTTAGATGAAGTGTTAGCGACCTAAAATAGTTTAGAGGCATTTAGTGAGTTTTTCAATACAGCATCTATGGCTCAATTCCTATAATAGAAATTATCTATGGCTCATGGATTTAACCACAGACTAAGTAGTACACCCAGACGGACATGTCGGGAACAAGGGAAATTGGTCTATGGTTCTAGACTAAATCTACTTTATCTGTGCTGAAAATGATATCTGACTTTGTCATTCTTTTTTTTTAAATTACACAAACTGCATCAACACATAGATTTCATTTGCCAACTGGTGCTTTCGTGCCAGTACGCAAATCATACATTATTTAATTTTTTGCGCCTAAAAGGAACTAGTGTCTATGAGAAAAATATACACATAGATTGAATTGATGCATTTATTTCTTCTTAAGTTCCACAACAGAGTTTTCTCAGCAAAGAATCACCACTTCACAGGATATGTCATAATTTGAGTATTTTTCTTTCCAATGTGGATAGGGTCAGGTGGTCTACAGTGGATCATTTTTTTTCCCAGGCTTGTGATACAGCCACAGATAGTGTAAGAACATTGAAATTTTGGTTGAGCATAGTGTTGTTCAACTAGTTTGATTGTGCATCATTACTTTCTCGATAAATAAAAACTAAATGGATAAAAAGTATTTTCTTTTTAAAGTCACAAATGAGCCACTGTGAACCTATGGGTAGAAACAGTGGCTCGGTCCTAAATATACAGTGGTTATAGGGGGTACACAGTGGAACTCTAAGAAGATGTCGTTGAAAATAAGACCAGTGCTTTTGGAATTAATCAGCCTTTATATTACAATAATTAAGTCTTTCATACAACGAGATCAAATAATCAACGTTTAATGTCTTTGAGCAAAGTATAGAGTAATTAAAATAACAAAATTATGGAAACGAAATATTAGTCTTTGTTGTTATACAACATCATTACTTATTAATCAACAAAAATATGTACCATATATTAACATAACAACCAACATCTCTTTTACGAAAACATATTTTAACATAACAAAAAAAGTACTACTGTGAAGTTAAATAACATAAACCTTTTAATACAATAATGTTTAGCGAATTGACATACTATAACATTAATGAACATTAATTTGGGATAGATCAATTGGAAAATAGTAATAAGACTGTTGGCGGATGGTGCTACCACCAACAGTTGGTTTTGGCAGTATAAATTTAATATCGTGTTCCTTAACACTAGATAAATCGGGAACTGCAGGCATGTTGAATTTATTGGAAGATTTTTTTCTAAGGAATGTGATGAAATATTTTAGGTTATCATTTCTTCCTTCTAAGACTTTGCCAATATAATATA
Source organism: Ectropis grisescens (assembly GCA_017562165.1). Lineage (NCBI taxonomy): Eukaryota > Metazoa > Arthropoda > Insecta > Lepidoptera > Geometridae > Ectropis > Ectropis grisescens. Next base: position 23,579,307 of record CM029787.1, on the reverse strand, counting down.
TTATTTGTTTCTTGGTCGCAAATTCGACTAGAACAAATTCCCCTTCCAAGGGAGGTCGAGGAAGCGACGCGTTAAGATCAATTTCGGTTATATAACCTGTTTCTATTTCCATACCTTCTACTGGCCAGTCTTTATCATCATCTGATTCTAAATATTCAACTTCAATGCAGTTTTCTTCATCCGAGTCACTTTGCATTACCTTTTTTACAACTTTCTTAACTTTTGAATTCCTTTTCTTAATAGTCTTTAGCAATTCAATTTCATTTTTCTCTGGAGTATCGGTAGCAATCATACTTCGACCTAACTTTCTGGGTTTTCGATTATTTTTTCTTGGCCCAGCTTTTATTTCATCCCTAAATTCAAATGGAGATACAAATTTCACATGTATGTGGTTTATTGTTTAAGGTGAGTGGACTGACATTGATTTCATGTTGGCGTATGACAAGAGATTGTAAAACGTCTGCTGTTTTCTTTGGGTTTACGGCTATAGATTCTGGTTGTTCTTCCAACACTGGCACTGATTGTTGATCAAGAGTGTTTGGTAGAGTTGACGGTGAATCGCAAAGGTTCATGTTTTCCTGCAAAGGAGTAGATGCATGGATTTGTGAATCTACTTGTAGAAAACCAGCATTTAGTTCATCCTCAGATGAGCATACTGTTTCATCAGAACTAATACGAGTTGTCCGGCCTGCTGGTTGAACTTCTTCATGTGGGCAATTTTCTCTTGTTGATGTGGATGGACCAAGCATCGTCGGTAGACTTGACTCTGGTTGTTGATCTGGGCACGGACGATCTGTTACCGAACTTGGCATGAAGTCGTCGTCATCAAATAAGTTGCGATCAAATGGGAAAATGCCACATTTTTTAAAAGCATTAATAATATTGACAGGTGTCATTACTTTCAAGAATGCAATGCCAACGATCTCACCAATTTCATAAATACTTATAGGTTTCCCGGGGATTTCGCATTAACCATGAGTCAATCGCAGCATTGTAATATGTTTTAAAAGGTCCGTATATTCCGACATCCAGAGGTTGCATTTTTGCTGATGTATGAGGGTGCAAAGTCAGCACATGGACACCCGAAGCTTTTGCTAAATTCAGAGCCTCAAGTGACAAATGCGATTCATGATTGTCCATTATCAACACACTTGGATTCTCAAGTGATGAATTTGTATGCTTTATGAAGTGTTTCATGACTTCGGGAAAAATATCTGTATTCATCCAGCCACTAGGTGCGGCAAGCCCTAATGTTCCTGGCGGTGTATTTCTCACCATGAAATTTTTTAAGTTCTTGCGCGGAAACACCATTACTGGCGGCAATGCTATCCCGCTTGCACTTATAATGCAGCATGTAGTTACTAGTGTTCCTCGCTCCCCACTAGTTACCTTACCTACATTTCGGCGGCCCTTCTCAGTAATGACACGCTGAGGTTTTTGAACAGTTGTGGTTGATGTTTCGTCGAGGTTATAAAGACGAGTGCCATCTTTGAATAAAGGGTTCCTTAAAATAACTTCTCCAAGTTTTATATAAAACTTTCAACATTAGTCCTGTTGAATGCAGTGGCTCAGGCAAGGCTGCACGGCTCTGGTTTTCGCAGGCTGAGATCTTGGTGCCTACGTCTGAAACTTCTGAGCCATTCCTTTCCAGCCATTTGGTTTTTATCCAGCTCTCTGGCATTTTCAATTTGTTTAAATGAGCCATTTGGTAAGCGACTCTTCTACTTTCTTTCTCGGTCAACCCATAAAATAATAAAGAACAGTGTTTGTAATATTTTTTAATTCTACCTCCTGTTCCTTGGTAAACACCTTATTTACTTCGTAATTGGGGACTACGCGCATTGAATCAATAGTTTCACCAGCCTTTGTCTTTAAATAATATCGCCTCAGAGTGGTGAATGGAATATTACATGTCTTGGCAACGGTTCTGATACTCATGCCATTTTGTATTTTTGACAATGCTCGTCGCACTGTTTCTTCTGTGTGGCACCCGATAGACCGCGGTTTAGCAGGACGGGGCATTCTAAAAGAAACACACAAACGTCATAAGTAATTGCAAAGGTTTTATGAACTAAAGGTATAAGGTACACAATGGATCATGATTCACTGTGTACTATCAGGAACTGAGCCATTGTGGACTTCGCCGCCATTTTTTTATTATAAATGATACACAAAAAAAGGTTTTCATTGTCTGTGGTTGCATTACGCGTCTCTACAATCTTAAATGTGAACGTAATCCAATTAAAATAAACCCACAGTGAAAACACAACAGTTTCAGAATTAGGACGAGAGATTACTTACCTTAAAAATGTTTTTTTTTGTACCGAAAATGGAAAAACTCTCCTCACACAAACAACGCGTGCCGCGTGCGCCGCCCGACTAGATGTAACATGTTTGCATCTTAGGAGCTACCATTGAGCGAAAAGGACAGACTGATATCTTTGTTCGTTCATCCCTAACGGTTAATGAGCCACTGTATCTGGTATAGCCACTGTTCAACACATGACCCTACGTATATAACACACTTATTTTCCGATGTAACTCCAACCTGGTGCAATAAACTTGTTAGGTAAATCTTAGGTAAGGTGCAAAAAGTACATTTGCAGCTAATAAATAACAGAAATATACGAAAATAAATCAAACAATAACAATTATGATAACTCACAAACGTCATAACAACTAAAAAGCACAGACTAAGTTGCTAAAAAAGGGAGCACAGACTAAGTAGAGAAACACTACAATTTTATGAAAAACAAAACCAGAAGTGGTATAGAGATGCCCGATAACGATAATATATGATAATTAAATCTTAAAATCGAAACTAAGCGGAATATCGCATACCTATTACAAAATTTTGGCTATGAGATACGTTCTACATTATGAAATGTATGTCTAGCCTGATAAGTGAATAGTCTATGGCTGGCCGCCATTGTTAGTTGCGCGCATATTTGAGCACTGATTATTTTTTCCCGCCATAACAAAACGAAACGAAACATTTTTAACAACTCGTTTTCAGTGTTGAAATTAATATTTTTAATTGTAATTAATTAAGTGTGTTGAAAAAACGTCGTATGATACAAGTGTGTACTCATTGATGATTACAGTTTTCGGCTGTATTAAACGCGCCTCAGCAGTACTGTAATCACCAACATTACCAAACTTGTGCCAAAATCTACAATAACGTTGTGTACATAATACCAATATGTGGTACAAATATTGTTGCATAAGGGGATGCAAAAGTACGCGACGAAATATGATACTACACAAATTTCCAAAAAATAGAGAAAAATAAATATTGAAAATGGCTAAAACACATAGACTGTGCAACTTTAAGACAAAAAACATACGATGAACTAATTTGTCTTCAAGTGTGCCATAAGCACTTTGAAAGACGTTTCGTGACCCTAAAATCTCGTATTCTGAGCAAAGCATTCCCCACATTGTTTTTACAGTCTGAAATTCAGAGTGGAATACCACTTCATGTTACAGATGGTAAGTAAATTCGATTTGTTAGATGTATTAAAAACATGTCCAAGGCTAACTGATGGAGGTATTTTCAGCTGAGCCCGCTTCGGTTGTAGAACCGCAGCTTCTGTAGAAGATATGTATGTAAAAATTTAAAGCACACAAGCGCCGCGCGAGGCTACCGCGTGGCTCCTGCGCGGTCGCTGCCCGTCCGTTACCCGCCGCGTTCGTAGACGATAATCTCACCCGCGGCCGCTGCGGCTGCGAAACCGCAAAAATCAGCGGCTTCAGAGTTTTGAAATAAAATCCACGAAAATCGTTTCATGCGCTGTTAGCCTTAAAAAGTTTAACCGTTTCCGGATAAACTTTTCAAGCTAAACGTATTCGATAAAAATAAAAGTCCAAAGCAAGAATGAAAGCAGCACGTTACTCTCATTTAGTTTAGATTTTATTTGTTTCTATTTCAAAATTTTCGTAGCATTGTTTGGAATTTCCAACAATATTACGTTACGAGTACAAAATTTATAAATAACCAAAATGTATGCTTGTTTACATTTCTAATATTTCAGAAAAAGTGAATGCCGTTACCGATCATTCCTATACAGCGAATATAGACGTAGACCATTCCTACTCTAAAGAGCCCTTAAAAGAACCACATTCAGAGTTGGGGCCGCTTAACCCAGGTAACAATAATTCATTTTGCAGGCATCATTCCGTTTTCCAGAAGCAAAAAGACTTGTCAAAGATAGTTCTAAATATAGCCAAGTGTGGTACCACTGTTGGTTTTTGTGAAATTTATCTAACAAAATAAAACATTTGACTGGCCTTGTGGCTCAGTGGGTAGTAACTCTGCCGGCGAAGCCGACGGTCGTGGGTTCGATCCCATCCACACATCCGCACGGATATTAACTTTCAAATAAAAAATCGCATCGAAATCCGCTCATCCGTTTGAGCTCTACGGTGCCACAGACAGACAGACACACAGACAGACAGACAGACGGACAATCCTTATTTCGTGTTGTATTTTTGAATGTAAATAAAACTGTTTAAATCCGAAGGGATTCCAAACAAAGTAGGAGATATATAAGAAATTGTAGAAATTCAATATATTTTTTACCAGTTGATATTTGTTTTGGCTAATGAGTTGAGAGCTCTGAAAATTTGAAAAAAACTCGTTTTGCTGGGGACGCAACTTAACATACAATATACAACGTTGAAGCAACGGGGTTGCATCTCCTTATAAGAAATAATACGGACATTATACTCGGAAAATAAGGGATACAGAAGTCTGATTAGTAGGTATGTGGAGAGAGTGTGTGTGTGTGAGAGAGAGGTATGTCTGTATGGTTTATTTATATATTTTGTATGCTGTAAAAAGACTAAATTTTGCTTTTGAAACTGATTTGTAAATATTGTGTATTACTCTGTAAATGAAATTATTCCAAATAAAATATTGAATTACTTGGTCAATTTTCTTTCATACATTGACCTCTGTGACCTGTGACTTTTGTTTGTACATGGCACTGAAAAAAAAGACGACAAAAATGCGGTTCAATACAAAGCAACAAGTACATACATATTTTACAACCATAGGACAGACCTCGTAGTAAATAAATTACACTATTTTAACTCTTTAGTTAATAAAGTCCACTTATCATTAACTCATTCAAGGCCACCATTATGTTCTAATAGTTCCGAACGATGCCGTCTAATCCAAACGGCACTGCACAATGACATTAAAATACACATATAAACTTTACAAAGCACAATGAAATTACATGGACATGCCAGGCGTGACATGTAGATACCTAAACCAAAATCTGTCTCTATCAATAAAAAAGGAAAATAACATGTATGAAATAAACGCCTTTCCCAGATGAAGATGTGAGGATCCAATTACAGATATATTTTATTAATAATTTACGTACGTTAATAATATTAGGTACTCGTACATTGTTCGCGGCGGTTGGTTGATTGGACGACATTGAATGAGTTAATGGCTAAAAAAATTTTAAAAACATGCATTACTGATTAAATCCCATGTGATCCCATGTAACGAATACCATGAATGCGATCCATTCGATCTAGTGACAATCGATAAACCGATACCGTCTAATTTTTAGGTATCCCTAACGTGGGACTTTCGATTTTTTTTGGATTCACAGACTAAGTGTACTACTTAGTCTGTGCTAAGTACCTAGAACTATTTTTTTCTTAATTTATCGTGCGCGCTGTGACATATTTGAATTTTACTAGGTGTGACGTTGGCATGAAATAAAATTGTGACTACTGAAGTAAAGTCTACTTAGTCTGTGAAAAAAGCGAGGGGAGCAGAAGTGTCAGGTTTGTTAGGCTGGACGTCAAACTCGAATGACATAACGAAAAAAAAAAAGAAAATGACGTTAGATTTGTATGAGGTTTACCCCCCGTGGATTTAACTCAGTCTCTCAATCATAAACAACATTGAAGTCCACCACAAACTCTACTTCCAATTGCAATGCGTACATGTACCTATATAATATATATGCACACAGGGACTTCCCCAATTAGTTTTTAACATTCTATTCAACTCAGATTACAGCTTACAGCAATCTGTAATCTGAGCTATTCAATAATGATTTGATTTTTCTATTAAATCTATTTTTCTATTTCATTGATAGTCATTATCTTCCTACAGTCCCGAGAGTCAGAACTATTTTTAGGAAATTCCATCTTCTTTTTGAATCTTTTTTCAATTTGGAATTATCTCAAATAGTTTTTGAAAAATTTGCAAATAACGAAACTACCATTTTTATTTTACTTAATGGGGTGTTTTCAAGATGCAAAAAGACCTGTCAAAGACAGTTCCCAATTTCATCGTTGGTGGCTCCACTGTTTTATTTTGTTATAGAAATTTCACAAAAACCAATAGTGGTGTCACTCTTGGCAATATTTAGAAATATATTTGACAAGTCTTTTTGCGCCTGGAAAACTCCTCTTTGATAATTTAATTGTACAAGGCTTATTTGGCTTTTGCATGACGTTTGTAAGTGAAAGATTCGTTCTGAACCGCCGAGGGTGCCTGTGATAGTCTATACATACACAGGTCCTATAGCACTCGTGGATCACGTAGGTATGCAAAGGTGAAATATTTTTTGTAATTGGTCCAGTACGTAGTAGGTAGTTCCTGAGATTAGAGCGTTCAAACATATACTTCTTTAGCTTTATATATTAGTACTAGCTGTACCCTGCCCCGCTTCGCTGTGGCACATTGTGATGCAAAAATTAGATAAAAACAATCCTTGATGCGGATTATACATCATTCTAAAATTTCAGCTCGATCGGTGCAAAACTTTTTGAGTTATTGAAGCGTACACAAACCAACATAACATTTTTATATATAGAAGATAGTAGTATAGGTATTTATTGAACTGAAAACTTGTAGTGGTAGGACTCTTAGCAGAGTCCGCCTGCTATTCTACCGCCAAGCCGTAATGTGCAAAAATTACTGTGTTCCGGTTTGAAAGGCAATGTTTCCAGAGAAATCACAGGGCTTAGAGATATAACACCTTAGATCTCCGGGTGGCGAGCGCAGTGCAGTGCTAGGTAATGATTTGGACTCTTCATGTTCCAATAGCTGCGTGTCACTGTGCTGTTATGTTGCTTACCATCAGGCACATGACCTGCTCGTTTCGTCACTGTTTATAAAAAAAAAATACTTATTTTGGAGCACCACAGACCACACGAGTCTTTTTGTAATTTTTTCTTGGCCATAGAATAGATAATATAGATAGAACGGACAATCCCCACCCCCCGCCAATTTCAAGCTTCCTCACCCCTCAGGCCGTTTCGGATACGCTAGGAGCACTCAACGAAGGGCTGGTATCGAACATCTAATTCCTAACGAAATATCATCATAGTGGGTTGTTGTGCTGTTTACGGCTGTCCGTCAACTAAACGGGACAAGATTAAAAGCTTTATTTAATTTACTAATGATAAAATAACGTAAAATTAGAAACTTTTCAATAACGTTGCTTTTTAATATTACATGCTTTGCTTAGTTTGGGGTCAGATGGTGTTGTGTGTGAATTGTCTACCAATATTTATTTATTTATAATAACGAAGTAATTTTTAACTCAAAGTTCGTAACTTACACAGCCAGTAACTTACGTGCCCAAGCACGGATTGATAATGCCTGTAGGAATAATTATAGTGACAGAGTAAAATTTCCTTCATGGGTAAGTGTAAAATAAAGTGCGAATGTGTACCTACTAACAGAAATAGAAATCTAGGTACCTGATCTAATCTATCATCGGTTTCGTTTCATTTTACGCGGCAATACAAACACCCACAGATTTCTGAAACAATTTAGAAATCTGTGCAAACACCCTTTTTAATTAGAATAGTATAATTTGGCTCCATTCTATTTATGTAACTCAACATTATAGCAAGTTTATAGACTACGTCACCAGGTGAACTCAAGGGGGCATAACTATTCAATAAAACAATTCAGTAGCCCTAGCGCTAACGCACACATTCACGCGTGTGTACGAACGACATCTGCGTAGTTGTGTGAAGAGTAGGCAACTCCACAGCGGCGGTTGTATGGAGTTTTAGTGGAGTGTCCAGGGTGTGTCTTGGCTATGTACCTACTACATATACTCAACCGTGACTCAACCCAAATAAATTGGAATACACACTCAACCCAACCTACACTCCTTCAGAACATCTGTCACTGTCGTGTCGACTAATTTACATTCTCTTTGGTGTCGACTTGTCGCTATGTTAACTATATTCAACAAAGAAAATGTAAAATACGATATTCAATTTATAATATGTAAATCGTTTTATTGTTATTTATTATAATTATTTAATGGTTTTGATAGTTATTTTATATTTTAGTTGTCACTCACATTTGTTTTATATCTGTAGTTTGTTATTTTACAGGAGTCGGGTTCTGAACATGAAGTTTTTGATGAAGAAGAACTTTCTACATCCCAATATAATTCATCTACTGATGCAACATTTGAACAAAAATGTAATCTTGGTGAGAAGGAAGAAAAGAAATCGCCGATCCCTCGTAAAAGGGCAATGCGAGACCTCAATAGTTTGGTCAATAACATGAAGAATGTGGCCGACTCAATTAACACTACGCAAACAGAATCAGAGTTTGACATTTTCGGAAAAAGTGTCGCGGCTCAACTTAAAAATATGCCAATACGCTTAGCAATAGAAGGCCAGATGTTTATCCAAAATTATCTTTCTAAATTACGTCTGCGACAAATGGGTTACGGAACATCTAGAGATCCGCTTAGCCACCAAATTCTGCCTTAAAAATACAATAACAGGCTTTTAAGGTCAGGCATGACAGATGGGTTTTCTTTACCTTTTCTATTTTTCTTCGATCAAATTTCCCGGGGTCGAAAACATAAATAATTTTAATTGCATTTAGTAAAATTACCCAGGATTGTCTCCATAAATCCCTCCTAACTGTGGCGTGCAGACAAAAGTAACTCTACATCTAAAATAAAGAACAATGGCAAACATACAACGGAGTCCGATCAAAGTAGTGATTCTGAACACAGTCGGATTGACCCGGCACAGAATCTGGGTAGTGATTCTAAACGCAATCCGGACGGCTCAAAACCAGAATGACATTCGGATTGACAATCCATCCATGTCAATCCAAGACAGAGACCGCGAGATGTGATTCCGTATCGAATCAATACGACTGGATTCAAAATAGCTAGGCTGACCTTGCGATTTTAACTGTTTACAATGACAGAGTGTCATTCCGAATTTGAGCCATTTGAATTGTGTTTAGAATCAGTAGGTACTCAGGTACAAAACAAATCTCAAACAAAGACCTAGAGGTTTCCGAGAGAGGAGGAGAAGACAGAATCCATTTCAGATCAATACGGCTGGGTTCAGAGTGGGTTTCGAGTGTTAAAAGCGAGCGAGAAACAGAATCTAAACTTTTATTGCGTAAGCTGTGTACAAATACGAAATACAGTAGAGATATAGAAACAACAGTTTTATCCTTTATCCAAAAATAACCCTCTTCGGTATGATGTTACAATACAATCAGTTAAAATTAGGGATTAATAATTAATCTAATGAATTTATCTAACATTACATTACATAAAACAACTTTAAACAAAAATTAACAACAGAGATAAAAGTTTTGAGTGAACAAATAACATAAAAGAAAAGCCAAAAAAATGAACAAAAACTAATCAGCTTGGCAACACAAATAATGTGGTGTTGCGATTTTAACATAACTGTAGACTGAAGTGCATAATATCATATGGAGACATTCAATATGAATGTTTCGGACGGCGTGACAGAGGACACGATTCCCGGCTTTCCGGATTCTGGCTAGTATCTGGTTCAGCGGATTTCCATGGCGATCCAGCGGGGGAATGCGGCCAGTATTATGGGGACCTTTGAGCGAAGCTCGGCGCGTGGGGGAGTTTTTATTTGACCAGTATAAATTTTTTTTGTTACGTGTTTTTGTGTTTAATTTTTTTTTTATTGTTTAATTGACTGATGTAATATTTATAATTACAAATTTGACAAATAAAATACAAACGATAAAATACGAACTAATATACTGCCTTGGAACTCCTATTGTATTTTTTTTGGAATTTAATAGAAACTGGTTCACAGTTCTAGTTTTTTTATCGTACACGTTTAATGATTTTGGTTTGGTTTCGGTTTTCTAGATAAGAAGCAATACGTTTGTGAGCTTGGCCTCTCTTATACACACTTTCTCCAATCTATTGAGTAATGTTTTATGCTCGACGCAATGGAATGGTTTAGACATGTCTAAAAATAATGATAGTCCTGGTTTTTTTTGCGTTGTATCATCTCATACTTTTTTTTTGTAGGGGAAATGCCTTTATAGACCATCCACCGTCCACACGGAAGTAGTGTCGGGCTCGACACCATGACGACGACAGACATGGTGCCCATACCGACTAAAACGCCCACAGATTTCTTCTGCATGGCCAGGGATCAGGGTCGCAGGGTCACTTTTCGCACTCTCATGAAAGATCCTGACCGACTTTCCTTATTCTTTTTTTCTTCTCCTAATCCAAGATTCATGTAAAAAAAGAAAACAAATGACAAGGGCAGCGCGTCACCTCTTCGAAGGCTTATCAGGCGCGGTCTCAGCCTCAAATTTTAGATGGGCCACCAGAACGGAGCCTCAAAATTGGAGGGGGAGTTGTACCAGTATAAATACAATAAATAGAGTAAAACAGACTTCACTAGTAGCGCCCTACGATTTTACCCGCGAAGTTGCCGTTCCAGTTGTTTTCTCACGTTAAAAAATAGTCTGTTTGTACTATTAGATATGTTGATTTTTAATTTAACGTATGCGATTTTGTGGGGGGGTGGGGTCGGGTGGGGTGTTGTGTTCCCCGTGCTGAGATGCCGTTCAAGTATTACGTGAGCACATTTATTGTAATTATTGATCCTGCCGATAGAAGTGAATACTTTTGGTAGCGTTTGGTATACATTGAAACACCCAGCCACAAAACAAAAATTTGAATTCATCACACAAATATTTGCACTGGGTGGGATTCGAACCCACGACCCTCTGCTTCGCAGGCAGAGTTACTACCCACGAGGCCAGCCGTGGTCATTTTACATTGCAAATACAAGTTATGTTCGAGTTTCTGTTTGTTTATATTTGGAGAAGGACAAATAATATCATTTTAATCATCTTTCAACAACATTAAGAGTAATGGGTTCAAGTGGGGCAGTGGGGTCACACTTCTTAAGGCAACGAACTTATTATGTCGTTCGTAGTATCGTCGTGCGATGCTATTTTCCACGACGCGACGGCAAGCGGAGGGTGTAGATATGTATCTAGCCATCCTTCTATGTAGGTATATAAATACACTAGATGCCCGCCCCGGCTTCGCCCGTGGTATATTATATAGCACTCATCGGGATCCCGTACATATCCAATGGTGAAAGAATGACTGAAATCGGTTCACTCATTCCTGAGAATATCGATTTCAAACAAAAAACCTCTTCAGCTAACTGGTACACCACCTGTCGGAAATTGGTCGTACCAACTCAGATTTAGAAAAAAAAAATAAGCAAAGGTTTTTATTCAATGCACAGATTACTGAAATTCAATGACGCATTCTTTGACACATGCTGTCATGTGTCATGTCAAAGCACGAAACGTACGAAAACTCTCAAAGGGAATATTTTGCACGATTTTGTTACATTCTTGTTTCATGCTCCGCTTCAATTAATAGTAGAGTTATTTTCTATAGCCTAAAGCCTTTCTCGATAAAAGGACTATCCAATAGAAAAAGAATCTTTCAATTCGGACCAGTACTTCCCGAGATCCTAGCGTTCAAACAAACAAACAAACTCTTCAGCTTTATAATATTAGTATAGATAATATGTATGTGTAATTGTGGATTATGGCCTTTAACTCTCTCCTTGCGAGAGAAGGCCCGAGTCCCAGTTGTGGGAACATTAGTGGGCCGTTGATTATGATGTATGTGTAAAACGAGATAGTTTCGTTTTTTCTATTCGTCAAAGTTTGGAATCACGTCAGAACGACTGAACGGATCGGGTTGAAGTTTGGGTCACAGATTTCGCGAATTAAACACATAATTTTTATATAGTAGGTACAGGGCTTAATCACGAATAATTCATTGTTTAAATACCTCGATGTTTCGGCAGCCGTTTTTTTAACTAGGAATTATTCGTAATTAAGCCCTGTATTATAAATATTAGATAACTTAGTCACAGTTAGAAACTTTTTGTCGCAGGACAATTGCGAGAAGCAGGCAAACGAGCATATATTAGCCAGTTTACTTGAATGGACTGGGTTGGCCATACTGCCGTGTGTCTAGTATATATGTATGTATATGGGTATGTCTAGTATAAAAAATAGTATATGTCTATACATGAGTATATCTGGGTTCGGCCGCGTAGAATTTAAAACTCTACATCTTTTCGCCATGCGAAATTCTAGACCACGATCCTTATATTACTCCGATAGTTGAGTTCCACTTGTCAGGTCGATACCCCTAGTTCTAACGACGAGATTGACCAACAAACATCGATAGTCTAAAATTTACATTTATGATATTAGTAAGATATAGAGTGCGACGAGCACTTTGAGGAATAGTCCAAGTTCCCAGAGCCGCCAGACGTCACGTATTTTCTGATGAACGAAATGTCGGAGATTGAGTAGAGTTAGTACGCTAAGAACACATGCTTGTCCGCTTACTCAAAGGTACACATTTCGTTCATCAGAAAATACGTGACGTTTGGCAGCCCTGGGCTCTTACTCTAGAAGGACGACCGTGACACACGCCTAATGGTGAATAACACGCTCGCCCTGAACAGCACAGTACCACGAAGTTATCGGAACATGAATGCAAATCACTGTATAGCACTGCACTGTGCACGTCACTAACATTTACAAGATAATTTATATTTTTTTGCTGTATAATTTCAAAACAGAACAGTAATTTTAACAAACACATCATTGCTTGACGGTAGACTAACTGGCAACAAGAACAAAATTAAAAATTTTGGTTAACCCCCGACTACCTCAGATTTGTTATCTGTACGACATTCTACTATTCAAGCCCTTTCATTTGATACCCATATTGTGGTAGGTTGTGAAGAAATATTTTGTCCGTCATTTTGTGGCGGCGGCCATCTTGAATCAATATTAACCAAACATAACTAAGAACATCCGCACGGATATTAACTTTCAAATAAAAAAAACCGCATCGAAATCGGTCCATCCGTTTGAGCTCTACGGTGCCACAGACAGACACACACACACAGACAGACATCGACGGCAAACTTATAACACCCCTTTTTTGGTCGGGGGTTAAAAAGGTGTGGTACTTTCTCAAGTGGACAACAAATAAAACAAAGAATCCACTACAACAGGTCTTCGCCTTAACTGCAGCAAATTATCATAATGAATATAGGTAAACAGTAAACCCAATATCTATTATTACGATCGGGTCGAAAGGTCCACTCGGGAGTGAGCGTATGAAACGATCGGAGAGGACAGAGAACATTCTGTTGACTCCTGCCGACAGATATGGTCGTCAGGATCGCAGTGCTTGGGGCTGGGATAAACGGCCTGGCGTGTGCTGTACGAATTAAAGAAAAGTATAAAGATGCGCAAGTAAGTTAATTAGCTATGTTTAAGTACTTTAAGATATCAATAATTAAAAATGAATCGATTTAATCATTGAAAGGGTTACCAATGACAATGAGCCACCATCTAGTGACGGTGCAGTCTACGATGAAGCGCGTTTACTAAAAGTCGCTTGCTAATGAAGAATTTTCAGGAAAAAACTGTTAAAAAATGATTAAAGATGTAATATTTTAACAATTTTTTTTCTTCCAGGGATATTTTTGTTGTAATTGTTGATTCTCCATTTCTCTTTACGCATCGAACACGCCAAGTCATGTGGATACCATCTGTTGTTTATGCGTTTGCATGCATATTAATTTGTATTTACAAGAAAATAAGCAAGTTTTAGTGTGGCCATGTTCTTCAATGATCTTCAGCGAGCTTTCTCAGTACAACGTCAATATCTTCTAATCGGAAGATGTTTTCTTTTCGGAGAGCTATCAGGCCCGGTCCCAGTCTCGAATTTTGGAGGGGGTCACCGGTACGCAGCCTCAATTTGGAGGGGGCGGAGGTCACCAGTAGATAAACAATAAGGAGGCCATGTCCCCTGTGAGCCAACCCCCCCTTGGGATGGCGCCTGAGCTATTCAGTTAGGACACAGATAAGAAATTAGTTACTTAGGGTAATGGCACTCTATCGCAGCCTATGTTACCACAAGTTGTTCCAGTGGGCAACATCAAGCATCAACTCTACTAGAAAATAATATTTTCGAAAGTCGGTTATAAAGAACACGAACAGTTTTCTTTATCAAATCAAAATACACTGTTATTGCATAAAACTGTGTACGTACTTGTTACGTACCAGTACCTACACATGTTTGCACAACGTGAGCTGCATTCCAGCACGAGGTTCAAGTCAGCAATTTCAACAGAACTCGGCAGTAGGAATGATCTGCCTCGTGCCAACTACAATTCGCTGATGCTCACCTCATTAAATTGTGACCCAGATGACCCTTCATCAAAGCTGATTTCAATAAAGAAGTCAGTGTTGTTCGATCGTCGAAGACATTCGCACCTAAGTTAGATAGACTTAAGATCCTATGATGTGAGTGTCGTTCTCATATCGAACGCATTCGCGTTTAGGTTAAATAGTTTTAATATATTTTAATGTGAATTTAAAATAGTAAAGTTCGTTCTAAGCAATTCTAGTTTCCTTTCGAACTCTCCGTCTGCAGCTTTCGTAATTGGCGCAGTCGGTAGGATGTCTCGGGTTAACGCGTCGCGCTTCGGGATCGCCAACTTCGCCTCCAGACCGCGGCAACAACGTTGATAGACTTTCAACGTCGAACCGGGCATCCAGAATCTACGTGAAGCTCCAGCGGGGGTTATCCAGAAATCGATAACGCAAGAGGAATCAGAATATAGAATATAATCAAGTAAAGTAAGAAATAAAATTGAAAAAAAAAAAAAAAATTAAGATGGGAAAGGGACAAACTATCCCCAGCATCGCGCAACATCCAAAAACATGTGACGACGGAAGATGAAGACCAATCCCAGAGAACTTGGGGACTCAGAAACGCACAATATGAAAATTCAAATGCAATTGCATGCATTAAAAATCAGTGAAAAATGCGATTTTGCGAGTAAGAACACGAAATTTCAAATGTAAAGCAAAATTACTAGCATCAAAGGAAATATAAAATTTCTGTACTACTAAGCAAGATTTTTGATTTGAAATTCGGGGATCCCACGGCTCGGCGTCCCGGAAATGTGCAATTAATTGTAAAATCATTAGAAAAACGGCAATTATCAAGTCTCTGCACCACAAGCAAATACTTTGAATTAACTGAAAAATTACTGCAAGCACGGCAATTATCAAGTATGTGCACTACAAGCAAATACTTCGAATTAATTGTAAAATTGCTGGAACCACAGCAACTATTAAATATCTGCACTGCAAGCACAAATAAATCTACTCTGTGACTCAGAAGCAAAGTACAATTCAAGGAACGAAGACTAATGAAAATACATCTACACCATAAAGTCCGCAAGATACGCTACACTAAGTAAGAGACTATTCCTATTTCCAGCATTGAGAGCAAATGACATGAAATCACGATAGAAAAAAAGACGACAATCCTATATCAAGTTCAGTATCTTAAGAAATCCAGAGCCAGGAGCTCCTTACCAGCGATATTTTATCCCAAAGTTCTAAAATAGTCGCTGTTCTGAAGGGGGAGGTGTTACGTACCAGTACCTACACATGTTTGCACAACGTGAGCTGCATTCCAGCACGAGGTTCAAGTCAGCAATTTCAACAGAACTCGGCAGTAGGAATGATCTGCCTCGTGCCAACTACAATTCGCTGATGCTCACCTCATTAAATTGTGACCCAGATGACCCTTCATCAAAGCTGATTTCAATAAAGAAGTCAGTGTTGTTCGATCGTCGAAGACATTCGCACCTAAGTTAGATAGACTTAAGATCCTATGATGTGAGTGTCGTTCTCATATCGAACGCATTCGCGTTTAGGTTAAATAGTTTTAATATATTTTAATGTGAATTTAAAATAGTAAAGTTCGTTCTAAGCAATTCTAGTTTCCTTTCGAACTCTCCGTCTGCAGCTTTCGTAATTTACTAGATGTTGTAATTTAATGAAAAAATATCAACAGCTTACTCATTGTATTTTGTTTTTGTCATTGGTTGTGGAATATAATAACAACATATTTATGAACAGCAATAACATAATCTAAGACTACTACGATGTATGTGTTTAAATAAATATGACGCGTAGATACCAGTTATCCTACTGATAGTGTAAATGTGAAAGTTTGATGTTTGTTGCTCACTTACATCGAAGCGGCTGAACGAATGGGGTTGACATTTGGGACACCGATACACTGTTTCATTATAGTCTGGATTAGCTTTTTATTTATTCTTCTTTTAATTATTCTTATTCTTAAATTATTCTAATATCGTATCTAGGTATGCCCGCAACTATCTGCGTCCGCGTATAATTTAGAAAATAGCTGTTCCCTAAAGAAATCATAATTTTATTTTGTTATTTTCGGAATGCAAAACTGTTATTCAAGACTATAATCTATCTTATATTCATTATTTAATATATTTATATTATCTTTAGACCTTCACCAGTCTGTAGATAATTCAAACGTGTCTATAGTCAGTTAGATATTTTGTTAGTAGTTCTCATTGCAATTTAGTTTTGATAATTAAGCCTATATAGGTATCTGTGGTGTTAAGGAAAAAGGGGATGAGTCAAAAAAATAAAAAAAAACGTATTTTGTACCTATTGGTTCAAAATATTAATATGTGTCACGGCAATAAGGATGAGTCAATTAAATGTATTATTTTCATTTTACGCCCCAAAATACATAAAGGGACTAGTCATAATTTCAAAATGTATAAATAAGTAAAGGGAGTTCATTCGAGTTAGCTCAGTATCGCGCTTTTTAAAAGTAATAATTCAGTTATGCATAGTGAGATGAGTCGACTCGTGCCTAAAGTAAGTGACGATATTTGCATCAGTTGTGACGTATGCGCGGACTCATCGTGTGTTGCTCTGACAGAAAATATTTAAAAAAATAGTTTTATTACGTTATAAGTGTTACTTCACATCATTATGAGGAGAATTAATAAGATAATGTCATTAGCCTTAAAAGAAAGAGGCACCGAACGAAAGTATCTTGTATTTTTACAATTTTTTTGTCAGTAACGGACAAAAATTTTAAATATGTGTGGTGTACGTACTTACTTATAAGATTCACCTGTATATTTTGTTATTGTTTAGTTTTTGAAGAGGTTGCCGAACTCTTTTTGTTCTTGGGTAAGCTCTCTGCTCGCTTCAGATGTGTTTGACAGCATGCTAATATTATTATCCGAAGAACATCCATCTGATACTTTAGAAAACTTGATATCATCTGAACCTAGCAGTGAGCTTTCCCAAGAAGAAAGAGAGGTTGCCGAATCTTTAGAAAACTTGATAACTCTTTCAGATTTAGGAATAACACCGGCTAATGAAAATAATAATGTTAATGAGCAGGTTGGTACAGAAAGACCTCAACCAAATTTAAATTTGGAGCCAACTGAACCAGCTGATTTTGATTCTGATGATAGTGTACGTGATCAAACATTTAATCCAGAGTTAGAACAAAGTTCATCATCCGCAAACAGCTCAATTTCTTCTGATGATGAAGTGCATCAAGAAAATACAAATAACAATGATGTCGTTTCAAATACCACAAGAAAACGCAAGGGTAAAAATGTACGTAAAGCTATACAGGTTAAAAGAAATAAAGGCCAATCATATGAAACAAAAACAGGAAAAATCATTCCAGCAAGAAAAGTCACCGCCTTATCAGATTGCCGTAAAAAGTGTTCTACTAAAGTTAACTTAGAAATCCAAATGACACTTTTTAATGAGTTATGGTCATTGGGAAATTACGATAAGCGTTCTGCATATCTATCATCCTCATTGTAGATGTACCAAAAAACTCAGCGTATACGAAATACTGGTGGAGAGCCTAAAGCCAGAACTATGAACCACAAAATCATTTAAAAGTAAATCGCAAGTTGATTGAAGTTTACAAAGTTTGTTTTGTAAAACATTTGCGATTTCTAATAAATGTATAGAGGTGATTATCAAGAAACAACAAAGCTTGGCAACTTGGCAACTTTGGACCTTTAACCTAACCATTTCTGATTGCTTTAGCAAAACAAGTTTCTGCTATATGTGGCATGAAGCGGATGGGGCCGTGGAGCAAACCAAATAGCTTCATGTTTGTTTCATTTCATAAAATCACTTCCTTCTAATATAAAAAGTTACTTTCTTCTCGGACACATGTGGTGGACAAAATAAAAACAGCCACGTCGCTGCCATGTTTCTTTGCATAAGCAAATTGCTGCCAGATATGCGAATCGATCACAAGTTCTTAACTCCTGGTTATACTTACATGGAATGTGATTCAATTCATGCTCAGATAGAACGAAAGAAGAAACGCACTGATATGTCTATACATTTGCCAAGAGATTGGTACAATTTAGTTAGATTGACAAGTCCTAATATAACTGCAATTGTCATGAAGAACGACATGTTTCTAGACTTTGCAAGTTCAAGGGTCCACTGCAATTGCGGAAGGTTGATTCATCTGGAGAAAAATTTATATGGCATGATGTGAAGTGGTTTCGGTACAGTGGCGAAAATGAATCAGGTGTGATACAATTTAAAACTAGATTAAACTCAACTGAATTCAAAACTATCTCTTTTCTAGAAGAGACAAAGCAAATGAACCATTAAATCCCCAGAAATGTTAAGAAAAACCATTGGCCATAAGCCAGGAAAAGAAAAAGGATCTTCTTAGTATTCTTCATCTGATTGACAATGATTGCCACAAATTTTATAAGAATTTAGACACCAATTCAAACATACATGATGTGGACCCTGACTTAGAAGACTTTAACGATGTCTAAAATGATTCTTTTTGACAATTTAAATGTATACAGTTATTACATTTGCTATGTCATAACGAGATATGTTATTAAATTTAATTTTTTGTTATTTTTTCTCGTTAAGGTAAAATGGGACATGTCAATTATTTTAATAAAAATTTAATTCTTTTGTACTTTTTGTTTTGAATAAAAAACTCTTAAAACTGGCTATTGTTTAATTAAATGCTAAAGCGACCATTATAAAATCGAACATTGAGAAAAATACAATTTTAAAATAAAACTAAAGAGTGGTTTTCTTAATGTGCCTCTAGTGAAAAGTTCAAGTTTATGTACTTAACCCCTTTTTCCTTAACACCACAGATATACCCATTAAAATAAAATGATTTCCAAACATCAGCTTGATTATTTCATTTCTTACGACGTGACTGAGCAACAAATATATAAATATAGAAAGATCTGTTCCACTTCTACTGAAAGAAAGAAGAAAGAAAACTGTTCCATTCCGACACAGAATACTATTTCTAAGCACTAAAGTTGAGACTTGAAAATGTAAATAATGTACTTATGTGTTAGTTTCTCATAATCATAATCATAATCATAATCTTTATTTCGTAAATTTTATTTACATGTCAAACGTATAAAAATTAAATAATAACTAGTATTACAGTGATCTGTGAAAATAATGTCAGGTTGCATTTGTCTAACTTTATATAAGTAAACATTAATACTCAACAAGAGGAATCTTGTTTCAACACATTTAATTGTACTTGAGCTATTGCTTGAATTCAAGGAACTCCTTGAGGCTATAAAAAGTCTGATCGACAAGCCAACGCCTCAGGCGAGATTTGAAGCAGGCCAGGCTCAGAGCGCCAACAACGTCACGAGGTATCTTATTGTACACGGTCGGTCCCATAACGTGAGTGAGCTTGTCGGACTTCGATAATCTCCTGGGAACTGGCTCCAGTTGCCCTGCGCGTCGTGTAGGGTACGCAGTCCGGTCTCCACATGCGGTGTACAAGTGTAGGTTTTCCCTCACGTACAACCCTACTTGGAGAATGACTATGCAGGGCAACGTAAGAATTCTAATTTTTGAAATGCGGTCGCACGGATTTGTCGCTGCTAATGCCTACCATTGCTCGCACGGCCCTTTTCTGCATGCGGAAAGCGCGCTCCCATTCCGCGGCGCTCCCCGTACAGCTCGGCGCCGTACTGCAGCAGCGAGTGAACCGTGGCGAAGTAGCACGCGCGCACCGCCCGCGCCGGCACCACCTGCGCCACGCGGCGCAGAGCATAGCACGCACTAGCAACTTTTCCACATAGTTTGTGTATATGATGTTCCCAGGTTAGTACCGAGTCGATTTCAAATCCCAGGAAATTTGTTACATTTGTTTGTTTCAACGCGACGCCATTAATGCGCACTCCCAGGTGTTTATACTTTTTTTCCCCGACAGATTGAAGTGAGTGAACTGGGTTTTCTTCAGATTCAACGCCAAACCGTTGATTCCAAACCACCTGTAGAGCTGCGCACTCACCTTGTTCAATTTCACTTCTAATTCGTCCACCGTAGCCGCAGTGACTAACGCGGCCACATCGTCGGCGTACATAAAAACATCTGCCGATGTTATTGCATCCGGCAGGTCATTTAACAGTATGGAGAACAGGACATTGGAAACCGAAGAACCCTGCGCGACACCCATTGATGAGGAAAGAGGGTCTGATCTCACTTCAGCTCCGTTTCCGACTACAATTTGGGATCTATCCCTTAAAATGCTCGTGGCGCGAGACAGCGCGGCACCCGTAACCCATAGTGATAGAGCTTCCCCGCGAGCACGTCATGGTCCGCCACGTCGAACGCCTTTGAGAGGTCACAGCAGATCACAGCGACTTGCTGCTTCCCCTCGCGAGCTTGGACAATAGACCGGACCAGGTCCCGGGTCAGGGTGGTCGTGGACCGTCCCGCTCGGTACGCGTGCTGTCGGTTAGAGAGCTGCTCGGTTTCAGAGAAGAAAGTCATGAGACGTGTGCTCAAACCATTCTCGAAAATTTTCGCTACAGCGGGGATTATCGAGATTGGCCTATAGCCATCCATATCATCCCTACTGCCCTTCCCCTTGAATACGGGGGATACTTTTGCAGCTTTTTAGCACCTCTGGATAATTTCCTTCACGTACACATAGGTTGAACAATCGAGCGAGGATCGGTGCGAGCGGAGCTGCCGCTACTCTAAATAACTTCATATTCAGCCCATACACGTCTTTGGAAGTTTTTGGAGGAATCCGGGTTGTGATTAGTCGGTAGACCTCATCCGTTGTGAACGGACGAATCCTCAGCGAGCGGTCGGCGGGCGTGCGCGCCGCGCGGAGCCCAGCGAGCGCCCTGGCGACGTCGGCGCGGGGGGCCGCCGCCGCGGCCGACGCGCTGAGGAATTTCGCGTTCAAACAGTTTAGCGCAGCTTTTTTAGATTCAAACAAGTTGCCATCGCTGTCCCTAATAACAACAGTAAAATCTAGATCGGTTGAATTGTTTTTTCCCTCTCTCCATATTCACTACATTCCACATTGCTTTACAGGAGTTCCCGCTTTTCTCGATTATATTGGAATAGTAGTTGGATTTTGTATATGTCAATAACCTATCATATTTATGTTTCATGTCATTAATAATAGTATATAAAATGTCAAAATTAGGATTCAATTTGCTAAATTCAATAGTGTCAAATAAGAGAGATTTATAATCTTTAATGTCTGTTGATACCCAAGTATGACGTTTTTTCTTACAATTTCTTTTCCGAAGTGGAAAACATGACTCAAATTTGGTTCGAACCAAATTGACAACCGAGGTTGCTGCACACGATGCGGTTCGGCGACGCATAAATACATCGTTCCAATCCACAGAATGGAGTGACGATATAAAGTTGGCATTATTTTCCTGGGAAAAGGACCTCGAGTAACATGTGGTCGGTTTGGATACCGCTCCCTTACACGCAATCTCCACTCTAACACCAAAGTGATCACTCAGGTCCATGGAGATGGCGGAAGTGCGGACCGAACCTGTCGGAAGGTTACTGTATGCTTGATCCAGACAAGTGCTCGTTGTCGGAGTCACTCTTGTGGGAAAGTCGACTTCAGCTACCATGCCGTGGGCAGAGAGCACATCACAACCTCTTCCAGTCTGAGCTCACGCCCAGACTGTTAACATTCGTGTCTCCCACTATCAAACAGTCCACGCCTAAGTCGCTAACCTTGTCGATCAGACGCTCAAAGTATTCTAAAAATTCAAAAACGCTGACTAGATTGGTCCTATATATGCAGATTATCGTTAAATTATAATCAATTAAATCTATAGCTGATACTTCGCAGTATCTCTCACTACTTAAATTAATTATTTCAGTATTTTCGGTACATCGTACCTACATCGTCTTAATAAAATACAAGACCCGCCGTGTCCTATCTCGGTTCTGCAGAAATACGAAGCGAGCTTATAGCCATTTAAGCTGACACATTTTAATTTATCAGCCGACAACCAATGCTCTGTTAAAGCCAATACGGTACAACTTAATTCGAACTGCAGTAAAACTTCGAGTCGTTGCGATTTCTTTGTCCCTAGCGAGGCAATATTTTGATGGGATATGATAACGATGCGGGAGTTGTTGCATTCATTCGTCGTAGGCCGCTCCGCTGAGTCACACATGCCCGCGCTCACCGCGCTGCGGCGGCCCGGCGCGACTGGCGGCGCGCGCTCGGCCGGCCGGCCGGCCACGGCCGGCCGGCGACGGCGGGCGCTCGCCCCGCTCGCCGCGGGCTTTCTCGAAACCACCATTCTGACAATTTTACACCCGGCGGCCACACCGCGGGTCGTATATTTTCATAAAGTCTTTCGGGGACACTTATGACAAAAGCAGAATGTAGATCCGTTTTGATGTCCCTTTTTATTACAGAGTAATCGTCACTGTTGATAATTTTTTTGACAAACTTGCTAATACGGTCTACAGCGGTGTCAGGTTTGAATGACCAAGCTTGGATGTGCTTACGTTTTTCAACCGTTTGTAGGGTTTCGTCCTCCATACCGGAACCTGTTACAATCCGCCGCTGGTTTTCGAACCACGTCTACGTTTGACTTCCTGCCAGTTATCATATTTTTCCCTACTGTTTTGTTGATTCAGCAGTAGAGATGACGATATGGCGGCGTTTTCTCGTTCGTTTGTACGCACCATTAAATCAACTGGAAGTATTGTCCTCTTCGGTTCGACTCGGCTTACTTCGGGAGTATTCATAATGATACCGACTTTGTCTTTATCAGCCGGTGTGTGTTGTTTATCATCTACCTTCAATGTGGGTTTTTTTGTAGCCGCTGCGACGTCGCTTTTAGTGTTAATGTTCACCGCTGCGTTCAGTTTGGCTTGACGTACAGGGCGCTGCAGCGCTGCCGGGGGTGTTACGGTTGTCAAGTCCGCAACCCGTGCGGGAGTTTTAAAACTACTCTCAATTAGTGATTTTAATTGAGAGATTGTTTGTGTTTGTGTAGAAATCATCTCACCTTGTTTTGTGATTACCACATTATGGCCGCGTATGGTGGCTTCCAGGGATCCAATTCTCTTCACCATTTCTTGCAGAGTCCTCTGCAGATCTCGAACAGCACTTTCGAGAGGTATTTGCGTCATGTTTATATTTTTAATCGTGTAGTAACACCAGACCAATGCTGCTTCTCGGGCGACTACTATGATCTACTATGATATGATATGACTTCTCTCTGTGTGAATAAAATTTTCATTTCATTTTATGTGAAAGTGTATTTCTCATTTGTAATATTAGTAGGATACAGAGCAGAGTGAGACGAGTAAGACGTGTGCCTGATAGTAATCGACACTCATGTCCATCACAGCACAGTGCCATGCAGCTGGTTAAACATGAAGACTCCACAACTCACTCCGTAGCACTGCAGTGCTCACGTCATGCAGAGATAATATATGATGTTTTATCTATTTTCCCCTGTAATTATACGCAATGTTAATTTTTATTTGGGGTGACCACTGTTGTATATTTTTGGTGATAGGTATGTAATGTAGCCAGCACTGAGTGCGTTTTCAACATGTAGGAACGAGTAGGTAGGTACTAATCGGTTTTCGCATTAGGCTAGTAATTTAGCTTAGTGGCCAGTAACTTAGCAACTAAACGTGTATGAACAGTGAAAATTTAGTCGAGTAGTTTAGGAAGTGATTTAGTCGAGTCAATCCATTTTGTTCTATTTTCAACGGGCGAGTAGCACCCCCCACCACGCGTTCGTTGCGAGCGGTGCGCTCATTGGCTCGCCGATTAAACAGGTTCGAACTTGTCGAATTAGTCTGGGAGAGAAAAATAACTTCAAACAATTTTCCAAATACGAAATTGTCTGTGGAATACTTTATTTTATTGATCACACAAATTTCCTCATTCACCTCTTCTAAAATAGCCATTACGATTCGATAAGATTAGCTTATTCATTCATTTATTTTATTGCGTTGTAGGATCTTCATGTTGCGAACCGCTACTCACTTGTGAACTGTACTAAAGCACGGTGCAAACGATTTTTGAATAGTAGCGAGTATTTTAGCTACGAAATTACTCTCTACTAGACTAATTTGCTAGCCTAATGCGAACAAGCCTTTAGTGAAAGTAATTAGGTGAGTAGTGTTAGTGTTGTTATTTAGGTAATATGGTTCCTTCACGTTCATTTGCAAACGGGAGCGTTAATATTTGTAAGTATAAATATTATGGCCTGCTGGTGTTGTTTATCTGCCAAAGAAAATCCGTTGTATTTCAATCTTATATCTACTTATTTACAAGGTGGTGCTGATAGCGAGAGAGTTCTCCCCCGACACGACGGGCGACGGGTCCGCGGGGCTGTGGTACCCCTACCTGTGCGGGGACACCCCTGCAGAACTACTTTCGTAAGTACTGTGGAACCACACAGACTTTATATTCTAACCAGCGGCAGCGGCCGTCGCGACGCTTGGTTTCATGTAGTTATCGTTCCTGTTATTTTCCCATAAGTAGATTATGTGCTATTGTAAAATATAATGTAACTAGTACCTAATTACGTACCAAATATCAACCCGATCCGGTCAGGTGTTCCAACGTGATTGAGCAATAAGTGTGAGATCAGTTAAACCATTTCTGTGAATGAAAGTTACGGCTGGTCTAGACGGTAGCTCGCCAAGTGCCGATCCGGAGTTCCGGATTCATATTCCACGCGCAACACTTTCTTTTAGAAAAAAAACGTCATGTACCTACTTACGGCTATGTATCATGACTTCGTACCCAATGCTGCTACGGCTAATTTGTAAAACGTTGAATGAAAACATCGTAAGGAAACCGACATGTTAGGATAATCTTTCCAGGTTATATGTCACCCCCCAACCCGCACTTATCCAGCGTGATGGATTATGGTCAGACTCTCACCTTGTGAGAGAAGACCCAAGTTCCAGCAATAAGAAGTAGGTACATTTACTGGGCTGCTCATGGGCAGATCCAGTCATGGATCATGACCACACCTGGCTGGGTACAGAACCCAGGTAGACCATAATTTAAAACGATCGCACCCACTTGTCGCACGGTCTTGTGACTTAACCACAACTATGTGGCCCCCCCTGATGCCAAAGGCCAAAGTTGGATCCATCATTTCACCCTTGGGGCTGCTTCTGCTAGCTAAGCCACTTCTATGAATGATAAATAACTTTGTTGTCAGCAAATGGGGCTGCGAGTCGTACCGGTTCCTCCACGAGCGCTGGCTGGAGGGAGGACTGGGCGTCTGCCTCGTCCCCATCTTCAACCTGTACGAAACCGGCGGTAACTGGGCCCGCCCCTACTGGGCCAAGGACGTGTTTGGGTACCACGAGCTGAGCCGGGAACAGCTGGAATACTATAATAGAGTCTTCTCTGGGAAATACACGTAAGTACAGCGTTGGACTGGCCAAGGATAGTCAAGGTGGCATTTGCCAGCCTCAGCCTGCGCGGGCCCCCCACTGGCCTGGCTTGCAGGAGATGTGGCAACCGTAGGATAATGTCTCGGGTCCCAGGCTTGTTATCGCTATGTAGCCACCCGCGCTCTTTCGGCTCAGTCCGACCGTTAGTACACATGCTCTTGCACCATGAGAACCAAGATTTCCGGTTATGAAGTCAGCTCCTGATATTTTGGTCACCATAATTTTTGAGTTCATTTTTGAGATAATAATGGAAGCAACACGCGATTTTGGCTGCGTAGTGGCCCATTGCCGTAATGTTCCCTTTAGCCTGTGTTCTATTGGTGGCTATAATCTGCCTGTGTTCCAAATTACAACGCGATTAGTTGTGTCGTGCCGATGTGATTGAGCAATAAACATCAGATCTTTCACGTTTATAGTAGGTACTATCAGTAGATACGATACTTGCACACACGAGAAACAAATATCAAAATAATACGACAGTAATGACGTGCAACGACTAACGACAGAACGACACACAAAATCTATCAAGTGCGATGGAATCTCATCAAAATCAGACCATTACCTACGCAAGAATAGGTAATATGATGTGCAAGAAAAATGGAAAATATGTTGAATAAATATGTTGTATTTGTGATAATTATTGTAAGAGAAAGAAACTGTTTGCTCGAGGTTATTATGTTTAGATTCTGTAATTTGTTTTATAATTTATATCTGGAAGAGATTGAATTAAATATTAAGGCCGCCAATCTAGAGCCCCTATAATCTCTAAGTTATTGTTTTAGTTTCCCCAGTGATCTTTTCACACAGAGTATCTCCTTTCAGCGCGGGCCACACGTTTTCAACCTTCACGTTCTGGCCGCCTCCGTTCCTGAGCTACCTCTTGGACCGGTTCCGGCTCGCAGGCGGGCAGGTGCTGAAGACCTCGGTGCAGACCCTCGAAGACCCCCTGTTAGAGGGATTCGACGTGGTCGTCAACTGCGCGGGCCTGGGTGCCAGGACGCTGGTGCCGGATGACGAAGTCTTCCCGTACAGGGGACAAGTTACCAGGGTCAGTTCGCTTACAACAAATAAAGCTTAAATCTGACTTTCAATGAGGTTTATGTGCCTGAATGGAAGGCTTGTCGCGCTACGGCGCGTGTTACACACGAGCCCTAAACTCAGAGGAAATTACGTAAAAGTAGTGGGGAGGCATCGCACCATAAATCACCAATCATATGGCGATTTATGGTCGTAATCATAGGCCGATTTCGACTGTTGAGTTGAGTGTTGATAACTACCGGTTGGAACTCGGCTAGTAGGTAATTTTTTTAGCAGCTACATAATTTATGTTTTTATTATGCTATCTGCTCTAAATAAAATTTTGTCATTTTATAACTGTCTGTATAGTGATACTTACATGATAGTCAATCTTATTGTATGACTAAAATTAAATGAAACGAGTAATAGCTATTAACCTACGCAATTAACCTTTTTATAAAACACAGATAAAACAGTTCACCTCCAGTTCTAGCCTGTGGTTCTGGCTTTCTCCGATAAAGTTTTAAGCTATTATTGCATTGCATTTATCGCGGGCCTGGGGACCGAATTTTAGTGATCGTGTATCTCTTTCTTATGTTCACAAGAAAGAGGAATGGAAGACCGTAACGCCGTCTTCCCCACTCGGTCATTCGACTTTGAATTTTATTTATTTTAGCTTTACAGACTAAATGCTCTTAGCAGTGTTGGCAACTTAACGGATTTCCCGTGATATTTTTTATGGAAAACAAATTGCACTCTTCAAAATAAAAGCAATTCCGAAAAATTGTTAACATCCCTATTGCTTATGTTGATAAAATGCATGCAACATGCAATAGCTTTACCGCGGCAGTCTCCGAGTGCCACACTTATTTTTTTTAATATATTATAGAGTAGTTATGTAACGTAAGTATGTACCTATGTAACATCTGTGAGAATCACATAGCTTTTTCACGTCAAAGAGGCCTTCTTTGCACGCCGGCAATTGCTAAAAGGCTTATTATTAAACTTGGCCAAATTTAGTAACTAAATTTAGAAGTAAGTTTAGTAGACTGTATTCAAAAGCAAGTTAGAAGCAAGCAATTCTCGCTTCCGACTTTAGGGTGGTAGCTAACTGAATGCCATTACACTTCACTGAATTCAGTAGTGATTAAATTCAGTCGTTTATTTTTAGCCATGTATAATAAACCTTTGAAACCATTATAGGTAGCTACTATCATTGTTTGAAACGGCAAAAACCCATCGCGTCGGTAAGTACATACATACCTTCATACTACATTCATACATACATAGGTACATCTAGTGCCGGATTAAGCCAGTGCGGGGCCTGTAGCAATTTCTGTCAAGGGGTCCTTGGTTTGCTTAGGTTTAGGAAGGGTAGGGTCAAGTTATGCAAGATATTTTCGCTACATATTTACAGTCAGACAGACGTCGGAGTTTGCGCGGGGCCCGTAGCATTTGCTACTCTTGCTATATGGCTAATCCGCCACTGGGTCCATCAAACATATCTATATTCGTGCTTGCATTGATCTAGTGTTTCGTAAATAGCTATTGATAAATACCTACGTTGTTGCCAGGTCAAAGCACCGTGGATAATGGAAGTTGTAACTGATGAAGATCGCGGAATGTATATCATACCAAAGTGAGTATGAAATTGTAAAATATAAATTTATGGAGTGTGACTCAAGAGATTTCTGAAGAAAATGTATTTGACCGCGTTGACCACTTTTTGGAAGGGGGAAATCTTATGGATTCGCGTCACCGACAAGGCGCGGTCCGAAGGGGGGGGGGGTGTTGTCACAGGGTTTCATGAGTCACAGGGTCAAATGAGAGGACACCTAGTTTTTTGGCTAACTGCTCTCAAAGGTGCGACAATACTTCGAGTGTGAACAATCACTGTTGTTAAATAAAACACAGATTCGCTCTTGAATGGAGTACTGTTGGCACCTTCGGGATGGATCGGCTATGTAGGTTATTAGGTGATCTGAATTCATTTTTCGAAGTGAAAAAATTACTTTCATGACGCACCGTAACGTTATAAACCTATCAACTTGAGTCTCTCGATTCTCTCGATTCGTATCTCGATCGAGAGAGTCACTCATTTCTCATGCTCACGCATTTGGCCATGTAGAAATTTTTCCCGAAGATTTCTTATCGAATGAATTCAGGTCTCCCAACTTGTGTTATTACTTTTTATAACCTACTTCAAAGGAGGTTACTCAATGCGACTGTAAATAATCTTTTTTGAAGTGAAAACTTATTTTGACCCGCCACAGACAGATTTTTCGTGGGCTATGAATAGAATTCTAGCGTCACGGTCGAATTCTCGAGAAAAAAATTCGCGTTACGTAGTACTTGCCGTACCCCTAACACCAGCCACTTCAGCCAGTTAAGTTTATGTTTTATAGCCTTATACAATATTGATTATTGTTTTCAGTTCCGAGACCATAGTGCTTGGAGGGACTCGTCAACGGAACGACTACAACAAGAGACTGAATGAAGCAGATACGGCAGCGATACAAAACGCTTGCCGCAACATCAAGCCTTCGCTGAAAGTGGGTAGTATAAACGTCTGGACAAATCACTGTGTTCCGGTCTGAGGGACAATGTTTCCAGAGAAATTACAGGGCATAGCGGTGTCTTATATCTCTGGGTGACCAGCGTAGTGCAGTACTAAGTAATGATTTACACTATTCATGTTCTAATGGCCGCGAGACAGTGTACGTACTGTTGTTTTTTACGGACTGAAAAAAAATTAGGAGCCCCCAGGATTCACTTGTAGCACCTCAGTTCTTAAGCCCCGGCCAAATAGAGGGGTGTTATAAGTTTGACGTTGATGTCTGTTTGACTATGAGTGTCTGTACGAGTAGCATCGTAGTCACCAAACGGATAGACGGATTTCGATACGGTTTTATCATTTGAAAGCCATTCATTCTCCTTGCGGTGATTCTTAGCAATTGGGTAATTTCGATTTAAGATAGTCACATACAGAAAATGGTAGATAAAATATATTTTTTAATCCTTCAATATGGCTATCAAATGAAAGGTATTGACTAGTAGAATACTGTAACAAATTTCAAATCTAAGGTATAGTGGCAGGCAAACAAATTGATCCAAAAGGAACGTGGAAGTGGAAAATTCGCGCATGTGCACTTCTACCTAAGAGATCTTAAAAACGTTTCTGCGCAGCCATACGCAGCTAACTTCATTGGGTCAACTTGTTTGCCGGCAACTATAGTTAGGGGTAAATCAAAAGTTTTAATTTTCTTATTTACGTAGTGGTTGAAAGTAGGGTAATGTGTTGTCCAAACCCACAGAGCGCAGACGTGCACAGCCAGTGGGTAGGGCTGCGGCCGGGGCGGAGCGCCGTGCGGCTGGAGCGCGCGCCGCGCCCGCCCGGGGCGCTCCTCATACACAACTACGGACACGGTGCGTTACAATCATTGAGCAATTCGATCTTCCGCGCAAGCACGGAAGGGAGTAGCCTTAGCTAAAAATATTGATCAAATCTTTCTGTAATTTCTTGCGGGAGGGGAAAGCTGCACACTAGCGCAAACCCGCACTATTACATACAAACATACCTGTACCGATCCATTGCCGATCATACTCACACAGCCAAATTACTAACACATAAAAAATAAAGCACCATTCACAAATCTAGCCACGCCCTCACGCCACAGTATATTATCAAACTCCATGGTCCACGTGGACTTGTACCTTGACAGAGGGGAAACGCTGTGTATGCCTACTCCCTTCCGTGTAGCTCGCTGGTTACAATAACCTCGAAAACAAAACGCATTTACCAACTAAGTACCAACGTCATTGACGAAGGAAAATGACTACCACGACCACTCTGCCAAGAGTGTACCGACTAAGAAGAAGAAGCACCAATGTTTACTAAACATGGGACGGGCAGTAAAGAGCTTTGTCTACTTTTAACGACAAGGGGGGTCAATAATTGTAATGAATCTGGTTACGTCATACTTGGACGGCTTCTCAGTAAGAAACTAAAATCAGCCAGAATGACAATCATACAGTCGACTATATGGATACAGATATTATACATTCTGTGTACTAAATATCGGGAATTTGTCAATAAAACAAAAATACAAATTATTCATATAAATTTATTTTATAGCCTTCAAAGTAGGCCCCTATCACTTGCAATACAACATCTCCAACGCTTCACTCAGTCTTTCATACATTTTTCATAGGCTATTTGCGGTATGGCCTTTAGCTCATTCAGCGAATTTTCTTTTATGGCTACTATCGACTCAAAACGTTTTCCTCGAAGTGGTAATTTTAACTTGGGAAATAAAAAAAGTATCAGGTGAATACGGCGCTTGGTCGAGAACTTTTGTTGATTTTTTCGCTAAAAACTCTTTCACTATAATGGCAACAATATTTTCCATTGTAAAAATCGCCGAGAACTCAAAACTATGACCAACAAAAAGTATAGTTTAAAACAAATTAAATGACAGATCCCGCTCAAACTTTGCGCGCTAAATGAGTACAATGCTACCAACATATAAAAAAATTAGAACGACCTCTTTTACACGGGTCTTTTTATTGACATATTCCCGATACTTTTTACACAGAGTATTAGTATACTATATACATAGGTACAGATACTATGGTAAGCATAAACAGCACAATGTATCCGCTGCTGGGACTCGGGCCCTTCTCTCGCGAGGACCACGCTGGCCCAGTGCGGGTTCGCTGATGACACGTGACCTCAAAACATTCTAGGTACATGTCGGTTCCCTCAGGTAGTTTTCCTATACCGTTTCAAGTAAACGGTATTACGCACATGTATTCGAAAAGACAGTGGTGTGAGTGGGATTTGAACTCGGAGCTGTGTCGACAGTCGCCGTTGTCCCGACTAGACCAGCCGTTACTATGTAATCAGCGTAACTCAGCTTTAATTCAATAATAATTCGCTCAAGTGTTACATAAGCACTATAGCGGCGCGGGGGGTTTGTACATTGCTTATTTTTTACGACATGGGTCCCCATATATTTTTACGATATGGACATATAGACCCCCCCATATGGGGATTAAGTCGGCAATAGTTTTTTTTTTACATAGATTGCAAATGACATCCCACACATTATCTACACTTGATAACGAAACACATTTACGGGGGAATGGGTACCAATGTTTACATAAGCATGGTAAGAACTTTGCTTACTTTTGATGACAAGGGGGAGGTGATGGTCAATCATCAACAACCCATTAAATGTTCCCACTGCTGGGACTCTGGCCTTTTCTCGCAAGGAGAGATTTAATGGCATAATCTACCACGCTGGCCCAGTGCGGGTTGGTGGATGACACTTGACTTCGAAACGTTCTAGGTACGTGTCGGTTTCCTCACGATGTTTTCCTTCACCGTTTTAAGTTAGCGGCATTACGCGCATGACTTCGAAAAGACAGTGGTGCGTCTGGGGGTTTGAACCCGGGGTCTCTGGATCGGCAGGCGATGACGGCAGGCAGGGTGGTCAATAATTGCATTAAATCTGGTTACGTAATAGTTGAACGGGCCGTTGGTGTGTTTGTTTGTCAGGGGGCTGCGGGCTCACCCTGTTCTGGGGCTGCGCCGCGGACGTCGTCGCGCTGGTGGACGCGCACGTCGCTCGCGGAATCAAACGCACGTGTAAACTGTAACTTCGTATATCGCTATCAGATAGCACCAACACTTACATTGTAGACATGTCACCGTTGTATTGTAAACACCATTAGATTATAATCTCTCTAGCGAGATTGTAATCTGTCGAAATGTCGCTGATTGGTTGAACGTCATGTGCTCCCGCGCCGCCATACTTTTTTTATTTTCATTAACTTATTTTTATAAGTCAATTTGTTTGTTTGTGTAAATACGAGTAAAAATGTACGATATAATGCAACTCACACTGGGTTAGATTAGTTTTTAATTTAATATAAACTAACCTAACCCAGACTCAGATCGCCCTACTGTGAGACCGAGCAATCGCGCGACGGGTTGTGATCTGACGGTTTCACTTCGATAGATTACAATCTACCGAAAAATAATGCGTTAATAAACAGTACGTGACGGTTCACAATTTTTCGACAGCTAGAGAGATTGTAATCTAACGGTGTTTAAATCTTACGGTGATAGATATATAAAAACATATTTAAAATTATGTAAAACATAATAAAGTTAATGAGGTGTTTTCAAAATGACAGACGAAAAAATAAGTCAAATTATTTATATGGGCGTTGAAATACTTATCAAATTATTACTAATGACGTATGTTTATCAGATTTATAAAAATTTAACATTAGCGCTACCTGTGCTGCAATTTAATTATTTTTGACAGTTTTTTCTCCGTTTTGAAAAGGCCTCATTCTAATAAATACGATATTTGTTTTACTTACAAACTATACCTTGGTATGTTTAATTCTTTGTATAGTTTCTATTATGCCGAGTTTCCAGATAGAACAATAAAAGGTTTGCCAACAGTTTATAATACCATAAAATGTGAACCAAAACTGCAACCCCCTAGTTTTATATTTAAAAGACAGAGACAAACGTCCACGCTCCTTGAAAGAATTAACATTTTTAGTGTGTGCAACATTTAACTAACCCCAAACTAAGCAAAACTTGTACTATGGAAGCCAAATACCTGATTTTATCATAATAATCTTATTTATATATTTATTTTACAAAAGCACCTAGCCACATAATCAACATCCATATTCATCACATATATGTTTGTCCTGACTGGGAATCGAACCCACGACCCACAGTGCACAGCTCAATGCGTAATACAAAAGTCTTTTTTTGACTTCCCCACAATCTGAAAGGAGAAAATTTCACGAATATTATAAATTCAATAATTCATAAGCAAGTCTGTACTTGCAATGTCTGAAGCATTTAATTAGAAGCTTGGTTCTTGATTATTGGCTATAATATAATGTAAGCTGACCAGGCTATGTACAGCAAGCCGGAAAATGCATCAAATTAGTTACGAAATCTCTATATTATATAAAAATGTTATGTTTGTTTGTGTACGCTTCAAAAACTCGAAAAGTTCTGCACCGATCGAGTTGAAATTTTACAATGATGTATAATCAACATCAAGGATTGTTTTTATCTAATTTTTGCATCACAATGTGTCACAGCGAAGCTTGGCAGGGTGCAGCTAGTACAATATAAATACATCTTATTACATACAAGTATATACACAAACTGGCAGCACCCTGCGAGTTACTAACAGGTTTTCACGATTATTTTCGCCAAATACGATTCACGCAAATGAATTATTTTTCAATACACTTGCTCTTAAAGTGGTTCTAATTTTACCGCTATCAGGCGTGTAATGACACCTATAATCAAACTGTGACCTTTTCATTACTATTACTCATACACTGAGTTATACAGTTTTTTTATTGGTTGAATTGTTTTGTTTTTAAAATGTTTCGATACAAAAAAGATCGTGTTCAATAGAACAAATGAATTAATGTCGCTACTGCTTGCTCACTTCATGCAACTTCGTCTTTACATAAATAATTTGCACTTGTACGTGTCATAAAATAAAAACATTAATTTAAATATATTTTGATTTTTTGTCAAAAAGAAATAAATTAATTCCACATTTTGTAAGTGGTTAAAAAACGCTATCCACAGAAAGCAAAAAAAAGAAAACTACATATTTTTTTTTGGTCTGTGTCTTAGTTGCGCGCGCATAATAATATGCCAACTGGTTATTTTTCCCTCCAAAACGAAAAAAAATTCATAGCTTTTTGATTTAGATGAGTACAATGGCCAACAAATGGCAAGAAGACACTTCCTTTCCGCTCAAGTATTATTCTAAAAGAAGATTTTCTACGTATTGCGATAAGCTTTCGCCTGAAACCGATTAGTTGCGAGTAATACGTTAGCAGGTAAGTAAGGCACAGGCCACAGACATGGCAAAGGTAGCTTCCTAATCCATTCAAATTTCATACGAAATACATGGAAATAAAGCGCAGTTTACGGCATACTGATGTCGTGGCTCGGGATTAGATATGACATGCAATTTTATCCGTTAGTGTGTCCTAAATTGGGCTTTATTTCGATGCGTTTCGTGTGAAATTTGAATGCAATAGTAAACAGCCCGTGCGATGTCTGTATCCAACGCAATTTAAATGTAGTCTCAGGAATGTTAGTGCAAGTTGTTCGGAGTTGAGTTATCGCTCGGCGACATTTGTAGACCTGCGCAAGCGCGCTGTATATCTTCTGAATTGCGCTTTATTTCCATGCATTTAGTGTGAAATTCGAATGCAACAGGAAGCCGTCCGTAACCTAAGCCTCAGTAGTGTTAGCACAAATAGTTCAGCGTTATTTGTGGATTTGTACTGGTGCGCTGTACACGTTCTAAATTGAACTTTATTTCCATGCATTTCGTGTGAAAAATGCAATAAGCCGTCCGTCCACCTAAGCCTCATCAGTGTTAGCACAAGTAGGTTGTGGTTATTAGTGGACCTGCGCGGGCGCAGTGTACACGTCCGCCCGCCGCTGCTTGCGGATCGGGATCTGGCTGCGGACCTCCTCCACCGTCTGGAGATCTGAAATATACCAATTATAGTATTAATAATGTAAATAAAAATATTACGAGTCAAAGTAAAGAATTAGAGATTTTTTTTACATAATTAAGGTTAAGAACTCATGGAGCGGTTTCCAACGCGCCCGCGCGCATTGCGGGCCCGCGGTGGGCGACGGTTTTATTTTAAAACTCACGAGACTGATTCGCAGCCGCCGCGGGTGAGAATATTGCCCGCGAACGTGGCGGGTGACGGGCGGGCGGCGCCTCGTGTTGATTTCAATTTTTACATATAAATCTGCATTCTAGAAAAGCTGCGGGCCCGCGGTTGGAAACCGCTTTATGAGTTCTTAGCCTAAGAGCGACGAGACGAGTTTGAGATGTGGCTGATGGTAATCAATACTTATAATATCACAGTATCATGCAGCTACTGGAACATAGCATAAGCACATCACTAAATGTTCCCACTGCTGGGACTCCTGGCCTTCCCTTGCAAGGAGATAGTCAAGGCCATAATGCAATAGTGGGGTTTGGTGGATGACACATGGCCTTGAAAGAAAGGTACATGTCGGTTTCCTTCACCGTTTTACGTTAGCGGAATTACGTAGGTACATGTGACTTCGAAGAGACTTTGTGCCTTCACCACGAACATTTGACACCCGCGACAAAGCTGGATCCCTTATGTTGAACGCGTTTGGGTAGATCAACAGGCAAAAAACCTGACGCTCTATAAATGCTGGCAAAACGAAGGGTCAAGTATAGCTACATAACTTACCGATATCAGCGCGATCAAGGTGCCCTGTCTTATCGAGTCTCCCCGCGACCTCCCAGGGGTTTATAGGATGGAATGCCCCCCAGGCCACGTAAGTCATGTTAAGTAAATGCTGCCAAAATTAAGTGTCAGGTATAGCAACATAACTTACGGATATCAGCGCGATGAAGGTGCTCTCTGTCTCGTCGAGTTTGCTAAAATGAAGTGTCAGATATGCCTTCACAACTTACCGATGTCAGCGATCAGGGTCCCCTCCGCCTCGCCCAGTGCCCCCGCGACCGCGCCCCAGGGGTCTAGGAGCGCGGAGTGCCCCCAGGCCACATACCCGGCGGCGGGGTCCCGCGCCGGCGACACCAGCGCCACCCACAGCTGATTGTCGACGGCGCGCGCCCGCCCGAGCAGCTCCCAGTGCTTCGGGCCCGTCGTCATGTTGAACGCGCCCGGGTAGATCAGCAGCGAACAACCTAAAACAGTCATTTAACGACTTTTCGATGACTGATCGATTAATTAACTCAGGGACTGAAATACGAGTCAGTAATCGTCATCAAGACGAAGGACATCGATTTTGACAATTAAACAGATGACGTTACTCGAGTAAGCTCCGTCTATCGGAGAATAACTTGAAAGTCATATTAAAATGCAACGTCGATTGGTATCGGTGTTCCTATCTCCAGTACTCTTATCTGCCCTCCGGACGACAGATAGATAAAGTAGGTAAGAAACGTCTATCTCGGATAGGTTAATGAAAAGCAATAAGCTAAAACGATAGATTTGTCTAGGTCTAGTGGCTACAAATACAATAAATATAAATAAATATTGGTGGACAATTTACACACAACACCATCTGACTCCAAACTAAGCAAAGCTTGTGTGATGGCAGATAGATAGCTGATAATACTTATATAGTTTTAAACACATACTTATTATACATAGAAACAACCAGATACAGTGCAAACTTTTGAATTCATCACACAAATATTTGCACTGGGTGGGGATCGAACCCACGACCCTCGGCTTCGCAGGCAGAGCTACTACCAACTAAGCCACTAGGCCAGTCATGGCCATCTAGATTAGTCTTCTAAACATGGCCATCTAGAAATGCGTTACACGAGTTCCCCCGAACATTTCTTTTATTCACGAGTGTGACGATGAGCTTCATTCCACAGCCCACGAAAAATCTGTGCGCCAAAACAAGTTAAAACTTAAAAAAAAAAAAAGAAAAATTCTTCAATACTGTAATAATAGTGGGACCAACCTTCGTTGGCCATGATGGTCGCCATCTCCGGGAACCGCAGGTCGTAGCAGATACCCAGCCCCACCTTGACCCCGAGGCACTCGAACGTGGTGAGCTGGTCTCCCGCCGACAGCACGTCAGACTCGCGGAACGTGATCTTGCCGGGGATGTCGATGTCGAACAGGTGCATCTGTTTATACAACGAAGGGGAAAATGTCATTAAGAGAGTGTACGGCAGGAGAGAGGGCACGATCGTGCAGTAATACTTAAAAAAAAAAAAGAATCATCAAAATCGTTTCATAAACGACGAAGTTATCCGCGAACACACATAAATATATATATGGTCGAATTGAGAAACCTCTTTTTTTGAAGTCGGTTAAAAATAGCCTCTAAGTTCATTCATATATCACTTTTACCTAAAATACCCTTTATGTCCATTCATAGATGCTTATAAACGAAAATAGTGCCTATATCCTTTCATAGTAGTGGTAGGACTCTTGGCAGAGTCCGCCTGGGGAAGTACCACACCTTTGCCAGTTATTCTACCGCCAAGCAGTAATGTGCAAACATTACTGTGTTCCGGTTTGAAGGGCAATGTTTCCAGAGAAATTACTGGGCTTAGAGATATAAGATCTTAGATCTCTGGGTGACGAGCGCAGTGCAGTGCTAGGTAATGATTTGGACTCTTCATGTTCCAATAGCTGCGTGTCACTGTGCTGTTATGTGTCAGGCATGTTGCTTACCATCAGGCACATGTCCTGATCGTCTCGTCACTATTTATTTAAAAAAAAAAAAAAAAAAAAAAAAAAGATCCCTTTAAACTATAATACCGTTAAAGTCCATTTATAGAGCTCTTTAAACAAAATAGCCTTTGTGTCCATTCATACCTCTGGATAAATAATAAATAATTAAAACATCAACTGTAAAACACCAAGCAGCATCCGGGCAACGCACAAGGGATGCACGGGCGCCGCGCTGTTCCGTTTCACTTTACACCTTTAATATCTGAAAATAAAGTGTAAAGCAAACGCAGCGCCCAGCGTCGCTTGCGCGGTAGCCGGGTGCCGCTTGGTGTTTTACCGGTTTAAACAAAATAAGCTGTATGTCCAAGTGCCTTCCTGTGTGTAGCGAGCAGCGCCCCGCCGGCGCCCCACACGGTGCACGTGTTGTAAAACCGGCCCCCCGCAGCGCCCGGCTCGTCTCTCACCTTCTTGTGTGTAGCGAGCAGCGCCCGCCGGCGCCCCACACGGTGCACGTGTTGTAGAGCCGGCCCCGCAGCGCCCGGCTCGTCTCTCACCTTCTTGTGTGTAGCGAGCAGCGCCCGCCGGCGCCCCACACGGTGCACGTGTTGTAGAGCCGGCCCCCGCAGCGCCCGGCTCGTCTCTCACCTTCCTGTGTGGCGAGCAGCGCCCGCCGGCGCCCCACACGGTGCACGTGTTGTAGAGCCGGCCGCCGCAGCGCCCGGCTCGTCTCTCACCTTCCTGTGTGTAGCGAGCAGCGCCCGCCGGCGCCCACACGGTGCACGTGTTGTAGAGCCGGCCCCCGCAGCGCCCGGCTCGTCTCTCACCTTCCTGTGTGTAGCGAGCAGCGCCCCGCCGGCGCCCCACACGGTGCACGTGTTGTAGAGCCGGCCGCCGCAGCGCCCGGCTCGTCTCTCACCTTCCTGTGTGTAGCGAGCAGCGCCCGCCGGCGCCCCACACGGTGCACGTGTTGTAGAGCCGGCCCCGCAGCGCCCAGCTCGTCTCTCACCTTCCTGTGTGTAGCGAGCAGCGCCCGCCGGCGCCCACACGGTGCACGTGTTGTAGAGCCGGCCCCGCAGCGCCCGGCTCGTCTCTCACCTTCCTGTGTGTAGCGAGCAGCGCCCCGCCGGCGCCCCACACGGTGCACGTGTTGTAGAGCCGGCCGCCGCAGCGCCCGGCTCGTCTCTCACCTTCCTGTGTGTAGCGAGCAGCGCCCCGCCGGCGCCCCACACGGTGCACGTGTTGTAGAGCCGGCCCCCGCAGCGCCCAGCTCGTCTCTCACCTTCCTGTGTGTAGCGAGCAGCGCCCCGCCGGCGCCCCACACGGTGCACGTGTTGTAGAGCCGGCCGCCGCTCCGCTCCGGCAGCGTGCCGCCCACCACGCACACGCCGGCCGCCGCCGCCGCCTCCGACAGCGCCCGGCTCGTCTCGCCGGACGGGACCTCCTCCGCGTACTCATCGAAGAACCCTGGAATGTAATCGTTTGATTTAACCAAATATAATTAGGCTCAAAATTTTATATAAGCCACTGATAGAGGTCACGGAGTTATTCGACTGAAATGGCGCTAAGCAGGACAGGACATGTGCTCAGATGCAGTGATAGCAAGCGGAGTAGATCTCTGACAAAGTGGCTACCGATCGCCGACATACGGTCCATTGGAGACCACCAGGAAGATGAGCCAATGCAATCAGCTCCATAATGGGAATCATAGATTTGATTGGCCCAAGATAGTGATTAATAGCATAAGGGAGAGGTCCCTACCCAACATTGGGTCGATACAGGCTGAAAATTAATGAACATATAGTGTGAAATGGGCAAGAAGATGACTATTCATAACATATTTTTAAAGTGATAGAATACTTTACGGACTAAACCTGGAGAAGTACCACATCTTTGTCAGTATTCTACTGCCAAACAGTTTTAACAGTTTTAAGAGCATGGTTTCCACAGAAATTACAGAGCATAGAGATTTATAAATCATCTTGTGACAAGTACAGTGGGCTGGGTAATTATTTGCACTCTTTATATTCCAATAGCTGCGTGTCACTGTGCTGTTATGTGGCAGGCATGTTGCTTACTATCGGACACATATCCTGGTCATATGGTCACTAGTTAACCAAATAAAAAAAAATATTACCTGTTCCATAGGGAGAGTTAAAGCACTCGGGCAACGCCACTAGTTGAGCTCCCTTTTCTTTCGCCAGGTGGATCTGTTTCACTGCCTCGGCAACATTCTTCGACTTGTCCTTACCAACTGACAGCTGGACCAGTGCTATTTTTAAGCCTGGAATGCAAGAAATAAAAGAATGAAATTTTCAATTACCCAACAAGTTTAAGGAATTATGAGGAAGGCAGAAAAACAGTCTGATTTACCATTCTATATGCATACATATATTGTAATAAGTATGTACAATAATTATATAAGTATTATATCAACTATCTGGCTCCCATAGTACAAAGCTTATTTTGCTTATTTTGTAGTTAGATGGTGCTGTGTATGAAATATCAACTAATAACAATATTATTACTAACAAGTGAGTGTGTAAAATAAACCGAAGAAGAGTTTGTCACTAACTACACACAACAATACCGGAAATATTAGCCTGATAGTAAGTACCATCCCCGCTCATAGCAGCAGTAACACACAATTATTGAACACAAAGAGTCCAAATCACTGTCTAGCACTGCACTGGGCAATAGAAGATGTTATGTTGATCTGTTTACCCTGTGATTTATTTGGAAACCTTTGAATCAGAACATTAATATTCGGACATTAGTGCTAGGTGGTGGAAAACTGGCATAGGTATGGTGAGTTACGTGATAGCTCAGCCAATTGTGAATCGATTCTGATGGTTCTTTTTGTGTTTGGTAGATCATACATAGTTCAGAGGTGATCCCAAGTGAATTTTATCGAAATTGGTGTAGCAGTTTTGAAATAAGAACAAAAAACAACTTAAATTTACTTTCATTACTTCGATGACTTACTGATTGGTTCCTGTTGAATTTGGTGGTATTCTGAATTTAATTAAAAATTGAAGTCGGTTTATGTTTTTTTTGAGAAATTAAAAATATTTGATTTTATTTATTTCTTTACTAGTGAATTGAAAATAAATCTGTTTGGTTTGTTTAGTTTCTTGTAAGCAACTATTATTGGTCTTGCTGCAAACTTAAACTTCTTCTTGAGTAATCTGAACTTAAAACTTCTTAATTTAATGAAATCTTATTATTATCTAAATACTAACCCATTATTATGCAACTACAAAAAATTATTCACTTAAAATTACAGGTGACTGAACTAGGTACAAAAATCACCAACATGTATTAAAATTATAAATATTTTAATAGTTTAATTACTTTATCTTATCAATTACAACTACAGTTTGAATTAGTTCTTAACACCTCACAGTAAAGTTTAAAATTGTTGTCCTCACACAGACACATTGCAAACATACAGGCCGCCAAGGTTATAAAGTTATCAGTATACTTTGTGAAATTAAAACAACTGTATTATTCCATATATATTATAAATTGGTTTGGATAATTGGTGTTTAGATATTCATATAGAATATCTGTGTATAGTGTGTTCCTCAATGATATTGGATATTTAGAAATTTGGAAGATATACAGATTATAATTTAGAATAGCACACAGACTAGCCTTTACCCTGAAAAATTGTTTAAATTTCAGAGGGTATATCCAATTGATCACAAAAGCTCAACATACACAAAGTTGTAGGCATCAACTAAGTATTGAATTAGATTGGT
The DNA here is from genome assembly GCA_017562165.1 of Ectropis grisescens. Classification (NCBI taxonomy): domain Eukaryota; kingdom Metazoa; phylum Arthropoda; class Insecta; order Lepidoptera; family Geometridae; genus Ectropis; species Ectropis grisescens. Next base: position 23,537,235 of record CM029787.1, on the reverse strand, counting down.
CTAGTAGCACAGGTAGTAGTGAGTCTGCCCCTGAGTTATAGGTGGTTAGGTAGTTAGTTACCCACCCAGGAGAAACATTTGTGTGATGATTATGGATGTTTTGTTATGAGTTGCAGTGCTTCTCATCAGCAACAGAATGTATCATCATTTCTAAGTTAATCTGTTGATTACCCGTTATCTGCTATAAGTCAAAAGTCTGGTAAGCAGTAAATTTATACTATATCAGAGACAGATTGAAAAGTTTTGGTACTTTTGAAGTTCTAACCTCAAAATTGACAAAGTTTTGTAAAGAATTTCCACCACTAACGAAGAATATAGTGTTAGTTTGGTAGCATAATTAGTTACTATAATACTGTACCCTGATATTTTATAATAGGTTTGGGGGAAAACCGAGGGTGCACCGAGTCGACGGCTACTTTGCTATCACTTCTATTCATTCCGGACATTGTCACTAACTCAGGGTTCTAGTGGAGCTGTTTACCTCGCTTTAACATTATTTACGGAGATTGACGAGGATTTATTACGTTGCTATCGTAATAACGAATTAAATTAACTTTGCGCGAAACGAATAACAAACAACCAACTTATCAACATGATTAATGTTGCTAGCTGTATCATTAAATTAGATGCTAATTGCTAAAAAACATGAGTTCCAGATTTTCTTCTACCTACAAGCGATTAAATGTGGCCATAGAATAGGTAGGTACCAAGCCACAAAAAGACCAAAATAATGGAACACTGCAGTTATTTTATTTTTGCACACTGAAAACTAAGAAAAAAATGGCAGCCATAGCATAGGGACTACCAATAGAAGTGAAGACTTATACCTCAGAATTTGACAGCTCGCCTTCAAAACTACGCGGGTGAAACCGGAGAGCAGTGTTGTCAGAAGCCCATCTCAATTTTCCTCCAAAATGTTCTCGAAATCCCCCCAAAAAGCGGATTTTCTGGAAAAAAACCCCCAAAGTAAATTATACATTCGATTACCCCTAAAACATAACTTTACGCTGACGACCACCTCAATTTCTCTCCAAAATGTTATCAAAATCCCCCCAAAAACCGGGTTTCAAGAAAAAAAACCCCAAAATTGATAAACATTTCCTAACTCTTAAAACACAATATAACGCTATTTCAGAAATAGCTTATATTACTCCATAAAGTGTTTCGACAAGTTCCCATAAGAAAATGCGGTTAAATTTTTGTACTAAGTTCACTTGGATAAGTGCCGTATTCGCTAAAAAACTGCAAAACTCGGCAATGAAAAATCCCCAATTTCCCCCCACAAGCAATTTTTTCCCTCCGTAAACCCCCCAAACTTTTTGTCCCCCCAAATTTCCCTCCATGTCTATTAAAACCCCCCAAATTTGGGGGGAATCCCCCCAATCTGGCAACAGTGCCGGAGAGCATTGCTAGTCTGAAATCTACAAAGCAATTTCGTTCAAATAAGTCTTCTAAGCATCTAGAAATGTATTCCCGAGTTCATCAGAAGATTTCTTTCATTTAAGAGTATGAACTTGAGCTCAATTCACACCTCACGAAAAATATGTCTGTGGCACGCCAAAATAAGTTTTCACTTCAAAAGTAGCAAACTATGTTCAGGTAATGCCGTTGGAGCTCAGAATTACAAGCTGACGGGGATCAACATTTACTATATCTAGCTACAAAGTGGCTAAGTTGGCATCATCGGCACCAGTGAACACGATATTTTCTTGACTCTTAATTTTGACATTGACAATCAGCTGTGGACTGTTTCCGCCACAGTGTAAAGAAAAACTACCAGTAAGATCACGATACTTTTGAAGTTGTGATAAACGTCGAAAACGCATTGACGCGTGTTGGGTTTTTGACAAATAAAAGTGAAATCTTCTTCTGGCTCACCACACACAGATTTTTCGTGGCCTGTGAATGAAGATCATCCTCACGGTCGTAAATGAAAGAAATGTTCGGGTGAACTCGGGGTCCAACACATTTCTAGATGGTCATGCTTAGATGATTATTCTCTCAGACAATCAAAGTCTAATCTAGATAGCCATGCAATATTAATCAAGATTTCTAAATGAAGAACTTTCTATGCGACCATACTGTGAAGATTTATTTTACCTCTAATATTTTTTTTTATATAAAGATTGACGAGACGAGCACAACATGTTTTTTTTAACTTTTATAGGTTTACACTTGACTACCATCTCGCCTGATGTTAAACGATGATCCGGTCTACGATGGAGCGTGTTTACCTAGAAGAAACCGATCCACTCTCGATTTGAAGACACAAAGATTGAAACTATCGGAAAAAACACCGCCGTTTTACATAACGGTCCTGTTTTTCAAAACGGCTAGCTGCAATGTAATACGGCGGGTTATAATCCGGCTGCGACACTACTATCACAGATTACACTTCGTTACTATATTTTCAAATACGAGTAGTTTTAATAGTTACTTCTTATTTGCGTTCACTTCTGCCATGCGGTCTTGGCGATATTCAAAGGTATGGCACACCGCGCCCCGCAGTCCACAGTGCCGACAGTGATGTGGTTGACTTTGGACGGGCTTGGCGTGTGTTTGAATGAAATGAGGAACCTCCGTGTGTGTTACGCGTGATCCTCACGATCTAACCACACGTTCGAGGTTTACAGTCGCCTGTCCCTCGTACCTCTGCCGGCCTGGGTCGAGTCCTCCCCCGCGGGAGTTGACTCCCCGCCACAGAGCGCGCGCGCCACAGCCGACGTTATCCTGCGCATCGACCGTACCGGGAGCTCCGCCGCGCGCGTAGTAGCTGGCCCGGACGGCCGCACACGCATCGTGCACCCGCACATCCTGCGTCTCCGCTCTGCTGAACCCGATTCGTGCTGAATCGGCACCAGCGAGCGGCCCGCACGAAGCACCCCACCACCCCTCGCACCCCCCCCGCGTCGTCTGGTCGCGCCTCCGCATCCCGCGTCCCGAGTAGTTCCGTTAGTGCCGATCGGTTAGCTGGGCTTCCCTCACGGGTTCCACCTGGCTAGGCCTGCATCGCCGCGGAACATACACACTCAGACGCCGAGCCGCCGACCAACCACAGCGAGGTGCGAAAGAGACAGCACGAGCGTGCTGCGATTGGTCGAGAGACCCGTTTGCAGCCGCTCGCTACTACGACAAACACCATCTTGCTGGCAAAATGCCGCGATCAAACAAAACAAAGATGATCCAGCTGGAGCCGTCGGAAGTCGCAAGTCTCCTGACGGCCGACCACGGATGCCACCCCACGTGGCCAACTGACCCCGAACACCCGGCGTACCGGGAAATTACTTTCCTGCAATGCGAGAAAACCAAAGGGATTAGGGTAGTAACCCCTACTGGGCTACACTACATACCCCGGCCATTCAATCCAGCCTACCTGATACACCCCATATGGAGAGAGAAAATGGGGCTGGAAGCACTAATCTATGATCAAGAAGAGCCAACAACGAAGTCAACGCACGCGACTGACTCCGACTTGGACAGCGGCGAGTCACAGCCGCCGCGTCCCGAAACACAGCCTAAACAAAAACAAGAAGATAAACAAATCCATCATCATCAGCAGCCACATCCCCAACCCCAGCCCACTACGGACGCGGAGGAGGAGATATCGGCAGCGATGACTGACTCATCCACCGGCAGGCCGACAACCCCAGTTAGGTCTGCGACGCCCGTGGACATTTTGCAACCCGCGGAGTCATCCACTGGGCCATCATGGCCCACACAACCGTCCACATGCGGAGCCCCGGCGACGATGATCGCCAGGACGGACTCCCACACCCAACAGCAATCCCCCGCCGTGTCGGCGGACCTCAACGATGGGCCAGCATGGCCCACGAATACACCACTACAGACGGCGTCCGACGTAGAACCGGCGAGCGGCGATGAAGACGAAGACACCTCGCCTCCGCCGTCGCCAACCCCGTCGGAATCGCCGTCGTACGCAGAGATGGTGTCCTCCCCCGCCCCGAGAAGAGCGACGCCGTCTCCCCCGCCCCAGCCCCCGCAGCCCCCCGCGCACATCGACGGGACGAAGGCCGGCGGCAAACACCCTCCCATTATCGTCGATCGGCTCGACGACTGGGAGGCTCACCTAGGCGCCCTAAAGAAAATACTAGGTCATGCGCCTAACGTCACACCCTTTTTTAAAAGGCCTCCGCTTCCGCCCGAAGAGTGACGACGAATTTCGGGCGGTTCAACGCTACCTAATCGAGGAGCGAGCACGGAACCCCGATGTCGAGTTCCACTGCTACGCCCTCGAACAAGACAAGCCCCTCAAGGTAGCCCTACGAGGGCTACCGGACTGCACCGAGCTGGGACAGGTCGTCAGAGCCCTGAACGACCTGGGTTTCCCGGCTACTTACTGCCGCCCTCTCCCGCGGAGACCGAAGGCCAGGTGCAAGGTCTTCTACGTCCTGCTGGAGAGGATGCCCCGGGACAAGATGGAAGCGCTGTACGGTGTCTCCGAACTACTCCACATGCCACAGGTGTCCATCGAGGCGTGGATGGGTAGAACAATCGTCCCTCAATGCCACCGCTGCCAGCGCTTTGGCCACGCATCCGCCCACTGCCACCGCGGCCCGCGGTGCGTTAAGTGCGGCGGACCCCACATCGGCGCGGACTGCGCACGCGCCGAGGACGAGCCCCTGAAGTGTGCAAACTGCCAGGGGCCCCACGCTGCCAGCAGTCGTCGGTGCCGCGTCTTTAGAGAGGAGGCGCGCCGCAGGAAAATACCTATTCCTGGCGAGCGCCCTCCTCGCCCGGCCGAGACGCAGGCGTCGACGACGAAGAAGAAGACGACCCCGCCGCCGACGCGGGACAACGATTCTCCGCGCACGCGAGCTGTCGCGGCGCCGCCCCTCGACGGGGCCTGGCGCACGGTCGGCCCCCCCTTCCCCGCACCTCCGGCTGCGCTAGCGCCCCAGGCCATCCCCATTGGCCAGGGAAGACGCAGGCGCAGAAGGAGGAAGAAACAGTGCCAAGCGCCGAGGCAATCATTGCCCTCGGACCCACCGACCGCACAACTACCACGAGGCCAGGCTTCAAACCCTTGTGTGCGTGCACGCACACAAGACACAAGTGTTGAGGACACTTGTGTTCGTGACATATTTTTAAACATGGCGTCAAATAACGCTGCCCTGACACACAATTTTTTTTTAATTAATTGTTTCTGTAACTAAATTATAATGTACTAGTGGCCCGCCCCGGCTTCGCACGGGTACATACACACACACATACACCCTTTTTTGTATCGGGTTTCAAAAAAAAAAGTAAAATTATAAAGGAAGTTTGAATTTTTTATGATTTTTTTTTATTAATGTTTTTTTGTATTTTTTTATTTTAAAATTTTATACATATGTAATATTATTTACAAAACAAAAGCCATTAGTTTTAGTGAGTCGTCAGAGCTTCCCTGTCAACGATATTTGAAGTAGTTTTATTTTGTGGCAGCAAAATAAATTGATTTTCAGGAGCTCCGACACGTGATAGGCCAACATACAGTTGGCCATGAGTGGAAACATTCTTTTCGTAGGTCGATCCTAATTATTCGAAGGTTTGGCCCTGGGACTTGTTAATAGTTAAAGCGAAAGATGATTTCACCGGAAACTGAAGTCGTTTAAAAGGATTGGCAGATCAGTTGGAATCATCGGTATCCTCGGTATATGAGCTAGTTGACCAGCTGCTGGGCCAGTGATAAAATTTTGTTCAGCAAGCCGCTGCGAACGCTCGATACTTGACTCTCTAGCACGCGATTGCGACGCGTATTCTCTCCGACTTGCAAGGCGATTTTCAGTTTCTGATGAAGATTCCTCATTACGCCGTATTTTTATTGCCCTCGCCTGGGAACTATGTTTAGAAAGTTGAGATCTTGATCTTTTGGCATTTTGGGCATTATAAAATGAAAAATAGAAGGAAATAAATAATTAAACAGGCTTTTACTAAATTTTGCTTATTGAACTATATGAAGTACTAAGCTGTTTGAATAATTAAAATATAATATTTATTATCAGGTAAGTAGTAGGTACTTACTTATTGAAAAAAAAATTGAAAATATGGGCTTAGAAAACTACCTTTACTAAATTTTGCTGAAATTTTGAACAGGAATGCCCATAAAATACTACTATAAGCAGTTTGAATGGTTACATTAAAATATAATATTTATTATCATATACTTATTTACCTACGAAACGAATTCAACATTTTTTTCAAGCTAAAATCATACGATCACGCACACGACCGCTGCATGGGGAGCCGATAGCGCGAGTGAGCCGCGCGGCACTTTATTTTTCACATTGACTCCCCACGTACCCCAGTGACGCTTACATGGAGCCTACATCGCATGCTGGCTAGCTGAGCGCGGTGAGCGACAACCACGCGACTTTTTCTAATACTTGCATTTTTAAACTCGTGATATCTTCCGAATGAAATGTAAAAATTATAAAAAGGTATTAACTATAATATTTAGACATATGCTGTCGCGACACTTTTTGTAGATAATGATGAGTTCTGCAAAGTCGTAGTAAATGATTTTGTTCTATCATCAATAGTTTTCGCAGCGCACGCGACGTAAGGAATTTTTCAGGTCTTTTTTTACACCTTATGTTACATTATTGGAGTTTTAGTAAGGATTCCTATTTTTTTAAATATAATATAGCCTATGTTACTCAGGGATAATATAGCTTTCCAAAGGTGAAAGAATTTTTGAAATCGGTCCAGTAGTTTCGGAGCCTATTCATTACAAATAAACAAACAAACAAACCTTTCCTCTTTATAATATTATATTATTAGTATAGAAAGGTAACTTACCGATGATAGCTAGTTATAACCGTTTTTCGTTATTTTAAATCGTCCTTTGTCATTTTTGCAGACTTTTATAGCGCAAACGCACACTGACAGACAAGCTTGTTATCAGCCAACATGTTGGCTGATATTTTTTTTGGTGTTTCTATGCTCGAACTGTCTATCTAGAAAAGTCTATAATCATAGTCACAGTAAAGTAGAATTTAAGAAGTATCCATCAACAGCTCCATAAATGTTCCCACTGCTGGGACACGGGCCTTCTCTCGCAAGGAGAGAGTTATGGCCATAGTCCACCACGCTGGCCCTGCGTGGGTTGGTGGATTACACATGATTCTGAAAGATTCTAGGTATAAGTCGATTTCCTCACGATGTTTTCCTTCACCGTTTTAAATTAGCGGCATTACGCACATGACTTCGAAAAGACATAAGTGCGCGTGGGGTTTGAAGGTCTCCGGATCGGCAGGCGCCGTTCTTCCGACTAGACCAGTCGTCATTTTAAGGATACTATACAATAATAATAAATAATAACTATTGAAGTCTTACTTATTTATTAGCGCTCTTAGGAAAAATGATTTGAGTGAATCAGTGAATTTGCGAAACGCGAGCAAACCGAAGCCCATATTTTTTTATTTTAAGAATAGATAATAATTATCTGACAAAATAAAATTTCGAAAAACTTTTATTTTTCGGGAATTCTAAGTCAGCTTGACTGCTGAAAGACCTTGGCTTGTCCAGAAGTGCAGTAAGTTCTATACTAGAACGAGTATCTAAAGCTGCACTAGTAGGCTCATATCAGATTTGGCTGGGCAGAGAGAGGAACACGAGTAGTGAAGGTTAGTGTTGATGTACGTCAGACAGGGGCCCCTTAAACCTACGCCCGAGTCACAAGTCTCGGGATCTATTCGGAATTTCTCTCTCTTTCACACGACGGACCCGGCACCCGCACGGTGAATCCATGGAATGCTAAGTTCGTCTCTCTTATTGGTAAAATTTGTTCATTTTTCGAGTGTTTTTCAACCAAATACAAATACAAAAATCTTTATTGCTGTTTGTAGGTGAGATAAGATGATACAAAACATTTTAAAAGTTGCCCCATACAAACTGGCCTCTGCGAGAGGCATGCAATATGTCTGGCAAGACAATTTGTTAGTAATTTATAAATAAAAAATTAATTAAATAATAGTCAGCTGATTAAAGTCTTCTTCTTCCTCATCTTCTTCATCTTCTATTTGTAACCTTGTTTGTTGTATTTCTAACCTTTTGTCTAAGATTATCAAATATATGAATCAGGTCAGCCATTTAGACATATTTTCTTAGACAAATTACTATACCCAAAGCATATTTTCATGAACTCAAAAACGAATCAGACGAGTTAAAAATCTAGTTTTCGAAGTAGGTTAAAAAGAAAAACCTTCATAAAAAATACAAGGTTTTTATTATAAAATACGTTTCATACTTGTACTTATCATAAAAATAATACTAGACCAATAAATAAACTTATTCTAACATATAAATGCTAATACTACGCCTAGGCCTCCGTTCAGACTGCTTTGTAATATTCTATACATTAAATATTCTTTGTAAAATTACAACTATTGTAATATATATGTGAGAATAGGAATTAATACCACTTCTACCTATTCTATGCTATCACATTACAACGAGGAGTGGTCAAGACATCCCGACTCCTAACAATCGCGGAACGGTTGATAAATGTTATTAATGACATTGACTTAGGTCTGCTTATCAAATTAATCTACGAAAATAAAGCATTAACACCACTTTCGGCGAAATTGAGAACGATTTTGACAGGTATTTTGCATTCTGAAAATAATTCATAACGCTATTAGACTACAGGCCCGTGTAAAAAAATTGATGGGTATTTGTTTTTTAAATAAAGAGTAACGAGACGAGCAGGACATGTGCCTGATGGTAAGCGACATACCTGCCACATAACAGCACAATGACACGCAGCTATTAAAACATGAAGAGTCCAAATCACTACCTAGCACTGCACTGCGCTCGTCACCCAGAGATCTAAGAGGTTATATCTCTAAGCCCTGTAATTTCTCTGGAAACATTGCCCTTCAAACCGGAACACAGTAATGTTTGTTCATTACTGCTTGGCGGCAGAATAACTGGCAAAGGTGTGGTACTTCGCCAGGTGGACTTTGCCAAGAGCCCTACCACTATAATTACTACTAATTTGAACCAACAGGAGTACCTATTCAGGAAGATGGAAGGGTATAAAATAATAAGATTCAGCAGTTTCAACACTTATACTGTCACTTGAAAGCAGTCTAACCACAGATGTCCAACTGAAAGCAGGGTGCAACCCTCAATCTTTTCTCCTTGTCGAATGATTTTTGGACGGCGTTGCGGAATAATCCCTATTTTAACCTGCACTCAGTTTGACAGCTTACAAGTGACGGCATAGTCCTGAATGTTGTTATGTTATACCTTTCTATCTTTATAGGTCTCCTGGTGGTTCAAAAGACCCATCAATTTTGTACACGGGCCTGTAGTCTATATCTTATAGTGACGTTCTGAATGGGCATGACAATGATCGAGAGTCTGAAATACAAGACACCGCTACACAATGCGGTCGGAATGACTCCGAAACAAAATTAGCATTACTTGTCTCTGTCGTTCGTTGGACGTAAGAACTAAGAATGACCGATGGTATGGGATGGAGTATCTCCATTCACAGCACAGTCGGAATTCTTTCGACACGGTTTTAATACTCATAATTAATAATTAGGTACTTTATTTGCGAAAATGGGTAGTTACAAGAAGATCTTAAATATTTACATTGAGAACTCCGAAATCAACCTTGCGGCATGCAAATATTAAGTTGTTTAAAATTTAAAACCATTTAACAACAAATTTTGACACACTAATTTAAAGCTGCCTATTACATTTTCGGGTGATTTTTAAGCCCGTTGAACAAATGACGGAAACTAGAGATATTCCGTACCGGAATAATTCCGACTGCGTTTCGAATTGGGGTGCTGACTGAAAGTGTGTCTTTAGACTTGTTTCATGTATTCGGAATACGACGTGATATTAAATGTCATTATGTATATTCAATTCATAGTTAATTTATTTGTTTTGCAACTTACAAATTAATTTCAAATAACAATCCGCTTTACCCCACAGGATTTCATTACTATCTCATAACTTCATCTAATCTATACATAAAAATACTTGTACTTAAAGATAAGGATTAGTCGAAAAATAGGATATTTTCAAACAAAACGAGATCACAAATAAACATTTCGCTACTTAATAATACCATAGATAAATACTACGAAATAATACTCTTTGAGTACTTTCAAAGGAAAACACATTTACATGTTGTAGACAACGTTATACAACTGTTATGGCACACCATCGGTGCGTTTACTTATTCTATTTACTCTCGAAACTACCGTTTACTGAGAACAAACACCATATTTTTATATTAAAACACCAAGCGGCGCCCGGATACCACGCTGTTCCGTTTGACTTTAGACCTTATTTTCAGATGTTTACAAACGAATTTAGCATAATCACGTTTACAAAGAGTCAAACGGAACGGCGCGGCGCCCGGACGCCGCTTGGTGTTTTAGACGATAAACACACACACGCGCGTGAATGCGTGTTTCAACGTTGAGTTCCTGGTTGTTCCAAAGACACGAACGAAGAGATTTGACTCTACATTTGTGATAAGAACGTCTAGACTGTGGAATACGTTGCCTGAGAGGGTTTTTCCCGATACTTACAATCTTTGTGTCTTCAAATCGAGAGTGAATCGGTTTCTTCTAGGTAAACACGCTCCATCGTAGACCGCATCATCGTTTAACATCAGGCGAGATGGCGGTCAAGTGTAAACCTATAAAAGTAAAAAAGAAGAAAAAAAGAGTGATTGATATCTGAACACGCAGTAGGTGCTTTATAATTTGATTAGTCTACCAGAGTATTAGTAAGGTGCGTTCAGTAGACGAACGGTTGGTCGGGCGCGCCGGCCGACGCGCGCTTGTCGCGCGCGCGCGCGTGCGGCCGCGGGCTGCTTGAGGTGCACGGTGCGCACGTGCAGCTTGCGGCTGTTGGACTGCCCGAACGCCTTGCCGCACACCTCGCACGAGTACGGCTTCACGCCCGTGTGGCTCTAAAACAACAAGAACAAAATTAAAATTTTTGACTAACCCCCGACTACCTCGGATCTCGGATTATCTGTATAACGTTCTACTAGTCAAGCCCTTTCATTTGATACCCATATTGAGGGTGTAGTGAATAAAATAATATAATTCAGCATTTTGTTGTGGCGGCCATCTTGGATTTGAAATTTGTTATAGTGTATAGTATTCTACTAGTCAATTTTCTACCCTTTCATTTGATGCCCATATTGAGGTAGGTTGTGAAGAAATATTTTGTCCGCCATTTTGTGGAGGCGGCCATCTTGAATCGATATTAACCAAACATAGCTAAGAACATCCGCACGAATATTAACCTTCAAATAAAAAAAAAAACGCATCGAAATCGGCCCATCCGTTTGAGCTGTATGGTGCCACAGACAGATACACACACAGACAGACAGACATACACAGACATCGACGTCTAACTTATAACACCCCTTTTTTGGTTGGGGGTTAAAAACAAGGGTTATGAAGTGAAAACTTTTGGCGCACCACACACAGATCTTTCGTGGGCTGTGAATGAAACTCATCGTCACGGTCGGAAATGAAATAAATGTTCGGGTGAACTCGGGACCTGATGCATTTTTAGATGGACATGGTTAGAAAACTAATCTAGAGTTAGTTTTGACGTAACAAACGTCTAATAAATTGATGAATGCCGGCTGCATGCACGAAAAAGTGGCCCGTTATGTCCCGTTACGCTCATTGTACGCTTGCGCCTCATCTATCAATGTTTTGTCATGACGTTGTCACGTTAAACTATCGTCCGTAAACTAAGCGACTTTACAGACAACCAATTTTTTTACTTATGTCGGCAGTTCCTACGGCTGATTTTTAATTAAAACTGATATATAGTGCTATACGATGCTATGTGATCGGTACAGTAGGGGTCTAGGGGTGTACTCACTCGGTAGTGCCGGTCTAGCGCCCCCTTGCACTTGAACGCCTTGCGGCACACGTCGCAGGGGTAGGGGTGTACTCACTCGGTAGTGCCGGTCTAGCGCCCCCTTGCACTTGAACGCCTTCCGGCACACGTCGCAGGGGTAGGGGTGTACTCACTCGGTAGTGCCGGTCTAGCGCCCCCTTGCACTTGAACGCCTTGCGGCACACGTCGCAGGGGTAGGGGTGTACTCACTCGGTAGTGCCGGTCTAGCGCCCCCTTGCACTTGAACGCCTTGCGGCACACGTCGCAGGGGTAGGGCCGCGCGGCCGAGTGCGTGCGCAGGTGCATGTTGAGGTTGGTGCGCGTGAAGAACGCCTTGTCGCACGTGGTGCACTTGTACGCGCGCTCTGACGTGTGCGTGCGCTTGTGGTAGTTCAGGAACGCGTTTCCCTGGACAACAAAATGTACGAAATATGAAAACGTGTAAATTAAATTAAAATGAAAAGTCATTTATTTCTATAAGTATAACAGCACATGAATACTAATTGATATTGTTGAAATAGTGTCATAGCTGGCTCCGCGGTTTATGTGGTGGGTCCCAAACTAGGCTGCGCCTGTATTTTGGGCACCCAACGATATCGTATATTATTATGTTAACATCAGTTCTTACAGCGAACGTTGGCTGCACTACTAGAGACAATCAAAGAGTATTTACAGACGATCAAAGAAGAAAGAACAGAAATGCACCCGTGAAAAAGCTACTTAACAAATGACGATGTCGAGTCAATTACTAGCGGAGTCCCAACCGGTAGTACTTGATCGGTTCAACAGACGAAATCAGGCTAGGATCTCGGGAAGTACTGGTCCGAATTGAAAGATTTTTTTCTATTGGATAGTCCATTTATCGAGGAAGGCTATAGAACATAACACTACTATTAATAGAAGCGGAGCATGAATCAAGAATGTAACAAAATCGGGAAAAAATATTCCTTTTTGAGAGTTTTCGTACGTTTCGCTTTGACATGACACATGACAGCATGTGTGTAAGATTGCGTCATTGTATATAAACCTTTGCCACAGATTACATATCTCACCTTTGCTAATCAAATGTGTTTCTAAATCTGAGTTGGTACGACCAATTTCGACAGGTGGCGTAGCAGGTAGCTGAAGAGGTGTTTTGTTTGAAAGCGATATTCTCAGGAATGACTGAACCGATTTCTGTCATTCTTTCACCCTTGGATATGTACGGGATCCTAATGAGTGCTATATAATGTACCACGGGCGAAGCCGGGGCGGACATCTAGTTTATTATAAATGATTAAATGCTATATTTTTAATCTGTTGTCACGTGATTGGAAATACCAATAGGAATTATTACGTCACTAGTCGCAAAACAAACTGTCGAAACTGATTAAACTGTTTACTTTTCTGCATTTTTATTAGTTTGCGATCTTAGCGACGACGATTTTGATTGTTTGTATTCAAGTAATGATAAGAAAACACGTAAACTAGACATACAGTGATGAATCGCGACCAATGTTTTACGACTAGTGACGTCATTTCAGTCGTTAGTGTTTTAGCGGCAAAATTCAAAATGAGTCTATTCATCATCATCATCATCAGCCGCAAGACGTCCACTGCTGAACATAGGCCTCCCCCCTAGATTTCCACAACGAACGGTCCTGCGCAACCTGCAACCAGCGGTTTCCAGCGACTTTGTCATCTGTCCATCTAGTGGGAGGCCGTCCAACACTGCGTCTTCCGGTTCGTGGTCGCCACTCGAGAACCTTTATATTGAGTATATACTCATCGAAAATACTAATGTTTTGAAATAAAATATTATTTTTTTACGGTAAACAAGGGTCAATCTTCAAAATTAAAACAGTTTCAAAAATGTTTTAACATTCCTGTTACCGATTACATTATGTGTATCTCTGGTAGCGGATTTTTGCGTTAGATTTCTTTCGAAAGGTTGATTTCGAATGTAATTTAAGCTCACAACTCACAATTACTGACTGTAGTATGAGAATGGCTTTACATTTTTAAAACGGAAATAAACCTGTCAATGATAGTTCCTAATTTCACCATAGGAGGCGCCATTGTGTCATTTTGTTGGAGAAGTTTTACAAAATGAAATTGCACAGTGGCGCTAACATTTGGAGTAATGCTAACAGAGAGGTTGGATACAACTATGCTAAAAGATAGGTGGAAAAGGGAGAAAAAGATGCAAATAGAGATAAAGGGAGAGAGAGAAAGAGAGAAAGTTACCCGGAAGCTCTTCCCGCAGACGTCGCACACGTAGTCCTTCTGTATGGGGTACGCCTTGTCCGGGTGCATCCGCCGGAAGTGCGTCCAGTATTCGCGCGCGTTCTCAATCATGTCGCCGCACTGAAATTACAAACAGACGAAAACTAGTACGTTTACCGATATAGCGAATAAAACGTTTCTAGAAATATCCAGTTATTAGCATCTCACGACTTCCTTCGCATGGAGTTTAAAAAGACAGTACACTCCGCGAGGTATAAGCTGAGCTTTGCATTAGTGTGAGTGATCACCAATCAGGCAGGAGCTTGAAATTTTGTCCGCGAGGTATAGGCTAAGCTTTGCATTAGTGTGAGTGATCACCAATCAGGCAGGAGCGCGGCGAGACAGAATGGCGCCGCGCCTAAGGCCGGTTGTCACACCTACACTATCCATGTACGCTCACACAAATGCAAAGCTCAGCTTATGCCTCGCGGAGTGTACCTGGTTGACCGAGCTTTGCTCGGTTTTTTAAAATGATATTTAGTCAGGTACCAATTACGTAGTGATTACTTATTTAGACCTACTTAGATACGAATTAAATACGTTTGTAAAAGACTCTAAGTATGAGATTTTCTCAGAAATAAAGAACAAATAGAAAAATCCCGAGTCTAACCATCAGGATTCGAACCGGGGCCTGTTGACTCCGACGGTGAGCATATTCCGTTTGAGCCATTTAGAATTAAAGAACAGTGGCAAAATAAGTTATCGTATTCTAATGACATTGTAGGAGTTTTTCATTGTCTAAAAACGCGCATAAAATGATGTAATAAAAAAAGCTATAACCTAGCTAGATCGATTTATCGTCCCCGAAACCCCCTGTATACATCATTTCATGAAAATCGTTCGAGCCGTTTCCGAGATTCAGATTCTATATATATATACCTATATACCTACAAGAATTGGCAAGAATTGCTCGTTTAAAGGTATAAGATTTCCCTAATGAACTAGGCATTTTATTAACTACCACATGTCGCTGTCAAGTCAATTACTAGCGGAGTCCCAACCGATAGTGATCTATAAGTACATTAACGATTTTTTTTTCGAAGTCTTCTTTTAATCAATACTGATGCCAAAACTACTTTATTTTCATATCTGTATTTCTTTCTGTCTCTTTGTCTGTTACGCAGAAACAACTGATTCAATTTCAATGAAATTTGACATGACTTGAGTTCATATTACGCGGTAGGCAACTAGATAATTTTGATCCCGAAACTCTTTTTTTTTTTAAACTTTTATAGGTTAACACTTGACCGCCATCTCGCCTGATGTTAAGCGACGATGCGGTCTACGATGGAGCGTGATTACCTAGAAGAAACCGATTCACTCTCGATTTGAAGACACCACGATTATAACTATCGGGAAAACCCCACTCAGACAACTCATTCCACAGTCTAGACCTCTAGACGTTCCTATCACAAAAGTGGAGTAAAACCTCTTCATTCGTGTCTTTGGAAAATCAGTCATGAAACGATGCCGCTTCTTCGAGCCACGAGAAGTCCGATAGAATAAAGGGCAAGGTGGTATACCACCATGCAGGTCATCATGCAGATCCGTGGCACACTCTCCGAAGTGTATGCGATAAAAACCCGACAAGCTAACAATTTTTCGGCGATGTTCAAGACTTTGCAGTCTTTTTCGCACGTGCATGGTTCACTTGCAAGAGGAGGTGAAAGGTAAAATGTGTATTCGTTTGTAACTCATTATAGCGTTGTTCAATTTCATTTATTATTTTTTTGTTGGAAATGATGTATTTTGACAATTGTTTTATCAATATTTCATCAACATCATCGGTCCGGTAGTTCAGATATTGAACAGATAGTTTAGATATTTAAAAATTGATAGATTCTTCTTCTTGAACAAGAAGAATCTCCAAATTCCCTCCCCCCAAGCTCGTATACGTTAAATAAAAAATCTAAAAAAACAAACATTGCTACTATTATATTTTTTTAACGCGGGAATACAACTGGAACGGCAACTACACGGGTAAACTACTAGTAAAGTCTTTTATACTTGATTTATTGTGTTGCTCCTGGTGGCAAAATCTGAGGCTGCGTACACTCCGCGAGGTATAAGCTGAGCTTTGCATTTGTGTGAGTGTACATGGATAGTGTAGGTGTGACAACCGGCCTTAGGCGCGGCGCCATTCTGTCTCGCCGCGCTGCTGCCTGATTGGTGATCACTCACACTAATGCAAAGCTCAGCCTATACCTCGCGGACAAAATTTCAAGCTCCTGCCTGATTGGTGATCACTCACACTAATGCAAAGCTCAGCTTATACCTCGCGGAGTGTACTGGTGACCCACTCCTTGACCTACTCCAAAATTGTCGGCCGGGAGCGCGGCTGGCGGGTACGTACGTGCGTGCAGGGCTGCGGCCAGTCGCCGCGCGCGCGCGGGCGGGCGGGCGGCGCGGGGCGCGCGCGCGCGTGCGCGGCTCGGTGGTGCGCGCGCAGCTCCTCCGGGCTCGCGAACGTGGCGCCGCACAGCCGGCACCCCTTGCTACAACACAGACGACACAGGTGGAGGTATTGTCCACAACAAACAACAGGAACAAAATTTTAATATATTTTTCAGCCCCGACTACCTTCTGGATTTTTAAATTTGTTAAAGTATTAGTCAAGCACTTTATTTGATATTGCGGGAGTTGTGAAAAAAATGTAATTCGCCATTTTGTGATGGCAGACATCTTGAATTTATGTAATCAAACATAGCTAAGAACCGGTTTTATGTTACTTCCAAAAATACTCATTTCACTCACTTTTGTTCTAATACAAACCGCAAAAAGTCTCGCTAATCTGTGTCAGGATAGAGCAGGTACATTTGATTACATGTACGGATTGACATTGATGGCAGCATGACGTGGGAACACTACATCAACAAGATGTGTGCTAAAGTTAGCATTGCGTGCTTTGCGCTTAGATGAGTATCCCGAGTGGTGACTGCGGAAGTGTCTCGTGCGTGTTACTTTGCCACAGTGCATTATAGGTTACAGTATGGCGGTTGGCGCAGAACTATACGCGCGTGCTACCGGCTGGAACCGTGCGCGTGCTATCGTTGCTATGTCTAGCAGTGAGCTAAGGTAGGCTGATGATGATGAATTACCGATTCGACATCATGTATGGCAGATTTGGATATACGATTTGGGGTCGTGCGAAGCGTTTGAACGATTTCTCAAGTTTTTACCATATGTGGGACATGAAGCAGAATACGTGTTTTTTGTCATTATTTGCACTCTAAAAACACTAGACACTAGGCATGAATATTGAAGACTAATATCGTAGATAGCCATATGATAATGAAACGAATATGTCTGGCATGTACAATATCTTGCAGGCAAAAATTTGCAATCAAGCTCATTTCGCTTTTTACGGGCCTTTTTCTGCGGCTGCATTGTGTACAGAGCCTTGTCACTGTTTCATGATGTCACAGGAAAATTAGATTTTTTACGTAAAATCAACACAATTACAAAAATTTATGAGTAAAATCGGGAAAAGCAAAACTGGGCAGCAAAATTTGAATAGCCTAGGGGCGGCATGTCTAAATACGCTGCCACTGCCAGCCGTGACTTGTAGATCAGCCGTAATTTTAATAACGGGTGTTATACATTAAACTTGTTTGGCTGTAGGTAAAGATATATAGTCTCACCTGAAGTTGTTCGCCTCGGAGTGTTTGACGGAGGTGACCATATGCCGGTTGTACGCCTCGCTTGACACGAATTTCACGTCGCACTCCTGGCAGTACGGCCCGGACTCTTCCGCCGCGCCTTCGGGCTTGTCGTTCTATTCGAAAAATATCATACATTATGATATAAGTCATACAAAATTATATGTCCGATCTTTTGCAGTAATATACAGGGTTATTGGTAAATTATCAGCCTGCATTCTTTCAAGAGGATGTTAAACACATTAAATGTGAAGCTTTTGTTCCACAGTTTAAAAAAAAACGTATTTTTTCCCATTCACGTTTTGTTCCTCTCGTCACTCTGTACTACAAAAAAACCTATGTGATCTCGAGAAGTTATCAAAACTATCATTTAATGTAGTAATTAAACTTTTTAATATTTTTTTTATTTTTTTTTATTTATAAATTAAGACTAACAAATTGTCTTGCCAGACATATTGCATGCCTCTCGCAGAGGCCAGTTTGTATGGGGCAACTTTTAAAATGTTTTGTAGCATCTTATCTTACCTATAAACAGCAATAAAGATTTTTGTATTTGTATTTAATTTATTAATTACTACATTTATTAATAAATTTTGATCGTGATTAAGCCCTGTAAAGTACATGATGTGAGAGTAGTACTGACGGTGTGTTTGTGCATCATGGTCTTGTGCATGGTGAGCCCGAGCCGGCTCACGAACGAGTAGCCGCACACGCCGCAGATGTGCTCCGACGGGTGCTTGATGCGCACGTGGGACAGGTACGACGTCCACTTCCTGCCGACGAAATTTATTAAAACTTCTATAACATTATACATAATACGAGTATGAAAGCTCTTGTTATTGAATATACTAAAATAAAATGAATTAACACAACCCTAAGATTATATGAAGGCTTTTGTTATTGAATATACTTACTACAAAACAGAATAAATTAACACTACTCTAAGATTATAAATATGAAGGCTCTTGTTATTGCATATACTACAAAACAAAATGAATTAATATCTAATCTTCTCCTATTAAAATATTTTAACGTTTATATGAATAATACGTTAACATACATACCTATATGCGATATACTTTTGTACAATAAATCAAACATTAGTATATACGTACGTGGATACTTCATCGCAATATTCACACGTATACGTAACTCCTTTGTGCCATCTCTGATGCTGCTTTGCTTGCGTTCTGTAAACCATGGATACAACAAACTACTGAGATGATTAAACATGATAAAATATAAAATGTTATGGGACGACAAAAAAATATAAAATAATGCAAATAAATAGAGAGAAAGAGATGGTATGACCAGGGGACCAAGTTTGCCAGATATTAAGTTCCATTCAAAGTAAAATTTAAGAATACCTTGAAAGGACAAAATTGGTGTTCATATCTGCACTCGTCCCACATCAAGGAGGCATTAGGGAAACTGCAATAATGTGTACTAATATTTTTTTGTTTTTTTAAATATAAGGAACATTTATCTTACGAATATTGTAGGCTATGAGTACTCGCGGTTTATCGTATAGTTCCCGTTTCCGTTATTTTTTCGGAGTAAGAGTAGCCTATGTGTTCCAAGTTGTAGCCGATCCGTTCAGACATTACGACGTGATTAAGCAACACACATCCGAACATCCATACATTGACATTTTCAATATTAGTAAGAAATCTGAGTTCATAATTTTATCCTGATCCGTGCAGTTCTCGAGTAATAAACATCTCACATTTATAATATAATTTTACGTTTTTTTGTTCATAAACGTCAGAAGAATGATATTTTAAATTATACCGAAAACATCATTTAAAATGACAAAACGTCACTTTGTAGGTACTCTGAAAAATGCAGTTATTTAAATTTTTAAATAAAGTTATTCTCTGGATTGTAAACAGATTATGTATTTTTTATAGTATAGTATGGACTAACGAGACGAGCCAGACAAGTGCCTGATGGTGAACAACATGCCTGCCCATAACAGCACAGTAGTACGCACCTATTGAGCCGTTGAGTCCAAACCATTACCTAGCACAGCACAGCACTCGTCAGCCAGAGATATTTTATCTCTATGCCCTGTAATTTCACTGGAAACATTGGCCTTCAAATCGGAATCCAGTGACGTTTTCACTGTTTGACGGTAGAATAATTAGCAAGGGTGTGGTACTTTCCCAAGCCGACACTCCAAGGAGTCCTACCACTACAAAAGAAAAAGTTGCGGGAAAAATAAATATACGGTAAATGTAAATAAAATAAATATAATGAATAATATTCGGGGTTGTAGGTTTTTTAACTAGTGGTTGTATTTAAGGGATATGTTCCTAATTAATATAAGTTGTATTTACCTATGTATTATGTATTTAAGTAAGTATATTTATACATGTATTTTATATTTATTATATAAATGTATTTTATAAAATAAATACTTACACTAATTGTAGCATATCGTAAGTGACGATTTTTTGAAAACAAGTAAAAACCATACAGTTACCTTTTATCGTAAGCGACGCTAGTACTCGTTATTCGGCGTTTTTTTTTATTAATTTTAGTGATCATAATGTGCAACCGAACGTGTTTTGCAACATATAAAAAAAATCAGGCCTCTGTATTTAAAAAAAAAATCACTAATACACCTCACTAATACACCACTTCTGTAAAATGTAATAAAAGTCGCTTACTTCTTCCATAACAGGCTCGATATTATGTATTAATTAGGTTTATATTGCTTTAATTAGTAGTATTAGGAAAAGTGTCACCTCGCTTTGCCTAACCATGTTTGTAGGCGAATTTCCTTTAAGCTGGTTGCCTGGAAGAGATTGCTCTAAGCAATAAGGCCACCATTTGTGGTGCTAGTTCATAAGTGTTTGTGTCACAACAAAGAGTTATCTATCTATCTGTACGTAACGAGTACGTAGAGTGAGTACGCACGTGGTCTTGGAGACGTAAGAGCAGGCCTTGCAGGCGTACTTCTTCTCGTGGTTGACGGCGTGCTTCTGCAGCGCGCGCCGGGAAACGAACCGGAACCGGCACACGGCGCACTCCACCGCGCCGGCGCTCTGCTCGCACACACCGAACATTGTAGTCAAATATACGACACAAATACAAAATGTTTCTTTCTTTAACACAGTAAAATTTATGTAATTTGACTTTAACGAGGTCTGCTTTTGAACATAAGTATGCCTGTTATACAAGACTCCGCCGCTCTATAACCAAGAAAATGTACGTATATTGTTTGGGAGCGTATGTAAGTACTATAGCAATGTATGTATGTTGTATGGGAGTGTATGTATGTTGTATAGAAGTGTATGTGGTTGTTCAAGTATTACGTAAGTACTATAGGGGGGTATGTGTCATGCTTAGTTTAATGTCATGGGGGTGGGGGTTTCTTTATGGTGACTACGTCAGCAATAGTTATTTTTTTGTCACAGATTGCAACCCACAGATTATCTAGACTTGAAAACGGAACACATTTTAGGGGAAATGGGTACCAATGTTCACGTAAGTACGGGAAGGGGGGTAATTTAAGGGGGTAAGCTTTGATTACTTTTAATGGATGAAGGGGGTTCAAGAATTGCAATAAATCTGCTTACGTAAAACTGAACGGACCCATGTATGTTGTATGGGAGTGTATGTATGTATGTTGTATGGCAGTGTATGTATGTATGTTGTATGGCAGTGTATGTATGTTGTATGAGATTATACGCATATTGTATGGTATTGTATGAACGTTGTATGGGATTGTATGAACGTTGTATGGGATTGTATGTACGTTGTATGGGAGTGTACCGGATCGTGCTTGCTGACGTGATGCTTCCAGGCGTCAGTGTCGATGAAGCCCTTGTAGCAGAGGCCGCACTGGTACCGCGCGTTCAGGTAGTTGCTGGATTCCTTGCGTTTGTTTATCTCTTCCAGTTGCTCCTCCAACTGCGGACAGAGTTTCAACTTTAATTAAACACCAATAAGGTTTAATTTTTACCAAATACAGAGCTCATAAAGTTTGTATGTTTATTCTAACTGGTTCTCCATCTGCCGACAGAGTTTCAACTTGAAATACATAGGAGTAAGGCCCAGAACAGACGTCGCCACCTGAATGAAACGAAACTGCAAATTCTAGTTACTTTACAGTTTCATTTGAGTTTCTGTCACAGACTCCTAAGAGAGACAGCACATGTCGCGACCATTTCGTAACGCATTGCAAATCAGTTGCGTTGAATCCGGCGAGCAGGAAACTAGAAGTTTATATGTGTTAGAAGTTGAGAAGTATTCTTGCTTGTACAACACTTGCTTACTTGCCTAGCTTGCTTACAATACTACACTATCAAGCTACTCTCGCAAGACCGAGACTGATAAAGCATGGGCAGACATTGCATGGGTGTGTGGAAAGCGTTTCAAACTAATAATTCCAAAACGGTTTCGTTTCACTCGCGTTGCGCCGTCTGTTCTGGGCCTAAGGTTTTTTAAAGACCAGGCTAATAGACTATATGCCCGTGAACAAAATTTATGGATCATATGAACCACCAGGAGACCTATGTAGGATGATAGAAGGGTGTAAAATAATAAGATTCAGCACTATGCCGGCATTTGAAAGCTATCCATCTGAGTGCAAGCTGAAGAGGGGGAAAAGGGGAGTGCCACGCTCGATCATTTCTCCCTGTCGCATGATTTTTCTGGCCTGTAGTCTATAAGGGACAAACTCTCACCGTGAGTGTGACGATATTGACGTAGTCGTCCAAGTTGACGTCGTCAGCGATGACGCCGCCGGTGTTCTTGGTGCGGCGCGGCGCGGGGCCCGCCGGCGCGGCCTCCTTCCTCCGCCGAGCTTTCCTCCGTTCCTTGAGCACGTCCTCTGCTGGGACAGGCTGTTCGGACTCCTGCATCTATGAGGTATAATACAAACACGAAATATTCAATAAATAGCCGACCAATAAACTAAAATTAATAATAATTGGCAGTCTTAAGAATTGCCTATACAAGTGAAAACTTACAACTCAGAATTAAATTTGATAGCTTACATTGGAAACTACGCGGGTGAAACCGGAGGGTGTGGCCATGAGCATGGTTTTAACCGAAGACACCGAAGATCTGTTATCATTCCCGAGCGTGACGCTAGAATTTAATTCACAGCCCAAGATAAATCAGTCTGTAGCGCGCCAAAAGCAATTTTTTCTTCAAGAATATAAGACCACGTCTTGTCGTGACCACGGCGGTTGTAACGCTGCCGAATCGTCGTGGTAATTTAATGATAGTTTTAGATCGTGATTAGGTAAGTCCTGTAAAGTGTTTAGATTATCATAATATGTTCAAATCGCGAACGTTTAAAAACAATAAATAAATATTAACCTTCAACTTATAGCTAAATGAAACGATGATTGTTCCGTCCGGAACAATGAAATGCAGTTTTTCTTGTAGACCGCAGGCCCGTGAACAAAATTTATGGGTCATCTGATACAGCAGGAGACCTATGTAGGATGATAGAAGGGTATAAAGTAATAAGATTGAGCACTATGCCGTCACTTGTAAGCTGTCCAACTGAGTGGAGTTGAAGAGGGGGGGTTCTAAACCTCGATCATTTCTCCTTGTCGCATGATATTTGTACGGCATTGCGAAATAATGTATTAGAAGAGGTATTGAAACTGTATGGAACCAAAGCCGAACATAATCAAATGACCAAACTTACTCTGTAAATCGTCGGAAAATCATGAATTTTTTTCACAAACTAACAATAAGAATTTTAAAATTTATAATTTTTATAGTTTCAATACCTCTTCTAATCTATTATTCCGCAACGCCGTACAGAAATCATGCGACAACGAGAAATGATCGAGGTTTAGAACCCCCCCTCTTCAACAGCACTCAGTTGGACAGCTCACAAGTGACGGCATAGTGCTCAATCTTATTACTTTATACCAAGGGTCAGCAACAGGCGGACCGCGGTCCGTATCCGGACCGCGAAGGGTCGAACCTCGGACCGCCAATAAAAAAATATCGTATTGTATTGGAAGCCAAGTATACATTTTAATGTTCACTGTACCTTTATTAATTTAAATAATATTTTTTGCCACATAGAATATACCTTAGTAAATAAATTATGTTTCTATTAAATATTTTCCGCAAAGCGGCTAAGAGAAACTCCACACTTTCAAATACACGCTCCTCTTCGCCACCACACGCTGCCTCGCTGTCCATGGACACGAACGTGGAATGCGGTCCCCGCCCAAGATCGCCCAAAACTCCTCGAAAAGAATCTCCGTCCAACAGCTACTAGAGAACGCAGACCGAAGAGAGGCAGAAATCCGTATCCGCAGAGTGGCTCTCTTCATGGAAAGCAAAGAAAGATTGGGAATAAGCTTTTGCTTCGTCTGGGAACGGAAACGAGCCCGTTTGTCACCTGGATTGTCTTGCCTGCTCAATGGCAGTACCGCAAAAGTCACAATGAAGAGGGAAACCTACGACGTAATGGGTGCGAAGTAGACGGCCACCGATTTCGGTGCGAAGGTGCGATCGAAAAACAAAATTATTGCATTAATAGAGTACTCGAAAGGTCGGACGCCTTGCATTCACGCAAGAGCGCTGCTTGCACATCTGAGCAGAAGTACTGGTGAACATCACTAGGTTGTCATATACGAAGATAGGGGAAAATCTGAGTTTCCTCAGACCCCTTTGCACGATCAAACAAATGCAACTGACATATGGGGACACCTGTTCCTAGTTCGACCACCCAAACTGGCTCCGAAAGAGCCCAGCAGAGGACAGCCGCGGAAAGAGCCGCCAACGGCGGAGCCACGGAGTCACGCACTTTATGTCTTCTTCGAATTTATAACCCCACTGGCAGCGACAAGACAAGTCAATCTCAAGATCTGCGAAAACATTATCCAGTCCTATGAAGTAAGTGTAAAGTAAGCTAGGAAGTGAAAACCTCTTAAAGGCGAAACTCGAGGAGACTGAATTATACACATTTACAATAATCTTACTTCCCGGGTCATCAAAGGAAAAGGAAGAGTGCAGAAAATGGCTTTGTAACACTGAGCAAAAAGAGATGGAGCGCATGGGAAAACCTGTTTATGCGACACACTCCAAACGACCCAATTGTAGTCACTGCCCGATACACCAAGATTATGCTGGACGATAAAATCCTTGAGATGGCCAAGACCATCGAAGGGAACACAAACGTCATATCTGGTTAGGAAAACTGGAAGATACCGAGAATACAGTCGGTCAACGGAGTTCCAGGATGTGGAAAGACAATAGGGTGATTAGAAATTTCGACGTGGATAAGGGCACCACCATTACCACAACAACTGAGGCAGCAAAACATCTAAGAGAAAACTATTGCACCGTATCGGAAACATGATTAAAACCAGAGTGCGAACCATGGCTTCTGCTCTGGTAAATGGTTTCGGAACGTCTTCAGTTTCAGTTGATTTATGGTGGACGAAGCTCTCATGAACCATTTTGGACCCATTGTGGCCCAGTGGCACACTGCCAAATTGTTCAATTTGTCAAAGGCTTCACTTCAAATAGAAATAATTGAACTAGAGCAGAGAAGGTATAAGGGAGCGCAAATACCCAACACCCTCTTTTTAGTACACACTCAAGGGGAGAAGGAGACCCTGACAAACCAGAGTTATGGGTCAGGCACCGGATCACGCAATCCTGTCCATCCATGAAGCTCAGGGAGTAACATACGAGTCGGTAATCGCAATCAAAACCAAGGCAAACATGAAGCTGCACGAGAGCGTCCCCCATGCGGTTGTTGCAATCTTACGGCACACGGGGACCTTCACATACTACGCTGACCACACCGACGACGCCACCGGCCTGTTTGCGCGGTGAGCGTTGGCTGCATTACCGAAGACCATCCGCGATTTCAACCTACAGATGGCCATCAGGGACGGAAATCCGGCCGTTGTGGGAGGCTCTGGGCCGGGAGGTGGCGGCTTAGGCAAATGACAAAAGGCAATTAGGCAAACACTCGATGTCGAGTCGATTACTAGCGGAATCCCAACCAGTAGTGATAGGCTCTACATACGAGCACTAGAATTAGATTTTAAATGTACCCAACTCCCCCCTATTTTACCCTTCTATGACAATTGTAATGACAAAGATCACGGACCCCGGAGTCTGTGGAGTGGCTAATTTAAATAAATAAAAAATGGAAATTATTGATATTCAAGAAGATGTATCTTTGCAAATGTATAATACTGTATCCACCGAAGAATTTGGGACCAAACACATTAATGGAAATTGCAAAAACTAGTTACAAATATGGCTACTATGTTTGGTTCGACTTACGTATGTGGGTCATTTTTCTGAAATTAAAAATAAATATATCTTTCGAGATTAACCGACACCCAATTACTCGTAGAAGACACACGTCGAATTTGCTATTCTTCTCGAGGACCAAACTATAAAGAGCTGGCTCAAGAGGATCGGTGTAATTTGTCGCATTGATTTTAGGTCTTGTGTTTTTATAATTACAAGTTGAGTTTGATACCGTACAATAAATAAGTAGCACTTAATTGTCACCCAAGTTACGGCTGGTCTAATTGAGAGAATGGCGACTGCCGATCCGGAGACCCTGGGTTGAAAACCACGTGCACCATTGTCTTTTCAAACACATTGGTGAAGGAAAACATAGTGAGGAAACCGATATGTACCTAGAATCTTTCGAAGTCACCAGTCCACAGTGGGTCAGCGTGGTGGATTATGGTTTTGACTCTCTCCTTGCGAGAGAAGGCCCCGACCCCGAGGTTCAGCAGTAGGAACATTTAGTGGGCTGTGTAAGCAATTATTACCACTAGTTTTGTTCTGGACCTCGTTAAAATTTCTGCACTTCATCCGGACCCCGCCTAAAACTACTTGCCGACCCCTGCTTTATACCCTTCTATCATCCTACAAAGGTCTCCTGCTGTATCAGATGACCCATAAATTTTGTTCACGGGCCTGCGGTCTATTGCTTATGACGTATGTGTTCCAATATTTCTATAGGTTTTTACAATAATGTGATAATTTTTGATAAAGCGTGCCGTGCGCGTTGGATGGAAGAGCGAAGTGAAAGGAACTACAGATGAAAGTAATGAATGAACTCGGTTTAGAATTTAAGTGAACAAATGAACTGCGCAGAAGGCGGGCGTTTCGGATGTTTGTTTAAGACGACAAAGACGGCGCGAACAATGATCATCGTATGATAGATATCTTAACGAGGACATGCGTTATCAGTCAACCCGCACTTGGCCAGCGTGGTCGAATATGACCTTGACTCTCGTCTTGCGCGGAAGGACCCCGGTCTAGACACTTTATTAGCACCACAAACAAATTTGACAATAAGTAAAATATAATAAAACAACAACACGTTATGCGCACAAATGGCGATCTTATCGCTAAAAGGGATCCAGGCTACTTTTTTATTCCTAGGGAATCAATGTATACCTACTAGTTAGGGGCGGTGATGCGACTAAATCCTATTATCCTAATCCTACTAATATTAAAACTTAAACTGCGCGGGTAAAACTGCGGGGCGATGCTAGTAAATAAATAAATACAGATAAACTACTTTGACGTACAATATAAAAAATACCTCTCCAATACATAAATATGAATTGCTCTAAGCAATGAGGTCGCTATATGTGGTGGTAGTTCATAAATGTTTTACTCTAATATTTATGTATTTGTGTCACAATAAAGAGTTATCTTTCTATAAATAAACTAGTAAAACGAACCTTAACATCTTCAAACTGTATCTTCTCCGGCAAGCTCAATATTTTAATATCTTCGTCTTCATCTTTAATCTTCTTTTTCGCCTCTCTTCTTCCCTTCTTCTTCTTCTCCTTGCCGCTCTTGTGCATGGAGAGTGGCTCGTCGTCGCTCGACTGCGCGGCCGGGACGTCGAAATCAAAACTGTCCTCTTCTTTTATTATATCTATTGTTATTTCTACACCTGTCAAAGTTACAAGTTTTTTAATAAATATTTTAAATAAAGAGTGACGAGACGAGCAGGACATGTGCCTGATGGTAAGCAACATGCCTGCCACATAACACCACAATGACGCGCAGCTATTGGAACATGAAGAGTCCAAATCATTACCTAGCACTGCACTGCGCTCGTCACCCAGAGATCTGTGGTGTGATGTGTGGTTAGAAAGGAACACATATTGGTATCTTGCATATCTCTTTGGCGAAGGCGCAGGGCCCTTCCAACCTAATCTTACCGTACTCAAAGAGTATTCAATTTCTATAACTCACTCTCGACGGCTAGAGCAAGAGCACCTCAGACGGTACGTACGACCAGTTTCATACCCCAAAGAGAGTACCCGCCTAACGAAACCTGTAGTAGCTTATTATCTTAACTTTGATATAGCTAGCTCACTCTTTTCTTTCTGTGTGAATTGATAGAGACAGAAAAGAAAAGCCGATTAGGTTACGTGGTAGAAGGACAGTTCTGTATTACCCTGTAGCCCTGTACTAGCGGTCCGCCCCGGCTTCGCCCGTGGTATATAAAGTAAAGCAGAGGCATTATTTGGATATGGTTATGCGAAATCAATTCCGCCCGAACGCGGAGCTGCCTAGCCGGGTGTGATTGGTTCTGCCGCGTGTCACGTTAACTTTGACCAACCAACCCTAGAATATAGTAAAGACAAGGAAAGGAGAAGTCAGGACCGCGAGTGCGAATGAGACGCAACTAGCAGCTGATGAACAGACCGGCCAGCGTAACTAGAGCTCTTTGATTTTGGATTGCAAGAAACAAAACAACTCGAACAAGAGATCGAATGAGCACAGGTCGAAGTTCTGGTGGCAACTAGTATTCGTTCGCCCGAGCATCGCAATATATTGCGCGAAATTAGGTACGTTATTGTAACAGAATATGGAGGTGTAACGTTACAATTCTTGAGGATTTTTGCTCTGTGTAACGGTGAAAGAGTTTTTGAAATCGGTCCAATACTCAGCCTCTGATTATGGGGGGGTCACCAGTATTGATACGTCATGTCCCCTGTTACCGCCCCCCCCCCTTCGGAGCGCGCATGCCAGTAGTTCTTGAGATTGGCGCGTTCAAACAAACAACCTCTTCAGCTTCATAATTTTAGTATAGATCAAGTAGATTACCATTATCCTGTACGGCGCTAGGTTCCTCCTTAACGCATTGAAGCTCAACAGCCTGAAAGAGGAACTCAGGCTCGCCGGAGGCACGCACCGCCAGGCCGGAGCTGATGTGGAGACTGTCTCTGTCGACTTGCTTTATCTCTTGCTCCGTCAACTAGAACAAAGGACAATATTACCTAAGAGATATCACCCATAGATATAATATCTTAGATCTATGGGTGACGAGCGCAGTGCAATGGTAGGTAACTGGCAAAGGTGTGGTAATTCCCCGGGCGGACTCTGCCAAGAGTCCTACCGCTACAAAAATACTAAAACACATGATATAGCAAATGAACAATTTTAAATACATTACAAACTTTAAAATTGTTTTTAAAAATCATTGTTTCCCATGATACAGTTACTGTTGGTCTAGTCAGGAGAACGCCAACTGCCGAACCGGAAGGTTCAGATTCCACACGCACCACTGTCTTTTCGAAGTCATGTGTGTAATGCCGGGAACTCTAAACGGTGAAAGAAAACATAGTGAGGAAACTGACACGTCCCTATAATTTTACGAGATCTTCTCTCTTCGCGAGAGAAGGCTGAGCTAAAACTGTGCACACAACTAATGCATTACCTTGCCAGTGTTGTGCATGAGGCCATACAGGGTGGCTTGTCCTTTGAGACAGCGCTCTTTGAACATGGCAAACTTCTGCACCAGCGTCGCACACTCGTAGCACAGAAACGGCGGGAGATCCATGGTACTTATAACCTGAAATTATTTTATTTTTGATGATATTTATTTATTTTTATTGAAGGCTTTTGATTCCAAGGCTGGCAAAAAAACAGTAAAAAAATTTAAAATAGGAATGGGTTTCTGCTCAGTGAAATGGTACAGAAAAAAAAGCAGGAAATCCAGCATCCATGTGGGGTCATGGGGGTCATACCCACCCCCCCTGGGCTGGGTCTAGTACCTAGATGGACCACTAATTTTGTGACTTGACCACAACTATCTGACCCCCTAGATCCATCTTTGCTCAAACACCACCATCTATCCTTCTAGCCCCAAATTTAATAATATGTATTTAATAGATATTATAACTTTAAATAAATACCTAATATTCACCGAAAACACCCAGGCATACTATGAATAATATTTGTTTTCATCACACAAATATTTGCTTTGGGTGGGAATTGAACCCACAACCCGTAGTTTCACAGGCATGCTTACTACCAACTAAGCCACTAAACCAGCCACCTTAGGTGTAGGACTACCACTTTAAAATATTTTAATAATAAAATTAAAATCTTGAGAAAAAGAGCAAATCCTCATATGTCTTAGTTGAAGTTTTAATTTAAAAAAGTTCCATAATGAATTCCTATACAATACTTTTCTCTTTCACAACCATAATTAACAAAACTTTTTAGTGTCTTCGAGCAAGTCTTAACAATTAGAAAACTTTGATGAAATGCATTGTTTAGTCAGTTAATTCTTCGAAGTAAAGAAAACTAATTTCCAAATTAGGTATAGATGTAGAATTTTTTAGAAACTTTATTTATCCAAATTTAATTTAGTTTTTTCTCTGTATATTTATAAGGAACGGTGTGCCTTTTACCATATGGCCATAGATTCCACTCAGTAGAAATAATGTATGTTTCAAGATTATTTAATTTCTTAGGCGACTAGGCTAGTTGCCTTGACAACAGCTGAGCCATTAAAAATATAATATGTTAATCGAAAATAATTTAACCAAATACAGATATCGCACACTTCAAATACTTTTATTCAAGTACTTACAGGAATCCCTATCACAGCCTCAAAGTGTGTCTCCAATGGATAACTCTGCAGCCCAAACATTTTTACATTCATAATTAGACAAACTCTGCACACTTTAACATGTTCTTGACCAACTTCAAACACTAAAAACTCCATTACTAAATCTAAAAATTCACTTAACTAACGAAAACAAATGAATTTTCATAGTTTCGCGGGAGGATAGAGCTATGAAATATTAGAACTTCTGTTTGCACGCGACATGTCTAGTTAGCCAAGGTAAACCAGTTAAATGAGTAAAATTCAGGCATTTTGAACGATGATAAAATTATAAATAAATATTTTATGAAATTTGAAAGCAAGTTTGTGTTATAAATTTCACTTAATTGAAGTAGACACTACACAAAATTTAAGTAATTATATTCGGACGCTAAACCAGCCATGTTTAAAATTCGTTTTATTTCTTCTTTTGTCAAGTGACGTCATTGGCGAATGGCGACGCACGATTTAAATATTTGCTTTGCCTTTGCCCCGGAAAAGTCTTTTGTTTTTCTTGTAGTTGTAGGTGACTGTATAGTTAACGGAATGACTGTGATGTGATTGTAACATAATCCTTGATTCGTTTTTCATTTCCCAACGTAAGTTACCTTGTATCTGTAGTCTGTACTGTTTCTGTCTGCCTTATAATCTGCTATCGATGTTGCTGTTTAGAGCACGCGTACGGCCAAAAATTAAAAAAATTAAAGTGACATTGAATGAAAATGAAAACGTGACAATAATAAACCATCCCCAAGGTTGCCAACATGATTCTAAGGATTAATGCCAAACGGCTTATATAAAACTGCTAGATTGCTGTGGATTTCTAAATGTAGTGCTACATTTATTTATTGTTGTAATTTGTCCTATACAGTGTTTTAAAAAAATTCATAATCTGATGCTCTGATTTGATCACTCAGTTCAATTATTGAATTGGATGATTGTTACCTGAATTTTTGAAGTTAAAGCTTCTTTTGGCGCACCAGTACAAAATGTCAATGGGCTGTGAATGGGGCGTTTTCAAGATGCAAAAAGTCCTGTTAAAGACAATTCCCAATTTCACCAATGTTTTATTTTGTTAGAGAAATTTCACAAAAATAAACAGCGGTGCCACACTTGACTAAAATTTAGAACTATTTTTGACAAGTCAATTAGCATCTGGAAAACGCCTCATTGAGCTCAAGCGTCACGTTCGTAAATGAAAGAAAACTTCGGGTAAACTCGAATGATCTACATGGTCATGATCATGGCCACGCCCTCCGGTTACATCGGCATTTTTTTCAAATTTCATTTGACCTTTTTGCCTACTTGGCTAATTTCTAAAGCGTATTATAAACTAATAGAATATATGAACGACTAGTGTTGTCTACTGTAAATAATTATTACAAATGCTAGAATATAGGATGGTGAAATTATTTTTAGTTTTAGTAGTTTTAACGATCTGTACTCTTTAAGAAATGTTTTTTAACTTTAATGAGGCGTTTTCCAGACGCAAAAAGACTTGTCAAAGATAGTTCTAAATGTTGCCACGTATGGCACCACTGTTGGTTTTTGTCAAATTTCTCTAACAAAATAAAACAGTGGCGCCACATACGGCGAAAATGCGAACTTTTAAATTGGGAATTGGGGTCTTTGACAGGTATCTTTGCCTCTTGAAAATTCCCCATTATTGTATGCTCGCGAAGGGCAGACTGCTGTAAGTACTGGACATATTATAACCTACCAACTAGTTTGTACGCAGTTTAACAATAAATTATCCCGATTTTGATTCTGATACATTTTTAAAGAATATGTTAAGAATATCAAATGTGTAGCATGTTTCGTATTTAGTGTTAGATAGGTGGTAGGTGCTGAATGTTAAATTTCATTTATGAAAATAGTGTTAAGTCTAGCGCAAAAAGTGCTAAGTTGGCAAAGCTGGCTAGCGTAATTTTTTTAACTGTAAACTTCTTTTGGCGCACCGCACACATTTTGTAGGAGGCTGTCTTTTAACAAATATGAGGCGTTTTCCAGATGCAAATTGACTTGTCGAACATAGTTTTAAATTTTGTCACAGGTGTCACCACCTTGTTTTTGGGAAGTTTCTCTAACAAAATAAAACATTGGCGCCACCTATGGTGAAATTGGGAACTGTCTTTGACAGGACTTTTTGCGTCTTGAAAACGCCCCATTGACTGCCATTGAGGTCACGCACTGAGGCTGAAGTGGAAACACAGAAATCTAAATAGGAGATTTAGATTTCTTTGAGTGAACGGCTCGATCGGGTGAACAAGACGGGGGAAGGGAGAGGGGAAATTACCTCTAAATTTACAACTTAAAGGCGCATAATTGAATATACAGCATTTTAATCTCATTTTCAGTATTATAGCACCTAAACTATAAATGCTACGGGAAAAAGTAGCAAATATAATTTATAGGTAAAGCTTTACCCTGCTACGCTTCGCGGTGGCATATTGTAATGCAAAAATTAGGTAAAAAAAATTGGTTGCCTGTAAAGTCGGTATACGGGCGAAAGTTTTACGTGACAACGACTTTGAGTGGTAAAATAATTTTACGGAAGGGACGCGTGCCTTTCACTTTTTATGTCTGTCTCTCTCGCTCTTAGGCGGGCTAACCATACCCGAGTGGAAGGGACGCGTGCCTCTCACTCGCTCTCGTTGTGAGCGCATAACGTGAGCGGAGCGTAACGCAGTTTCTTGAAGTGTCACCCGGCAAACCAATTTATAAGACGTTGTCACGTCAAAAAACAATCCTTGATGCGGATTATATATCATTCTAAAATTTCAGCTTGATCGGTGCAAAACTTTTTGAGTTTTTGAAGCGTATACAAACCAACATAACGTTTTTATATATAAAGATAGAGATAGAGATTACGTGATGTACAATTCGGTTACCATTATTTTTTAACCCCCGACCAAAAAAAGGGTGTTATAAGTTTGACGTCGATGTCTGCCATTTTGTGGAGGCGGCCATTTTGAATCGATATTAACCAAACATAGCTAAGAACATCCGCACGGATATTAACCTTCAAATAAAAAAAACCGCATCGAAATCGGCCCATCCGTTTGATCTCTACGGTGCCACAGACAGACACACACACAGACAGACAGACAGACATCGACGTCAAACTTATAACACCCCTTTGTTTGGTCGGGGGTTAAAAGCCATAGTGTATAAAGTTTGGAGCGCTATAAATAAAAAGCTATGCGTTATACAATAAAAGTTTCAAATAAAACAGATGACAAATATTATTACCTACAATAATGATCTCTACATTTTTATCGTACGATGCGCGGTTCGTGACAAATTCAATAAAACGTGTTTGCCAAGATGGCGGTTGAAGTGAAGTGTGTTCTGTGTTCTGTGTGTTGAGTTTCTGTGCTTTGTCTTAAAAAAGTTTCGAAACAATAAAGATCGTGTTCTATAGAACAAAAGAAATAATGTAGCTCTTACTTATAATACCGATTCAAGATGGCCGCCTCCATAAAATAGCGGACAAACCTTTATTCTTCACAACCTACCTGAATATGGGTGGGTATCAAATGAAAGGGGTTGACTAGTAGAATGTTGTACTTGTACAGATGATAACATATCCGAGCTAGTCGGGGGTTAATCAAAAATTTTAATTTTGTTCTTGTTTATTTAGTAGTTCAGAGGTCCCATATAATTGTTTCTTGTTGTGGTGAGGAATTGAATAATAATTTTCATTTAATTCTGAATTTGTTACTTTAAAAGGATAATTTTTCCTATTAGCTTGTGTTTCTATTTATATTTCTTATTTGTCTGCTACGGTCTCCCCAGCAGTAATACCAGTGTTTTGTAAAAATCTTATACCGGTCACCACAACACGGGCCACAGTGTCTAGTGTGGGGCCAATGGTCAAGACTGGGAGAAACTTTGTAATATATATTTAAATATTGTCTCATTTTGTTTCATGTTCATTTTGTTTCATGTGCTTATTTATGAGTTTCTTGTGTAGTTGGTTATTGATTAATTTATTATTTATTCTATTCTATTTCTTCTATGTCTATTCTATTCTATTCTATTAATTAATTTATTCTATTCTATTCTATTCTATTCTATTCTATTCTATTCTATTCTATTCTATTCTATTCTATTCTATTCTATTCTATTCTGTTCTGTTCTATTCTATTCTGTTCTGTTCTCTATTCTATTTCTATTCTGTTCTATTCTATTCTGTTCTATTCTGTTCTATTCTATTCTGTTCTATTCTGTTCTATTCTATTCTATTCTATTCTATTCTATTCTGTTCTGTTCTGTTCTGTTCTGTTCTGTTCTGTTCTATTCTGTTCTGTTCTGTTCTATATTCTGTTCTGTTCTGTTTGTTCTGTTCTGTTCTGTTCTGTTCTGTTCTGTTCTCTGTTCTGTTTCTGTTCTGTTCTGTTCTGTTCTGTTCTGTTCTGTTCTGTTCTGTTCTGTTCTGTTCTGTTCTGTTCTGTTCTGTTCTGTTCTGTTTCTGTTCTGTTCTGTTCTGTTCTGTTCTGTTCTGTTCTGTTCTGTTCTGTTCTGTTCTGTTCTATTTATTCTGTTCTGTTCTGTTCTGTTCTGTTCTGTTCTGTTCTGTTCTGTTCTGTTCTGTTCTGTTCTGTTCTGTTCTGTTCTGTTCTGTTCTGTTCTGTTTCTGTTCTGTTCTGTTCTGTTCTGTTCTGTTCTGTTCTGTTCTGTTCTGTTCTGTTCTGTTCTGTTCTGTTCTGTTCTGTTCTGTTCTGTTCTGTTCTGTTCTGTTCTGTTCTGTTCTGTTCTGTTCTGTTCTGTTCTGTTCTGTTCTGTTCTGTTCTGTTCTGTTCTGTTCTGTTCTGTTCTGTTCTGTTCTGTTCTGTTCTGTTCTGTTCTGTTCTGTTCTGTTCTGTTCTGTTCTGTTCTGTTCTGTTCTGTTCTGTTCTGTTCTGTTCTGTTCTGTTCTGTTCTGTTCTGTTCTGTTCTGTTCTGTTCTGTTCTGTTCTGTTCTGTTCTGTTCTGTTCTGTTCTGTTCTATTCTGTTCTGTTCTGTTCTGTTCTGTTCTGTTCTGTTCTGTTCTGTTCTGTTCTGTTCTGTTCTGTTCTGTTCTGTTCTGTTCTGTTCTGTTCTGTTCTGTTCTGTTCTGTTCTGTTCTGTTCTGTTCTGTTCTGTTCTATTCTGTTCTGTTCTGTTCTGTTCTGTTCATTCTGTTCTGTTCTGTTCTGTTCTATTCTGTTCTATTCTATTCTGTTCTGTCATTCTGTTCTATTCTATCTCATTCTATTCCATTGTTCTATTCTGTTCTGTTCTGTTCTGTTCTATTCTATTCTGTTCTGTTCTGTTCTGTTCTCATTCTATTCTCATTCTATTCTATTCTATTCATTCTATTCTATTCTATTCTATATTCTCTATTCTATTCTATTCTATTCTCATTCTGTTCTATTCTATTCTATTCTCTTCTATTCTATTCTATCTCTTCTATTCATTCTATTCTATTCTATTCTATTCTATCTTATTCTGTTCTATTCTATTCTCTATTCTCTATTCTATTCTCATTCTATTCTATTCTATTCTATTCTCTCTATTCTATTCTCATTCTATTCTATTCTATTCTATTCCATTCTATTCTATTCTATTCTATTCTATTCTATTATTCTCTCTCATTCTATTCTCATTCTCTATTCTATTCTATCTCTATTCTATTCTATTCTATTCTATCTATTCTATTCTCATTCTATTCTATTCTATTCTATTATTCTATTCTATTCTATTCTATTCTATTCTATTCTATTCTATATTCTATTCTATTCTATCTCTAATTCTATTCAAATTCTTCTATTCTATTCTATTCTATTCTCATTCTATTCTATCTCATTCTATTATTCTATTCTATGATTCTATTCTTCAAAATTCTATCTATCATTTAAATATTCTATTCAAATTACAAAATTCTATTATCTTCTATCTGAGTCTATTCTATTCTATTCTATTCTATTGCAGGTAAGATAATTCTATATACAAAACATTTAAATAATTGATTCTATTCTATTCTATTCTATTCTATTCTAATTCATTCTATTCTATTCAAATTCTTCTATTGCTGTTTGCAGGTAAGGATACAAAACATTTAAATAATTGACCCATAATACTGGCCTCTTCTTCTAGAGGCATGCAATATGTCTGGCAACGCAGTTTCCATTGGTCTGAATTTATACAATGATAATAATAGTCAGCTGATAAGGTCTTCTTCTTCTTTTTCATTTTTAACTTTTAATCGGTTGTATCATGTATGTCATCTGATTCATCATGTATTAATTTCTGGCTTCTATCCCGTTGTGTTATGTTAGTGTGATATGTTTGATGAGTACAATTACGCCAACGTCTTGTGATTTTCTTTCTATTCTATTCTATTCTATTCTACTCTACTCTACTCTACTCTACTCTACTCTACTCTACTCTACTCTACTCTACTCTACTCTACTCTACTCTACTCTACTCTACTCTACTCTCTACCTATTCCATTCCATTCCATTCCATTCTATTCCATTCTATTCTATCCTATCCTATCCTATCCTATTCTATTCTATTCTATTGAAATCGGTGTGGTGGTTTTTAAATGAAATGAAACGAAATGAAAGTAATTTATTCCAGATTAAAAATCCATAGTACATTAAATTGAATAAAATAATAATAATTACATTAAAATAAATTAAATTGAATTGATAAATTAAAATTGTAAGATGAAAATTAATAATACCTAGTCCATAAAATTATATTAAAAATTTGCATAAAAAATATAAGTTATTTAGACAATATAGGTAGTGATAGATTCTTATTTAAATTTGGTCGAGTGTTTGAATTTAATTTTAATTTTATGGCGGTTTTTGTTATTCGGAGAAATTAAAATATATATTTTTGAAAACACTTCATTGACGTCTTTTTCCGTGTCACTTGGTTTCTAATAAAAGCACCTGGACGGCTACTGAACTACTCTCTTTCTACGAAATCGGTAAAATAAACAGAACCGACACTACGCGGTTAAAACCGTGGGGCGGTGTTAGTTATTTATATACTTACTCTTAAAGTATCTAATAGTAAAAATCAATGTGTATTATTTTTAAATAAGAAGTGACGAAACGAGCTGGACAAGTCCCTGATGGTAAGCA
The DNA here is from genome assembly GCA_017562165.1 of Ectropis grisescens. Lineage (NCBI taxonomy): Eukaryota > Metazoa > Arthropoda > Insecta > Lepidoptera > Geometridae > Ectropis > Ectropis grisescens. The sequence goes on along the minus strand of CM029787.1, from coordinate 23,499,408 downwards.
ACATGCCTGCCACATAACAGCACAGTGACACGCAGCTATTGGAACATGAAGAGTCCAAATCATTACCTAGCACTGCACTGCGCTCACCACCCAGAGATCTAAGATGTTATATCTCTAAGCCCTGTAATTTCTCTGGAAACATTGCCCTTCAAACCGGAACACAGTAATGTTTTCACATTAATGTTTGGCGGTAGAATAACTGGCAAAGGTTTGGTACTTCCCCAGGCAGACTCTGCTAGGAGTGCTACCATTACAAAAAAAATACCGGACGTCTACTCTCTGTCTGCGAAAAACGTAATTTCGTAATAAACTCGCGACTTTCCTACTCCGGTTCTACTTCCGGTTCAGTCGTTTCGCGAGTTTCAGTCGCGAGTAGGTATATTTTTGAAGTGAAAACTTCTTTTGACGCGCCTAGACAGATGTTTCGTGGGCTGTGAATTGAATTCTAGCGTCACGCTCGGGTATGATAAGAGCTTTTCGGGTAAACTCGGGATGCTAGAGCGAGAAACAAAATACAGTAAACAAGCGCGTCAGAGCGAGAAAGATAATATAGTCCTTATGTCCTTATGTTTATTATTTAAATGTATTTTTATCACAACATTAACTTCTAGGTACTTACCTACCAAATTAATTGAACTTGTCACGAAATTTGCATTTCACATCCATTGCAAAAAAGTTTTTGTTGTAATATACTCGTATTACTGTTTTATCACAGCACTTACACTACGTAAACACACAGAATGATACCTATTTTCATCACATCACTTACACATACACTATATATACAACATATTGTGCATTTTTAGCGAAATACCTATAAAAGAAATAAATACAAACAAAAAAATTGCAAATACTAAAAAAAGTTATTATGTATATGACCCGTGTATTTTTTTTACACTAGTCTAGACTAGTGACATACACTAGTCATTCAGCCACATGGTATTCTCGAGTTGCTGTGCTTACTAGGTATATTCTAATTTTCAATTTCGAATTATTTTTTATTATTAAAATTATTTAGTGCTCTTAAATAGTTAAGTAAGTATTTCTTATTTTAGTTTTCACTTCTGCCGTGCGGTTTTAAGCGCACACATTTTTATTCCGTAGACAAAGAGTAGACACAAATTGATTATAACTATTAGATCTTTAAAAGCAAGTATACAGAGTAAGAGTAGGTACATGTCGGTTCCTCACGATGTTTTCCTTCACGGTTTTTAAGTTAGCGGCATTACGGATATGACTTTGAAACGACAGTGATGCGCGTGGGATTTGAACCCGAGGCTCTACCTCAGCAGTCACAGTTCTCCCTACTAGACCACCCGTAACTTTACATACCACACACCAAGTAGGTATTTCATATTTATGTGAGATGCGTTGAGTAAAATGTACTGCAAATGTTTACACATTCTCCCGGGGGTCTATACCGCCGAACAAAAAGAACAAAACTAAAAATTTTGATTAACCCCCGACTACATCAGTCAAGCCAACATTCTACAAGTCAAGCCCTTTCATTTGATACCCATATTAAGGGAGTTGTGAAAAAATAAATGTATTTCGCCATTTTGTGGAAGCGGCCATCTTGGATTTGAAATTTGTCATAGTGCAATGTATTCTACTAGTCAAGCCCTTTCGTTTGATACCCATATTGAGGTAGTAGTGAATAAAATAAAATAATTCAGCATTTTGTGGTGGCGGCCATCTTGGATTTGAAATGTGTTATAGTGTATAGTATTTTACTAGTCAAGCCCTTTCATTTGATACCCATATTGAGGTAGGTTGTGAAGAAATATTTTGTCCGCCATTTTGTGGAGGTGGCCATCTTGAATCCATATTAACCAAACATAGGTGCTCAGACACACACACACACACCGACAGACAGACGGACAGACAGACTTATAACACCCCTTTTTTTGGTCGGGGGTTAAAAACTGTCTTAAATTTGATGTATCTCTCTCTTTTCTTTTCGTTTGAAATGATAGAGATGGCAATAGCAAAGCCAAAGCCGATTTAGTTAGGCGGTAGAAGGCGTGATCCTACTATCCTACTAAAATTATAAACTAGCAGTGCACTACGGTTTTACTCGCGTAGTGTCCGTTCTGTTATTTTCCCGTCAAAAAGCCGACGTATGTCTTTGTGTTGATGTGTTATTATTAATTTCCGATTATAATAGTAAAACTATATACCTAACTGTTATCCAAATTTCAACCTGATCCGTTTAGACGTTCCAACGTGATTGAGCAACAAACTTTCAAACCTAAAATTTAGCATATTTAATAAGATGCGAAAGTTTGGATGTTTTCTGCTCAATCACGTCGAAACGTCTGAACGGATCAAGTTGAAATTTGGAACACAATTGGATTATAGTCTGAATTAAACAACACAGGCTACTTTTATCACGGGAAAATAACGTGAATGGAATCTACGCGGGTAAAACCGCGGAGGGGCTACTAGTTTATAATTTTAGTAGGATAGTAGGACTTACCTACCGACTAACCACGGTAATATTATCTATCAGTAATTTAACTGAGCCGTTTCTTTGAAATTCATACCTACAGCTAAATTCATACCTCGGGAGAACTGTGGCTGCTGAGGTTAGAGCCTCGGGTTCAAATCCCACGCGCACCACTGTCGTTTCAAAGTCATATGCGTAATGCCGCGAACTTAATATCGGTGAAGGAAAACATCGTGAAGAAACCGACATGTACGTTTTAAAGGTCACGTCAAAGAATATTATCTGTCGAAACTACAATCATAATATCCCATTATTACACTTAGTTTCCTGTTACATAATGTGTCATTATTTACAGTCTACTTTTATCTTTAGATATCTGTCATAAATAAGTATCAATAATATTTTTATATACCTACATATATGTATTAGTTTGTCATAGAAGTATGTAAGTATTAGCATGTAATTTTTATTAGCATGTATGTTTATTTTATTCTATTGTTAGTATATCTATATCTACGCATATCTATATCTACGTAATTTGTATTTAACTGACGTAGTCTGGATTGGCACACCCCCGCTATTAAAGATATCAAAAACCATTTCCACCCAAAGGTTGCCTGGAAGAAATCGCTTTCAGCGATAAGGCCGCCTGTTGTAGCACTAGCTGTTATTATTTTCTTTGTCTGTAAATCTGTTTTTTCTTTTGGTGTGAACAATAAAGAGTATCTATCTATCTATGTACCTAGAATCTATCGAAGTCATGTGTTATCCACCAACCCGACTTTCCCTGCCTGGGCTCGGCTTAGTTGCTGGTAAATCAGCCCACAGATACCTAGGTCGTGTATTCAAATGAAAGAGAATAAATATTTGTGAGATGAAGACAGAGTTCTGTGTCTATGTGGTTTTTTTTTCTATATAGTAGGTATAAAGTGACATGAGTGGCACATGAAGAGCCCTAATCACTACCTAGCATTGCACCGCGTTCGTCACCCAGGGATAGTAAATTATAAATATAAATATTGGTGGACAATTCACACACAACACCATCTGACCTCAAACTAAGCAAAGCTTGTACTATGGAAGTCAGATAGCTGGTATAATACTTATATAGTTTTAAATACATACTTATTATTCATAGAACACACCTAGACATAGTACAAATTTATGAATTCATCACACAATGATTTGCACTGGGTGGGAATCGAACCCACGATCCTCGGCTTCGCAGGCAGAGTAACTAACTACCTACTAAGCCACGAAGTCAGTCAAATAAGAGATGATTTATCGCTATGCCCTGTAAACATCGCCTTACCGACCAGAACACAGTGATGTTTGCACATTACTGCTTGGTGGTACATGGTACCTACTCTGCAAAGAATTCTGCCCCTACAAAAACCACGCATATGTACCCAAGTAAACAAGTACCTATGCATTTACAATCATGTGACTATAATAATTCAGATGTTTGGCGCCCATAGAACAAACTCTATGAAGTTTGTAACTAGGCTACTATTGGCTGAGCTAGATAGAAGCTATTATGTAAGACATGTCTACCAATTTTTTTTAAACCCGGTCGCGTCTCTGTTGCCTTTTACTTTTACCGTGTCCTTAACACGCCCTTAATCGTTGGTCGCCCGTCTAGGTTGAGTAGGTAAATCATAGATTTAGTATACTCGTAAGTAAAGGTAAATGATAAGAAAATGTAGCCAAGTCAGACAACTATTTATGCTTACTGTAGATTCGAAAAATGTCAACCAAGGCAAATGACGTTTTTCTGCAAACATTTCCGATATGTATCCTGATCAACCCCCGACCAAAAAAAGGGGTGTTATAAGTTTGACGTCGAAATCTGTCTGTCTGTGTGTCTGTCTGTGGCACCGTAGAGCTCAAACGGATGGGCCGATTTCGATGCGGTTTTTTCATTTGAAGGTTAATATCCGTGCAGATGTTCTTAGCTATGTTTGGTTCATATCGATTCAAGATGGCCGCCGCCACAAAATGGCGGACAAAATATTTCTTCACAACCTACCTCATATGGGTAGGTATCAAATGAAAGGGCTTGACTAGTAGAATACTATACACTATAAAAAAATCAAATCCAAGATGGCCGCCACCACAAAATGGCGAATTATATTATTTTTTTCACTACTACCTCGATATGGGTATCAAACGAAAGGGTTTGACTAGTAGAATACATTGCACTATGATAAATTTCACATCCAAGATGGCCGCTTCCACAAAATGGCTAAATACATTTCTTTTTTCACAGCTCCTTTAATATGGGTATCAAATGAAAGGGCTTGACTAGTAGAATGTTGTACAGATAACAAATCTGAGGTAGTCGGGGGTTAGTCAACATTTTTAATTTTGTTCTTGTTTTATATTCATTTAATAATAACGCGAGTAAAAACCGCGGAGCGCTGCTAGTACCTAATGTTACAAAGCTTACTACTAGGTTTGGTTAGACATTTTTTTTTGTCTGAGATAGTCGTTCTATTGAGGAATGCTTCTTTTTTATTTATGCTAATCTATGTAACGACGCGCTGAAACTAGTTTTTTTTTCTTTTTTTTTTTGGCGCTCCACAGACTTTTGTTTCCGTGACCTTTGTCATTACAATTATCTCTTTTTTATACATATTTTTGGATTAGGAGAAGAAAAGAAAAATAGTCAGTCCGATTTAATCTGTTGAGCCGATCACTACCGGTTGGGATTCCGATAGTAATCGACTCGGCATCTTGCTTATGCCGCCTCCTCCAGCCGCGTTTCTGTCCTTGATGGCCATCAGTAGGTTGAATTCTCGGATGGTCTTCGGTGATGCAGCTAACGCTCGCCGTACGAACTGACCGATGGCGTCGTCGGTGTCGTCAGCGTCGTATGTGAAGGTCCTCGTGTGCCGTGAGACTACAACAACCACATGGGGCACGCTCTCGTGCAGCTTCATGTTTACCTTAGGTTGGCCGACTCGTATGTCAATCCCTGAGCTTCATAGATTGTAAGGATGCGTGACCCGGTGCCCGACCCGTAACCCCTGGATTGTCAGGGTCTCCTTTTCGTCTTGAGTATGCACTAAGAAGAGGGTGGTGGGTTGGGTGCCGGGTATTTGCGCTCCCTTATACCTTCTCTGCTCTAAAGACTTTATACATATATTATACATATTTATGAATATATTTCCCTCAGCGCATATATGCGACATCCATCGGGTTGCAATGTGTGCAAAGCAACTCCTGGCTGATCTTTTTTACCAGGTTCCCTCATTTCGAAGAGATTTTCCCTATCGATGTAAGGCAACTGATTGACGTCTCCGATGAGGACGATTTCCCCAACACTAGATAGCCGTGAGACTATCACAATGGCTCCGAAATTATTCATGAGAGCCTCATCCACCATGTGGCGGCTGAATTTCTCTTTTCCGAAACCAAACAGTTTGGAATTTGTTATGTAGTGCAATTTTTACACAAAGCGCAAAATGGTTTTATGTAGGTATAACAGGTCTCTGGATTCCCAATATACTGGCTTAGCCTAGTTAGGGGTCCGCTGACAGAAGATCATATGAGACAATAAAACCTACTCTGTTTTATGTAAAATGGTATGTGTATGTTATGTAAATAATATGTATTTTAATATGTTAATGCTAATAAATATTATATTCTACATATGCTATTCACCGGAGCAAAAGCCAAAGTTCGCAGCCTGGTTTTGATCAGGCTTCCGATGCAGTGCGATAGCTTCTCTCTTAGATATTTTGCTGCCTCAGTTGTTGTGGTGATGATAGCGTCGTTGTCCACGTCGAAGTGTCTAATCACCCATGTTGCCTTTCCACATCCTGGAACTCCGTTGACTTACTGTACTCTTGGTACCTCTCAGTTTCCCAATACGCTTTGACGTTTGAGTTCCCTTCAATGGAGTTGGTCATCTCAAGGATACTGTCGTCCAGCATAATCTTTGTGTAACTACGACTTTCGCTCTTGAGTGTTCGATTGCCATCGCATCCACGCTTATCACCCGGGGTGTTTCATCCGCATATCTGCTCAGATATGCAAGCAGTGCACTTGCCTGCGTGAAAGGCGTCCGACCTTCCGAATCTCTCTATTAGCGCTCTATTCTACTACTACTACGCTACTCTATTAGCGCAATCATTTTGTTTCTCGATCGCACCAACCGAAATCGGTGGCCGTGTACCTCGCACACTGGCATAGTATCGAAGGATTTCCACTTCATTGTGACTTTTGCAGTACTCCCATTGAGCAGGCAAGACAATTCAGGTGACAAACGGGTGCATTTCCGTTCCCAGACGCTGCAAATAGTAGAAGCAAAATGTTGCAAAAACTAAAACAACTTTAAATTAATACACGGGTAACTTACATTATTAGACAAGCTCCATCTATGGCTGTCTTAATAGACCAATTCAAACAATTCAATTTGTTACAGCCATCATGAGCAAGTTGAATTCATTATTTACTATTCTTCTTCAAGTCCTAATCGGTTTTCTTTACATTTTTAACCGACTTCAAAAAAAGAGGAGTTCGATTCGGTTTAATGTTTTTTTTTAGTATGTCTGTCACCCAATAAGCAATAGCTCCGCCAATTGTCAATCAATAATTTGGTAGATACCACGTAGATACAGATACGTTGTTTAGAGGTGATCCCATAATACGAGTAAATTTTATCGAAATCGGTGGGATGGTTATTGAAATATGAACATAAAACTAAAATTTACTTTCATATACTTAACTCGATGACTTAGTAATTGCTTCTCAGAAAATTTGGTCGCGTCTCTGAATTTAATTTTAAATTGAAGACAGTTTTTGTTTTTCGGAGAAAATAAATTACTTTCTTTCGTTATACATTTATATTATACGTTGTATAATAGTTTATTATTTTTACTTATTTGAGTATTAGGATGTAAAATTATTGGTAGGTAGGTTGTAATATTGGTAGGTATATTATTGTATAGAACAAAATTAAATATATAAGTAATTATCATTATGTTCTTTTAGATATATATATTTATCTTCTTCACCATTTTACCTGGAAGAAACAGCTCTTTGTTTTCTTTGTTGACAAAGTAACATGAATGAATGTTTTTCAGTTATGAGGACGAAATTAGCTTCAAATGGCTCGTGTAGTATTTTACACATAGATAGATAGATAGATAAACTCTTTATGCACTTAAAATTACAAAAAAAATAACAATAACATAGAAAAAAACATGGCGGCCTTATCGCTAAGAGCGATTTTTTCCAGGCAACCGTAGGATGGTAAAAAAGAAATTAATAATGGAAGACGGGGAGTACAATTAGGAGTGCATAGATACTTCGGAATGATATTGTGATAATAATGACTAACAATTAATTTTAAATACAACAGTATAAATACATAAATCAATTTTACGTCCTAATACACAAATAATTTTATAATAATAGACTAATAGATAATTAATAACACACATGGTATACACATGGTATGGCTAATACCTCTTGCCAGTTTACTTAAACTTGGCTTGCCACATTACCGTGTGTCTTCTGTCTAGAACAGGCGGTGCTGCTCACATGTTTTGATAAGAACTTGGTTTTACGCGCTACAGCGCCTCTAGATTATGTTTTTTTATTAGGTAGGTAGGGTGTATAAATAATATCTACTTATCAATAATTTCAGTTTATTTTAATTTTTACGAAATACATACGCATTTAGGTATTCATTAATTGATTAAGTGTAGGTAAATACTACTCACATTTATATGTCACTATTATAATTTACAATTAACATTAATTCAGGAAAAACGATAGAGTTCGAAATGATCTCCAGTCAGAAGTCAATACGTAGGTAGTAATAATTTATTACCTAATTAAGCAAACGGTGAATAAGAAAATAGTTGTATCCAAAAAACCGCTAGTTTGTCGAAATCACCTTTACCTACCTACTTCCAAACCAAAGTAGGTTAGAGTGCTTACATAAGCTTAAATTGCATTACCTACCTACCTACGTTCTCTTTACGTTCGTAGTAAAATACCTAAACATTTGACATCTACTTTTACTTTTCGCTCTATCTCACTCACTCATGCACGAGATTATTGTTCAAGGAATGCGCGCGTCGGCTAGTCTCGGTACGGAAGTGCTGTAAGAGTTAAAATCGTTGATAATGATCAATACATTAGTCCTTATTGCTATCGCATAAGGTTGAAATTTGAAATACATTGCTAAAGAGCACTCATAAGTAACAAGAAAACAGCGTCACGAGACTACCGACAGAGACTACTTTGTAGAGTACATTCATAAATTAGTTTTAGGTATTGATGAAATAGTTTCTGTATGAAATAAATGCATATTTTGTATGTGGTGTCGTTGCAACAACCTTAGGAAAACGTTTTCCAAACCGTTAGAAGTGGCTGTACTAAAAATAAGCTGCTCGAATTAGAACAAAATGAAAATGTCCTTGAAATGTAGTCTCGTAGGGAGTAGCGCTACGTCATCGGTAGGTACCGGATTGGCCAACAAAGCCTTGCCGGCGGCCATTTTGTACGATGCTGACTCACCAAAAGGTGAAAAATGTACACGAGATATGTACTCCCTACGAGACTACACAACGGTATTGGGCATTTCACGAATTTTGGGTTTCATGTTCCCTACCTACCACAGCGTGAAAAATAATCAGAAAAAATAGTAAAAACACCCAAAATTAATTCAAGACGCATTTTATAGTGAAATTTGGCAATAACCAATTTGCCGCGAAAATTGTTTTTCAAAAGTTAGCTTCTAGGGAAGTGCGGAAACCTATTTTCTAATTGGAGCCGTAACCCTCGTCACATGGATTTTCGGAGTCGGTGTTATAGTGGTTTTAAAGTGCAAAGTGCGTTGTGTGATGAAAAATTGACTTCCTTCAGACATCAATCTAACTGTCAAAATAATAAAGAGCGGTCACAAATGCGCGTCGTCCTGCTGAGATTGTTTACCTGTTTGTGACTGAAAATTATCGAGTGCGGATGTGCACGATGTAGCCTCGACCTAACATAGAAGCGCCAAACACAAGATTCAGGAAAATCAGGACCGATAGTAAAAGAATCCGCAAAGATGACAGACCCTGCGGTGAAGATAAAAACGGAGCGGCCTGACGAGGCGGAGATCAGGGAGTTGGCAGCAAAAATGGTAGAGGCGAACAAGGCGAAAGCGCTAGCGGCGTCGGTGGCCGCGGCGCGCGCCCCGCCCGGCTCGCTGGTCGGGGCCGCGCCGCCGGGCCCCGGCGGACAAATGGGCATCTTGAACTTCCTGAATCGGAAGCCAGCCGCGGGAGCGCCGGTCGAAAACCCTCGTCCCGCGCCCGACGCGGAAAAGAAGACTCCGGCGCCGGACGAGGCCAGCTGGAAAGGCCACTTCGGGTGGGACATGCTCGGAAAATGTCACATTCCCTATATCTATCGTTCTGGTGAAAAATATGTTGCCGTCCGAATGGTAGAGATTAAACTACTAAACAAGTACCTGAACTATCTCCATGCCGATATTTACTCGTGTACCTGCATACGAAGTTACTACATCACCGAAATTGAAGCCCGCCTCCTCAACGAGATCAATAACAGGCACTGTGACGGACAGTTTGGTCGGGAGCCTTTTACACAGAAAGATTTGGTGGTTAGATTATCGGATGCTTATGAATTTTACAACTTTTTAGATGTGTGTTATAATAAATTATTAAGAGGTTCCACAAACAATAAGGACAAATGTGGTTTTATTAGGATAAATAAGGAATCTGTAGTGCCGTACACTGTACGGGATGGACAGAAATTTGTTCCCCTGTTTTACTTTGAGGGAGAGACGGACAATTTGAAATTGAAAGCGGACCAGTTGAAAGGCTGGGACCTCTCTTACTTAAAGTTCTGTTGTAAAGTGCAGGGGATCCGGAATGAACTGTTTGCCAGTGAGACGTGTTCTGTGATCAGTTTATCAGACATTAAAAGTTATTTTCCCCCGGGAACGGACTTTGAGGAATACTGGCCAAATAAAGTTATGGACACGCAGTTATTAATATCTGCAAAAGGTGAGTTTCTTTATGTTATTATTCTTTTTGCAGTAAAGATCACAGGATTTGGACTCAATCTTGTATGCATGTGTACTATGTACAAGTAATTGGGATTGTATGATACCTACCTGACTGTCATTTACTAATGTCCGTTCCTAAAAGGACATTTCAATGATTTCTAAAAAACACTTAATTCTTTATAATGTTTCTGAAGAGACACCTGGCCGCTGAATGCCTCTAATGCATGCCAAATTTTAGGCTAGCATTGGGCGATTAAGTACTGTTGTAAAATTTAATTTGGCATACAAATATTCTCACTAAATAAATAAGTACTTGAATCAGTAGAAAAAAAACTATTTCATAAAACATATCAAACAGAACATATATTTTGAAGTCAGTCAACAAACACAGTATTTTCATCAATCATTTAATAAATTAAATGAATTGAATCATACATACATCATACATATGTACATGCGATACTCATGCATTGATGAATTTAACAAGACGTGCTCTTGATGGTAAGCAACACATGCACATAACAGCACAGTACCGCACAACTCTCTAAATATGAGCCCAAACTAATGGCTAGCACGGCACTGCTCTCATCACCCAGATATAAAAAATATTTATCAATAGAGGCAAATGCCTTTAATTTCTCTGAAAACATTGCTCTTCAAATTGTAATGTTGGTATAAAGCTGTCAAAGGTGACCCCCTGCTGAAATCTCTACATCTCCAGACTAGTAAGTGTCCTCATCATCATAGCTACAATTATACTTAAATAAAGATCAGGCGGGAAATGAGCTAGAAGTCTTTGACAGATACACTAGATGCCTACTAATGAAATAGTGATATTTTTATTTTAACCAATTCTGTGCCGATGGCATAACAGGTATGCCATATTTTTTTTTGTACTTGTGGCTGATAACACGAGAAACATGCCATTTTAAATCAGATATACCTCCCTCAAATTAAGTTATAATTATAAGGTCTGCTCAGAACTAAACTATCACTCACATGTTGATTTAACCTGTTTTGTTAAGTATTCAAAAATGTATGCAGCAATTAATTGGTCAAAAGGGACTTGTGGCTCTACATAATGCCTCTATCACCCAATAAATGTTTCACACTTCTATTGAAATAAACATGATAACTTCATGTCTGTTTTGGTGTTTTAGTTCTTAAATACCTTTAGATCTTTAATTTACCTTTGGAAACCTTTGGGGATCTGGTTTGTTGTGAAAATTACTGAATTTACTCAATTGTCTTTGTGATTATATTTATTGTGATTGTTATGTTCTCAATATGGTTTCTGTAGAGCTGCTATTCATAGATGAGGAAAATTAAACAAAATCAGATTTTTAAGATATGGCTTAAAGGAATATTCAAAAATTTTAAATAGTTCAGTATGTATTTAAAATATAAATATGCAAAAGTGCGTGCCATTCAGTATAAAAAAAAGCCTATTTGCTATATGCATTAAATCTACATAATACATATTTATTATGTAGAATTCAACTAAAAGACTAGATATTCACAGATAAATAAATTGTGATGGCTAATAAAGCCGCTTTTTTTTAATCTATGTAAAATGGTTAAACAACAATTTATTTTAAATAACACAGCACAGTACACTGCTTTCTTAAACATTGAATGGAAGGTCAGACTAGAACCTCCAAAGGAACCTTGACCTGTAAAAATAATTTGCATTATAGTTGCTCATGGAGAATTATAAATAGGGTCTCTTATTACTAAAGCCTTTTTATGTGTTTTTGAATCCATATAAATGATAATTTTATTTCTGGAACTATTAGTTCATTAGGGTTTCTCAAAAGGGTAAATAGGACTGCATTTAAAAAAAAACAATAACTGGTTTGTGCTTGACCACCATCTTTCCTGATTTTAAAGTAAAAAGGCCTCTTGCTACATATTGAATTTTGGTTCAGTGTAGGTACAGGGCTGTTCTGTGTAACCCTATATCTAGATAAATAAAAATGGAACTCTAAAATTATTTGTACGCTCATAACTTTTGAATTACTGCACCAAATTATTCTTTATTTTATGTATTTGTTATTGTTGGGACAAGATTTGTATACTAGAAAATTTAGACAATGTTGACAAAAAAAATATGGTAGATTGCCGGGTGAGCTAGTTTTGTTTTAAAAAATTTAATACAGAAATATTTTACCATGAAGGTTAGAGCATTAATAGCCTACATTGTGCATTTCTGCTGGGACTCAAGATTTTCTCTTGAAGAAAAGGCATAATCCACAATATTGGACCAGTTAGTTGGCTGAATCTAACTTGGAAAATGAACTTGGATGAGAAAAAAATATCATAAAAAAAACAACTATAGTCCATTCCAAAGCTTCATTCTAAACAAATAAATGCACATAAAATAACAAATTTTTTGAAGCAAAAACTTCTTTTGGTGCTTTACAGATTTTTTGTGAATTAATTGTGTGAATTGAATTTTAGCGTCATGCTTGGGTATGATAAGAAATTTTCGGGTGAACTCGGGATGCTAGAGTGTGAAAGATAATACCTATATTGAACAAGTATACCTATAGTGAACAAGTGCACCAGAGGAGAGATAATAAATATGTAGGTATAGTCAACTGCTCTTCGTTGTGATGCATGCATTTCAGAACACAAATTTTTGTCAAAATCTACTAGTGTCTCATAAAAAAAAAAGATTTTGAACTGCAATTGCCCTGTAGATTAAATTTGGAACACATACATATATGTATGTGTTACAAATTTAATAAGTATATATTCTTACTTACAATTTTTTTACATACCTATTCGCTTTAAATTTATTATGTGCTTTCATTGATAAATTAATATTTTAATTTATCTGAATTATTCTAAATTTATTCATTATTTTCAAATTATGCACCTAGATTAATTAATTGCTCTTAGATAATGAAAATCGTAACTCCAATGAGGAATTGCCAATGATTTGTGAAAGAAAATGTATTAAAACATCCTAATAAGAGCAAGAAAAGAAAGCCTGTAACAAGTTTCCAACTTTGGTTAGTTTTTCTCCTAATTTAGGGGTCAATAAGTTACATGGTATTTTTAGGAATTTATTTGTTTATGTTTTATTGCATTTAAATTGTGATTGTAAAATTGTAATCGCAAATTTGAAACACAGTTTCATAGTTGCATGGTTAACTAATAATAATTATCCTGCTGTTCCAATCCATTCTTTTATTTCATTTTCATATTGTTTACAAACTGTATTTGTGTATTGAAATTGTACACAGATAATGAAATGTCTATTTTATCACATAACAAAAAGCACCTAAAACCAAAGCTAATTGTACAATCGTGTGTAACCTTTAATTATATTAAACTACTGATAATCACTTTATAAATCATGACTTAAAAATATTGTCAAGGATTGCTAGTCATGACATGAGCTAAGACAAATTTAATTCAACATAGGTATTTTCTATTTTCTAATCTTTTGGCCTAGTAGCTACAATTCTCAGGTTGTAGATTCACATACCGCCTGCACCTATGGAGTATTTTCCCAAGTGCATATATAAAAGTTTGTCAATACCACTGTCTCTAATTATGGCTTTGGCTCTTCTCTCCTTGTTATAGAAGGACCTGAGTTCCACCAATGGGAGCATCAAGTGGGGTTCTTCTACTATTCTAATTGGCTCCTGGACATAAGCTTTTCTCATAACATGGCCTGATAGATAGATAAACTCTTTATTGCACTTAACAAAACCAACTTACTTAAAAAATAACAATCTTGAAATAGAGTAGCAATTCGCGACTTTATCGCTAAAACCCATAATTTTCAGGCAACTGTTGGATGGAAAAGGATTTGTACCATAGAAACACCTGGTCAACTGTTTTACATTGTAGGCTATGTAATGTTTTGCATCATTGCTTCGAATCCCATGGTATTACACCACAGTTCCCAATTGCCAGTGTCCATACCAGGCTGTGTCTTATAGATTTATCTATTATTTTTTATGTCAGAAAAAAATCTAAAGTCATTACGAACGCTTTAATTGAAATAAAAATCATCACACCTGAATATTGAACAGGAAAATAAATTGTCTATGTCATTATTGATATCTGATTATGATAACAGACACTCGTTTACAAATTCATTGATTAAATTTGTGTAAGCGGAATGAAATCTGCAATAATTATGAAATACCACATCTTACCTATTACTACTAGGTATTCAAATATTCATACTGTGTCTGCTGGGTATTTCTATGCATAATAAGTATGTATATACCACTATTTAAGTATTATATCAGATATCTGGCACCCATAGTACAAGCTTTGCTTAGTTTGGGGTGAGATGATGTTGTGTTTGAATTGTCCACCATTATTTATTTATTAATATCTTATACATCTTATCAAAAGTAAAATACTCTGCGATAAAAAGGCTATTACAAAAGTAGCCTATGTGCTATTCCTGATTATGATTTATCTGTCATTCCAAATTTCGACCTGATCCATTCAGCCGTTCCGACGAGCATGAGGAACAAACATAAATACCTGAACTTTCTTATATCAGTAAGATTGTTTTATGTGATACTGGAGTTTGTAAAATTGTAAAACATAATTTGTAATGATGACTAGGAATAGCACTCAACCCTTTGTCTCCGTAAGGTTGCCATCCGTCCGGGTTTCCCCGGGTTTTGGGCTCTATAAAAGAAAATCTGGGGTTTTCACGAATCTTGTCCTGGTTCACAAACTTTACCCTACGTCTCCGTATAGGGTCCTACATAACATCATATAGTTACAATAATAGATAGATACTCTTTGCTGCACACACACCATAACAAAGAGGGAGACGATTTTCTTAGCATTCCATGGATTCACCGTGCGGGTGCCGGGTCCATCGTGTGGCAGAGAATATCTCCTCCATTCCTCCGTACATAATGGTGGAGATAGAAAGTCTCGAGTTCCCCCGAATATCTCTTTAATTTCCGATCGTGAGGCTGAGCTTCATTAACAGTTTACGAAAAAAATCTGTGTGGTGTGCCAAAAGAAGTTTACACTTCAAAAATATTATTATTTACACATATACTACACGTACATATTAATAATAAGCCTTTTTAATTCCATGATTCATTTTTACATTTTTTTTTATTATTATTATTTTGCCGCTCTACAAACTCTGGGGTCCATGACCTTTGTCATTACAATTCTCTTTTTTTTATTTAGAAGACATTAGTATGATTTAACTTATTTTATGTTAGTTGTATTGAGTATCATGGGTGAAGCCCTCCTCCAATTTCAACCATTCCTCTCTGTCTTTTCCTATCTTTTCCCAATGTCTGCCTGCTACTTGTGTTATGTCATCTACCCATCGCTTGTAAGGTCTTCCAACATTTCTTTTGCCGTCTGGTCCTCCCCAAGTAGTAGTTCTTTTTGTCCATCTATTATCTGACATCCGAGCAACATGGCCAGCCCATTTCCACTTTTGATTGAGTAGGTATGTGTGAGAGCATCAGTTATATTAGTTTTTTCCCTAATTTTTAAGTGTCGTATTTTATCTCGTTTTTAATATAAAGTACGTGTATACATACGTAAGTATACACGTACTTTATATAAATTAGTAAACAGAAATGTGTTATGATGTGTGTTGTGTCCGGTGCAGGGTCGGTGGGAGGCGGCGGGCAGTGGACGCGCGCGCCGCCCGCGCCGCCGCCGGGCGCGGCCGGCGCGGGCGTGTCGTTCGCCGCCGTCAACAGCTCGGGGCGCGGCCGGCGCGCGGGCTCGCAGCGCCACGCGCCCGCCGCGCAGATGCAGATGCCGCACGCGAGCATGTCGGCCGCCGCCGCCGTGCAGGCGCTCACCAACGGCTGGAACCTGCCCGCCACGCTCACGCAGGCGCAGACGCAGCAAGTGCTCCGGATGGCGCAGGTCTCTATCTATACCAACTTACTATTAATACGTCTAGGCTATGGAAGACGTTGCCTGAGCGGGGATTTCCCGATGGTTGCAACCTTTGTGTCTTCAAATCGAGAGTGAATGGGTTTTTTTTCTATTATAAACAAGCTCCATCGGCATCGTAGACAACGTCGTCGTTTAACATCAGGCGAGATGACGGTCAAGTGTAAACCTATAAAAAGATAAAACAATTCTTAAGATTATAACATTTCGGTTCTGTTTCTACCTGGTAGAGCGATCACAGGGTCAACCCCCTTCCTGGCAGCATCCAACATCACATTCGTACTTTTCTGTTGCGCTAACTGACCGTTGGTACTTTTGGATTTGTGGCCATGCACGTTTTTTTGCTAAATAACTCTTAACCGAAAAAATAACATGTTTCATCGTTGGACGTTCTTAAGAATCGAACGAAAAAAAGGTTTGTCTCTACTTTCGTAATAAGAACATCTCAACTTGCAATGCCTTTTTGGATATTTCTAGTGTGGGGGTGGGTACACTTTCAAGTCTACAAACAGACTGTCAGGACAATTCTTTGAAATTAAAAAATAAATTTTCAATTCTTTAAAAATTATACAAACTCTAACACAGCGTTTTCTACCATCTACCCCGAAAAGAAGGAAGGGTCAGATAGGCGACAATGAAGCATAACATGCTGAGGCGACATTAAATAATCATCATGCATCGATTCCGATGTCCGACGTTGCTCGATATAGATTTATTGATTGGGGAATATCATCTGCTTCGTTGTCTGTCGTATGCGTTCGGTGACGTCGGTCGGCCATGGGGAAAGCCGCGCAATTAAATGAAAAGGGCCCTCATGGTTTGAACACTTAATATTATTATTAGAAGTGTGGCTTCACCCGTACACTTCTCGTTACTCTCGTACACTCCGCGAGATATAAGCTGACCTTTGCATTAGTTTGAGAGATCACCAATCAGGCAGGAGCTTGAAATTTTGTCCGCGAGGTATAGGCTGAGCTTTGCATTAGTGTGAGTGATCACCAATCAAGCAGGAGCGCGGCGAGACAGAATGGCGTCGCGCCTAAGGCCGGTTGTCACACCTACACTATCCATGTACACTCACACAAATGCAAAGCTCAGCTTATGCCTCGCGGAGTGTACGTCTCGTTTATGTAAAAAGTATCCTGTGCTATTCCAGCTTATATTCTGTCTTCCAAATTTAAACGGATCAGCCGTTCAGCTGTTTCGACGCGATTGAACAACGCATCCTTTTTAACCGACTTCAAAAAAGGAGGTTTCGCAATTCGACCGTATATTTTTTTTATGTGTGTTCGCGGATAACTTCGTTTATGAACCGATTTTGATGATTTTTTTTTGTTCTAAAGAAGATATTCCAAGGGTGGTACCATGATAAGGAGACCTGATCTGATGATCCATCACATCACATCCTAGAGAAATCGAGGAAAACTTTTTTACTCTATAAGTTTTCTGTTGAAAGTCGGTTCTTTTTTTTTTAATTATAGCATTTATAAAACTAGTGTTTAATTTAGAATCTATATTAGGCACTATAGTTTAAATTTATTTAATTTTCGTAACAACTGTTCGTATTCAAGATGCGAAAAAAAGTTAAAAATAGCTCTAGATGTCAAAACTGTCGCCAATGTTTTGTTTTGTTAGGGAAATTTGATAAGTATTTGTGAATAAATATTTTCACGCATTTATATTTACCTATCTGTAATTCTGCAAAAGCTTAATTCATCCATAAACATTAAGCTTTAATGTAGGATAAATTACTAATATTAAGATTTAGAATTAAGTTCTAATAAGGTCCTAAAGAGCTTTACGTTATTAGTGTTTATAAGGAAACATTAATATGTATCTGCTACCGGCCAACCCCGATTTCAGGACAAACTAATTTTGCCTAGGCTAAACTAGTTATTCCTATACTCGACAGGATTAACTAGTATAGCCTAGTCTAAACTAATTAGTCCTAAGCCCGATATGATAAAACAAGTTAGCCTAGGCCAAACTAGTTAGGTTTTCCTGTCCGGGCGCAGAGGCCCGGCCCGTGATCTAGGTCCCTGACATAATCAGGGTTTACATGGGCTAACATGATCTGGGTTTTTGGCCTAAGCTATACTAGTTAATCCTATCGCGTATAGGAAGAACTAGTTTAGTCTAGGCAAAACTAGTTTTGAAATTGGGCTTGGCCGGTAACATATTTACAAGTCTATAGGTTAATTTTAAAGTTATAGCCTGATCAAATCTGTTCTCGCGACTTGATTAACGGTACAGACCTCCCATCCTTCTCATCCTACTAATTTTATAAATGTCAGAGTTCGGATGTTTGTTGCTCAATAACGCCGGAACGCCTATACGGAACAGGGGGGTCTACCGCCGAAGTAAAAATGTCTTTGCTTTGATATTGTTATCTCTATTCTTCTCGCTTGAAATGATAGAGACAGCAATTGCAAAGCCATAGCCGATGCCGATGATAGCCGCAGTTAGGTGGTAAAGGGGCGGGTTGAAATTTGGAACACTATTAGATTTATAGTCTGGAATAGCATCTAGGCTACTTTCTTAGCGGGAAAATAACGGGAACAGAAACTGAGAGAGACCGCGGAACACTGTGAGTTACCTAATAGTATTAGTAAGAACATCGAGATCCAAATATCGAATGGCTATAGTCCGTACAACAAATATCTGTCGATCTTGAGCTTTTTTCGGTTTGAGAAGCGACATATCAATGTATCCAGAAAATTACAGGGCTTAGAGATACAACATATTAGATCCCTGGGTGACGGGCGCAGTGCAGTGCTAGGTAATGATTTGGACTCTTCATGTTCCAATAGCTGCGTGTCACTGCAGGCATGTTGCTTACCATCTGGCACATGTCCAGCTCGTCTCGTCACTTTTATTTAAAAAAAAATATATAATTGATGATTTTGATTTGAAACTTACAATATATATTTGCATACCATTAGGTGAAAACATGGCGGACCCTTATGTATGTATCTCTAGCTTCAACATTATGTAACAATATTAAGTGTGTACAACCCATGTGTTGCTAATTAAATAAATTGAATTGACAGTCTAATATCTTGAGCATTTAAAATATAGCGTAACATATGTGGGATAAACCCGCGTGTACTCTCTTTTATCATTATGCGGTTTATCTGATATCTGATGCGGATTTACGTCAATAGTTCTTACAATCACAAAAAGCAAAGTTGAAACGTTATTTGTAGGAATTAAACAGCTGACGTCAGCTGACTATTTCGAATGTCATGACGCATGGTCTCATGTGGGCCTCATAACGAAGCTCAAAGTCACACAGCGAGCTATGGAGAGAGCTATGCTCGGAGTCTCTTTGCGCGACAGAATCCGTAATGAGGATGTTCGCAAAAGAACGAAAGTGGCCGACATAGCTCAAAGAGTAAGCAAGCTGAAGTGGCAATGGGCAGGCCACATCGCTCGCAGAACTGACAACCGATGGGGAAGAAAGGTTCTCGAGTGGCGACCACGAACCGGAACACGCCGTGTTGGACGGCCTCCCACTAGATGGACAGATGACCTCACAAAGGTCGCTGGAAACCGCTGGTTGCAGGTTATGCAGGACCGATCGTTGTGGAAATCTAGGGGGGAGGCCTATGTTCAGCAGTGGACGTCTTGCGGCTGATGATGATGATGGTCTCATGCACGAGGCCTGAGGACCAACTGTGTGCAACCCCACTGATTCATATTCCGACTGGTGCAAGCAACATAGTCGTGTAATGGTAAGCTCGTGCCAAATTAAAAGTGTGTTAGGTATTTTTGGCATGGCCGATGGCCGGTGGACTTTGGCGTTCAATTTAGTTCGCAGTCCTATGTTCTAGTTCACTCTTATCAGATTTGAGAAATTTAAAGATTGTTTTTCTGTTGGATAATTAATTTTTCGAGGAAGGCTATATATAACATTGCGCTACTATCTATAGGAGAGGACCATGTGTGTTCCTTTTTGAGAGCTTTCGTTGCGCGCGCTGACGTGCGCCGAAGTCCGTGACAGCATGTCTTATCTTTTAATGTGGCGTTATTATAGCTTAGACTAACCAAATTTGTTCTAAATATGAGTTTAAAAACGAATTGGTACGACCCAACTTTCGATAGGTGACGTAGCAATGCGCGCAGGGTTCTGCTAGTAAAATGTATAAATATTAGAGATTTACTCGATAGATTTTTTTTTCAACCGATTCAATCAAATTCCCATTTCGCGCGCGTCACCAAGTACAAACATGGTACAAACAGCCTACTACTCATTCATTAGCATAATTTCTGTTTTGATTTTATTAATCGAGATTGTCAAAGATTTCCAAAATTTTAATGATAATACTTTTTGATTAACACTGTCGTTTAAATTATATGTTCAAATATTGCTTTTCTTAAACCAAGTATACTCGGTATTCAAACCGAGCCGGGTACGAGTATCAAAAAACCCACCGAGTACGCCGAGTATTAACCATCTACTACTCGGCCCATCTCTAATAAATCTACTTTAACAAGGTACTTGGATAAGAACAAAAATAAATGAGTCTTGTTGTGTTGTTGAAAATCTTGGTTATTCAGCACCGCTCCACAATAGAGCGATATCAGAAAAATAAAAGTGTTATAGTGATCTCCGAGCCAAGTTATTCACGAATTTGTTCGCATAGTTAATACTGAAGGAGCGCTCCTTCGGCCTAGGTCGTTCAGAAACTACATACAGACCGTTCTAAATATGTATTAGGTAAAGAACTGGCACCAGAATGGTACCTGTTTGACATTCTAATCTGACTACGGTACGATTTACCTCATGGCAGGTACTTCCCCGTGCAGGGTCGATTCCTATAATTTTATTAATCACTCGATTTGTATATGTACTAGCGGTCCGCCCCGGCTTCGTCCGTGGTACGTGTAACGTATAAAATATATAACCTATATCACTGAACCCCGAGCAGCACGAGGCTAGTTTTTCAAGCTAGGATAGCAAGCTAGTTCATCTAGCTTCGTGTAGACAAAAAAGTTCTTGTAGTTCGTTGTTACTTTAATCAGTGTTTTAACAATAGTGAATTTATGACGTATTAAAATAAAACTACTCACTAGATCTCATTCAAACCAATTTTCGTTAACAGTTTACGTGGTAATGGACATCATACACTTTTTTATTTTTGTTATTATCTTATTTTAGAAGTTACATTTTAGGGCACATTTTACCACTTTGGAAGAGTCTCTCGCGCAAACTATTTAGTTAAAAAGAAGTTAGGAACCTTAATATCATTTTTGAAGACCTATCCATAAATACCCACACGCATGGTTTTGATGGAAAATTGTTTTTTAGTTTCAGTTCTATGTATGGGACACCCTTGAAATTTATTGTTTGTTTAAATTTTTTGTATAAAAATCTTAATGCGGTTCACAGAATTCACTCTTATAGTTATAGCTTCGGAGAAAAGTGGCTGTGACATACTGACGGACAGATAGACAGACAGACATGACGAATCTATAAGGGTCCCGTATTTTGCCATTTGGCTACGGAACCCTAACTAGCCTCGTGTCGCTCGGGCATCAGGGATCACGTACATATCCAATGGCGAAAGATTTTTTTAAAACGGTTCAGCAATATTTGTACGATACTAACGTCACTCAATTGTTTTGCCTTCTCGGAACCTCTCAACTAACACTTGAACTTTATGGTATGGTGTTAAAGTTCAAATTGATTTTTAAGTATTATTACGAATCGTTTGTATGGGAGTATAGAAAGGTGTTGTTTTTAGACATTTTCAGGCAATTTTTAACATTTTTCTCTGCGTAAAAATCATCCTCGTACTTCAAGGAATATTCTGAAAAAGTATCATCGAAACCGGTTCAGCTGTTCTCCATGTTTGCGCTTACCGACGCATTCAGCGATTCATTTTTATATTATAAACTAGCGACCCGCCCCGGCTTCTGTACTCTGTCTATTAAAAACACCGCATCAAAATCTGTTTAGTTGCTTTAAATATCTAAGCATACATAGGGACAGATAGACGCGGGAAGTGACTTTGCTTTTACTATGTTATAGATATATCTATGGATAATCACTATCTTATTTATCACTGAGCTTTTATCAGATTCAACGTGGAATAACCCAAGATGTTTGTTATACATTTTGTAGCATTGCATAAGTTAAGGTTTTAATTGTACAAATACTATTGCCATGCTGATTGATTGTTGGAAATAAGTCACCGTGGCGAATACGATTACATGGACTCGAAACATCTAAGACTGTCTCAAACGTTAGCCACAAGGCTTACTATTTTTCTAAAACGTAGACAAAGGACTAATATTTCGAGAGCTTACTCTAAATTTTGGGTAGGTATATGATGAGGCAAGCTCTCTCATCTCACTATACTCCAATACAGACCTGCTTGGCGAGCTGGCGATGGCGGGTCAAAGTGAATGTGCCTTTTCGAGTCCATGCGTCTTTAATAATTATTTGTAATTTCTGTGGTTTCGTTGGATGAGATGAGAGGACGAGAGAATAAATAAACGGTATTTTCATTATATTCATACAACATTATATTCGGTAACAAAAAAAAAATTAACAATCATTTTGAAGCAATTTTTTTTGCAGAAATTTAGTTTATATTTTATTATTAGTTAAATTACCTACAAACAGTATAAACCCTACAGTTTGTAACAATGTATGGATGTATGTTTATTACTCTATCACGCGACACCAACTGGAAGGGATTTGGATGAAATTGGTACATAGATAGTGATCTGGAATAACACAGACTACTTTTAATTCCGGGCAAATTACTGAGTCGGGAACTACAATACAAATACATCCGCATTAACCGGTCGGAGCCGCGCCTTACCGATAGTTTGTGTTGTCGCAGGCGCAAGTGGCGGCGCAGGCGCAGGTGGCGGCGCGGTACAACATCGCGGCCGCGGCCGCCGCGCTGCCGCAGCACCGCTCGCAGCACCAGCGCAACGTGCAGGTACGCGCACTACTACCCGCCACTACCTGCTACCACCCAGCGGAGGCCGCGCGGGACCGCTTCTATAGTGGTAGAGTCTGCCGGGAAATGTACCACACCTATCCTAGTTATTCTACTGACAAACGGTTATGTGAAAACATCACTGTGTTCCGGTTTGAAGGACAATGTTTCCAGTGAAATTATAGGACATAGAGATAAAGCAGCTTGTGTTTCTAGGTGACGAGGGCAGTGCAGTGCTAGGTAATAATTTGGACTCTTCATGTTTCGAAGTTCCAATAGCTGCGTGTCACTGTGCTGTTATGCGCAGGCATGTTGCTTACCATCAGGCACATGACCTGCTCGTCTCGTCTCTATAGACTCTATAATATAAAAAAAATTATACATAGGTTTCTTAAATTAAAAGTTGTTTTATTTTGCGTTTTCGGAGAAAATTAAAAATAGCAACATACCTATAGTCTTTTACACCGGCCGCCCAGTAGCCCGCTAAATGTTTCCACTGCTGGGGCTCTGTGCCTTCACTGGCGAGGAGAGTGTCAACCTCTACAAGGCCATACTCCACCGCGCTGGACTTGTGTAAGCACGTAAGAAGTTATACGTCTTAAGCATAAAATATGCGAGGACCTAAATATTTCATCCTGTGCGGCTATTATTTAACAATTGAGATTGATGGCGTATTGATAAAATTAGTATGTAATATTGTATGAACTTTGTGAACTTAAAATAACAAAAAGTGTGTATGTACGCACGCAAGGAGTTACTACTGCTTCTGTTTATTCCTCGTGCTCCGTTAGCATCGTTAATCTGCCAAAGCCAGGATAACCCAAACTTCATAATGGTCCCATCATTCTCACCTATGTCGGGAGCATGCGCTGACAAACTTTCAGGTTTGTTAAAATAAGGAAGGTATCGAGTTCACGGGCTCTTCACTACGTGGTATGAAACAAAGTCGCTTTCTCTGTCCCTATATCCCTATGTATGCTTAGATCAACTACCAAACAGATTTTGATGCGGGTTTTTTTAAACAGACAGCGTGATTCAAGAGGAATGTTTATATGTATAATATGTGCATACAACAGGAGAGAAACACTAATATTTTTTAAGGTTTCTATTGTGATGTCATAAATAAACACATTGTTTAGCGAACTTTGCAAACGCTGGCTGGATCCTACGAGATGGATCAAAATAATATACTGCATTATTGTACCCCTTAATAAGGTCTACAAAAAGTCAACAAAAAGTCAAGAATGGTATATGTAAAGTTTTTATTCGTGTTTTAATATCAGCGTTGCACCCGTGCGAATCCGGGGCGGGTCGTTAGTCCTCTATAAGAAGTTTAATTTCAACCACAGAATCGATAATATCTTCAAAGCAAGAAGTGTTAACGTGAACCTGTTAGTTACTAAGCTAACTTACCTAACTAAGGTGTCGGTTTTTCGAGACGGTGTGCGCGCGCATCGTAAAATTTACTCAAATATTTTTTCCCTAAACACGCCAAAACAAGTATAACTTCAAATACATATACACATGCTCCACGGGAGATGAGATGAGGTGACCCAGTGGAGAGGACGGCACATTTCACTATCATGACGTAGATTCGAATCCCGACTGCAGCTCTTGAATATTTATTTAAATGCTAGAGTTTATCGCCAGCACTGGCTAACGGAACACGATAAAGGAAAACACCGTTAGGAAGCCGGAATGTTTCAAAAAAAGGTTTCATTTGACTTTTTTAAACTTTAGGGAATAAAATATAATATCGTATTAAATACACAGTGTGATAAATGTTTTTTTTGTAGTAAATAGTGGTGGGGCGAGCAAGACGAGAGGTTTAGTGTTAGTTTAAGTGGGCTTTTTCAGCAGTTCGCCTCTTAATTGGGCCATTGTGTGTTGCTCATGTCCCTGATGGTAATCAACAGTAAGCGTCATCCAAATATATCAGATAAATTGATTTGTAATTCCTGTAATTTCTTTGGAAAAATTGTCTTTGAAACCGTTTCACAGTGATGATCGCACATTCCTGCTTGGCGGTATAATATGAAACTGGCAAAGATTATTTGCCAGGTGGGCCTACCTCCATTCCTTTCCAACATCTGCTAGAAAAAAAAAACTCCGTCACTGTTTATCTACAGGAGTGGATTAGAATAGACTATCGTAATGAATAATTTTGTCGTTGAAGTCGCCGAGCCACAAAGTGTATATTCTGTAATTGCTAACGCCACAATGAATCATACTTTATAGTATACCAGCTTTCCTGTGGTGGGAAGAGTGCGCTTACATACTTTCAACTTTTAAAAATGCCAAAAGACTGTGAGTCGCGAGCTCTTAATCTGATACCGTTACGATACAACTGTGCTTTCTTCCACCGGCACACGTTACGGTGCATTGCTGCGACCCTGTTCAGACGGCTCACTGGGAAATTTTAGAGCTTTATACCTAAATATATTTAAATAAATATTGGTAGACATTTCTCACACAACATGGCGTTGTTCTAGCCCCAAACCTAAGCAAAGCTTGTACTATGGGAGCCAGGTACTTAGCTCATAATGTAATACCTATTTATTTTTAAATACATGCTTATTATTATGTATATAGAAATCACTGTAGGTACAGAATTATTCATCACACTAGGGATGCCCGTTACGATACGATATATCGGAATATCGATACAGCACTATACGATAAATCGATATTTGATGCGATATTTTGACCATACGATACGCTTCGATATATCGCATTCTTATAAAAATATCGCATTACCATATCGTATCAAACTATGTCGGTGATTAATTTGTAAAATTTTAAAGTACCTATTACATCATCACTAAACGATAATAGACAGTGCCATTGAATATATTGTTATTAGTATTAAGAGAATGATAACGTCGACAAAATTGTTCATGGAACAAGAACAGCCGGCTTTATTTAGACTTGAAGGTAGATTTAAATCATCTTTGAACTTTGTAGTACCATCAAATATGATTAATAAATGTTTAGTTTATGTTCTCCTTTGTCATTCGTTCGTAGCTGGGCACACACTTTCCGAAAGCCGTAATAGGTTAAATCCACAGCGCTTATCAAAATTATTATTTTGCGTTGTTTAAGTGCTGATCAATGGCAATTGTGATTTATTTGTTGAATAAAACTATTCTAAATACATATAATTATTTGTTTCTTTTTAAAAAATAAAATAATATAGTAAAACTACTAAAAAGATAACCCTTTGCACGATATATATACTTATTATATAGCATATTAAATGAAAGGCATGCGATACGGTTACGATACGATATATCGATCCAAAGGAAATCGATAATATCGCGTATCGATACAACCAAGTTCGATACAGTTACGATGCGATATATCGATACAATACACTTTTTTGGGCATCCCTACATCACACAAATATTTGCACTGGGTTCAGAACCACGACCCACCCATGATATATCCGACCCGGCAAACATTGTTCGACCATGTAGAGTTTTATCTACCGAATGAAACGTCTTAAATGACGCGACACGCGACACTTGCAAGTTAACGACTTCACGACAATGAAAGACGGCTAGATATTACTAATATTATTAACGTGAAAGTTTGTGAGAATGGATGGATGTTTTATACTCCTTCACGCAAAAACTGCTCAAGGGATCTGGATGAAATGGTATATAGATAAATGATAGTCTGGACTAACACATATTTGTTTCTGGGAATATTGGTGGATTGGCAATTACGCGGATAAAACCTCGGAGGGCCGCTACTTTCTATACAATACTTTTTTTTTAATAATAATGATAGGTTTGCACTTTTGACCGTCATCTTGTCTGACGTTAAGCGTTGAAGCAGTCTATGATTGAGCGTGTTTCTGGAAGAAACCACATGGCTACATGGGTACAGAGGGGGTTACATAGTCGTAGTCATGTTATAAAACAGTGTGATAAGTACATGGATGCTTTTTTATTAGTGGTCCACCTAGGTATGACGTCCACATAGGTAGGCATGACCCCCTCCACTGGATCCGCCCTTGCTTGAAGCCATCAAGGTTGGAACCATCGGGAAAAAACCCATTCGGTAAATGCAACTCACAGACAAGACGTTCTTAACTTCTTAGTACGGAAGCAGAGGCAAGTCTCCTCATTCGAGTCTTGGGAACAACAACCATGAAACAGTCTCGCTTTTTTAACTACAAGCAGGGCTATAAATAAGAGCAAGTTGATATTAGATCAGTGACATCAGCTTCACTGCACTCTCTTCCAAAACACATCCAATACAAAATAGTAATAATATTAGCTAGCAACTTTTCTATTTGCTATGTTCAAAACTTATTTATCTCTACAATGCATAATAAAATGTAAAAGTAATTGTTTCCGACAGATAAATACATCCCTTTATTCCATAAAAGTTAACAAAAATACAGAAAAACCTTAACCAACAAGTCTCGAGAGCTAAGAGCGTTTTCTTCCAGACAACCGTAGGATGAATAATGGTAAAGTTAGATGAATAATTCTGAGAACATCATAGTACAAATTAGTTTCATCTTTCATCATTAATTTTAATTCTATTGTGACGTTTCCGTGTTCTCCGTAAAATCAATGATGTGGTTCCCACAGGGAAAGCTAATTTTTTCAATTGCTAAGCTGGCAAAGTCGAAAACTTCCTGGAAAATATATGCAATATACAAATATTGACATGATTATTTATAAGTACTAGCTCAATTTTAGGTAATTATTATTTATCACTGTTTAAATCTGCGCTATTTATTTTTATCTATACCTAATACGTTTGCGCTTGACAACCATATGTCCCATTCTGTATTATAATTACGCTAAATGACCGTCAAATATTGTCAAATCAATGTATAATACACGTCCTCAGTAACAGGGTATACAACTGGAAGAGGTTGTGGCTATATCATTATTATATTGTTTTTAAACTTTCGCGATTTGAACACATAATGTTTATAATGTATCTACAGGCTTATCATCATTTAATTCATTGTTTAAATACTCGACGTTTGTAACGCTGCCGAAACGTCGAGGTATTTAAACAATGAAGTGATTAACTCCTTCATGTATAAACAATATCATTATTGTACGTACATATTAGTGTACAGACTCTTCATGTTCCAATAGCTGCGTGTTACTGTGCTCTTATCAGGCATGTTGCTCACCATCAGGTACTTGTCCTGCACGTCTCGTCACACTACAGTATAAAAAAGTTTAAACCTTAACCACCTAACGGCGGTCACATTGACTCCAGCTGTTTTTATTTTTTGCTTTATTAATTTACTATGCGAGCATAGTTACTTGTCAGATCTCAGATTTTTATAATGCCTACATTTTGTACTAAAATGTTTAATTTAATTATAAGCATTGATTATTGAAATGTATAAATATTATTTTCAAAGTTTTTAACGTCATTATATAAAAAAAACAATAAAGATTACGATCTGACTTTCATTTATATCATTTTATATATATGTTTTAATGTAACAGAACATAATGAGCGATCACCATGACCGCCGTTAGGTGGTAGTGTAACTAAAAAACTTTAGGTGGTTAAGGGTTAACTCTTCCAAGCATCGTCAGCGTTAACTTCTAGTAGTAAACATTATAAACTACATATTTTAGGGTGCCAAAAATACAGGTACGACCTATTCTGGGTCTCATCGTCTGGATTGCCGAACCTCTTCTTAAAATATTGTTTATATGTATCTATTTTCTAATTTATGCTACTATCCTGCTAAAAGTATTTTATTTTAATTTAAATATAGATATTATGTAGTTGCAAAATACCTATGTTGTGTTTTATCGTTTATTTCAGTTTCCGAACAGTGCAATAACAATGGCGATGGGCCAGCAAGCCCCTCCGCCCTTAGTGAGGAGCTCGGCCAACTCCACCAACATGAAGTGAGCATTTTTACACATTTTCAATGTACTTAGTGCATTCACTAAAGCAGTACGTGTAAATGTAGTATGGTGTACCGTATTTGATTGATTTTGGATCTGCTGTCCATTTTTTGGCATGGGAGTACTTTCGGGTTAACATTCATATACACTAATATGTAATGTGAAACATTTATAACATCACTCAAAATAAGAAAAAATAATCATAATTGGACTTTTTACCATGCGGGCACAATAACCGACCTCTTGTAGCTTATCGCGAAATGTTCTAGCTTCTGGATAACCTTTTCATTATAGAGATAATATTAATGTTTTGAATTTGAATTTAACGTTTCTACACTGATGATTTACGAATGTGGTCATTGGCCACTGATTAGATTGACCATTGCAATTATGTACGTATAATATATATATATTCATATAACCCCTATTGTTTTTTGGCTACCTATATTTAACAGTTTTGGAACACAAAGTGACAACATAAGTTTTATCTGGAATATTGAGTAGGGATATTTTTATCCGGGACATATCTAATTATTTCACTTTATTCATATTTCATTACTTGACCAGGTATATATAAGTAAATAACACATACATAGAAACTTTTGTAATAACGTCACGGTTACCTAACATTTTTTTTGTGTTTTCGAAAACAGTATTCAATAAAATTTAAATTATTGCAACGACTTTATTCAAAGTCAAATATGAAGGTCGTGCGATGTCGGTTTGTCTTCAAAGTCCTCTAGTGCATTTTTATACAATATGAAAATAGAATTGCAAAACAACAAATACTGTACACAGGCTGTTTGTCTACACTGTACCTCTACCAGTCGCCATTGTCTTGCCACTGTAAAACAAGCTTTATCTGTTTGTCATGTGGTTTATTTCATTTTTTATAATATGTATTGTTTTTTTTATTTATTTTGCAACTTTACAACATTTTGAGTAAACTGTTTTTTAAAATTATTGATTAAGTAATGGTATGTGTTTTAAGTATTAAGAGGATGAAGTTGGAAGTCTGGATTTTTAACCGACTTCGAAATAGGACGATTCTTATTTCGGTCGTATGTATGTTTATTTGTATGCATGTACATATGTTACGTGATACCTCCGCTAATTGTGAATCGATTTTAATACCTATTTCTTTGTAAGCTAGAAAATATTTCGGTTTTTGAAATATCAACAAAAACTATTATTAGCTTTCATAGGAGGACTACGTCATAGGCTTCTTAATTTAATTTTAAATTTAGATTGCTTTTTTTTCGGAGAAAATTAAATTATTACACTATGCAATTTTGTTTTGGCATCATTTCGTGTACGTTTGCCATCCTTATAAAGTAAAAAAAAAAACTTAAACAAATTACTCCATTCTCCATTTGGCTCCATTAGTTCAAAGCTTGTACTAATGGAGCCAGATAGCTGATATATAATACTTATATACTTGTAAATATGCCCTACATAGAACATACTTATTACTAAAAATATTTGCAGGATTTAGACCCAAACTAAAACTTGATCATAATATTTGGCGAGATTCCTAACCCCATTGTTGGTACAAAGAGTACTAAACTAACAATAGTTTCATGTTGACAATGGTTTTAGTTGTTTTTTTCTTTTCACTATCTTCGCTAGTCGTCGAGTCATTCTGAATCGTCGACAAATAATCTCAAATAAAAGTATTTATTTAGCCAGGCTTGATACTTTTTATTTCCGAGGCAAAAAGACTGTTATAAATTATCTGTTTTTGGGTGTACCTACCTTACCTGTGTCTCTACGTAGGGCTGCCATCTCTAAAGTTTGTCAACCAGGAGAAGACTCGTGACAACCCCGGATTTTACAGCCCAAAACCTGGACACGTTAATAGAGTTTTTACACATAATAATCTTGGCTTTTATTCTCTTACATTGAGACGGTGACAAATGTAAGTTGTCAACATAAAATCCACCCAAATTAAATTATGTGATAAGAGCGTCTAGGCTGTGGAATGCGTTGTCTGAGAGGATTTTCATTTTCCTGATCGTTACAATCTTGTTATCTTCAAGTCGAGAGGGAATCGGTTTCTTCTAGGTAAGCGCACGATCCATCATAGGCCGTATCATCGCTTAACATCAGGCGAGATGGCAATGACAGAATAGAAATGCAATTTGGACAAATTACATAAAATGTGTTACACTCATTTTAAGTCTCGGTTCGAATAAAACTAATTTATTTATACAAAGGAAATTACAGCATACACAAAAACTTCACAATATTCTAGAAAGAGATAGCAATATGATAACAGCATTTGACAGCAGCACATGACGTTTCGTAGGTGTCATCTACTATAGTTATTGACATCTAAATAGTTACAAAACATTGAACACGATTGTTTATAATTCCGCGACGTTCTTTCCAGTGTGCCCCCGCAAGTGACTGGGTCAATGAATGGCCTCTCAACCTCTCACTCCGTGGACAGCCGGAAAAGGCTTACGCCCATTCCCGACATCAGCATCACTGGCAACCATACGCCGTATAAGGTAACACAACTCTACTGTATGTGGGCTTTCACAGGTGGTGGTTACCCCGTTTACTATCAGATTAGTTATAGATATATTAGATGCGGACCACCTCTCAGATGCCAAGTTTAACTTGCGGGAAAGTGCATTTCTATAAATTGATATCTTAAGGTGATTAAGAGACTGCCACGCACCATGCAGCGAATAGGTGAATAAGAATAATAGTGAGGAAAAGTTAATATGTGTGCTTGTAAGTAATAAGAGTATCTCCGTTTGTATAGACAACACGCAACAACTTATAAAAAATGCACCCAATGAACGTGCTGGATGCATTTTGCAGATGTGTGGCAGTGCGTTAATCGCATAAATGTACAGACAGATGTTCTCATAACTATCATGAAAACATAATTTTATTGAGTAAGTTCTCATTGGTAGCACATGTGTCCCAGCATTGCTAGTAGAAGGTGGTTGATCCCAAATAGCATGTTTCTTTGTTTGCTTTGAATATACTTATTGCTGGTACATGTGAACAGTTTTTGAGCATGCTGATTTTAAGCAAGTTTATAAGCATGCTTTTTTGAGCACTTCTGTCAGTACCCTAGTACCTTACCTGCGCATCGATAAGAGACGGAAATGTTGATCTTGGGGGTAATCATTCTATTTCTAAGACGATTAAACACTGCCACGTAGCGTAGCGCCTGTATCCACGCGCGTTCATTGGATGCTTTTTCTGTGTTTGGACCGTGCGTGTTTTCTATACAAACGAAGGTTAGGGGAAACTTACAGGCAATGTTAGATAATACAGTTAGTTAATGCGTGCATTGACACGCTACGCAGCGTGTTGTTGTACCTATGTTAATCGACTAAGTGAATTGTTATGAATAAAATTTTAGCAAGTGAGGTGAGGGTAGTTTTAACACGGTGCTTGTGTGGGTGGCAGGTCCAGAAGGCGCTGGTAGAGAACACGATGGTGCCGTGCATCAACGCCAAGCCGTACCAGTACACCGAGCTGCTGATGACGCTGCCCGACCTGGCCTCGCACTTCTTCCCGCGCGTGCCGCTCGCCGGCTGCCGCGCCATGATCGACGCGCTCAACATGACGCTGTTCCGGCCCAACTCGTGAGTACCGACCGCCGACCACCTCCCACCACACTCTTGTAAACACGTCAAAGACCGCCAAAGCAGAAAATGTTCCTAACTTCCAGCCCCTATTTTCCTTTTCTACTCCTAATCCAAGAAATATTATGTTAAAAATATGACAAAGGTCACAGACCCCAGAGTCTGTGTAGTGGCAAAATTAAATTTAAAAAATTGGCAGTACTAGGGACTGTCGATTGAAGTGGAAACTTATAACTCCAGAGTTTGATAGCGTACTTCGGACGTGAGTGAAATGAAGAGGGCGTGGCCTTGATCATTGCCATCTAGATCATCCCAAGATTTATTTCATTCACGAGCGTGAGCTCAATACACAGCCCACGAAAAATCTGTGTGTGGTGCGCCAAAAGAAGTTTTCACTTCAAAAACAGTCTTTTAATCATATAGAATACAGAACTTCGACGAAGACGTCTAGACGGGGCAATCGTGCGAGACGCGGGAAGCGCGCTCACAAACTGCGAACACGATCATGTTAGCAGTTTGGGAGCCTGGTTCGGGGCTGACGTTTGACACATGTTTTGATTTTATTTTGCTTACTAACTGTCTGCCCCAGCTTTTCCCGCGGTATAAAATATATTATAGCCTATATATAGCCTATTCAGGAGTCACGTACATATCCAACGATGAAATAATTTTTGAAATCGGTCCAGTAGTTCCTGAGTTTAGCGCGTTCAAATAAAAAACCTTTGCAGTTTTAAAATATTAGTTTAGATGATTTATTTAAGGCCATTCGTCCTGTCTACTCTTCCTGCCTTGGTTCCTCTGCACTCTAGTATGCTACCAATTGACGTCAAACTATACGTGAACTAATTGTAAACTGTTTGTTCCAGTACGCAGCTGCAAGTTCTCCGCAACAGCGGCAAGTGCAAGTCGGCGGCGGCCGGCGAGAACGGCATGGCGCTGGTGCAGATCCGCGACGTGATGCAGCACATGCCGCAGTTGAAGTACATGGTGCGCTCGGGGCTGGCCGCCGACGAGCCGCTGGCGCCGCCGCGGCCCGCGCACGCGCCGCCCGCGCACCCGCACGCCAAGCGCGCGCGCGCCAACTGAGACCCTGCCGCCGACCACTGCTAGCTGCCACACGTGCTGTAGCACGCCACGTGCCCGGCAGCCGGGGCGGTTCGAAGCGTAAAGCCGAGGATCGGCCCGAGTGACGTACTATTGGAGATAGCTGGCAAACGCACTGTAGCACGCCTTGAGACTAGGTGACGATTCACGGCACCCGGTGGCGGTTCGAAGCGTAAAGCCGAGGATCGGGCCGAGTGGTGGAGTGAGAGGCCTATGTATAGCAGTGGATGAATGTGGGCTGATGCTGATTATGATGATGATGATGAGGCGGTAAACTCGCTCTACTCGATTTAGTTAGCTAGCTTTGGCTGTGCTATTGCTGTCTCTGTATTTCAAGAGGAAAGAGACAGCAATATAAGAACTGAGATAGTTAGGTGGTACATGCCCCAGCTCAAGTACGGTCCGCACGCGCCGCCAGCTGAACGCCCGCGCGCCAACTAAAACTCCCTACGTTGCTATAGTGACCCACCTTTCTACCGCCAATGTCAGAGCTAAGACAGTTAGGTGGTAGTGGTGGACTTTTGTATTTCAAGGAAAGACAGCTATATCAAAGATAAGACAGGTCTGTGGTAAATGCCGCAGTTTCAAGTGCACAGTACAGTCCGCACCCGAACACCAAGCCGCGCGCGTGCAAACTGATCGACCGACTCAAACTGCCGCAGCTTTGATAACGCTGTCTCTGTAATAGGTGTGGTGACAAAAAAAACTAATTAGTCCGTCAGTTATATTGTTAAAAAGTTATTTTGTTTTACAAACAAAAAAAGGAAAAAACGGAGTTTTGAAGGTTCGAGTGACGTCACTTCATTATACGATTTTTACGTAGACGTGACGTCACAACCCCCTACTCCAGAAGTTTGACGATCTATATTATCTTTGTCGATGTTGAATAATTTGATGAAACAAAAAAATTCGTGTCGCATATTTTTCGAAAATCTACTTGACGAACTAATTAGAAGATTTCAATTGAGTAGTAGTCATTTTGTAAATTGATAGGCACAATTTACATTTGTTCATTTTAAGTTACTTTAAGTTTGCTCTACAAAATGTACAAAATGACTACGACGCAACTGAAATCTTTGTTCAAAGTTATCTAGCATCATTGTAGTGAGTGTGAACTGGGTCAAAAGACACACCAAATCGTCAGGTCCTCAAGAACTCTACCAGCTTGTATGATAAATAACCATGTGACCAACTACTGAGCTAATTAAGTAAATTTGTGCAAATCCAGTGCTTTTAATGAGTGGTTCGGTCACCCGGGCTAAAGCCTTTGTGAGAAATAATATATTTTATTGGTGAAAACTAAAGGAGTGACCAATGTAGCTAGTTTCCTAGTGAATGTTTGTGTCGAGTCGTTGGATAATATGTTGGAATTTAATCCGTAAGCTTCTGTTGCCTACTTTCTCTAATGACTGCAGATTGGGCATAGCAATTTTCTATTTCAAAGCTCGTCACTTCAGGACTGACCTATACAAAGTAAAGAATCAACATAATAATGAATACAAATATGTTTCAAAACGGGATTCTGAATTTATTATTGCATAAAAAAACGAATTATAGCCCACTAATTTTACTAATGATGAAATTTGTCACCAGCTGGCGATTTATAAGAATGCTTTGTAACAGGAGAACCCAGTGACATTTGTCAAATCACAGATGTAGGTTACTGTTACTGATGGGGTATTACCGGGTGCAGCTCTTACATAACTCAAATTGAAATGGTTTTTTTCTTATGAAGATTACTTCACACCCCTCAATAAAATAGGTTAAACGAATGCTTATGGATTGAATGACATATTGTATGATGATATAATAGGCGCGTCGGTAGCAGATTGAAGAAGTTTTACATTGAGTAGAATGGTGTCGCTAATTTATAACTACTTAGTGTAAATAATAGTTGAGTCGATGCACGGCACGATGTGAAAAGACATTTTAGTGCAAACTGCATAATTCCCACATAACGTGTACATATTGTATGATACAGTGTATATCTGAGGATCTAATCTGGAATGATCTTTGTAACTATTTAATAGAAGACTGAAAAATTTACTTTTAAATTATTTCCTGTATGAACAAAAATTATATGTTTTGCGTGATTTTGAGTTGAGATTTGATTTCTATTAAAGAGTTGGTTTTGTTAAATGTATGCGTGTTTGTGTATGAGAGATTGTACATAAATAATTCACAACTAAAGACGCCGTGTGCGGTTCTTTTTATACTTAGTGCACGACACGACGCACTGCCTTAGTGTAACGGAATATGTTAATCTTAGCTTTAATTCACCTCTACTGCCACTAACTTTGTATATTTCAAGGGGAAACGACTTTCAGCTTTTTGTAACAGGTTTGAGACAGGACGTGTGTCGTGCCCACACTCGTATTTGGATTTATAAGGTTGGTTCACATTGCCAGTCCAAGACGATAGCCTGCTTTTGTTTATGATCTGAGTAACCATAACATGTCATCACTTGTTTACAAGGTGTACCAATTGATACAACTTACCTTACACTCAAGGCATTTGTGTAGTTTCATAAAATGGTTTTCTTTTGTGTGTAACGTGACTCGATGACCCGTTTTCAAATGAGGCAAAATGTATTCAAAATATATCAGTACACTGCTTATTTAGAATGTGTAACAAGCACGTGAGCTTTCATGAGAAAAACTCACGAATCTGTTACCGAGAGATGTTGAAACGTACAAACAAGAAAACTTTTGCACTTTTCAAAATTATTGAAACCAACTGATTTTTTTCAGTTTCTGTGGTTTGATATTGAAGTGAAACAGCTGTTGTATGTTGGGTAATGTTTTATAACAAGTTTTCTGCTAATTTAATGACAGTTGATGGCAAGGGCGTTGTGTTGGGCAGGGTGCAATATGAATCAGCCTGGGCTTTAGCTTTCTAGCAAAACATTGCTAATTTGAACTAGTTTTCATGAAAACTAAAAATAGCGAATATTCTCATTGTATGGTGTAGTTAATATAATGATGTATTGGCTTAAAGATTGGAAGTTAAACTACACAATTCTTTTTGTCCTAGATATTCAAATTTTTAAAGATTGCAGCAAAAATTAAATTAATCCCTAATTATCATTAGACAAGGGTTGATTAATCATTGATCAAAGTGTGGCTTTGATGCATATTGTAATACGCTTTAAATAAAAAAAATAAACATCACAAATATTATTTAAACAAATATTTCTTAATCTCACTTTATATTGTTCGGTCGACTTTTACTATGGTCGTTTCTAATTGTAAAGTATTACGCTATAATATCCGCAATAATTAATACTAATAGTAATTTATACATAAATTGATAAGGGCTATTATATAATGTATAAATGTCACAAATCTTCCAAAAATGTGCATAGCTTGTTATATTTATGAGAGATTGGCAGGATACGGCCGATTTGTCACGTAATGTCATTGTTGTATTACTTCCGAGGCTAAAGTCGCGCGCGAGGTTGCGGACTGACCGGTGTAGTCTCGTGCTGCTGTTGATGTGAAACAGCTTCGTGCGCGGTTCTCGCGGAAGTGTAGATTGCGTAAAGCTATGTCAATAATTTGTAAAATGTTAGTTCAAATGTAAGGGGCTGTCTAGATTGACGCGCTACCGGTGCCTCGAAGCGTTGATAATACACTGTTCCCTAGGGATGCCCAAAAAAGTGTATTGTATCGATATATCGCATCGTAACTGTATCGAACTTGGTTGTATCGATACCCGATATTATCGATTTCCTTTGTATCGATGTATCGTATCGTAACCGTATCGCATGCTTTTCAATTAATATGCAATATAATGAGTATATATCGTGCAAAGGATTATCTTTTTAGTAGTTTTACTATATTCTTTATTTTTTAAAAGAAACAAATAATTATATGTATTTAAAATAGTTTTATTCAACAACAAAAATCACAATTGCCATTGATCAGCACTTAAACAACGCAAAAATAATAATTTTGATAAGCGCTGTGGATTTAACCTATTACGGCTTTCGGAAAGTGTGTGTTCAGCTACGAACGGAATGAAAAAGGAGAACATACGCTTTACATTTATTAATCATATTTGACGGTACTACAAAGTTCAAAGATTTATTTAAATCTACCTCCAAGTCTAAACAAAAGCCGGCTGTTCTTGTTCCATAAAACAATTTAATACAATTTTGTCGACGTTATCATTCTCTTATTACTTATAACAATATATTCAATGGCACTGTCTATTATCTTTTAGTGATGATGTAATAGAAACTTTAAAATTATAGAAATTAATCACTAACATCGTTTGATACGATACGGTAATGCGATATTTTTATAAGAATGCGATACATCGAAGCGTATCGTATGGTCAAAATATCGTATCAAATATCGCTATATCGTATAGTGCTGTATCGATATTCCGATATATCGTATCGTAACGGGCATCCCTACTGTTCCCTAATCCCATTACTCTGATAACATCCTGAAACCTCCGGTTCCATGACTCTCTTCCTCACTGCTTACATCATCAATTCTTATGGAATCGAATTTGATGAGTTGCAAGTGCAAGTACAGTAATACCTGTCTTTATTAACATTCTACCCCCGGGCAACAGTGACGGTAGTGTGATCTAAATAGTCGTTTACATTTTAAGAGTTGTGTTGAACACAGTGAAGCAATAAAATTGGGCACTTTTGTTGGTAAATAAATAAATAAAAAATAATGAGCCCACTTAATTGAGAATATTACAAGTAGTCATCAAATAGGTTCCAATAACCTTAAAATGGTACCAATTTAATAGCCTTTTCCTACTTTGGTTACTTTCTCTTGATTTAATTTGCTGAATTTTGTTGGATTTTTAAATCATAATTGCATATGTCGCCCCTTTAGAATTGAAGTGGCTTTAACAAGTTTTTGGTAAATGCAAAAAAAAAATTGAATTAATGGCCTTTGTTTTCGATTTTAATACTAAAGATTAAACGTTTTATGTCAACCTTTGCAATTTTTTACTTTACTAAGAGTCCATTCTGTAGGAATGAAATAATGCATGTATTTAATAATTTGATGTATGTATGTATAACATCTTTGATTATATATATAAATGTCTAGATGGAGCGTTATGCTGTAATTGCGACAAAAGTACACTCCGCGAGGTATAAGCTGAGCTTTGCATTAGTGTGGTGATCACCAATCAGGCAGGAGCTTGAAATTTTGTCCGCGAGGTATAGGCTGAGCTTTGCATTAGTGTGAGTGATCACCAATCAGGCAGGAGCGCGGCGAGACAGAATGGCGCCGCGCCTAAGGCCGGTTGTCACACCTACACTATCCATGTACACTCACACAAATGCAAAGCTCAGCTTATGCCTCGCGTAGTGTAACAGGCGAGGCTTCAAACCCTGCGTGCGTGACGCGCACACAAGTGTTGTTGAAACAGACAGTTGTATTTGTAACATGTTTTTAAACATGGCGTCAAATGACGCTGTCCTGAGACAATACATTTTTTTTAAATCAATTGTTTCTGTAACATGTAAATGTTACTTACCGATGATATCTAACGTTTTTAGTTATTTAAAATCGTCCTTTGTAATTATTGCAGACTTTTTATAGCGCAAATCGTCATATTCAAGAGTCACAAAACACGTGTAACCGCATAACGTCAGTGTCGCAACTAAACTGACTCTAGCTCGAGCTTATCAGCCAACAGCTGGCAGATATTTTTTTGGTGTTTCTACGCTCGAACGGTCTATCTAGACAACTGTATCAAAGTATAACATTTTTTTTTTTTTTAAGTTAAGCCACTTCAATTCTAAATGTGTGATGTAGTCCAAAATAAATGGTTTTGCCTAATACGCATTAGGCATTTTATAATTTGATTTATTTAAAGCCGCCTCGGAAAAAGAGGGGGGTTTTCACAAATTAATTGTGTTACCTAATAACAGTGAGAAGTAATGCCCTATTTTTGTAAAAAGTTTTCAACAATATTTGTTGGGAAGTAACCATAGGCCTTTGTAGCAAACCTTATAGTAAGTTTTAATATTTAATGCAAATGAAGCTGTGTATATAATCGTATATTTAATAATTTATAATGTAGTTAAAGATGCTAGAAAGTTAAGGCTCTTCAAAATAAAAGATACTTTATAAATATCTATCAAGTTGTTTTCTTGTAAAAAATCCCTAAACGGAAATTTCTGGTTTTTAAATGATTATTTATGGTAAAGTATTTGTGGTTATGGTATATCGTTAGACAAATTAGTTTAGCGCCAATGTATCAACGGCAATTTTT
Source organism: Ectropis grisescens (assembly GCA_017562165.1). NCBI lineage: Eukaryota > Metazoa > Arthropoda > Insecta > Lepidoptera > Geometridae > Ectropis > Ectropis grisescens. The sequence continues at coordinate 23,459,182 of CM029787.1, read as the reverse complement.
TTAATGGTCCTATGGCAGTTGGCTTTTACTGGATTCCGAAATTTGGGCTAGCACCGAACACGGAAGGCGCAGGCAAAGTTATGGCTGGTCTGGAGAACTGCGGCGGCACCGAGTTCAAATCCCACGCGCACCACGTGTCTTTTCGAAGTCTTGTGCGTAATGCTGGCAATGCTGCTAACGTAAAACGGTGAAGGGGTAAGGTCTTGAATCGAGCCGCCTGAATTTAGGGGGAAGGGAGAGGGGAACTCCCCTACCATTTTTTCCTGCCGGAACCGCATAGTTTTTTTAATTAAATATCAAAGATCATTTTTGCTACTCTACTAAAACACTTATACACCTAAATTTAGGGAGTGGGGCTAGTTGTATCTGAGTATCTGTCACTAATTTCGACCTCACCGGTCTGAGTTTGATCCGGTTGGGCTCCCGCTAGAAGCTCTAGCGCTAGCGGTCGCCCCTGGAGGGCTCTTTCTATCGAAATTTCGACCTAAGTTTCGCGACATTCTTCTTCCCGTTCTCTTTCGTTCCGTCGTTTAGCCCGACCGAACATTTTTTGACCGTTAAATGTTCTGAGCCTACTCTAATGAGCCGTTTTCCGACGAGATCAAAAAATGGTTCGAAAAAGGACGATAGAAGGCGTTTGTAAGTTTTAGATTGCGATGTCAATGTCAAAAGCCACTGAGCCACATAGTGAGGTCCACTGGGAACGCTGAACTTAGCTCGCATACCTGTGTCGAACTAGTTCGCTCCCATCTTTCGTTCGTTCGGTCTTTTTTTTAAATTTTAAAAGACAATATTGCAATTGTTTTATTCATACTGCGCTCCAATATTTAACTATTTCATATAATGTGAAATACAAAAATTTCACATGAATTGAGAAAAGTTCCGACTGGTCTCGTCGGGACAATGGCAACTGCCGATTGGTATCCTATCGTTTCGAAGATAATGATATGTACGTAATGCCGCTAACTTGAAACGGTTAAGGAAAACTTCGTGAGGAAACCGACATGTACCTAGAATTCTTCGAGGTCATGACTGTGTCATCAGTGTGGATTGGTACACTGCGCCAGCGTGGTGGATTATGGGTATGACTCTCTCTTTGCAAAAGAAGAAGGCACGAGTCCCAGCAGTGGGAATAATTACTATAAATACTCGAAGAAAAAATTTCACTAGGTACATGTCGGTTTCCTCACGAAGTTTTCCTCAACCGTTTTAAGTTAGCGTTATTACGTACATATTATTATCTTCGAAACGATAGGATACCAATCGGCAGTTGCCATTCTCTCGACGAGACCGACGGAACTTTTCTCAATTCATGTGAAATTTTAAAATTTCACATTATATGAAATAGTTAAATATTGAGCGCAGTATGAATTAAAAATTGCAATATAGTCTTAAGTATTTGAAAATGACCGAACGAACGAAAGATGGGAGCGAACTAGTTCGACACAGGTATGAGAGCTAATTTCAGCGTTCCCAGTGGACCTCACTATGTGGCTCAGTGGCTTTTGACATTGACATCGCAATCTAAAACTTACAAGCGCCTCCTATCGTCCTTTTTTCGAACCATTTTTTTTATCTCGTCGGAAAACGCCTCATTTAGATTTACACTTTTTCCTTGAACATTGGGAGGGCTTCATAGTAATTACACTTTTGAGAATCTATGGTACAGACAAATCTTTTTGAAATTTCACACCGCCATCTAGTGCGTACTTTGGAACTATTTTTGTCTCATCGGAAAATGGCTCATTCACGAAAGTCGCAACGACGATTCGAATTTGACAGATAATTTTTCTTAGTTTTAACCTCAAAATTAACGACATCAAAGTGTTACTTTTGATTTGCGGATTTTGTTTTTTTTTGGGAAAATGAACTGAACTTTGCTCCGCCACACTCGGCCTTCGTTTCGCTACGGAGGTCGCCGACTCGCTCGCCACCTCCCCCCTTCGCTCAACTTGGCTTCATGCGGCAAAGCAACGTTCAGGATCTCCCTTGAGCTTCTGGCTCCCGCATTATTTAGAAACACTCTACTAGGGACTAGGGGTAGGGGCCACAAGACTAGGTGGAGTCGGGGTGCTCTGTGTCGGGTTTGTGACCAATTTCGACCTAACCGGTCTGCTATTTTTATATAGTAGAATAAGAACTACAAAGCAGCGCACAAAATCAGTATATTTTTTCTATTGCCCCCTCGATTTCTATTCACCCCGTTATACGGATATCTCGAGGTGTTTCATCTGAGTTTCAAGACGAAAAAGGACCTTTCAAATACAGTTCCCAATTTCACCGTAGGTGGCGCTAATGTTTTATTTGGTTTGGTGTGGTTTTAAATCTGAGATTTTGTCAGATAAATTTCACAGAAACCATCAGTGGTTGGCACCACTTGACAATATTTAAAACTATCTTTCGAGACTTTTTGGGTTTGGAAAACGTCTCAATGTGTTGTCTATTTTTGACATTGACTAATAATCAAAAGTGGCAGTGAACACTGACATTAAAAAACAAAATGGTTGTAAAATGAAAATCTTTAAATAGCGGATACTCCCGCTTGATTTTCTCATTTTAATTAAGAATTTTACAGAATTTTGTGAATTAAATCACTAGAAGAGAACTATTTTGACGACGAATTTGTTTAAAAAATATTGGACAGCCGTGACCATGGGAGCAGTCGCTGGACGTGTATTTGGTCATTTCATCTTGTGACTTTCATTTTGTTTAGTTTTATTTACATTTTGATTTTATACATTTAGGTCTAAGATTACTTTTTTGTAACTTCATATTTCATTCCATTAAACACAATATAACGCATACCATTGTAAAGATATATGTTAGGTAGTAAGTTAGACTAGGTGTCGCGATGAATATCCAGGTCTGCAGGGACACATCAGACGCTGTGGCGCTCTACTTGCCGCAGCGTTTGTATTTAAAACCCTTCGCAAAGCTAAACATTTCTGTCCAGCTTCCCCCACACAAGGTCCACGGCAAGTCACTGTCCAACTGGGAACTTATGGAGAAAATAAGGAAAATGGTGCAACCTGAAAATTTCAGCGTGTTAAAAGTGTCGAAGCACAGTTCAGAAGTGATAAGGTTCGATGCAGAGTTGGAAAATCGAGACAAACTCGAGCAGGTCATTCTGAGGTTGAATGAGAGGGTAGTGAAATTGACAAACTACCCCGATGATTTAAAGCTAAAGGTGACAGAAGCCAAGTTAGATTTCCCGAGCCGTCATTCCTGGGATTCATTTTTTCGTGATGCTACTGACATGGATGAGATGAAGCCTGGTGAACGACCGGATACTGTGTATATATCAAATTTGCCCATCCGTTGGTTTGTTCACGATAGAGAGAAAGAGATGAAGATGCTCCACCTTCAGAGAGCATCTTTAAAAGAGTGTTTGAAAAGTTTGGATCTATACGTCAAGTCGATGTTCCTGTCGCTGACCCATTTAGAATGGAAATGAAAGCTGCAATAAGAGGTATATCCACTCCACCGGCAGATGCAGCTTTATATTTTGAAGGTTATGTGCAATTCAGTGAATATGTTGGCTTTGTCCGTTGCATGGATGCCTTGAGAGGCACCAAGTTGCTGCGTAAAAAAGATGACATAGCCGAGTGGTGTGGTATTCGTGTAGATTTTGACAAGTCTAAGCATATGACTGATGCAGCCATGAAACGGCGAGCCATCGTGAGGGAGCGACTGACAATGAGGAAAAGGGCAAAGGAAGATGAGGAGAGGAAAGAAAAAGAAAGAATTTCTAGAACAGAAGCTAAAGAAAGGTAGGTTATACCATTGACATTTGAGTTACGAAATTGTTTATATCTAGGTGTTGAGTTTAGATCTACTTACAAGAAAAAAATACACAGAAGCAAATTCTGTGTATTTTTTTAAAATTCCTCTCAAAGGCTGAGTTATGTGTTGATTTACTTCATTGTATTGTATTGTTCACTGTTGTATTAGTACATGCTGTTAACCCTTCACTTGCTTTATGTCAACAATTGTTGCTTAAGCATAGCTCTCTATTGGAAGACAAGTCTGAGATCCCGCTATACAACGACCTTCACCGAGCTGTTTATTGGATGAAAAGTATTTTATATGTAATTTAATATGTCAACAAATATATTGCAAATAGGTTGCCCAAAAAAATTTCAGTCCAAGATATGATTAATTACCAATATTTTTTTTTTTAATATTTCACTTAAATTCATAAAATTTTAGAAAAAACTGTATAACATAACTTATTATTTTGGATTTACTCAGTGCTTACGAAATCTCAAGCAAATACTTTCAAACAATAAAAAGTTTCAAACAAATTTTCATCCCTTATTTCAACCCCTTTGGAGGTTGAGTTTTGAAAAATACTGTAATACATAATTCATTATTTTGACTATGCTCAATTTGTGCGAAATTTTATGCGAATACATTTAAGGAATAAAATGTTTCATACAAACTTCCACCCCGTTTTTACACCCTTAGAGGTTGAATTTCATAATCATATTTCGTAAGCACTGAGTAAAGCCAAAATAATAAGTTATGTGATATAGTTTTTTCTAAAAACAATCAATTTAAGTGAAATAATAAAAAAAAAAATTTAATTATTAATAAATCATGTTCTGGACTGAAATTTTTTTAGGCAGCCCATTTGCAATATATTTGTTAACATATTAAATTACATATAAAACACTTTTAATCCAATAATCAGCTCTGTGAAGGTCGTTGTATAGCGGGATCTCCTACTAGACGGATTGTGACATGTATACGTCTTAACACATTATGATATTGGTACTAGCCTACTCAGAATTTCAGAATTTCCTTGTGTCAATCTTCTATTTTGTGTCCTATTCTCATTTGGTTTGATTGAAAAAGATAAGTGTAGCTTAGAATCTGTACCTAATAAATAAATAATTCAAACTGATTTCCTTCAAAAGCCATACTGGCCCAGTGGCCAGGAAATTAATTTGATGAACTTTGTGGACAAAAATATGTACCTACCTGCATATCTGTGTTATTCAAATGTAATACATTCAACATTATACATCTTAACTAACCTTTATGACTCTCTCCTTGTGAAAGAAGGCCCTTAGTCCTGGATGTGATAATAGACAGCCCTATTTATGTTATACAATACAATTTTAATAGACAATTACCTATAAAATTTGTTATTCCAACGGATGAGACATGGCATATCAGCTAAATCTGTCTGCCTGTTTTTCAATAAATAAATAAATAATTAGGGCTGTCTATTCATCTGCTTGCAGACAGAAAGAAGCATGCTCACGAATAATCTTTCACTCTTTAAGACAAAAATATGAGAAAGCGGAACAAGACAAGTTGCTGAAGATGAAGGAACGGGAGGAGAGAAGGAAAAAGAAACAGCTGGCTAAATTGATGCAGAAGGATGACATGGATCTCAATAGCAAAGTGGCTGAAGAACAGAAGAAATTGTTGAAAGCTCAAAAGAAATTGCAGGCTATAAGACTGATTGAGGAGCTTTTTAAAAGGATAGAGGTATGTGGTTAATTTAATAGTTACGCATTTTCTGCTAACGCCACTTGGAGTGGTATCCCTACTCACAAATACCCCGTACAGCTGAAGTCTTCAGTTGTGGCTGTGTGGATACGGGACCTCTCTAGCATATCTTACTCTCTGCTGGACATTAAAGCTGTCAATGCCACCAACCTTCCAGGCTCGCCTCGCAAAGGGACGACGCCCTCGTATTTGGTTCACCTCCAAGGTCATGGTCATCTCCTCAGGAGAAGGTCTATCCCTAGGTAGGGTACCGGACGGCTCTAAATGTCTGACGCTCGAAGCTCTCCTGTGGAGACAGGATGCGAGCCTCCTCCCTCCTCCTCCTCATGGTCATCTCCTCAGGAGAAGGTCTATCCCTAGGTAGGGTACCGGACGGCTCTAAATGTCTGACGCTCGAAGCTCTCCTGTGGAGACAGGATGCGAGCCTCCTCCTCCTCCTCCTCATGGTCATCTCCTCAGGAGAAGGTCTATCCCTAGGTAGGGTACCGGACGGCTCTAAATGTCTGACGCTCGAAGCTCTCCTGTGGAGACAGGATGCGAGCCTCCTCCTCCTCCTCCTCATGGTCATCTCCTCAGGAGAAGGTCTATCCCTAGGTAGGGTACCGGACGGCTCTAAATGTCTGACGCTCGAAGCTCTCCTGTGGTGACAGGATGCGAGCCTCCGCCCTCCTCCCCTCCTGGCTGGCCTTCGTGCCGGTTGCCGCCGCATTGGATGAGAGAGTCCCAGAGAGTGTAGTCACGGAGGAATCAATTGTTAATATATAGTCCCCAAATTATGTACGTCCAAAGAGTGGGTTTCCATTTAAATGTTGTTCGCTTCGTTGTTTGTGTGGCCTAAAATAAACACTAGTCATTGTTGATATACATTAAATTATTATTGCTATAAACATTCTCACTCCGATTATATAAATCAAAATAGTTGAATTCATTGTAAATGCAAGATTTTAATTCACACACAACACCATCTAGCCCTAACTAAGTAAAGCTTGGACTATGGAAGTCCCGATAGCTGACATGTTTTTATTTACATGCTTATTATATATACATAGAGAACACCCAAATCTTTGTACTGTGAAACATTTGTATTCATCACATAAATACTTGTACTGGGCTACTGGGTGGGGATTGAACTTACGAGCTATGGTTTTGCAGGACTACCATTTACATTTACTATCAATAAAGCTACCAGGTCAGCGATGATCTCTAATGCCATGTAGAAAGATGGACTCATCATAAATGATTTATCAACATTAGGTTAATGAGATAAGTTGATGTTTCAGCTCCGGCCCGAGTTGGAGCGGGCGGGCGCGCGCGGGCGCGCAGCGGCGGGCGAGCGCGCGGCGCGGCGCCGCGTGCTGGAGCGCTGCAAGCGGCAGCAGGAGGCCGCGCTCGAGGACCAGCGCAATCAGCTGCAGTGCGCGCTCGACGGTCGGCGCACCACACTACCATACTTATATTTTTATACTTTAGAGTGACAAGACGACCAGAACATGTGCCTGATGGCGAGCAACATGCCTGCCACATAACAACACAGTGAAATGCAGCTATTGGAACATGAAGAGTCAAAATCATTACCTAGCACTGCATTGCGCTCGTCACCCAGAGATCTAACGGGTTATATCTCTAAGCCTTGTAATTTCTCGGGAAACATTGCCCTTCAAACCGGAACACGGTAATGTTTGCACAATACTGCTTGGTGGTAGAATAACTGGCAAAGGTGTGGTACTTCCCCAGGCGGACTCTGCCAAGAGTCCTACCACTACTAACCTTAATATGGGTATCAAATGAAAAGGGCTTGACTAGTAGAATACTATGCATTATGACAAATTTCAAATCTAAGATGGCCGCTACCACAAAATGGCGACATACATTTCTTTTTTTCACAACTACCTCAATATGGGTGTCAAATGAGTAGAATGTTGCACAGATTATACGATACAGATTACATGTACAAATCCGACGAAGATCCAGATAGAAGTTTTCACTTCAATAATAATAAGTATGTATTTAAAAGTATATAAGTATTATATCAGCTATCTGGGTTCCATAGCACAAGCTTTGCTTAGTTTGGGGTCAGATGGTGTGAAATGTCCACCAATATTTATTTACTAGCGACCCGCCCCGGCTTCGCACGGGTGCAATGCTGATAGTAAATATAACTACCTACTAATAAAATTCCGGTCCGGCGGCAAGACGTTTCGTTTTACGTAGTCACATAAGTCACAGTTTTTTGTGATGGCTACTTTTTTGGCGCGACGGACGCACGCAATGTGTTGATTGATGGAACGAAACGTGCTTCACACCAAAGATGGCGACAGCGGTTTGTTTGTCAGTGCCATCACAATTTAACGAAATTCCCCATACTCCGAATTTTGTGGACATACATATGTTGTCGGCTCAAAATCAATATTTTTTTTTTATGTTTTGTTATTCATATAAGGTTTCGATCAAGTCTACCGTACACCTTGAAGAAATTATTAATATAGATTTATTTTAATAACAATGGAAGTTCGTTCAATCAACTCCGTGGTTTTCAGGTCGCATCGTGATCCGCTCGGCCCTGAGACGAAGAAGCAGCACCGCGGCTCTTCCTTCAGCTCCATGTCCTCCGAGGACGAGCGGGACCACAAGAAAGTCAAACACGAGCGCCTCACCACGCCCGAGAGGGAGATGGAGTATAACAAAGCTGCTGGTAAGAGAGAGATGGAATAAAGTCCTTGGTTTCGTTCATCCGCTGACTTTCGTTTTTGTATTAGCTCAACATAAGCAAAACAAAATAGTTTCATAACATTATATTATGACACAGGTGTGTAATGTTGGTGATTGCCGCTGAGGCGCTATTGAGATGCGCTTAAAATGGCCGAGAACGGTAATCATCATACGTTTTTTACACACACCTGTATATAAAATAATAATAAAAAAATAATCAGTTGTCAAAAAAAGCTCGTAGCTCGAAAAAGCGACATCGTTTCATGGTCGACGTTCCAAAGACGAACGAAGAACAAAGAGATTTGACTCTCTGTCTGTGATGAGAACGTCTAGGTTGTAGAATGCGTTTTCCCCGATGGTTATGATCTTGGTGTCTTCAAATCGACAGTGAATCGGTTTCTTCTAGGTCATCGGCATCGTCGCTCAACATCAGGCGAGATGGTGGTCAAGTGCGAACTTACTCTTACTCCTACTCTTTTTCAAATTGTCTTGCTTATATCTTTAATGTATGTATGTAAATGTATTAGTATATTATATTTACCTACAAATTGTAATATAAGTATTTTTTTAAGTATTAGGATGTATGGTTCTTAATATGTATGTATGTGTATTTGATACCTTAAGGCACATTGTCCCTTACCCCATCTTTTGCTGTTTAAAATTTTCTCTCCATCCTCCGGTTGCCTGGAAGAGATCGCTCTTAGCATTTATCTTTTTGTTTATTCGTTTTTGTGTTGTGAACAATAAAGTGTTTCTATCTATAGATAGATATCTATTATATTATAGAGAAAACAAAAAAGCTTTTTTTTTAGGTTTTCTTTTCTTAAGCACGCTCCATCGTAGACTGCATCGTTGGTCAACATCAAGCGAGACGGTGGTCAGGTGTAAACCTTTAATAGTTTGAAAAACATTCAAAAATGTATAATGTGGTTTGCAGGCGTGTACGCAGGCATGGGCGCGCACTACGGGTTCGGATACCCGTTCGCCGCGGTGCCGCCGCCGCATTTCTACGCGCCGCAAAGTATGAGTATCGATATCTACGTTATACACACGTTTATTCACTTCATTCACATGTTCGTTACAATATACGAGTACTCCATATTATGGGTTGTCACAAAAAACACTTCACTACATATTGTAAAACATTAAATTTTGTGACTGGATTTTATACGAAACTAGTTGATCCGGCGAAGTTCTTACCATCATATTTTTTTTCGTCAACATTTTCTGGTAAACAAACCTTGTCCTGACAATAAAAAATACATAAAACAAAGAATCATCTCATCTGTTATAATACAACCATCATCTGTCTAAGTGTTTATTTGAAAACAAATGTTACTACTGAATTTGTATAAGATCCGGTCATGAAATGTTGCAGAATAATTAATGTATTGTTAAGTGAGAAGAGGGATATACATTTTTATGAAAACGCCTTTTTATATATGCATGTCGCAGCCAATTAGCTTAACCAACCATTTAATCAACAGTCTATCTTTTTTACTAAACAGCGCTGTTTAACTAGCGGCCTGAATGATATTCAGTCGTTTCTTTTGTGATCTGTCATTTAATAATCTGACTGGCTAATGTAGTAAATGTGTACATGTGACAGAAATAAAAAGATGAAACATCTGACATAAGATTTTTAAATTTAATGCTATAAGATGTAACTGGTTTCGGAGTTTTTCATTTAAAGTTAAGTCATATTTCAGGATATGTATTTAGTTTATAAGAAAAAAAAACATCAGCAACTTAATCTAACCAAACAAGGTTACAATAATTGAAATTAGCAGGCTATGCATCTAATTAAATGTCAACGATCCAAGTTAATCGCCTAGCTGTTTGGTCAAATGGCTGAATATCAATCAGGCCGCTAGTTAAACGACGCTGTTTAGTGAACAGGCTAAGCTGTTAATGGAATGGCTGATTAGTCTAGTTCGCCGCGAAATATTTTTGACAAACTGTCAAAATGGGCTCGACAAACAACAAATTTGATGTGTTTTTTCCAAAATAACCACCTAATGTAAAATATGATATTGTGAGTAATAAAAACTTTATTCTAAATTAATTTTAGGCCAGCTCATAGTTCAAAGATTTTTTAGTAAATAAATATGTGGTTTATAACTTGAACTATCCACTGGCCTATTATATTATTCGGTTTCAGACAACAGTGGCTTCTTTTAGTCACACTACAAGGACAAATAAAAACAAACGTCCAACTTTTGAATTTACAATATAAGTAGGACACTAGGGGTCATCCAAAACTACGTCGCACGCTAAGGGGGAGGGAGGGGGTCGGTAAAGTGTGACATTGTGTGACAAGGGGCCAGGAGGGATCCAAAATTTTGGGACATCACATTTTAAATCAAAATAAGAATAATTAAAATAAAAGATGTTATGTCGCAGTTGCATACATTTCTAAATGTAAAACTGCAAAATATGTGACTTCACACTAGATAGGCAGGGCTTCACAAATGTGCCAAGGATGAAATTATGAATTTTGTGTGACGTATTTTAGAGATGGGCCCTAGTGTATGTGTTAGTGCTGAGATAGTCTAAGTGTTGTGGTCGATTCTAGCGCCTCAGCCGATGTACTACCCGGTGCGCGGCGCGTACTACCCGCACGACGCGTACGCGCGGCGCGCGCGCGGGCGCGGCCGCGGCCGGGCGCGCCCGCGCATGCCCTACTTCGCGGGACCGGACGCCAGCCAGCAGTACTACCGGTCAGTGCACCCTGCTCCGAGACACACATACCCGATGTCAGAAATAGCATAGACTCGTACAACACGCGAGGAGAGAGACATTCTTGCAACACACGAAAAGCTGACAAGCTAGAAGTTATATATCACACTTCCTCACGAGGTCGGGAAAGGTCAAGCACATAACAGTCTCCCTGTCATAAACTTCCGGTCCCATAATGTGCGTGAAATAGTTAAAAGTTTCGGTGGTTTCAAAGACAGATTAAAATGCTGGCTATCGCACGAACTATAGTTACAATGAGTTCCTGGAAAGTGATGGTAAAGTTAGAATAAAATGTAAAAAAATACATAGTACTTTACGATTATAATAAATAAATATCGTACATAGTTTGACAGTTATCTGTATGACACTTATATTGTTAGCGTACAGTGAAATGTTTGTTGTGAAGGGTATGAAGTCTTTAATTCTCGTTACGTACGTAATATTTGAACGGCCAGGGGAAGAATAAAATACAGCCATATAAAATATATTGCTTGTCACCAAAAATAAAATGATTTATTTTTTGCCCTGTAATTTCACTCAAAACATTAATTCTCTTCAAACCGATGCAGTGTAAAGTTTGTAAGTTTGATTGTAATTAAAATAACTGTATGTTGCAGGTACTTCAAGAAGCTAACGGAGTCGGAGGGCCGTAACGAGCACGACGAGCGCGATCGCAGCCGCTCGCGGTCGCGGTCCCGGTCGCGGTCGCGGCGCCGCTCGTACTCGCGCTCGCGGTCGCGGTCGCGTCGCCGCTCGTACTCGCGGTCGCGGTCGCGCGCACGCCGGTCGCGCTCGCGCCGCTCTCGCAGCCGGAGTCGCCGGTCGCGCTCCAGAAGCCGCCGGTCTAGGTGAGCCTCACTGACATTACATTCAATTATATTGCTGTGCTAGCCTGATAGCTTAGTTGGTAGTAAGTGTGCCTGCGAAGCCGAGGGTCGTGAGTTCTATTCCCACCCAGTGCAAATACATATTTGTATGATGAATTCAAATATTTGTACTGTCTGAGTGTTTCTATGTATAATAAGTATGTATTTACAACTACATACATATGATATAAATATTATATCAGCTATCTGGCTGCCATAGTACAAGCTTTGCTTAGTTTAGAGTCAGATGGCGGTTTGTGTGAATTATCGACCAATATTTATGTTAAGAAACAAGTTCAATTTATGACATTAATGTGGTAAGTACCTAGAAGTTAATGTCGGTATAAAAAGATATAAACATAACAAACACAGGGACTATATTATCTTTCTCGTTCTGACGCGCTTGTTCACTGTATTGTTTCTCGCGCTAGCGTCCCGAGTTTACCCGAAAAGCTATTATCATAACCGAGCGTGACGGTTCATTTCAATTCACAGCCCACGAAAATTCTGTCCTAGGCGCGTCCAAAGAAGTTTTCACTTCAAAAATATTTACAAACAGTGACTTTAGCAGCTTATTCTACTTTCTGGATGTACGAGGGGCGTTCAATATATTCTCGGTATCAGACTGTTTAACTGATGAAGTGGGTAATTAAATAATTTCTTTAAATAATTACCCTATCTGAGGGTATAAATATAAAATTTCATTTCACATAATATCATTAGTTCTCTAATAATGTTCGGTGAAAGACGACTACGATGACTGACGCGACAATGTTGAAAAAAATCGAGCACCGCGCAGTGATTAAATTCCTTACAAAACAAGGAAAGAGTCAAAAACTTATTCATGAAGAGATGGTGGCTGTTTACCATGATTCTGCGCCTTCATTATCTACAGTTCAAAAATGGTCAAATGAATTCAAAAGAGGTAGGGACAGCATTGAAGACGACCGTCGCTCGGGCGGCCCCGTTACCGCCACTACAGAAGAAAATGTGAAAATGGTTGGGAGACTTGTATTGGAGGATGCCCGAATCAAGGTCAAAATATTAGCAGAGATAGCTAAGCTATTTGTACTATTCACACTATTCTGCATGACCATCTTAACCTGTCAAAAGTCAGTGCAAGGTGGGTGCCGCGAATGCTCACGGCACCTCAGAAACAAGTGCGAGTGGAGTGCTGTAAGGAATTTTCGGAGCTCTGTAGTGAAAATCCTAACAGTATTTTCAACCGAATTGTTACTGGAGATGAAACATGGGTTCATCACTACGACCCTGAAAGTAAGCAGGAGTCTATGCAATGGCATAAAAAGCGTGCAGACCATCCTAAGAAATTTAAAGTCTCTCCATCTGCCGGAAAAGTCAGGGCCTCTGTGTTTTAGGATTCCAAAGGAATTTTGATGATCGAAAACATGAAAAAAGGTGAAACCATAAACGCAGCATCTTACGCAACCACTTTGCTTCATTTAAGGGAAAATATTGAAGAAAAAAGGAGAGGAACACTATCCGCTGCCGCTGGTGTGTTGCTTCTTCACGACAACGCTCCGGTGCACACAGCGCGTGTTTCGAAGGCTGCTGTGCGAGAATGTGGCTTCGAAGAACTCAATCACCCACCCTATAGCCCCGACCTAGCCCCGAAAAATTATTACCTGTTTCCAAATTTAAACAAGAACAAAATTAAAAATGTTGATTAACCCCCGACTACCTTGGATTTGTTATCTGTACAACATAATACTAGTCAAGCCCTTTCATTTGACACCCATATTGAGGGAGTTGTGAAAAAAGAAATGTAATTCGCCATTTTGTGGTAGAGGCCATATTGGATTTGAAATTTGTCATAGTGCAAAGTATTCTACTAGTCAAGCCCTTTCGTTTGATACCCATATTGAGGTAGTAGTGAAAAAAATGATATAATTCGCCATTTGTGGTGGCGGCCATCTTGAATTTGAAATTTGTTATAGTATATAGTATTCTACTAGCCAAGCCCTTTCATTTGATACCCATATTGAGGTAGGTTGTAGGAAATATTTTGTCCGCCATTTTGTAGAGGCGGCCATCTTGAATCGATATTAACCAAACATAGCTAAGAAAATCCGCACGGATATTAACTTTCAAATAAAAAAAACCGCATCGAAATCGGCCCATCCGTTTGAGCTCTACGGTGCCACAGACAGACACACACACAGACAGACAGACAGACATCGACGTCAAACTTATAACACCCCTTTTTTTGGTCGGCGGTTAAAAAAGATTTTCGCGGGAAACGATTTTCAGATAATGAAGAGCTCATGGCGCCAATAAATGAACACTTTTCCGACAAGGAAGAAAATTATTTTTTTACGGTATTGAAAAGTTAATTTCAAGATGTCATAAGTGTATTGAAGTTATGATACCGAGAATACATTGATCTCCCACTCCCTCGTATGACACTTACGGCATCGGTGGAATTTTCGTCCTCCGTGTGCGTTTGTAGTACAAGATTAATTAAAACCTTTGCGTTATCATTCGCAGACAAATCAATCGGCCAGGCCCGCCCTGTTACATTTTTGTTTATGTTTTAAAACTGAAGAGCTTGTTTTGTTGAACGCTATGACCTCAGGAACTACTGAACTGATTTCGAAAATTCTTTATCCGTTGAATACGTACTTGATGCCTGAGTGCTATAGGCTACATATATATACCACGAGCAAAGCCGGAGTGTACCGCTAGTGTATAATAAAAAAGTATGTTGAATTTCACACCAAATAAAAACTAGGAACATTGGAGTTTAGTATGAAATAAAAACTTTGAAATTTGACACTAAATATAAATTAAACGCTCCACACACGAGCCCTGAAATCAGAGGAAATGACGTAAAAGTAGTGGGGAGGAGCCTACATCGCACCATATGATTGGTGATTTATGATGCGATGTAGGGCCATCCCCACTAGTTTTACGTAATTTCCTCTGATTTTAGGGCTTGTGTGTTTTAGGAACGTTTGAGTTTTTGTTCTCACATTGTGTTATCTATTTTAGTGACAATCTTGAAATGGCCGGGACAGGTGAAGCTAAACAGTGGTAATATGGCTGTATGTAGTTTGGTTTTCGTCGTTGCTTCTTTTTTCTATTTACGGTATTTCAAGTCAGGCACACCGCACAAAGGGCATGTAAAAGCATAATTAGTTTATATCACAATTATTGTTGTCACATAAAATATAGGTAAGTACGTAATTGTGCACCGATGTGTTTTTTTTTAAGTGAGAACTTGTTTTCCTCCAGGCCACGTGGTTCGACTGCGTAGTTCGATCAAAAAATCAAATCAAGGACCACGTGAACTTTTTTTTCCAGTTGGTTCGATTTTAGAATCGCACCACGTGAACTACTAATTCTTGGGGACCTCGTGGTTCGACTCCATTGTCGAACCAACGAATGGCAAGTTCATCTGGTTCGATTCATCGAAGTATACTCACAGGCACAATTAACTCGGACTAAGAAAACTTGGGATTAAGTATGTGCCTATTTGTGGTTTTGAAGACGGTTTAATTTTTTGTACAAAAAGAGTTTATTAATGTTAGTTACTGTATATAAAGTTATAATGTCCTTGGAAACGTTACGAAGTAAAGTAAAAATGTAAAATGGTTAAATGAAGATTAAAAATATGCTTATTGTGTTGTTGTATTTATCTAAGTTTAGCAATTTTACAAGGGTTGACTAAGTTCGATTAACCAAACCTATTGAAAAAAGTCCACATAGATAAATCGAACTATCAGGAGTCTTAAAAACACATGGTTCTATTGATCGAACCAGCTGGAAAAAAAAGTTCACGTGGTTCGATTGATCGAACTACGCAGTCGAACCACGTGGCCTGGAGGCTTGTTTTTACACATTTTGTGCATTTTTTGATCGGGAAAAATGTTATGGTAAATGTAATGGGGCGGGATGAGCACGTTAAGGCGCGTCCCGAGCAAAACGAGTTTTTTGTATAGTTTTCAGAGTTATCTACTCATTAGTCTAGATCTCTAGATAGCCATGCTTCTAACAACTACACATTGTAGGAGCACGTATGTGTGTACGTGACAGATATAGTATATAAGTGGATGGCAGCGGAGAGCGAGCTAGTCTCTTGCCCCGCGTCACTTGTACAGTTAAGATCAATATAATCAGCAGTTTATACAGAGACGTGGTTTCATTTCCATCTCCAGTACCAGTAACACCTACAACATCTAGAAATGCGCCTCGATCCCGAGTTCACCCGAAGATTTCTTTAATTCACGAGCGTGACGCTTGAGGTCAATTCACAGCCCACGAAAAATACAGCGTGTGGTGCGCCAAAAGAAGTTTTCACTTCAAAAAAGTCTTTCACTTTCGTAGTGAAAAAAGTGAGATCACACGTAAAGTAGTGAGAATTTGTGTAAAACAGTCGCTCGCAGGTAACGCTGTACGTGAAGCGTCCACATTTATCCTGATTGTACGAAACGGTTTATCGCTGAGATAACGGTATCGTGGGCTTAGTGATTTTTAAATCTGTCGAAGGTATAATCCGCTCATATCTATGAACCAGACTCGGGAGTCACGTGCCAGACTTCAAAGCTGTAATTTATACTCGTAGTATGAAAATTTACCATCAGAAAAAAACATCGATCTTTACATCCATTTATCGTAGTGGCGAAACTTTGCAGAGTGTCCCTGGGAAAACACCACGACTTCGCCAGTTATAATTGATTAATAAAACCTTAAAACACCCTTTCCTTGCTGTTCATGTTACGGGAGTATAAAGGCCGTCACAGACGTAGCTATAATATATATTTTCATATTTTCGTGACGTCAGCAAAATATACCGTAATATGTTCATATCATGGCATATGAACATAGCAAGACATATTGTGAGTTTACAGCATGTTTCAACATTGTCTGAGTGCACGTCACGAGTCTTTTGATCTTTTTAACCCCCGACGCATTAACGACGGGGTATTATGAGTTTGACATAAGTGTGTATGTGTTTGTAGCATCGTAGCTCCCAAACGGATAAACCAATATTGTTTTTATGTTGGGTACACACCAACCGATTATGTTTTGTTTTTGGGTTGGTAAACTCGACGGGGCAATGTCGTTGAATTACCAAGTTCATATGGCCATCTTCCAGGTTTATGATCAGACCCTAATTACCATCAAGCACCAAAGTATTCGTCAAGGCGAATAAAACGAACTCAATGTCGATGGTGTTATGTCGTTTAGTTACAAGAATCATATGGTTATTTTCCAGCTTCATTATCAGACTGTGGTTTTCATCTAGCACCAAGGTACTCATCAAGACAACTAAAACGATCCCAGATTTGACGGGGTTTCGTCGTTTCATTACAGAGTTCCTTATGACCCACTTCCAGATCCATCATCAAACCTTGGTTAATATCGAGATAGGTGAAACTAATAAATAAAAGCTTGTAAAACAACTCGTGATTTGTGCTCGATCCTTGATGAAACACGCTGTACATTCAAAATATGTCTTGCTATACCATAATTTATATTAATATGCCTTAATATATATTACGGTATATTTTGGTGACGTCACAAAAATATATATTATAGCTGCGTGTGTGGACACTCGAGGATTTGTATAGAAAATATACGGAAATATGTCCAGCTATGAAATGTGATAATATATATTATAGCTACGTCTGTGACGGCCTTAGTAATAGATGATATAGGATAAATCGGAAGTTAAAATGATGACAGAGTATTAAACGATGCAACATAACTTCGACAATCTTATCACTAATTACGAAACATTTTCGTAGTTACATGCTGGCGTGAGTCTCCGATGTGATATAGTTGCGTGTGATGTCGCTGGGCATCTATCACCTTAGATCTTCCCTTACAACCTAAGGCAACCTACCTTATTTGGTAAGGCAAGGTCAAAAGAGACTCTCTTCATTCTAAAAAAACCATTAGCACAAGGTAGCTCCAAGGATAAAGTTTTACCATTGATTCCTGAAACACTGTTTAGCAGCCTCGTACATTCCAGTCTCATCCTTTAGCCATCTCATTTTAGCCTTTTATAAATTCGTCCTGAGACTCATGAAGCCTTACAAATGCTGCTTACAGCTGAATGAATGAATGTTAGCTTCTCTCCCAAATTTGTTTTTAGTTTACTGAACAGTTTGCACTAAGCATGGCCATCTAGATTTAGTCCAGGCGGGGTAGACATTTAAATAGAAAAAAATCCGGGGAACGATTTTTTTTAAACGGGGGCATGGTTGGAAGTATAAATCTCGATTTTCTGACTAATCCCGGTAAAGGATTCCCCACCATCTTGTTTTAAAGTTATTTTTTTTCGTGTTTCTGAAATAGCTCGTTAATTTTCAACTTTAGAGCAAAAATGGTAGTATCCTAATTTGTTGGAAATTTAATTTCTCACTTTTCTGTAAGTGTAGTTTGTATCGTTTTTACGCTAGAATCAATATTTGCAGAGTCAAGGCCGTCTAATATATATATCTTCGTGACGTCACCCAACTATACCGTAATATATATTAAGGCATATCAATATAAATTTATAGACTATCAAGTTTCTCGTAACGTAGCCCGAGTTCATCCGAACATTTCTGACGACGACGTGACGAAGATCTTCATCCCACGAAAAATCAGTGTGTGAATCGCCAAAAGATAGATTCTGAGTGCAGCTATGACTGTCAATTTTTTTTCAATTCAGTTGTTGACGATTTTTTGTTACATTGTTTGTATAGTAGGTGTGTTGTGTGCAGGTCGCAGCACAGCCGCTCGCGCTCGCGCCGCCGCTCGCGGTCCCGCTCGCACGCGCGGCGCTCTCGCTCGCACAGCCGGCACTCCGCCAAGCCGAACAAACCCGACGAGCAGCCAGCCACGCCCAGCCAGCCCGGACCCCGCGCGCGCTCGAAGAGCTGGTCCCTGCCTAAGGATGGAGAGCCCAGGAAATCATGGTCGAAGAGCCCGCAGAAACAATAAACATACCTATATATCTGTTATTATGCTATTTTATTATAAATTTACCTGCTCTAAGCCAAAAAGCCCCGGGGTAGACTGCCTAAAAGGCAACTTGACTAAATTTGGGCGCTACTGATTTAAGTGAAGTGCAATATACAGTAAGCTATTAAAATTAACGTGGTTGTTACACATATTTAATTGGATAACGGGACATTGACGTATATACAATATACGCTCGGTCAATCCGACTCGAGTTTCGGCCGTGTCCGGTGGCCTTTTTCAAGGAGAGTGCACGCGCGACGGCTGCCCATTTGGCTATATATATATATATATATATATATATATCTTAATATAGGTATATAAATCTCCTGTCACGATGTTTGTCCACGATGGACTCCTAAACTACTTACCCGATTTTAATCAAATTTGAACACCGTGTGTAGATAATATAATAATAATCCAACTTAAAAGATAGGATAGTTTTTATTTCGATTAATGTGGGCTTTATGTGACAATATCCGAGCGAAGCCGGAACGGGCCGCTAGTATATACATACGTGAGTGTCCCGTTATCCAATTAAATACAGTAAGCTAGCATACTAAATTCAGAAGCGAGTATAGCTTTCTTCTAAATTTGCTTTTGTGTTCAGTCTGTTTGCGCTGGTTCAAGCTTTGATTCGTTTTCACAGTATAAAATCAAGAATCACACATCAAAAGCAACCAAAAAAGAAGGGTGGGACTTGCGTGATGATGGATCTCCTATCTCCTATACCTGCCGGCCGCCAGTGATACGACGACACGACACTAGACTCTTTTTAACTAGTTTTTGTCTGAGTAAATGTCAACGGTGACTGAATGACGCCAACATTTATATCATTATTTCGAATGAGGGAAGGAATATTGCGATTATAGGTAGGACAAGAACAAAATTAAAAATTTTGATTAACCCCCGACTACCTCGGATTTGTTATCTGTACAATATTCTACTAGTCAAGCCCTTTCGTTTCATTTGATACCCATATTAAGGGAGGCGTGAAAAAAGAAATGTATTTCGCCATTTCGTGGTAGCGGCCATTTTGGATTTGAAATTTGTCATAGTGCAAAGTATTCTACTAGTCAAGCCCTTTCGTTTGATACCCATATTGAGGTAATAGTGAAAAAAATAATATAATTCATCATTTTGTGGTGGCGGCCATCTTGGATTTGAAATTTGTTATAGTGTATAGTATTCTACTAATAAAGCCCTTTCATTTGATACCCATATTGAGGTAGGTTGTGAAGAAATAAGAACACCCGCACGGATATTAACCTTCAAATAAAAAAACCGCATTGAAATCGGCCCATCCGTTTGAGCTCTACGGTGCCACAGACATACACACACAGACAGACAGACAGACATCAACGTCAAACTTATAACACCCCTTCTTTGGTCGGGGGTTAAAAAGGAACGGAAGTGTTACTTGTATAATTCCAAAACAGTCTACTAAATTTGGCCAAGTGTGATACGCCTTTAAGGAGAACTGTCTCAGCTTTGCTATCGCTCTCTCTTTTCGCTTGGAATTATAGAGACGGCAATAGTAAAGTCTAAACCGATGTAGTTAGGCGGTAGAAGTGCCATTCTACTTCTCATTATAAACAAATTTTACTAAAAAGGTCAAGGATCCTGTGTTACGGTTTCAATACGAAACTTCCCTTCTCTATTTAAGTCAATGATGACGACAAAATTTAAATCTGCATTTGAAAAACAACAGGTGCCATCGAACCCAAGACCTCACGATTTCGAAATCGAACCTTTTAACCACTAGGTCACCACGGCTTCGTATCTACTTTGTATTTCTCAACAGTTTTTTTCAAATCTCTAGCAAGGTATTCTGCTTTGTTTATAGCTAACAGTAGCAGCTTTGATATCCGCCGAACCATTAGTGACGAATTCTTAGTTTATCTGTAAATTCGGTATCAAACTAGTTCGATAGAGATCGGTGATAAATAAATCTATCATTCAACGTACATTTACGCAAGTAAATATTTACAACAAAACTTAGGGTTTTTTTCCACAAGTTGGGAACTTCGTTCTGTCTTGGAAAAAGCTATAGCGGTATAGTATCTATATATACAATGAAGTTAGCTGCGCATGGCTGCGTAGAAACGTTATAGTAAATGGTATCTTTGGTGGAAGTGCACATGTGCGAATCTTTCCCCTTCCACGTCACTTTTGGGTCAACTTGTTTGCCGCCCACTCTATTAGTGGCCAAAAAAAAGGTAGCGGGACGTAACAAAGAAGAAGGAAAGGTCCAACAAACTCCAAGATCGAGTCACAACTCTAAAATTCGACGGAGAACCAAAGTTCAGGGCGTCGGAACAGCGAGGATAAAATTAAAATGGAGTTGGGTAGGACATTAAAATGGAGTTGGGTAGGGTAGGACACCGCCTAACCAGTGTTAGGCGGTGTGGCGAAAAGTGGACCAATATTGTTACGGTATGGTGGCCGAGGTAAGGTAAACGTAGCGTAGGACATGCACCGGCAAGTTAGGTCGATGATGTTTAACTATTGCGGGTCGAACATGAGAACCGAGGCAGATGGCATACTAAGAATAGTAAAAGAGGCCTATAAGACTTATTGGACTAAATCTAGCGACTGAATTCCGAAGCAAGGTTAGTCGAATGAATTCAGAAGCAGGTTTAGAAGTAAGCAACTCTCGCTTCTGAATTTTTGGTATGATTTATGTTCGGGTATATTTTTTTATTAAGTAAAGTCTGTTTGCTGTCCATTAAAAAAAAAACAGCACGCAGGGTGCTGATTCACAACGCAGTCGTTACGATTCCGGCAAGGAATGCCAATTAGACTACAGGCCCGTGAACAAAATTTATGGGTCAAATGAACCACCAGGAGACCTATGTAGGATGATAGAAAGGTATACCTAAAGTAATAATTAATAATTTAGCACCATGCCGTCACTTGTAAGCTGTCCAACCGAAATAATGGATTAGAAGAGGCATTGAAACTGTATGGTATCAATGCCGTACATACCTAATCTAATCAAATGACCAAATTTACTCTGTAAATCGTGGCAAAATCATGAATTTTTCCAATAAACTAATAATTAAAAATGTATAATTTTTATACTTTCAATACCTACCTCTTCTAATCTATTATTCTGCAACGCCGTACAAAAACCATGCGACAAGGAGAAATGATCGAGAGTTGCAACCCCCCCCTTTCAACTGCAATCAGTTGGACAGCTTACAAGTGACGGCATAGTGTTGAATCATATTACTTTATACCCTTCTATCTTCCTACATTGGTCTCCTGGTGGTTCATTTGACCCATACATTTTGTTCACGGGCCTGTGGTCTAAATCTTTGTCTATGTCATTCTAAATGCGACAAGGACCGAGAAGTTTGATTCTGTGTCGAGATCAATCCGATTGCGTTGTGAATCAGCAGGTCTACTACGAAGTCCGATAAACGATAAATCGGCCGAAGTTATCGATGTTTTACACCACGAAACACAATCGGTCGGTTGATGACACAAAAACTGTCAAATCAGCGTCGGTCGGGATGAACGAAACGCCCGATCAGATCAACCAACCGAGTGTTTCGTCTTATAAAACGTCCATAACTTCGGCCGATATATCGTTTATCGGACTTCGTAGTAGACCTGCAGGACGTCTACTCTCTTTCCACGAATAACTATATCAGATTTCGCTTTACTATTGCGGTCTCTATCATTACAAGCGGAAAGAAAAGAGAGGGATATCAAAGCTAAGACAGTTTTAGTGAGCCGGTAGACCCCCTACTACTTCGATTAGGTAGGTAGGTTCTACTTCGATTCGTCGTTTCGTCCGTTTAAATGTTCTTAGCTTAGAACATTTAAACGTCAAACGATGTACGATCGGAGGAAACGAAGTAGAACTGGAGTAGAAAAACCGCGAGTTTATTTCGACATTACATTTTTCGCAGAAAGAGCAGACGTACGGGGTACCCCTACTGGCTATTGGCTACTGGAAATGGAAAGCGGTTCCCAAATCACTCCCTTGGTTAGCAGTGTAAAATCGCCTAGTTATCAATAAAAAAAACCAAACCAGTCTTACCCGTTATCTGCGGATTACCAGAAGCAATCGGCGAAATCTCCCAACTAATCGACGGCGTATCTGCAGATTATTAGATAAAACATGACGTGTATAATATATTGATACGGTAATTAATGGAAGTTGGTTTAATTACTGTATTAGTGTGTCGGTGATCGCTGAAAGATGAAGGTCCTCGCTATCTTGGTGCTGTGTGCGTTCGTGGCTGTCCAGGTAAATATAGCATAACCATAGACAATCCACATCATATTTCCACTATTTTATACTTCCACTCGACGATACAAAAAGTCAAGGCAAAAAGGCCAAGTGTGGGTCTGAATGTCACATTATCTTTCTCGGAACATGTGAACTACAACCCATTATTAGGTATCTATAGGTAGATTTACACTTTGTAGGTACCTCTACATTCGAGCTTACCCACTTTTTGACATTTGTTATTATACCCTACTAAGTACGTCTAAGAATAGTACCTACAAACATTTGAGATTTAAAAAATCAAATAAGTATTAAGTACTTTTCGATTTCACAACTATAGTTTATGGTATCTAGGTACCTTGTACCTACCTAACACAATGCGTGGAACACCTGCATCAAGGCGAGAACATTTATGTAGGTACGTGCTGATACTAAACTTGTCATTAGGACCAAGTTTTATTATGGGAACAATACCAACTGAAATACACTGTTTTCAGAAGAAAAAATAACTGTAAAAAATAGTTCTCAATTTCGCCAAAGGTGGTGCTGATATTTCATTTTAGTAGTAACATTTAGGTAGAATAAGTAATAATATGTTAATGTTAGAATTCAACATAGGTAGGTTTGTATATTTATTTTCACCCATTTATCATGCATGCTGTTATTCTGATTATACGCCTCGTTGGCGTAGACAGAAACTGGAATTTGAAGAAAAAAGTTAAAATTAGACAGGCATAAATAACAGTTAAAATCAGACAGGAGAAACCAATACTTAAGTTGGCTATTACAATTTTTTGTCTCGACTGATAACTTGGAATTGAAGAATTAGATGTCCCATCCAAAAATCTACTTAGGACTCCACTAAATGTTTCTACGGAATACATGGATAGGTAGGTAGGTATTTATCGATTTAAGGATTGTCCCCGTACTAAAACATGTTTAAAATAGGTAATAATTAGAATGTGAATGAGCGGCTATGATGTTTATACGTCGTTTCCAGTGGTTTTATGTGGAAGCGAGTACTTGATATTGAGTTGCAATTTCATGTACCATGTTTAAAAGTTGGGTTTACGGTCAATATTGGTAAATACTGTAGAAAACAACTGTGATTGCTTATAACTGTCGCCATACAATTGTAAATACTGTCACCCACCAACCACCAAACTACTACCACTAGTAGAGGTGTTCAGGAATTACAGGGTTATTGGTATCATCAGCCTACATCCTTTTAAAGGGATGTTACTAGTAGGTACTAGTAGTACATTAAATACGTCAAGTTTTGTTCTACAGTTTGTAAAAATTTGTTTTTTTTTCTCATACAAAAAAATGGCTATTTGCCCGATCTAAAAGCATCGAACTCTTTGTAACAAGAGCGCGCGCCCTTTTAATGCTTGATAAATGAAGTGCCGAAGTGAATAAACACTAAACTTAGACTAGTTCACAGTCGATGTTAAACGGTCTCTACAACAAATACCATTTTTTTTGTTTAGGTAAATATACAGAAATATTAAGAATTAAAAGGATGCAGTCTGATTTCCAGTAACCCTGTATATTAGCCTGCCTATGTTTGATTTTGGAGATAAAGTCTTGGAATTTTACATGAAGCGCAATATCGATTCACAACATATAAACAGGAGCGATCCCCCAATACTTCGATGCGATGATCCGTGAACATGGTGCTTAAAACTGCACCGAAGTATCGGGGACTTGCTCCACCATATAACCACGGTAATCCCTTAATTAAAGCATGCTTAGATTTGATTTCAATTTTATTTGGTGTTCATACTCAGGTGACTTCTAGTTACTGTAAGTAGGTAGGTATAGATATCTTATCTCAATTCTAATACATCATATTTATTAATTCTCTCTGATTAACTAATCGACTAAATGTGTTTAATTAGGAGTTAGGTTTTTGTTATCAAGTTGGTTTTCGCCTTTTTGTGTATATTCGTAGCATGCCTCCTAGTATTTGTTTTTAAAATGATAATCAAGTTGGATGCTGGCTAACTAGCAGTGCTAGTGGCCTAGCGGGTGATAGAGAGGTCAATACTTACTGAGAATTACTATGAAACTAATTTTTTATGTTATTAACTTGTCCCAAACACGGTTATCGGGTCGCAAATTTTATAGGTTACTCACGGTGGGCATAAACCAAACGCCCAATGGGTACCAAGTACGTTCATAAACTGCTGAAGAAATAGCCGGCGAATGCGGGGTGAAACTTATTATACACCAGCGCTTCACAGTTCTACCCGTGTAGTTCGTGCTCCCGTTCATTTATACAGTGTTTGTCGTGGACGACCCAAGACTAATTTTTAAGCCCGGACTGCAAATCCCGGAGCTTCCCGGACGCATTCTAAAGTAGGATAAATCCGGGGAATCACGAACGGATGGCAACCCTATTTGTGTTCGATACGTATTCAATTTTGGTGATTATTTATTATCTACTCTATGACTTAAATATTTCACTTCAAATATGTTTTCTTTCTTTCTAGGGCCGCAGTGCTGGAGACAAGAGTAAGTGAATAAAATATATATTTTTTTGACCTTATTGATACCTACGTTAGGTAAGTAACCTATTACAAAATGGACCATTAATAATACGAGAATTTATTTCCAAAAATGTATAGAGTCACATGCCTATTAATGATTAGGTTTGGATACAAAATAACATTACCTACCTACGTTTTAATTTGACCAAATTATTTTCACCAATAATGTTGAAATAGTATCATATCACCTAAATTAATTCAGTAAACGTTAAAATGTCTATATAAAAGTTGTGTTTTTAATAAAAACATCCAACTAAAATACGTATTAGCAATCAATGATATCTATCAATGAAAAAAGCACAGTACCTAGGTTATTTGTTCTGGGAGGGAATCGAATTTACGAGTTACAAGTGACCTACTGACTGCCAACTGGTCCAGGAGCCCAGTAATTCGTTGTAAGGTTGTAATGGTGTTTGTGGTCTGCAGGCTCCGTGAGGTCGCTGGCTGTGGCCGGGGAGAACCCCTGGGTGGTGCACCTGCGCGTGGCCATCGCCACCAGCGGCTACCTCAACACCGCCGCCGGCTCCCTCATCTCCGAGAGATGGGTTCTCACCTCCTCCGAGGGCGTCGACGAGTAAGTACCCTTCAATGTCTTGAACATCGCCGTAAAATTGCTTATAAGCATAATCTGCCCGCGAAATTTTCCTTCTGCTGGCACTCGGGGCCTTTTCTCGCAAGGAGAGAGCCCAGGCTATAATGTTATATGCATGACTTCGAAAGAACAGGACGTTTGTAGCACAGCTCCCGTGTTTCAGCGCTCGTTTCATCTGGATCCGGTACGGCGCCATCAACGTGATCAACCCCGAGCTCGTTACCGAGGCTAGCATCGTTCAGGCCAACGCTCCCCTCGCGCTCATTAACATCAACAGAATCATCCAGTACACCGGTAAGCACATACTGTACCGCTTCCACAAACCGTCTTTTTGTGTATTACAACTGAATGGCAGTTAGCATTAAATGGCGTCTGCCCGAGCTCATGAACTTTGGGTGGCGCACAGGGTCGGATTTAGAAGTCTGGAGGCCTCAGGTCAGAAAAGAGTGGTGACTCCTTGCCGTTAGAATTATTTTCCAAAGAAAAATAATATTTTTTTAGTGAAGATTTAACATAAATATGTAGGTACATATTTTTATTTGGTTCGTTTACCATTATTTTTGTTTTAAATTGGTTCATTTTAAGCTCAATTTTTCTACTTTCCAAATCCAGGGTTTCTAGTATGCGCTTTAGAATGTTAGCATTTTCTGCCAGAATGATGTCATCCGCAAAGCGAAGATGTGTCAACCGTTCACGGTTTATATTCAGGCCGTGGTCTGACCACTCCAGTTTTCTATACACCGACTCTAGAATTGCTGTAAATAGCTTAGGTGAGAATGGATCGCCCTGTTTAAGCCCTCGTTTTATCTAAACTGGTGGGCCATGACTGTTTTTATTTTTGCTAGGCAGTATTTCTTACTATAAATTGTTCTTAGAATATAAACGTATGTTATCTTGTTTCATTAGACGATGCCAGAGGTGTTTGTGGAAATTATAGTAAAGAGCTTTTGAATAATTTACAAATTACATACAAATGATTTTGTTGAATTCGTTGCTCTTTTCAATACATTGCGTCAAGGTGTAAATGTGGTATATAATACAATTTACTGTAAAAACAAGTAGATTAATAGGAAATGTGAATAATAGGAATGTGAGTGAGAGGTATCATGCAGTGTGGTATCAGTGTACCTAATATTACTTTTTGCAGCCAACATCAGCCCCGTGTCGCTGGCCGACAAGTCTGTCCCCAGTTCGGCCAGCTTCGTCTACTACGGCGTCGACGACCAAGGCCGTAAGTATATTACTATCTAATACCTTTAGCATAGCATAAACAGCCCACTAAATGTTCCCACAGCTGGGACTGGGGCCGTCTCTCGCAAGGGAGAGTCAATGCCATAATCCTCTACGCTAGCCCAGTGAGGGCTAGTGGGTGACAATGGCTTCAAAAGATTTCAGACATATGTCTGTTTCCTCACGATGTTTTCCTTCTCCGTTATAAGTTTTTGGCATTACGCACATGATTTCGAAAAGACAGTGTTGAGCGTGGGCTATGAACTCGGGTGTATATAAAATCTAAAACATTAAAACGAACAAGTCTTGTAAGTAAAATATGTTGCAGCCAACTAGCTTAACCAACCGTGCAATTAACAGCCTAAACAGCGCCGTTAATTGGCGGCCTGAATGATTTTAGCCCTTTGATCAAACAGGTGACAACGTGACGGCGTGTGCGCAGCGAAAACTACAAAAAATATTTTGATCAATTTGGGGTTTTAAGCTAATTAAGCAGAATAATAAATGTAGGAACTATTATTCAATTAAAACACAAAATGAGTTATTTGAGTACAAGAAAAATATGTTAAAACTTAAAAACTTAGCTAAAACTTAAACAATTTGTCTTTAAAATAAATTTAAAACACAATAAATTCCTAAAATTACGATACACCATGTTTTAAATGACTTTGGCCTTACATGTTCCTGTCTTGATTACCTCTATTTATCATTTAATAATTATGTTTACAATATTGAAAGCTCAATCCGTAGGTACTGAGTCCGTTTTTTGTATGGAAAACTAAAAGTAGATCTATGTTGTCTAGATAACGAAGATGACGTCTTATAAATCGATGAAAGCCTGTTGCTCGTATGAACAATGTCATGTTCTGCCTGACCCATTGATTACACGTGCAAGCGAGAGGGGGGAACAAACGATATAAAAGAAGAGGAGATAGATAGAAGCGATAAACGATCGGCCTAAGCCAAAGAGTTACTCACACCCAAATAGTTTATATATTATACTTTATCTAAGCTTATGCTATTTCTATGGCCTAAGCGTTCGGTTTGTGATGCACCTATAACTCTTCCACTCCATCGGCACACACGTCCTAATAGAAGAAATACAGCGACAGCGAAAATAATGCGAAAAATGATAAAACTAAGTTAGATAATTCAATAAGTTAATTTAATTTTGCAGTGCCCAGCGAAGTCCTGAATGCGATCACCGTCTCCATCTCGGAACAGGACGACTCCATCGTCGTCACTAGCGACGAGGGACAGGCCTCCGCAGTATGTTGCATTTACTCTTACCTACAAAATATATAGCTTGTAAAGGCAGCGCAAAACTTTAGGTAGTAACGGCTATAGACTATGTAGGGGTTGCAGTCAACTGAGCCCAACGCTCAAAGAACCCTTTAAATACAAAATGATCTCGCATACTCTTGAGCTGCTGTACGTTATAGCTCAGCTGATACGATGGTGTTTGGTGTATCTATATGGAAAAACGGTACGTCAATATTCGGAAATCCAATATTTGCAAGGATTTGCAAGATTTTGGAAAAAATAACCATTACCCAAAGGGTTATTTCAAAATTGAGCCAGGATAAAATATAAGCGTACGTAGGTAATTGCGATTTTGGCGGGGGATAAAAATGACTAAGTAAACGCATAGTACCTACATACCTATTAATGAATAATAATATTATGTATTTTGGATTGACTAATAGTTATCGTGGTCAAAAGCTGCGCCTGAGTCGGCTGAATCCAGTGGAACAAAAACGGTACAAATGTGTAATTGTTGCAGAACGACCTGGGAACTCCTCTGGTGAGCGAAGGCGTGCAGTTCGCCGTGCTGGTGAAGGCTGGGGAAGGTGACGTAGCTGGAGGTCTGTATCAAATCTAGCCCTTAAATCCCACACTAAAAAGTTTACAACAACACTAATTTTGAAGTGATGACATTTTATGTTAGGGTAGACCGTTTCGTTACGTAACGCGCGACGGCGCCAGTCTGTCTGGCTTCCCTTTCTCTCACGCATACGGCAACGGTAGGCACGCTCCTCCTCTCTCGCTCTAACCCACAGCGCTTGCCGTATTTCGGACAGACGCTTTCCACCTCTAGTATACGTGTCGTAACTTTCTTATTTTTTATTATTCTTTTAAAATTTTCGTAAAAATGTTAGCTTTTGACTAAACTATTTCAATATTAAATAGTTCAACTTAGCTTAGTTTGAGATCGCTTCTGCTGGTCGTCTCCAGACGCAGAGGTACGTTTTTTTACGATGCTGGGGTCAAGTGACAGTACAGTATCATCAGCAACGATGATACTACTGTAATAATATTTGATTTGTATTTCTGCATACTAAATATAATTATAGTATTAAAATTAACGTGGTTGTTACACATATTTAATTGGATAACGGGACACTCACGTATATACGGTCGGTCAATCCGACTCGAGTTTCGGCCGCGTCCGGCGGCCTTTTCAAACGAGTGCACGCGCGGCGGCTGCCCGTTTGGCACGGACAAACGGGATTTGTGCCAAACGGGCAGCCGCCGCGCGTGTGCACTCGTTTGAAAAAGGCCGCCGGACGCGGCCGAAACTCGAGTCGGATTGACCGACCGTATATACGTGAGTGTCCCGTTATCCAATTAAATAAATATAATTAATTAATATTTGTTGTTCTTCAGAATTCGTGAAGACCGAGGGCTTCTTGTCCTGGATCCAGGAGACCACCGGAGTCGAGCTCCGCTCCCGCGCGCAGATCGACGACTCCCTGAAAGTTCAGTTCGCCAACTAAACTGTTCACGTCGCATCGTTGTCAACTGTCAACGTTGTTGTCAACTGTCCATAAAGTTGTCAACTATTCACGTTGACAACTGGCTTACGTAACTACATTCGATGGAATTTTGTCAACCTTTCCGAAAGTACCAACTTCTTGCTGTAATTATACGTTTGTTAATGTAAAATAAATGTGAACCTACACATGTAATAAAGTATTTTAAATAACACAAGAAGACTTTTATTCAATACTAGCTGAACCCGCTACTTCGTTCGCGTAAGCAGATGTTACTGACTTATACATTAATTGGAAGTATCGTACGTCAAATATTTGGATAAGTAGTCATTGAAAAACCTTTTGAGTTTGAGTGAATTTGTTTTTCTACACAAAAAATTATTTAATTTTATCTTTATTTTTCTTTTTTTAAACAAAATCAAACATACTTAGTAAGATTTCGTAGTATCGAACATAGCCGTAAGTGTTAAGTTTGTAGGATTTTTATAC
This sequence comes from Ectropis grisescens, assembly GCA_017562165.1. NCBI lineage: Eukaryota > Metazoa > Arthropoda > Insecta > Lepidoptera > Geometridae > Ectropis > Ectropis grisescens. The sequence goes on along the minus strand of CM029787.1, from coordinate 23,428,499 downwards.
TTAGGATACATTATGAAAAGTCTGAAGCTAATGTGCATGATCTGATACCTATTTTTTTTACCTATTTCTTTTTATCCGCAAGCTGTTTTCTAGCTGTTACCCGCGACTTCGCCGGCGTAAAATTTTGAACGAAGCCTGTGTGGAATCAAAATAATTAAAATTTTGAGTTTTAATGATAGGTATTCAAGCAAGTTGAACCCGTAAATCTAAGCCAAGTCCTAGTGAAATGTTAATGCATGAATTTAATTGTAGGTAACACACAAAAAAATCAAGAACGAAAGAATCCAAATTTGGCATCATAATCCTTTTAGCAGCAAAAACTTATTAGTACAATTTAGAATACCAGTAACGCCACCTAGTGATGAAAGAAAAAATACATACCACAATAGCAAAACATCGATTTAAATGGCCTTTAGTGCTTTTAGATTTAAACTGGCATTAGCGCCGTCTAATGAGAATATTACTTATGTTGCTTGTTATTTTGATTGTGAACGCAAATCACCTATATTATCTACGCCAAAACGGGTGCATATTTTTTCATTTTTGGCTTTTACCTTACCATCACATCAAGTTCCTGACGAAAATATATGCTTATATTAATATGGAGTTAAATGAAAATGTAGACTTATTAGCCCATGTGAAATTTTAGACTCTAAACTATATGTGTTTCGTATGTCAACCCAATTCGTTGTGCCGTTTTGACGTGATAGTTAATATTTGTTTCCTTAGGGCCCATGCTTCTTTTCAGGTTGATAGGTAATAAATACATAAATGTGGTATTTCAGACTATGAGTTATTTCTGTTTCAATTTTCTACCAAATTTGCTTAGTCTTTCCTACGTCACAGTAACCTATAAGTAACCGATTTGCTATTTCTGAGTTCAAACTACGTGTGTTTCGAATTCCATCCAAATATGTTCAGCTGTTCCAACGTTGTCCTGTAAATATTATGAATGTCACTGTTTGGATGTTTGTTACGTAATACATAGAGTACTTATACATAGGCAATGTTTAGCCTATGTGTTCTTCCAGACTGTAATCTAATTCTATTTCAAATTTCAACCCGATCACTTGATACGTTCCGCTATGATTAAAGCGGCAATAGAAATACATCTGCGAAAATTTCAACTATCTAGCTATCACCGTTCTTGAGATACAGCCTGGTGACAGACGAACGGACGGATAGCGAAGTCTCAGTAATAGGGTCCCGTTTTTACCCTTTGTGTACGGAACCCTAACAACGGTCTGCTTCGGTCACCGAAGCTTGTTGAACACTACCTTTAAATTTTAAACAGTATTTGGATTGAAATAATACGTTTTCTAATAAGTTACGGCTGGTCTAGTAAGTTACAGCTGACCTAGTCGGGAGAACGGCGACTGTCGATCCGGAGACCCAGGGTTCAAAACCACGCGCACCACTATCTTTTCAGAGTCATGTTCGTAATGCCGGTAATTAAAACGGTGAAGGAAAACACCGTGAAGAAACCGAAATCTACCTATAGTCTAAGTTCTAAGTCATATGTCATCCACCAACCGACACTGGGCCAGCGTGGTGGATTATAGCCTTGTCTCTCTCCTTGCGAGAGAAGGCCCCGACGCCCAGCAGTGGGAACATATAATGGGTTGTTTATTGGGCTGCTACTTATTATGCTGATATGTTTTCTCCAAAATACAAAAATCTACTTCAATGACAGATAATTTAATTCTGTCATTCGACTACATTTTTTAAGAAGGTATAACTGGCGCACAGATAAATCTAAGCTGATTTTAGTTTTTTGTTGATATTTGATATCTGTTTTCGATATCTAAGATCACCTCTGAAGTATTTTCTACCAAACAAAAAAGGAATTATCAAAATCAACTAGGTAACAATTAGCGGAGTTATCGCGTAAAATAAAACCAAATAAAAAAACATGCAACCCGATTGAGAATATCCTCCTTGTTTGAAGTCGATTATAACCGAATGATGTTTGTTTTTCCACACAAAAATATATTTTTGACAATTATTTTGTCATCCAAGATGACGCGACGCGATCACGTGGGCACTTTCTAGTATCTAGAATCTAGATATTCTGTGGATCGTCTGTGATACACAGAATACTTAGAAGTTAGTATGTACCGAACACGCCGAGCGTGTCGTTATTATTTAATGTTTGTGTAATTTCCGAACCAACAGACCGATATTGTTCAAATTTTAACGGGACAATATAAAAAAATGTGTTCTTTCTAACAAAAAAAGAATTAATGAAATTAAACAACGCAAACATGAGTTACAACCAAATACACATTCTGACTTTCACCCCCTCCCACAAGAAAACCGATCAGAATTTTGGGATCAAAAGTAGCCTACAGCAATGTCCTTAGTATAAACTAAAATCATGCCAAGTTTCAGCTGAATTGAATCAGTAGTTTCGGCGGTATGGTCCTATCTGGCCCGGTGCCTTGGCCCGGTGCCGGGCCAAATGGGAAAAAAGAGTTTCAACTGGCCCGGTGATATATTTACCGGGCCAGATAATACAAATCAAGTGCCATCGTCCCCGGTAACAGGAGAAATGAGGATACGCCTCGTATTTTGTGAAATACTAACTACATGCATCTGTTAAAGGGATGGAACTTATAAATCAAACTACTTAGTAAACAATAATCAGTGTTTATTGTGAATGACGCGACATGAACTTCTGTCATTAAACTTAACCTGAAATAGACTTCTTATAAGTGAATCATTTTGAATTTGAACATAATAATAATATTTTTATAATAATAACAATAATCAATAAAGCCAAAATGCTACGAGCTAAACAAAATTAAGTAGGTAGGTTTTGAACAATATTATCAATAATTTCGTAATTTTGCTAGTATCGCTTTTTTAGTATAAAACTAACCTGGTTATTACACATTTTAAATAAAAACACGGGTCACTTACGTTTGATATAACAGTACATACATAAACGACGGACCCGGCACCCGCACGGTGAATTCATGGAATGCTAAGAAGATCGTCTCAGTCTAGTCCGACTCAAATTTTGATCGCGTCCGGCGATCTTTTTTAAGGAGAGTGCGCGCGCGTGTTCGCAGCTCGTTTAGCCATTTAACAGAGCTAAACGAGCTGCTTAACGAGTGTATTTATTTAAAAAAACTTAATGGGTGGTGGTATGTAGCTGCTCAAAGTCCTGATGATAAAAATAGCAAGATATTTCGTGATTACATGTTAAACCGGTGGTTGCGGGACGAGTTTATAATGGTGTGGTGCGTTTTTGGGCAACGCCACCGTACGACAAATGCACTTGAAGCGTGACACAGCAAGCTTAACAAGACAATTTAAAAAAAGCAGCCTAATATAATCGAGATCTTAAAAGTGCTTTATACTGATGCCTCTTAGTAAAACACAAGATTACTTCAAATTCAAAATAATAAACCAATTATTACAAAACCCCATCCGACAAAGGAGGCCATGCTTCGAAAAGATTTTATTCACGAGGCTACTACGGAGCTGGTGACGGGTCAAATAACCGTGGTAATTTTCTAGAAAAAATGCGATAGTTAGTACTTACTACCTAAATTCTAAAATTTTATTCAATATTTAATTATTTAGTGATTATTGATTTTATTTAAGGTTATCTACGTTCGAATCTGTGATTATAATAAAACATATTGATAAAAGAAAGTTGTAATAAAACATATTGGAGACTGTTTGTGTGTTATGAAACGTACCTACCTACTTTAATTATGTTTGATTAGTAGTATTTTGGATTTGGTGATTATTATTATTACTATAAAAATATTACTATTATGTTCAAATTCAAAATGATCCACTTATAAGAAGTCTATTTCAGGTTAAGTTTTATGACAGAAGTTCATATCGCGTCATTCACAATAAACACTCATTATTGTTTACTAAGTACCTAGTTTGATTTATAACTTCCATCCCTTTTATAGATGCATGTAGTTAGTATTTCACAAAATACGAAGCGTATCCTCTTTTCTCCCGTTACCGGGGACGATGGCACTTGATTTGTATCATCTGGCCCGGTAATTATATCACCGGGCTAGTTGAAACTTTTTTTTCCCATTTGGCCCGGTACCGGGCCAAGGCACCGGGCCAGATGGGACCATACCGTTTCGGCGTGATGCGTGATCCCTATACAGAAAGACAGACAGACAGACAGACAGACAGACATGAAAGAAAAAAAATGCAGTTTCGCCATCAGTATCGACTATGGAGTGCCCCAAAAAAAAATTTTCAAAATATCTTCAATGTACAGAATTCGACCCGTTATAGTTTTATTATAAGTATAGATGATGCATGTTAAATAATTCATAGGTGATCCCATATAAATTTTATCGAAATCGGCTTGACGGTTTTTGAAATATCGACAAAAAACTATAATTTGTTTAGATTTATCTTGATGACGTAATCGTAGTCATTGCTTCTATTGACATTTAGCCGAGTGTCTGAATTTGACTTTATATTGAAGACAGCTTATATTTGTTCCGAAAAAATAAATTATAGGTATTATTAGCATTGTCACAGTTCAGTGCTCAATCATCATAGATTTCGATTTTTTTGCTATTGTCAATCATATCCTATAGAAATAAATCGTTTTAACTTTAGATAGCTACGGATAGAGGTACCTACTTAAACTAAATCTGTTTTTTGTAGAATAGAAAATTGTATAGATATTATGAAATAGACCGTTGAAAATTCAAAGATAATTGTGATGCTCAAAGATTAGCTTATCTACCAGTTGAAAGTCTACCAAACATTGCGGTCGGAACACGCTGAATGTCAATGCTTCTATGTAGAGTTAAATAAACACAAACTGTACCTAGTTATAGTTTTTTCCAAAATTATTTATTTTGTAATATTTTACTGAGTTTTCCCTATTTTTTTATCTCTCTGTCTATTTATATCTATTTTTTATCAAACTAAGGAACACTGAGCCTTTGGATCAATAACAGGAAGCTGCTATTTGATACAGTCAATGCTTCCACAGATTATATAAATTTATAGTAGTTGCCGAGTTACGGAACTGTTCGTGTGAACTTTCTACTCGCACTTGACAGGTTTATTTATCTTCAGATTAGAAAAAATAACGCACTACAGGTAAATATAGTTAATTACGTAAAATAATCCGTCGCACACTCTCGGATTAGAAGATAGATGGATGCTTTATCTGATTTACTTGTGTGTTTTATGTGTGTGTGTTACTGTTTTAATGTGCTTGTTTACATAGTACGATGAAGGTCCTTACTATCATACTTTTGTGCGTTGTTGTAGACCAGTAGTTCCCAAAGTGGTCCAGGTGGACCCCCAGGGGTCCATAGGAGACCACATAGGGGTCCACGTTGACTTGTAAAGAAAACAGGGGTTCACAAATTGTAAAGTGAGGGTACACAAAAAAAAATCTGTCAGTGAAATAAAATTCATCAAGTACATCCATCTCACTAAAAGTATGACTATGCTAAGTATGATTTATTTACATTTCAGAGTTAATTTGATTGTAATAATAAATGTTTATAGTTCTGTTTAACCTCAACTAACCACAAGTATTATTAAAAAAAATAGGACACAAGAAAATGTATTACTTTTCTTTTCTTCTTAACACCCCCAAATTATTGTGATATTTTTGAAGTTTTGTGAATACAGTAGAAATGTAGCAGTAGGGGGTCCACCGAATATAGTAAAATTTTGAAAGTGGTCCTCGAGAAAAAAAAAGTTTGGGAACCTCTATTGTAGACCCTACCAAGCAGTACGACTTACTGGTAGTGCCGTGGGGAATTTTTCTCCTTCTGCACTACTAGCCAGTACTCAAAATTAAAAAAAAAAAAACGAATATTATTAAAAATTCCCCGCGACGAGTGGGGAAGTTTTAAACGTCTTACATCTTCGTTCCCTTCTTCACAGTTAGGTACTAAGGCAAAGCTTCATATTATCATAACTAGAGTTCCACGGTTTCGCCCAAGTAGTCCCCGTTTCAGCTATTTCCCCGTGATAAAAACTAGCATGTAATTCCAGACTGTCTGGCTGTGTTCCAAATTTCAATCAGCTGATAACATTCCGCGCTTCTACACTCAATCCACGCCGGAAAAACCTTAGGGGGATTTAGTCGGCAGGCGCACCACTCTCTAAGTACTTAAGTTAGTTAGTTTGTAGTGGTAGGACTCCTAGCAGAGTCTGCCTGGGGAAGTACCACACCTTTGCCAGTTATTCTACCGCCAAACAGTAATGTGAAAACATAACTGTGTTCCGGTTTGAAGAGCAATGTATCCAGAGAAATTACAGAGCTTAAATATATAACATCTTAGATCTCTGGGTGATGAGCGCAGTGCAGTGCTAGGTAATGATTTGGACTTTTCATGTTCCAATAGCTACGTGTCACTGTGCTTTTACGTGGCAGACATGTTGCTTTCCATCAGGCACATGTCCTGCTCGTCTCGTCACTTCTTATTTAAAAAAAAAACTTAAGAAAGAGCTCGATCCGATATCCGTGAGCTCAATATACTGTCCGTGTCCCGCCACGGTGGACGATGCGTAAATGTACTTCATCTACGAACAAAAAAAAAGTGTGTTGTCCACTGTTTTGGAATATTTAGGTGTCGGGTTATGCAAACGTTTCAATCGTACATTCAACTAGCATATAATATGCAACTTTTTAATATTTTATAGTTTGCAAATGTTAACTCAAGTATCCTATTAATATTATAATTGTGAAAGCTTGTACATATGTATATAGGTATGGATAGATGTATGTTTGTAATGGATCATCGATTGATTTACATCGATGGTTGAAAAAGATCGCCGGGCGCGATGTAAACTTGAGTCGGACTGGACTGCAGTGTTTCCACTTTAATTATTTCCTTTTCCCCTTTTTTCCCCTCTAAAATTATTCTGGTATAGTTAATGACACCCCTCAGGAGAGATTAAATTTTTTTTAATGATTATGTATGGACTAATTATAGGAAAATTTTCCTCAATATGACGAAGTTTTTGTATTTGTTTGATTAGGCATGATTTCCCCTTTACATCTCTTTCCCTTTTTATTCCCCTCTAGACCCTAATTTCCCCTCAAAAGGGGAAGTTCCCCTTATTGTGGAAACACTGCTGAACTGACTATATCAAACGAGAGTTACCCGTGTAGGTATTTATTTAAAATGTGTAATAACCACGTTAGTTTTCATACTAAAATATATCGATGGTTAAAATACTCGTTATTATACTATGTACTAAAACGACTGCATAAGTTTTATTGAAATTTGATTTAAGTGTAGATTATAGCATGAATAAACTTATCTAATAACATCCACCAGTCAAATCTTAATCCGTCACTGATAATTGCATCAAAATAGGACTAGTGCTTTTGGAGAGAAATGGCAACATTGATTTGCACAAAAAATGTTTACTGCATCGCTTCCTGGTGAGTTGTCACCGTAATATCTATTGTAATAGATGAACCAATCAAATCTTAAACTATCACTGAAAACTGCATCAAAATCGGCCAAGTAGTTTTGGTGAAAAGTGCCAATATTTATGTTTGCACAATCATCCTCTCACCCCAAACGCATATAATATATACCACCTCCGTTCTGTCAAGGGTAAAAATTAACATCTTGATTATTTTTTATTAAGCGCTTGTAATGAAAACGTCTTTTCTTCGCCAGAAAAAAAAAACAAAAAGGTGGTTTTCTTCATTGTTTATTCCCTTCAATATAGTGAACCAAGCAAACCGCTGCTGTCCTTGGCACTCTCGTTGAAAGTTACTGCAATTTAAATAAAAAAATGTTGAAACTAGTCGAGCACCGCCATTATCTATGTGTTAAGACGAACCGTTGAGACATTCCAGTAAAAACTTAGGAAATAACTACACAATTACAACGGGTTGTATAACGACGGCCCTTAGCTTCACCAGCGCAAGAACTTACCAACTACGGTTACTCACTAGTGCAGTCTCATTATAATTATATTAATTACTTAATTCGAAATAAGTATTCATTTCACACACTGCAAATTTTACATATAATATCTTGAGTGTATAATAAACAGTACCTGGGTGTACCGGGGTTACTTATAGGGTTACCTATACATATCGATTTTCTCAAAAAAAAGGACTTGAAAAAGGAAAGGCGGCCGGCTGGATTCGAACCCGAACCTACTCATCTTCCCGACTGAGCTAATATGCTGTCGCGCAGCATTGCGAAATTTACCGTCGCATTCATCGAACTCTTAAAAACGGCAGAAGCGGCAAACGCGCTTCTACTATGGCGATGCAAAATCAGGTGACGTCTCCTGATTTAGTCTCAGTCGCAACAAGGAGTTGTGTACGTTCGCTGACAATTCAATTTTCAAATTTTTCAAACAAATTTTCGCCATGTTATGTTGTCTTTGATTATAGCATACCTCATCTTCGTTTCTTTAATTATATCGATGGTCGCATTGTAATGTTTATGTAACAGTTTTTCATTGTCTAAAAACGCGCATAAAACGGCGTTTATTTAAACACAACCTGGCTAGATCGATTTATCGTCTCCGATACCCTCTGTATGCATAATTTCATGAAAATCGTTCGAGCCGTTTCCGAGATTCCGATTCTATATATATATTTATATACCTACAAGAATTGCTCGTTTAAAGGTATAAGATACTGGCAGCGCCCCATGGTCTTACTTGCGTAGTTTCCGTTCCAAATTCAAATCATGAAACTCAAGCACAAATTTAAAAAGAATGAAGCAGAATAGGTAAACTATTTAATTTTAAGCAAGTACAATACAGTGGCATCAGTTGCAGTTCTACTATAATAAATACGTTTTAGAGACTATGTTTTAGAGTCCGCCTGGAGAAGTACCACACCTTTGACAGTTATTGTACCGCGAAGCATTAATGTGCAAACATTACTGTGTTCCACTTTGAAGGGCAATGTTTCCAGAGAAATTACAGGGTTTAGATGTATAATATTTTAGATATCTGGGTGACGAGCGCAGTGCAGTGCTAGGTAATGATTTGGAAGATTCATGTTCCAATAGCTGCGTTTCAATGTGCTGTTATGTGGCAGGCATGTTGCTTACCATCAGGCACATGAACTGCTCGTCTCTATGCTATAATTTTTTTTTGAAATAAGTATTAAAATACAGTAGTATCAGTTGATGTTCTACTAGGGAAGCCTGTATCGGGAAAACCAAAATCCCGAGGAAACCTAATGTTTCCTTTTACCATGGGAACTATGCCGCTAAAATCGCTAATAAGTATATTGTGTTTTATAATGTTTTATTAAATTGACATATTTTGTTTGTTGGTTTATTGAGACACAATTGAAATAGATTTTGTTTGCTTCTAAGCCTTTTTTTTAACTATAATAGGTTCGCACTTGACCACCATCTCGCCTGATGTTAAGCGATGATGTGATCTACGATGGAGCGTGTTTACCTAGAAGAAACCGCTTCACTATCGATTTGAAAACACCAAGATGGTAACCATCAAGGAAAACTCACTCAGGCAACGCATTCCACAACCTAGACGTTCTTATCACAAACGTGGAGTCAAATCTCTTCGTTCGCGTTTCTGGAACATAATGAACCATGAAACGATGTCGCCCTTTTGTGGGGCGAGAAGTCCGATAGAAGAAAGGGCAAGGAGGTATTAGATCATGCAGATCAGTTGCACACTCTCCGAAGTGTATCATCATCAGTCGTCAGACGTCCACTTCTGAACATAGGCTTCCCCCTTAGATTTCCACAACGAACGGTCCTGCGCAACCTGTAATCAGTTTCCAGCGACGTTTGTGGGCTCATCTGTCCATCTAGTGGGAGGCCATCCAACACTGCGTTTTCCGGTTCGTGGTCGCCACTCGAGAACCTTTCATCCCATACGGTCGTCGGTTCTGCGAGCAATGTGGCCTGTCCATTGCCACTTCAGCTTGCTTACTCTTTGAGCTATCTCGGCCACTTTTGTTCTTTTGCGAATGTCCTGATTTCGGATTCTATCGCGCAAAGAGACTCCGAGCTCGCTTCATATACGAGTACAACGTGGTGGATTTACCCCCATCAATATTTTAACAGTCCATTCTAACACTGATGTAGACTTCATCACCCAAGGTCTCTTTCCCCTCAGCACGGTAGATCACAAGAGTCAAAGTTTGACGAAAAATTCCCACCAAATCACCAGCTTCAACCCTAACCCATGTACAGCTGACAAATGACCTTTCCGCCGACGACGCCGCGACGTTGTACAAAAACCCGTGCCGTTAGGGCTATGTCAAATAAAAAAAAAGAAGTGTGGCACTCGGGGACTGCCGCGGTAAAGCTATTGCATGTTGCATGCATTTTTATCAACATAAGCAATAGGGATGTTAACAATTTTTCGGAATTGCTTTTATTTTGAAGAGTGACATTTGTTTACCATAAAAAATATCACGGAAAATCCGTTAAGTTGGCAACACTGCTAAGAGCATTTAGTCTGTAAAGCTAAACGTAACGTAAAACGTAAACGTAACGTAAAAAAGGGAGGACGGCGTTACGGTCTTCCATTCCCTCTTTCTTGTGAACATAAGAAAGAGATGCACGATCACTAAAATTCGGTCCCCAGGCCCGCGATAAAAGCTATGCAATAGATTAAAAAATAGTGTCCGACCGAAACTGATTTTCCGGCCGAAACCGAAACCGAAACCGAATGTTCGGCCGTGGCTTCAGTTTCGGCCGAAACCGAAACCGAAACCGAAACTCACGTGGTCAAGTATATAATTTATTAAAATACTGAAATTTGGTGAATTTATTGATTTGGTGATTTATGAAAAAAAAAAAATTATTTTGCCTTAATTAGGGCATGAAATGGAAACACAATATATATCATAATAGGATAGATAATAAATCAGTAAGAAGTCTTGTTAGTCCTTACAAGTTCTGATTCTAGGCTCTAGTTTTCACTATTTTATAATAACAATATTATAATCTCGTACTTATTTGTACGAGGTTAATTAGTAGTGTCCTCGTACCTCGTACGAAAGACTACTAATCTCGTATTTGTACGAGGAACCTCGTACAGTTGGCATCGCTGGTTGCTACAGAACTATCCGAATGGCACACGATAATTCCCGAAAAGGCCGACAGCGTCCGTCAAAGCGTTGCCGCGGAAAACAAAGTTGAGCGATCGTGAACGTGCTTGAACTTGTTAAGTTTCGGTTTCGGCAAAAGTTTCGGCTGATTTTGGCCGAAACCGAAACTGTGGCCGAAACTTGATTTTTGGCCGAAACTCGGCCGAAACCGAAACCGAAACCGAACTTTCGGTCGGACACTATTAAAAAAGTTAAAAAAATTGAGTTTTCATGTCTAATTTACACGCATATTATTCAAAACTTAATGTAAATGAACTACCATAAATATTGTTGCACCTTCCTGCAACACTTTGTATAAGTTAATAATTATCCTTTCTCTACTTTGTATATGGACGTTGTATTAGTGACACACAGACACAGACTCTATTATATTTGTTAGATTTTTTTTCCTTAATTCTAAAATCACTTCTGTGATTGTACCCATTTCGCAAACAAAACAATAAAAAAAATGGAACATGTTTATTATGCAAAAAAAACTTGTCGAGTCTCTAATATATTTACTGTCTTAACATACTGTCTTTGTTCCTGTTCATGTTCGCAAACCCGCAGGGTGAAACTAGTAAAGGTACTAAACTACTGAATGAAAATGTAAGTGATGTAATTGCCTGAGGCCGGCAAATATTTGCTAATACGAGTGTGAATTTCGCAAACCGTCATTGACCTCAAAATTATACAGATTTTAAAATTATCTAGACCAGATAACTAATCAAATATGAAGCCGCAGATTAACTATCGTAATCATATGAATATTTAAAAAAATGTCGTTCTGTATATCTCAATTTTCGATTGATTACATCATTTTGAAGCCGCGGTGACCTAGTGACTCAAGCGATTTACAATAGTGAGGTCACAGGTTCAAATCTCGCCTTCTCCTCTGATTGTTTTCCCAAGTACAAATGTACAAGTTTATCATCATCACTGATTTGAACAGTGAAGGAAAAACTCAAGGGGAATTTTAGGATGAATTTTTACATGCGTGAAAGATGACGCATGATGAAGTCCCAGAGGTGGGAAAATTTAGTGGGCTGTTAATGCTTATACTATATTATTTTGACATGTGTTTTATTCGAATACTCAAGAAGAGGGTTCTGAGCAGTCTGTATATTTGTTTCAGAAAGTGTATGTACAATTGCAGTAGCTTATATTAGCCCGCTTTGATAATTGATTGTTTTCTATCCCTAGTCTATTTATGTAATCTAGCTATCATCGTCATCACAGCAGCTCACCCCGCTACACAGATAGCAGAATACTCCACCCGCTTTCGTCTATTTTTCCTAAATATTTTTTAACAGCAAACTCTTCTCGAATAAATTGTGTAATTGGAGTAAACATAATGTAGGTTATGATGACGGTGGACCTTTGAGGACAGCTTGAACCGCGTGATGTGGACCTTACATTATACAGGGGTGGACTAAGGACAGAAGAGTTGGTGAAAATTAAGGTTTATGATTACACATACTTTAAAGTTAAAATAATAATGTTAAATTATGCAACTTATATTAATACTATAAAGCTGAACAGTTTTTTGTTTGAACTTTGAAATTCAGGAACTACTGGACCCATTCAAAAAAATATTTCACCATTGGAAATGTGCGTGCTACCTGAGGCTTTATATGTACTCGTATTATGCACCACGGGGGAAGCCGGGACGGACCGATTGTTATTAGATAAAACCCAAAACACACACATAAAATATATAACCTCAAATTAAGTGTTGAAAATACAAATAACGTGTCTTTATTAACTATTATTAAGTAGTCGTAAACTAATTGTATTTTATATAAATTGAAATTTCATGATTAATTAATAATTCCGCTGTACCATATCAGTTGCTGTACCTAAACCAAAGCTGTACCAATGCTTGAACCTATCGATTATGAACTATGTAGTTATTTTAAATACTTGACATAAGTGCTCTCTTTGACGAATTACGAGAGAAGTTCTGTATGTCAGTCCGTCAGTTTTCTGTTATCTCTATATGTAAAAATGTTATGTTGGTTTGTGTACGCTTCAAAAACTCAAAAAGTTCAGCACCGATCGATCTGAAATTTTGGGATGATATATAATCTGCATCAATGATTGTTTTTATCTAATTTTTGCATTACAATGTGCCACAGCAAAGCGTGGCAGGGTACAGCTAGTACACTATATAGCTGATGCTACTTACTATCAAACGCCCGAGATTTTAATTTCCTTTTTGCACGTTATAATTTTATGAAAAAATAAATAAATCTCGATCTAGTCGAGAGCAGTCGGCAAGCGGTCACCTCCCGGCGCGGCGTGCGGCCGGCCCTGCCATAACTTTCTCTCTTACAGCATCGCGCATTGCGCAGGCGTCTCGTTAACGCATTAGCCAGCGCACGTCGCAGACGCCATGACGCGCGGTTCAATTTGAATCTTGAACTCTACTTTTAAGAATTAATTTTGTTAAATTGTGATGAAGACATTTTTATGAATTTAAAAATGTTCAAGTGCGCCCCTGCGTGATTGTGTTTGTGTAAGTGTCGGATTGCAGTTATGTGTTCGTTCAAATTTAAACAGTGATTTAATTTACAAATAATTAGAAGAATATTATTAAAAGTTAATTTGTAACATATTGCCTTCAATGTAAATCGGTATCTAGTATCGGTGCCGAAAAACCATCTCGATTTTTGATTCCAAATTTAAAATTCGATGATCGGCGGTACGCAGTCTTGAGGAAAACCGGCTTACAATTTTTACTCTTGTTTCCTTGAGAGTAATTTAACGTGTAATGTGAGACATTACCTACTATTTAATTTTTAATTTTCTTCATTCAAAATATTTCTACGTTGAAGCACCCGTTGGATGATGTTGTAATCATGATGACAGGGTTATGTAGAACTTTTGGAGAAACAAAGTTACGTTTTCTCAGCATGCGTAACATCTGTCTGTGTCTTTATTCTATGGACTTTTCGCCACGAAGCTATTGGTTTGTGGGTGAGCAGTAACAGTTAAATCCAATAGGTAGTACTGTGGACGCGCAACACAGGATATTACGAATGTTACATGTTGTTATGGCTTGGTGTGAAAAAGCGAAGTGTGGGAATTTCATTCATGTTTACGTATTTTGATCCGTCTCTATGCCAACGCTAATACTTACTAAATAACGTACTAATTTCACAAATACGAAAGTATGTAAGTATGCTTGTTATTCTTATAAGCAAAAACTACTACTGTCAGGATCTGAAACACATTATTAGACATATTTTTTATCACGGATACTTTTTAAATATCATCTACTAAGTAATACTAAGTATGATGTACCGGCCGGCATACCACTATCGTATTATGAGTATTGAGTTTTATCGGCACACTTCAGTAACTTTTAATAGGCCATTGATCTTTTCAGAATCAGAATTGAACTCTTCCTATTATCATTTTAACCTTACAGGATTTTATTGCCACAGAAATCTTTAGATGTCTAGCTTATTGAAATAAACATTCAAATTTAATGTTTTGCAGTTCAGTTTTAGTTTAGGCTACCTGCCAGTGTTCAGCTAGATGTACTTCTTCTACCTTAATTAGATGAACTAATCTCTAGCTAAACATTATCACTGAATAAATCAAACCTTGTAATGTCTAAAATGTCCGAAGTGTTCTTTCAAATTTAACGCAATTTCTGTTTATCCTGTGTATAACCATAGGTATTATTGTGTAATTTTTAGGTAAACCTCTTTGAAGCTGGAACCATGCTGAAGTGACCTCCAAAATGTTCGGGTTCAAGCGGTCTATGGTGGAAACCGTCGTCATACTGACATGGGCACAGAAATATTACACTTTCGGAAATGTAGTAGTCTGGTGGACCCTGTCAATTCTGCTGTGCCTTGCGATCCTCCTGGCTGTGACGACGTACGACCACGACTACTGGAAGCTGCGAGGGGTGTTCTCCCCGCCAGCGTGGCCCATCGTGGGCCATATCCTCTCAGTGGTCACCTTCAAGGAGCAAGGCGGCATGTGCTTCAAGAGGATTTACGAAACTTATCGAAATGAAAGGTTTCTAGGTGAGTTTAACCTTGGGTATTGCTTCATGGGTGGTGTGAATATGATTAACTCTCGGGTTTCTACGTGATTTCGAGATTAAATTCGGATTGCAGCTTCGCTATTTTAATAGATTGTTTCAATTTATTTTATTGACTAATTTAATGAAGTAGAATGTTTGTATGTTTGCTGAATGAACATCATCGTTTTTCACTTGTTCCGCAGTTTGTTACTCCTTTCTGTAAAGTGTATATCTGTATTTTGTATCTGCATATTTGGGCGCCGGCAGTGTCGGATTTTTTGTATTTATAATGAAATAAAAACAACACAAATAACAGCATTGCATATAAGTAAAATAAAATTACTTCTGCTCGTGCTATCGATACCTATATTTTCTTATAAAGAGTAGATAGGTATATGAAACCGAAATATACGGCTGAAAACATATTTTTGAAAAACAAACCAAACAAACAGTACAATGTATTAGAAATAATTGTTGCACACACTTAAAACGCACAAAAAATACTAGGCTTAGTTACAATTTATCGCAAGAGTTTGCGGCAATTTTGTAACGCTCTGCCAAAATCCGGTTATTCATTACAACACTCACAGATTCGCCGACATCTCTGGCGCCTTCTTGTCTGTAGGATCCGGTGCCTCTACCTTGTCATAATATAAAAAGCTAGCGAGCTATCTTTATATGCCCACTGCTGGGATTCGACGCCTTCCTCCACAAGACAAGAGCCAATGCCACAAATATCACGCTGGTTAAGTGCTGGTTTGCGTATGACACTTGAATGATTCAATTATCCGTGAATCCATAGATGTCTGTTCTTCTACTGGTTTCCCGACGATATTTTGCTTTAGGGTTGATGGCAGTCATCATCATCATCCACAGCCTTCTCTATCCCACTGCTGAGTATAGGCGTCTCTTTTCCCGTGCCATCTTCCTCGGTCCTGTGCCGATCGAGTCCTTCGGCAGTAGTGATCGCAAGTCGGCAGTAGTGATCGCAAATTTCTTTGAGTTCGTTCATCATGAACGTCAAATACGTAGTTCTGTGCCGATTTGTCTAGGCTTAAAAAACTTGGCGGCGCGGCGGTTAGATTACTTTTCTATACCTATTTCATGAGCATAGTTCTAAGCGGTTTTGTGGTTAATGGACTACAACGAATCCACTACATCAATTTTTTAATTGATCAGATATATTATGTATGTGGGTGTGTATACTTAATGCACGTGTGAGTAACAAACCCAACCTTAACAGCTTTGTATTGCGTCATTTTGATACAGACACTAGTGTTCTGTTTAGTAGGTACTTACCAGTCTTCATTAATCTATTTACACGATCATTATTGGACGTTACATTAGAACATTAGGACGAGTATCAATAGGAAGGAGCTTGTTTAAACGATTTAGAATAACTTTGGCTATAGGACCAGCTATAATCTCGACAGAAGTGCTATTTTGTTTCAAAAACATATTTTTTGTTTCAACAAAGTAGACTATAGTAGGTCTTGGAGTCTTCAGGTCGAGAGAAACTACTTTTTTCTAATTAAGTAACCACTCTCTCCATCGTAGTAGACCGCAGCGTCGCGTAACATCGAAGAGATAACGGCCATGTGTAAATATGCCATTGTTAAAAGAACAGTGGCGCACCGGTTCTTATACCGCCTAACTAAATAGGCTTTGCTGTAGTTGTCTCTATAATTTCAATGAAAATAAAAGAGAGGGCAATTTCAATGCTATGACAGTTTTAGTTAGGCGGTAGACCCTTTGGAGTGCCGACAGAAATAAAACACATCTTTTTAACTTTAATAGATTCGCACTTGACCACCATCTCGCCTGATGTTAAGCGATGATGATGATGAACATGGCATTAACATAGATACTAAAATACACAGAGGTAACGGTATAATGTCAAGACTTCAATAGTATTTCCTATATAAAAAACACACACAGCACCTAAACAAGTTAAATTGTGAATTGAAAGTGAGAAGTCATAACTTATAATTTTAATTTTAAACATCACCACTGACGTTGCACAATACGTCACCTTTATCTATATCTCCAAATATACTGACTGCTATTGCACATGCCGACTGCTATTGCCCGTGAGGCGAACTCATAAGACCTTACCCATCCAAAAACTATTTCGTACCGCCACACCTACCTATCGGACAAAAAAAGAAGAAAAAAGACAAATAATTGTTAATCTAAACTATTCTTGAATTTAATAACATTTATATGAGTAAGATTTGCTAAACAAAAAAAAAACATTAAAAATGAACCACAATTGGCGCAGCTATCCCACATACGCACAAAAAACACAACATAATTAATATCCATTCTTTTTTTGAAGGCGTTTATATTTTATATTTAAATTTGAAGATCTGTCATACCCTTGTATGACAGATCTTCAAATCTGATCCAGTTTCTGATTAAAAAGTTGGCTTAAAGGTTTAGAGAAATATGAAATGTCAGGCACATAACATTTGTGTTACCGCTGGTTTCAGGCACGCATCAGTTCTACCAACGCACGCTGGTCATCCGAGACCCGGAGCTCATCAAACGAGTCTGCGTCGTGGACTTCCAACACTTCGTGGATCGAGGGTTCTTCTTTAACAAGGTAGGTAGGCTAAGTTGAAATATTAATCGCATCTTCATTCCTCTCCTCTCCCCATCCCACTGTTCCTAACCTCTCTTTAAAACCTCTTCCCAACCACCTCTATCCATAATATTATAATAGGTATAATATATAGATAAGGGTAACTAAAACGGCATACATACAATTAATTATTCTAGCACTATTTGCATGTACACGATTTTTTTATAAGTTTTACATTATTCCGAGCGTTTAGTTACAACTCTACAGTTTACATATTATAGTGGTATTGTAAATATTAAAACTTAATAATAAAAATTGATAATAATCACTATATTGTTAATTTACAAAATTCTATTTATTTTTCTAATTCAATAAAATTTAAAATGTGGTTGTCTAAGTTTATATAGTCGGAGGAAGGCCTTGGTATCCCATCGCACAGGATAATCCTAGTTTGGGTGCCAAGTTCGTCTAAGTTTATATATACTTATGTACGAACGATTTATATGTATTCTTTGATTTTACCAATGTTTGTTGATGAAATAAATGATTTGATTTGATTTGATTTTGACTTAGGTGTTTTATGAACACGTAGCTTTACAATCGACCCAGAGCTAGATTACTAGAACTAGAGACCTAGGCTCGATTGAGTAAAGGCTTGGTGGTAGGCAAAGCGGAAAACGACCGAAGAGATAGGTTTGTGTGTGTGTTTTATTTTGTCTATAAACAATTTTCGTACAAAAAATTAAACCGACTTCAAAACCACAAATAGGCACTCAAAAGCGAAAAATAAACTAAAATCATTATTATAAGCGCTACTCAATCATCTATTTGAAGTCGGTGCCAGTCAGGTCAAAAAGTTAGTAGATTGATGCTATGTAGGCACAGGTAAGTAGTACGAGTATCTATCCTATACCTGTTAGATTTAGCTGGCACCGACTTCAAATAGATGAGTGAGTAGCGCTTATAATAATGATTTTAGTTTATTTTTCGCTTTGAGTGCCTATTTGTGGTTTTGAAGTCGGTTTAATTTTTTGTACGAAAATTGTTTATTTTACTCTTTTAGTGTACAAGAACAAAATTAAAATTTTGATTAAACCCCGACTACCTTGGATTTGTTATCTGTACAACATTCCACTAGTCAAGCCCTTTCATTTGATACCCATATAAAGGAGTTGTGAAAAAGAAATGTATTTCGGCATTTTGTGGAAGCGGCCATCTTGGATTTGAATTTTTCATAGTGAAAAGTATTCTACTAGTCAAGCTCTTTCGTTTGATACCCAAATTGAGGTAGTAATGAAAAATATAGTATAATTCGCCATTTTGTCGTGGTGGCCATTTTGGATTTGAAATTTGTCATAGTACATAGTACTCTACTAGTCAAGCCCTTTCATTTGATACCCAAATTGAGGTAGGTTGTGAAAATATTTTGTCCGCCATTTTGTGGAGGCGGCCATCTTGAATCGACATTAACCAGACATAGCTAAGAACATCTGCTATGGTATTAACCTTGAAATAAAAGAAACCGCATCGAAATCGGCCCATCTGTTTCAGTTCTACTACGGTGCCACAGCAGATAGACAGACACACAGACAGACATCGACGTCACTTATAACACCCCTTTTTTTGGTCGGGGGTTAAAAACAAGTTTTTATTGAAGTATTTACACAATTTTGTATTGACAGGGTCGAGATTCATAACTTTTGTGAAATCTACAACGTCATCCAGATACGCAATTTTTCAGTTTTTGGTTCATATTTCAAAAACTACTTGACCGATTTCAAAATGATTTATATGGGACCATTCGGGAAGCATACCCATCCGAACACAAAAAGAAATTTTAAAATCGGTTCAGAGGTTCTCGAGAAATCAGGTAACATACATAAAAAAAAAAAAAAAAAAAAACATAGGGATCGAATTGATAACCTCCTCCTTTTTTTGGAAGTCGGTTAATAAAATAGTGTAACGAGATGAGACTTTACGCCTGATAGTAAGCAACATACCTATCCAAAGCAACGTAGTGTCATGCGGGGATTTGAATACCGGCAGTTCAAATTACTGGCAACACTAACATATGTGTATGTACTCGTGCAATGATTTATAGAGGTATATTTGGCGTGTAATTTTTCTGAGAATAGGTATTGAGCAGGCAGACAACATCACAGTAATGCTAGCACACAGCTTGACCGTAGAATAACTAGTAGAATAAATACTCGTACTTTCCCAGGCGGATCATGTAAAAAGCTACCACTACTAATTGAGGAAAATTGTATATTCGGAGCTTTTGATCGTAAAATCATTTATTTTAACACACGTCAGAAAGTTAGTGTTAATGTTTTTACGGTCGGACTTATACTAGTAGTAACTTAGCAAAATAACTTTTTTTTTTAAATAAAGAGTGACGAGACGATCAGGACATGTGCCTGATGGTAAGCAACATGCCTGACACATAACAGCATAATGACACGCAGCTATTGGAACATGAAGAGTTCAAATCATTACCTAGCACTGCACTGCGCTCGTCACCCAGAGATCTAAGATCTTATATCTCTAAGCCCTGTAATTTCTCTAGAAACATTGCCCTTCAAACCGGAACACAGTAATATTTGCACATTACTGCTTGGCGGTAGAATAACTGGCAAAGGTGTGGTACTTCCCCAGGCGGAGTCTGCCAAGAGTCCTACCACTACAACTTGTTATGTGATCGTGAATATCGGTAAAGCTTACAACACAGCTATGCGTGTAAAACTTGACTGTCACGATGACTCTTCAAATCTTACTTTTGTGCACCGAACTTTGCCCTCTAACCTCATTCTGGGTCAGTGATGGCAGCCTCCGCGTATACGAGTATGTGTTGCTCAATCGCAACAGCCTAACATTGTCAAAGCGTTGATTTGTGTGTAGAGTAAGATCCCAGGCCCGCCAGGCGTCACGTATTTTCTGATGAACGAAATGTGTACCATTGAGTATTTAGTACGTACTAAGAACACATGCGTACCCCTAAATTCTTCATGTTCCAATAGCTGCGTGTCACTGTGCTGTTATGTGTCAGGCATGTTGCTTACCATCAGGCACATGTCCTGATCGTCTCGTCACTCTTTATTAAAAAAAAAAATGCTTAGATGGCCAAAAATCTAGAGTCTAGAAAGTAGGTACATAAAAACATTTATGTGCGAGATTATTATGAGTTTAGGGGATGACTGGTCCCTTAGATCGGTCTGTCTTATCGGAAAAGGCTTTAAAATAGTTGTCTGATAAACATATATTAATTGGAGTATGAGAATTTAAGTGAAGTTAAGTCATTACTTTCGGAGTTTTAAAGCGTCTGTTAAAGCAAAACATCCGACGGAAAGTGTCTGGGAGTATTGGGGCCTTATTTTTTAAAGATATTGCGTATAACATATGTGGAAATCAGTTATTAGAAAATACGTGAAGTAAGTAATGTATCTTCTGGACCCCATATCTCAAAATTGGCCGTCTAAATAAGTTAACGGGTAAGCATGTGTTCTTAGTACGTACTAACTCTATTCAATCGTCCACATTTCGTTCATCAGAAAATACGTGACGTCTCGCGGCTCTGGGATCTTGGACTACATATTTGATCTTTGTTTAGGTACATATTTGAAGACTAGTAGAATAAAAAATAGTAGGATTTAATGCTTTTTTAACATTTATGAATATCTATTTTGTCCCCCTGCAAAGTATTCCATTTCTATTGTTTAAAATTGTTTAAAATGAGAAGTAAAAGTAGAATTTCACATACGGGTATGTTATCAGTACAACGAAGACTGCGGAGGCTTTATAAAGCGAGTACCATAACAAATAATAATCGATGCTGGCCAAGCTGGTTAGCAGATGGCATATATGTTTGAAATATATATTTTTTTGGAACACACCACTTGCCTCACGGCTCACGATGTTTTTTCATCGTTATTACTATGTATTTGCAAGTATCGAAACATTATTTATTTATTTGGGTTTAGCCGAACTCTATTTTTTCTGAGGTCAAAGTACCCAAAGTTATTTCTAATATCATCAGCTATCCGTCAGTGAGAACCCCGTTAAAATCAGCCCAGCCATATCAGAGCTAAGCCGGACAAACTGACAGAAAGACAAATATTTTAAAACTGGGTTTTGTTTCAGTAAATATTTATGTGCTTTTATATGAATTCAGAGCATAGTACGAACATGTCTAAGCAGAGTCAGGGAAAGGAACTGACAATTGACGTGTAAATTGTACATTTATGAATAAAGTACTTTGACTTTGACTTTGGAACTCCGCCACGCTGCGGCCTGGTGGCGTGCCCAGCTCCACCAACCCGCACTACCGACTTAACAATGAAACCAGCCATCATTCCGTGAACAATTTTTGTAAAATGCTGTCAATTTGGTCAAAGTCAAAGTTCTTTATACATTACTGTAAGCCCAACAATAATTTGTTCCAGGATGTGGATCCCCTGGCGGGGTCCGTCTTGTTCCTCAGGGGAAACGAGTGGAAAAAGCTTCGCGCCAAAATATCGCCTATATTCTCGTAAGTTGACATAATCTCTATTTATAAAAATGTTATGCTGGTTTGTGTACGCTTCAAAAACTCAAAAAGTTCTGCACCGATCGAGCTGAAATTTTACAATGATATATAATTCGCATCAAGGATTGTTTTTATCTAATTTTTGCATCACAATATGCCACAGTGAAGCGTGGCAGGGTACAGCTAGTATTTCATAAAATACAAGGTCACGAACTGATCAAGACACGTGTCTGATGGTAAGCAACACGCCTGTTCATAACGGTACAATGCCACGCAGCAGATTTGAATACGTAGAGTTCAAAAGTCCTAGCACAGCATTGATACGATCATCCTGATATTTATCTCTTTGCGCTATAATTTCATTGGAAACATTGCCATTCAAACCAGAAAGCAGTAATGTTTGATCATTTATGCTTGACGGTAGAATAATGAATAATCGACAAAGGTGTGTAGAGCAGTATCTTTGCACACATTTGCTGATGTGGGCTCTACAAAAGAGTCCTACCGCTATAAATATTATATACGTACATATATTATCGGTTGAAGATTCTAAATTATTTATTTACGTATATCTGGCATCTGTATGAATAGGTATATATCTATTATACATATGTATACGCGCTCCTGAAGTTTTAGATTAGTTGCTTCTGTCCGTTGAACTATAACTTGACCATAGACGTAAATCACTTTTAAATTTTTTTTATTACACAACTGTAATGAATCTAGATATTCTAAATTGACTAATGTGCAATAGTTGAATTAGTATTAACCCACTAGTTAATTGAAAACAAACATCCGTGATTACCGAGTGCAGGTCTGTACTTAACTCTACTATTTTCTGTGAATTGCAACATGTACCTATACCTGGAAGTTTATTTAGCATATTTGCCAAGTTATAACTATAAGTGTATTTGGTAATGTAACTTAAGTTTGTTATACTTGGTATTCAATTGGTTGACTAGTGAAAATCGTGTAAATGTGAAGAAAAAAATTATTGCATGCTAATAAATTGGCAATCAGAAGTACCTATTCTGTTTGATGTATGATAAGTATTTAATCTGGTGCTTATTTGCAAATCTCAAATCTCAAATTAATCGAAAAACATCTCAATCTCTTGAAGATTGTGGGTGACCTGCAAAGTTTTCAGCTTATCGGGTATTAAAAAAAGACATTTTAAAAACATTAGTGTTTTTTATGAAGATATTGCAAATAACTATAATACTTTCCTACTAGAACTGTATGATTTCAGACCGAACAAACTACGAGGGATGTTCCCACTGATCGACAACACAGCAAATGATTTTGTCATAAGAGTTGAAGATATTCTAACTCAAGCCACAGTCAAAACAAATACCAAATATAATATTAATAATAGTAACGACAAAACTAGCCATATAAAACTTAACTCAGATGTAGACCAAGTCATACATAACGATGTGCATGCAGCAAAAGAAAATGGCATCACACAAAAGGGTGCCACGCAAAATGGTGTCCAGCAAAGTGATGTCATACGAAGTCATGCCACAGAAAAAGATGCCAAAGATAATGGTATCACTCTGAGTAATATCTCACGAAATGGAATGAATCAAAATGGTATGAAAGAAGAAAGTATTACTAAAAATATTAAAGATAACGGTATTACTCAAAATGTCAAAGAAAATGGTATTACTCATGGAGTCAAAGAAAATTCTGTAGGGCAAAATGGAGTCAATTGTAATTATAATGGAGTGACAGATTATAATCCAGAAGATGATAGAGATGAAATATCAGCCACAGTAGATTCAGAGAAGCTTGTAGGCGGCTACACGGCAGACGCCATAGTTCCCTGCGCGTTTGGCTTGAAGAGTGGCGTCATGTATAACGACAAAGACCCTTTTGCTGTGGCTCTGCAAGCTTTCTACGAGATGTCTGTGTTTAATATTTTTGAAAAGTGAGTATTTGTCGAATACTATCTGCATGCTACAAAATCGCTTCACGTACTTTTGCTAAAATTGACATTAATACTTCCAGGACAATGCGTCAGTTTTGGCCCGCCTTTGTATTGTTCTTCCGGATGAGAATAATACCTAAGAAAACTCACGATTTTTTCTACAACATCGTCACCAGCGTGCTGAGGGCAAGGGAAAGTGGTATGTATAATACATCTGCATAGATTCTCATTGAAAAGGTACCGTTGAAAACGGAACTATACTTTTTTTCTTTCAATAAAGAGTGACGAGACGATCAGGACATGTGCCTGATGGTAAGCAACATGCCTGACACATAACAGCACAGTGACACGCAGCTATTGGAACACAAATCATTACCTTTTCAAAATGAATCAAATTTTGTACTTATTCGATTTTTAAATAAAGTCCATAATAATGTATGGAGTATACAAATTGTGACGAATTTACTTGGTGGCGAATCGACAATAACCCAATATATCATGCAACGTTTAAATGATTAAGATATATAATTTATTTATTTATTAATTCAATGAGCACACAAAACAGAATGTAATAAATATAAACTATAACATAAGAGTATACTGTACAGAACTGTATTACATTCCAAACTATGTGGGCCTAGAAACAACAATTATTTAAATTCAGTGGTTTGATAATAATAACATGACATTAGTGATAATACATAAAGAAAATTAGGCCAACATATCTGAACTTAAAACTAAAAACTAACATGCGTTAAAACAGTAGATAAAAAAGATATAAACATAGAATATTATAACACAACAGATAATTATATTAAGCTGCATAGTTAAAATCATACAGAACCAGAGCACATAATGAGTATGTATGTTTATAAGCTGTGCAGTGTGCACTAGAAAAAATACGCAAATGTCACGGTCAATAAAATGTAGAGCTGTATGGTCGACGCACATGGGGTGATAAGATAACTCTATATTTAAAGCCACAATAAAAGAAAAACAATTACTTAATAACTATTACAAGTTTGATATTTTAATTGTGGAGAGCAATCTCTTCCAGGCAACCGTACGTAGATAAAATAGTACAGGACAGTAAACAAAATCACCCGGATAGCATCATCTTGCGGTCACGATGGGTCGAGTAAACCTTCTATCCTGATGGTAAGCAACATGCTTGCCACATAACACGCAGCTATTGGAACAAGAGGAGCCCAAATCATTACCTAGCACTGCACTGCGCTCGTCACCCAGAGATCTAAGATGTTGTATGTCTAAGCCCTGTAATTGCTCTGGAAACATTGCCCCTCAGACCGGAACACAGTAATGTTCGCACATTACTCCTTGGCGGTAGAATAACTAGCAAAGGTGTGGTACGATGAATTTTCACTATTTTGTAGTTTATGAAGTTGTAATTTGTAACAGAGTTAAATTACTGTCTGGAAGAACACAGGCAATAGATAACAACACTTTTCGTCTCGGGAAAATTACGGGAACGCAAAGTAGGCGGCTGAAACTGTGGGGCACTGCTAGCTAATTAATGATTAAACCCTCTACACACGAGCCCTGAAATCAGAGGAAATGTGTGTAGAGGGTTTTAATCACAGATAGATTCATGATTCCAGGAGAACAAGAGAAGCGCGGCGACTTCATCGACATGATGATGGCGCTGCGGAGCGACGACTCCAACAACAACGCCAAGGCCGAGGGAGACGACGTCGAGATCAGTGAGTGGCTGCTGTCTTTATCCGAGCATACTAATCACACAAGGCTTTTTTTCGTGAGGGCACGCAGTGTCCCAAAGGCGCACCGGTGGCACAACGAGTTCTGCAATAAATTATAAACTTGAATATTTCGAAAATTTGCCGGTCCCAAAAAAGTTATTGACAAAAAAGGCCTTTTAATAGATACATGTACGGCCAGCCCACTAGCCGCTGGGTCCTAACCTAGCTAACTCTGCTAGCCCAAACCTCGCCAGCCGGTTAAGGCTAAAATACAAAAAAAAAACAGATAACAACACAAAAAATATAGACAACGATACGTCGTATCTAGTATCTAGTATAAAATCATTGACATATTTGACATACGACATCCATCCAAACATACAAACTTTTGTAAATATCTATAGTAAGTGTGGGCCATTAACTCAATTAAAAAAAAGAGGTTATCAATTTCGACAACCCTATTTTTTTAAATTTCCTGATTTCTCGAAAACGCGTGAACCGATTTAAAAATATTAAATGTTGGTGGTCAATTCATACATAGCACTATCTGACCCCAAACTAAGCAAAGCTTGTACTATGGCGGCCATATAGCTAATATAATACTTATATGGCTTATTATACATAGAAACACCCCGACACAGTACAAACGTTTGAATTCATCACACAAATATTTGCACTGGGTGGGGAATGGGGATCGGTCTTTTCGATACGAACCCGAAGTCAAAGTCGAATTTTGACAATTATATAGGTATCTGATATTTGTATTTTTATTACCTAAACGTTGATTGGTTTTTGTGTGTTTTGATTTTTGTGTTTTATTTGTAGTATGTAAAGTGTGACGTCAAAATTTAAATTGTTATTAAGTTGTTTTTATCATGTAAGCGACAGAAATGTCTTAAGTGATAAATAAAATTCTTTAAATATAATTTGTATTCTGTTGTTTCGTTATTCAGAGAAAAATAATAATTACCATTGTTATTTTCGCAGCCGATATGGTGATATCAGCGAACGCGTTCATAATCTTCCTGGGCGGGTTCGAGACCACGTCGTCGACGCTGGCCTTCCTCTGCCTGGAGCTGGCGGCGCACCCGCCGTGCAGGCGCGCCTGCGGGGAAATCCTGGAGGTGCTGCGGAGGAGGGGGGGCATCGTCTCCTACGAGCTGCTGCAAGAGCTCACCTACATGGAGATGGTGATACAAGGTCTGTTGCTGTTGTGCCATCGTTGGCGTATCGCAATGAACATCCGTCAGGCCGTATTTCAAAGAGCTTGGTATACTTACGTTTCCTGCTATCTTGATATACCAAGTGTGTATGTCAAAAATAATCTAGAATCGTACAACAGGCGAGGAGTGAGACATACGCAACATACGCAACGCCGACAAGCTGGATGTTATAGGTACCACTCTCTCACGAGCTCACGGAAGTTGACTCACATTATGGGACCGGAACTTTATAACACTCTTTCCAAAATAGTTATATCGACAGCTTCAAAAACAGATTAAAGTGCTGGTTTACCGATCAAACTTTTTATAGTTACAGCGAATTTTTAGAGACTGATGGCAATGTTCCCATAAAAATGTAAAGAAATAAATTTGAGATGGGTCAGTACATTTCTAATAAAGCCAATTTATACTCGTAAAATGCTTGACAGTTTTCTGTACAATAAATAATTATTGTAATACAGTAAAATAGACATTTCAAACTTTGAAAATGTATACAATTTGTATGCTCTTTCTTTTGTTTTTATTTTTTATTAATTGACGTCTGCAAGAGCTACTACTGCAAGACCGTGGATTCTACATGAAATCACACACTTGTCAAAGTCCATAACAGCATCCTGCTGAAGCACAAGACGTTGGCGTAATTGTGCTCACCAAACATATCACAACACTAACATAACACAACGGGATAGAAGCCAGAAATTAATAGACGATGAATCAGATGACATATATGATACAACCGATTAAAAGTTAAAAATGAAAAAAGAAGAAGAAGAATTTATCAGCTGACTATTATTATCATTGTATAAATTCAGACCAATGGAAACTGCGTTGCCAGACATATCGCATGCCTCTAGAAGAAGAGGCCAGTTTGTATGGGTCAATTATTTAAATGTTTTGTATCATCTTACCTGAAAACAGCAATAAAGATTTTTGTATTTGTACATGTAAATTGTACATTTATGAATAAAGTACTTTGACTTTGCTGGTATAGATTAGTACTCCTACCGCCTAACTAATTAACTCGCGAATTTGCTATTGATGTCTCCAGGTGCTTAGTGTAAAGAGGTAGTCATACAATATCTGTTTCTATCTATACCCACAGCTATAAATTATGGACTAGGGCTTCTACCGCCTAACTAACTCGGTTTTGGCTTTGATAACTGCTGTCTTCTCCTGCTGCTGTCTTCAGGAACTCTCCTACATGGAGATGGTGATATAAGATCTGTAGTCATCTATTCCAACTGCTATAAATCATATTCCTACCGGCCTTTCTACCGCTTTAAATCGGCTTTGGCTCTGCTATAGCTATCTCGAGGAGATGGTGATACGAGGTCTGTTGCTATCTGTTCCAACTGCTGTAAAACATAGACCAGCACTTCTACCGCCTAACTAAATCGGTTTTGTCTCTGCTATTGCTGTTTCCAGGAGTTAGTTTACATGGAGATGGTGAAACAAGGTCTTATCATTATCAACCCGTGTTCGTCCGCTGCTGGACATAGGCCTCTCCTATAATACGCCACTCAGCCCGATCCTCGGTCTTACGTTTCCAACCGCCACCAGCTGTCTTTCGTATATCGTCACTCCATCTAGTCTCAGGGCATCCTACACTATACTACACTATCCGATTCGCGGTCTCCTTTCCAGAACCCGTCTAACCCAACAGTTATCGCGTCTGCGACAGATGTGACCGGCGCATTGCCACTTCAGTTTGCTAATACGCTGAGCTATGTCGATGACTTTAGTTCTCTGACGAATTACTTCTTTGCGGATGCAATCCCTCAGAGAAACATGGTAGGAGACAAAGTCTGAAACAAGGTCTGCTGTCATCAATTTCAATTACTATACACCTACAATTCGAATGGCCTTCCATTGTGCGTCATGCGATAGAATATTTAAAATTTGGTTTTGCGAGGCATGTTTGTGCGCATAACCGTACCCAGCTGAGTTCGCCGTTTAAATTATGTCAAGGATGATTATAAATATATATATTCCAACAGCTGTATAAATCATATACTGCCACCTAACTAAATCTGCTTTCACTTTGCTGTTATTGTCTTTATAATTTAAAGCGTAAAGAAAAGCCAGAGCGATATCAAAGTTAAGATTTTCTTTGGGCGGTAGAACCCCTAGACAGCGTTGGCTAGGTAGGAAAGATTGTAATGCAATCACTATTGTAAGTTGTTAGATTTATGTATTTTTTATTTAGCAACTGGCAGACTCGGCGTAAGTGACCTTTGGTTCTGACTCAGCAACGGGAACATTTTTCATGATCAGCCTACCCTAATCCACTGCTGGTCATAGGCGTCTCGCATGATACGCCACTCTACCTCGGCTTTTCTTCTCCCACCCCTGCCTTACGAATATCATCACTCCCTCAAATTTCAGGGCATCCTACGCTACGAGATTGTTAGTGGGATCCGTATGCTAAACTACTATTTGCGTAAAATTTTTTAATTGAAATATGGCGTTGGTTACAGAAACCCTGCGGCTGTACCCCCCGTTCCCGAGCATCCAGCGGCTGTGCACCAAGGACTACCCGCTGCCGGGAGGGCCGCTGGTTGAGCGCGGCACCGTGGTGCTGTTCCCCACGCTCGCCATACAGAGAGACGAACAGGTGACGAAATGCATTTCTCAATGTCATATCAAACTAAAGTTTCTATACCCAAGTAATATATCATATCGTAAAAGTTTGGCTATGGTTTAGAACTCGAGGCTTATGGTTTTGACACTCTTCTTATGAGAGAAAGTCCCGAGATATTAATATTTTTTTAATAACACTCCACAGACGCCTGGGTCCGTGACCTTTATCACGTGGGTTCTTTTTTAGCATATAACCATACCTAATTATAATTATATCTTGAATTAGGAGAAGAAAAGGAAAATATGGGGTACCAAAGAACTAAGAAGTTTGCGAGTCCCACTCGGGAACTTCTTAGTTGGTTTTTTACTACCGTTACTTCTCAGTTCTTCACTACTATCAGTGGGAATATTTAGTGGGCTGCTCCTGCATGGGTCCTGTCTGTGTCCGCAGTACTTCGAGCACGCGGACCAGTTCATCCCGGAGCGGTGGGCGGCCGGCCGGCCGGCGCCGCCGCCCGGGGTCTACATGCCCTTCGGAGACGGCCCGCGGTACTGCATCGGTGAGTGAAGCTTTGCTGTATATTGCCTATTTTTATACATTGTTTTTATTCTAAATGGAAAGCACACAACATCACACTTTGAGATAAGTAGAAACACTAAAGCCAAAAACAGTTTTTACTGATAAAACATACAGTTTTTTAATAGTATAGAGTGATAAGAGAATCCAAAACTTTACCTTGTACTGCCGCCCAGACATATGAGATGTTTTATCTCTATGCCCTGTAATTTCTCTGGAAATATTGCCTTTCAAACTGGAACACAGTGATGTTTGCACATTACTGCTTGGCGGTAGAATAACTGACAAAGATGTGCTACTTCTGCAGACAGACTTTTGCAAAGTCTTTCTCACCACTACAAAATAATAAATAAAGTAGGTAAGTTTTTAGGTAGTTTCTGTCACAAAGAAAAAAAGCTTATTAATATGTTTTTCCTTCATCTATGACGAACATCGTTAAATATGAACATTATTAGAAAAATATTTATATTTACTATAAACAATTCTTAACTATTAAAAATAAAGTAGGTAACACAGGTTGCTTGCCACCACGCACATGCCCTGCTCGTCTCGTCATAATCTACTTTAAAAAAAACATATTATGTTGAATGACAGCCCTGAACCATGCTCCCAAGCTACTAACACGGTCGCGTTCGTAGCGTGGGAGCGTGCTTCCCGCGTCTCACCCGGCGCGATTGGTGTGTCTAGACATTTTGGTGACGTGTGTATAACTAATTAGACTGATAGTCATGGGCGTATAAAAAAGTCAAACCTAGTCTCGCTAAAACAAAAACTGTATCTATTTTATTTTAGCGAGACTAGGTTTGACTTTTTTTATACGTCCATGCTGATAGTATTATCTGTGTGTGCAGGCAAGCGGTTCGCCATGATCCAGATGAAGTGTTGCCTAGTGCGGCTGCTGCGGCGCGTGCGCATCGAGCCCGCGCGCGCCGGCCTGCGCGCCGCGCCCTTCCCCGCCGACCCGCGCTCCCCCCTCACCCTGCACCCCGCCGACTCCACCATCAAACTTACTCTATTATGACAATGACTACACTGCGCTCACTTTTCTAACTCATTATCTAATGAGAATCCAACAATATTACCTACAGGCGCGGTCCCAGCCTCGAATTTTGGAGGGGGTCACCAGTACGTAGTCTCAGGTTTTGGGGGGGGTCACTAGTAGGAATACAATAAATCGAGTACTAAATACTTAATACTTGACTGGATATTTTAGATTTTTAGTTGAACGTATACGATTTTGGGGGGGGTCATGTCCCCTGTGACCCCCCCCCTCGGACCGCGCATGATTACCTAACTATCATTGAAGTGAACACTTTTTGTGCCACACGCAGCTTTTTCGTGGGCTACGAATTGAGGTTAAGCGTCACGCTCGTAAATAGAAGAAATCTTTGGGTGAACTCGGGACCATGGCCATCTACATATGCGTTAGCGCTTCTAGATGGATTTCAAGGCTTACGTGCGCGTGCGCCAAAAACTGTTAAATATCTGAGTGAAGTCAAATAAGTTAAACATTTTTTTGTTAACAGATCTGAACGAAAGCACGTTGATGTTGAGTCAAGTTTAACAAAACGGCGATAAGTTTCTGTTTATATATCCTAGAATCTAAATTAACCGATTTATCTTTGGATAACCTCATTGTAACGTTATTCTTTTTCGTAGTAACTACGAATCAGTTTTTTTGTAAGTTTTAGATTATACTATTAGTCATTTAAGATAAAATAATAATCATTGACCTCAGTTTCTCTACGTAATTGTGTAAATAAATATTTCTTTGGTAAATAATTTGTAGTTTCATTGAAGTGGAATTGAAATTTGGTAGAGTAAGTATATGAATTTAATTTTAAATTGAAGTTGTTTTTTTTTGGAAAAAAAAATTTTTTTTTTTGGATTAATGCAAAATAATTAAAATAATAAATAGTCGTATTGCTAATGGCCGGACCGAGCGGGCCACCTTGCTGACATCCAGTGGTTGAATTGATTTCTTATTCACCAAATATAACTTTGTGGGGGCTCCATAGCATTGCCATATGTATTTGTATATTTCGGGTATATTATTTTTAATTTCCGATAAAAGGATAGCCCTGTCTAGACTGTTAAAGGTATTTTTACGTCAATTTTGAAAAAACTCTTCGAAATCGGTTGAGCTTAAAAAAATACGCACCGCGTAAACT
This sequence comes from Ectropis grisescens, assembly GCA_017562165.1. Taxonomy (NCBI): domain Eukaryota; kingdom Metazoa; phylum Arthropoda; class Insecta; order Lepidoptera; family Geometridae; genus Ectropis; species Ectropis grisescens. The sequence goes on along the minus strand of CM029787.1, from coordinate 23,396,069 downwards.
GCCGCCTCACAACCAGATCTTACTTCAAAACCAAGCTGATGAGGTTGACATTTTGAGGTGAGTTGTTCCTGAATAGTTCTACAGCATAATTATGAAATAAAGCGTCTCAAAGTGCTGCCGATAGCAATGGGCCGTATGCCACCATCTTCGATCAGTCAAATCTTTTAGATGTTGAGCTGTTAAGCTATCTAGCCCGCCAGCTGAACCTTTTCGGAACGACCTAATTGCTTGTAAAATAGCTTTCTCGTTGACGAGTAGTGGCGATTCCAATGAGGTAGGTATCGGCAGCTGTGGGTGGAGGACGACTGTGAAGGATGTTTGTCCACCATCCTTTTTATGAACCTAAGTTGGTTAAGTTCTGCGAGCCTGAGAGCCAAAGATGTGCTGCCTCGTGTGGTGGCAAAAGAAGTCGACACTTGCGAATCCAGCGTCTGCCCTGGAAGGAGCAGGTCTGTCAGGTCCCTCTCTTCAATTTGCACTGAGTTGGACAGCTTTCAAATGCCGGCATAGTGCTGAATATTATTATTTTATACCCTTCTATCATCCTACATAGGTCTTCTGCTGTATCACATGACCCATAAATTTTGTTCACGGGCCTGTGCTCTATAGGTATGTGTATCGCATTCCTGAGCTCTGCATTCAACTCGCGCGGTATGTGTAGTTAAAATGGTATAGATGAATTGCGGTGGCCGATTTAGTGGTAAGTAACGAGTGAGTTCCGAAATAGGTACAAAAAAAATTGAATGGTATCCACCGCAGTACAGTACAGTGGGTAATTATTAACTTATGTTGAAAGCTTGACACTTATGTCTATGCCACGGATTGTTACCTAGTTTAAAAGACCAAAACCATACCTGTGGCGACTTTTGGTAAGTTTTATTAGACTGTCCGCGGACTAATCCTCCGCTCATCGTCTAAACGTCAATAGCTTATAATATATACCAGCATAGTATAAACTATGATAATAGTCGCAATGCTACATACATACACCACATTCGAGATAGTATTAGCACGAAATTGTGCCGCGAAAACAGATTCTATTGCGTCCCTTCTAACCTACAGAGCGACCGCGTCGACAATTGTGATGTCACACAGCGAAGGCGCCGCGCGGTAAATTTAAAATGTTCACAGATTCGTCATTTATTGAGATATTCAAAATTTTTTTCAGTATGAATAACTTATTTCTATTGTCTTTAAATCTATGTACTCGTAATTGATTTTTCGTAATTGGAAACTTCCTTATTGTCTTACTTCTTGGCACCGACTTCAAAATTGTAAAATAGGTTTCTGTTTAAATAAATCAAAATACGTATTCCTTTATCCTAAACAAATTTATTTTTAAAAAAATTGTTTGAAATTCTTTTTTTTGGTTAAAATTAAATTATAACTATTTATACTCTTAAGTAAATATTTTATTTAAGTATATTGTATGCTCGCAAAGGGCATTATATGTATATTGTAAGTATGTACTAGAAATATTGTAACCTACCAACTAGTTTGTACAAAGTTCAACAATAAATCATTCTGATTCTGATGAGATACTGTAACGGTGTACTAAATAATACGGTGTAATAAATCATTCTGATTCTGATGAGATACTGTAACGGTGTACCGTTACAGTATCATTAAAAGACACCTTTTTTTTCTTAATGGGTGCTTGATAGCGAGTTGAATTTAAATTGTAATCACATCCTCGTCGTTTCTTCGAGGCTTCACAACCACGTTTCTGGTTTTCCAAGATTAATTCCCAATTCATTCTCTTGTTGGGAGTGGAAGATCGGCGACGTTTCTTAGCTTGGAGTCCTTTGTGATAAGGCACAGGGGTACGGAGATTTAAACCAAAACTTGTAGATGGTTCCTCCGACCCATTTCTAACAGTACTGTCGGAGTTGGTGGTGTCGGCTGGTGGGTACGAATGCGGTGTTGGTGATGCTATAAAAACTGGCCTCTCTTCTTTTAGAGACAAATCCAATGGGAGCGGGGTTGGAGAACATTGCGGCATTCCAGTATTTGGTGTGGCGACAGCAATATCTGTAGCCAAAATCAATAACTGTCTTTAAAAACGAGATATTTGTTTACTGATATTATCTATTTTCTTTCTTAGTCCCAGAGCTGACTATTTAAAATATACTATATTGAACAGTATATTTTTGCATGACAATTGTGACAACACTTACTGTTAAATGTCACATACAGCTACAGCAAAGACATTCTGTAAACTGCTTCTATCATGCATTGATTAACTAAAAGCTCTCTTATAACAAAATATTCTTTTTTTGTACAACTTTTCATCTAATTCTACTACAATAATATTTATTTTATACATTGACTGTGTCCTACAGAAAATTATAACTTTCATTTATCTTCTTTTTAAAACGATCTTCATAAGCTCTAACAATGTTGTTTCTACATTAATGAAGGAGAACAACAATGAGGTGTTTTCTAGTTGAAGCATAATGCTAATTATTATTATGCACTTTGTATTCAACAATTTATGTCATTCTTGATTAATTCAAGTGTTAAGAGTGGGTAACTCACGTGTGACAAATTTCATATTTTATTGGTTCATTCCGATTGAAGTTTCAGCCGCATCCAGCGGGTTTCTTCAAGGAGTGTGAAGAGTGAGTGTGCGGTGAGTGAATCGTGTGTCGTTTTTAACTGAGCGGTCATGTGCGCTCTGCTTAAAACGTACACTGGATGCGGTTGGCCTTTCCAAGTCCGACGAGAATGAGGGTCGTGAATAACCCATGTTACTTACAACCATGTTAGTTTTCATAGTATAAAGATCTCATTAAAAATCTCAATACCATCTACTTCCAATTAATATTATAAACGGGAAAATTTGTAATAATGTACGGAAATATGGATGTATGTTTGTTACTGTTTCACGCAAAAACTACTGAAGGGATTTGAATGAAATTTGTTACATAGATACATAACGATCTGGAATAACACATAGGCTATTTTTTATCCTGAGAAATCAACAAGAGTGGGAACTACGCGGGTGAAACCGCGGGATGTTGCTAGTGTTTAAATATAGAAAGTGTATGCTTAAAAACTTGCAATATATAAGAGTAAGTTATTGATTGTAATAGATGTTTTTAATACAATTGAATCGGTCTCCAGGCCGTCCATCAGCAGCAGCGACAGGCAGGTGCGGTCCCAGCCTCGAATTTTGGAGGGGGTCACCAGTACGCAGCATCAGATTTGGGGGGGGTCACCAGTAGAAATACAATAAATCGAGTAAAAAATACTTTACTAGTAGCGCCCCACGATTTTACCCGCGTAGTTCCCGTTCCAGTGGTTTTCCCGCGTTAAAAATAGTCTATGTACTATAAGACATTTTTAATTTATTAGATTTTTAGCTTAACGTATACAATTTGGGGGGGCATGATAAATAATATAAAATAATATAGGTAATAATAGGTAATATAGTATTTTAATAGTCAAACATCATCGTTTCATCATTTGATACCCATATTGAGATAGGTTGTGAAGAAATATTTTGTCCGCCATTTTGTGGAGGGCGGCAATCTTAAATTGATATTAACCAAACATAGTTAAGAACATCCGCACGGATATTAACCATCATATAAAAAAACTGCATTGAAATCGGCCCATCCGTTTGAACTCTACGGTGCCACAGACAGACACATAGACTTATAACCTTTTTTTTTTGATCTTAAAACAAAACTATGTTTAAAATTAAAGGAATTTAGCTTGTATAGTAGCTCCTTGGATTCTCACCTGACGTGGACATAGCGGCCATGCGCTCTGACATTTTTTTGTAGTAACGCTCATACTCGGGGTCATAAGGACAGTTTGCATTTTCGTCTGTAATTAGCTCTGAAAAAAAAAAAAACAATTAAAAGGCATCTGAAAAAATATCAATCAAAATAAGTGTGAATGTTTGTCTGATGTTTGGGTGTGGATGGATTAGGTTAGATATCTTATCACCATATTTGAAATAATTGATAGTTGCATACGCTACCCAAAACTTGTCTGACTAAAGCAGTAGTGGTAGAACACTTTGCAGAATCCACCTGGGGAAGTACCTACCACACATTTGCAGTAATTCTACCGCCGAAAATGGAAAATGGGCGAACATCACTGTGTTCCGGTTTGAAGGGCAATTTCCAAATAAAGTACAGGACAAAGAAATAAATCATCTTGCATCACTGAGTGACGAGCGCAGTGAAGTGCTAGGTTAGGTAAGTTGTCTGCGTGGCGCAATAGTTGTGTGACACTGCGCTGTTATGGGCAGGCGTGTATCTTCCTATCAGACGCGTGTCTTGTTCGTCCCTACCCGTATAAAAATTGATGCTTAGAATCGTGAGGTTGTAGTTTCGAATTTCGCCTGCACCTCTGAGCATTTTTTTAACTACAGATTGGATATGTTTGTCATCACCATCGGTTTTAACGGCGAAGGAAAACATCGTGAGGGAACCAGAATATTCCAAGAAATACATACATCCTTTTTTACAATAAAGAGTGACGAGGCGAGCAGGACATGTGCCTGATAGTAAGCAACATGCCTGCCACATAACAGTACAGTGACACGTAGCTGTTGGAACATGAAGAGCCCAAATCATTACCTAGCACTGCACTGCGCTCGTCGCCCAGAGATCTAAGATGTTATATCTCTAAGCCCGGTAATTTCTCAGTAAACATTGCCCTTCAAACCGGAACACAGTAATGTTAGCTCATTATTGCTATGCGGTAGAATAACTGGCAAAGGTGTGGTACTTCCCAAGGCGGCCTCTGCTAGGAGTCCTACCACTACATCATTTCCAAAACGTCAATTTTAGCAATTTTTAGGTAATGGTCTTAATTCTCTTCTTGCGACAGAAGTCATAAAATGCACAAAAAATAGAAATTAATATTACTCGAATATAGCTACGAAGAAGAAGCTGTTTGTTTGAACGCGCTAATCACAGAAGCTACTGGACCGATGTCAAAAAAACTTTCATCATTGGATAAGTACGTGATCTCTGAGTGCTATAGGCATACATAGGGTTGGCATCTCTAAAGTTTGGCAACCAGGATAAGACTCAGTCCCGGATTTTACAGCCCAGAACCCGGAGATATCAACAGATTTTAAAACATAATAATCAGAGTGAAAACTATTGAAAATTTAGTGCTTTAAATCATCTTTTAATGTATTGAAAATACCTTTTTTCCTTTTTTCAAATTTAGTTATCTTTGGTCATCATTTCACCAAGAATTTAGTGAGTCGGTTCATCGGTTAATCGCTGCGTGTGCGTGTGATAGGTAGCCAAACCTAAACTTTAAAACCCGGACTACAAATGTAGTCTAGTCCGGACGCTTCTCGGACGCCCTCTAAACTAGGTCAAATTGGGAAATCCGGACGGATGGCAACCCTAGGCATACATATCATGTACCACGGGCGAAGACAGGGCAGACCGCTATAAGAAATACAATAGACAAAAAATATTGGGCCTGCGTTTTATTCGATGTACCTATTTAATGATGTTAAGTTTAGTTTGAAAAAACATTCCATCGAAAGCTTTACTTAGTTTGGGGTCAGGTGGTGTTGTGTGGTGGTGTGTGAATTGTCCCCCAATATTTATTTATTTATAAAATAATAATTAAATTCTGCTCAAATCATTTTTTTTTATTAAGGAGGACGAGATGAGCAAGATTTGTGGCTGATGGTAACCAACATGCCTGGCATATAACAGCACAGTGACACGCAGCTATTGGAACACGAAGAGTCCAAATCATTACCTAGCACTGCACTGCGCTCGTCACGGAGAGATCTAAGATATTATATCTCTAAGCCTTGTAATTTCTCTGGAAACATTACCCTCGAAACCGGAACACAGTAATGTTTACTCATTACTGCACATAATTTCTGAATTTCTAGCCCCAAACGACATACACTGGTGTTAATCGTAGGACGGACATTATGGTAGGTACTAGGAACCTGGTGCACCGGCCGGAGTACATCCAGAGTCGTTGAGATGCTTAAGTTGTCTCTTGAGGTCATCTACTTCTTTCACCAGCTCATGCACTAACTTCTGCAACGGAGCTACGCCCTTAGCCACAGCTTTTCGATAATTTCTGTGGAAGTTGTAGCAATTTTGTTACATTTAAAGGTGTCCCATAAGTCGACGTCAAGCCGAAGTCGCATGATAAGTAAGGTCATAACAGTCATCAGAAAATAAAATAAAATATGTCTTTTATTTTAAAATTATTGCAAAAAAAAAATATTCGGGAAAATGTACCACTCTGTAACAGGTTTTACTTTCCTGTTGCTACAAATCTTTACTTTTGCCATTTTTTACTTATTTCATCCTGAATAGTGCTTCTGTAATTTGTAACCTTAAAATCTGAGCTAACTGCTCCAGCTTGAAAGAAGATGTCATGTTTTGCAGAACCACGTTTTGAAAATCAGTTTTTCGCCCTACTTTAACTGACGGTCCTGAAAAAAAATTATACCACGCAAGTCTGGCAAGTAACTTTAGAAGTCAAAGAAATTATTCAAACCCGACTTTCATTGAAAAAATATTTTTTGTACCCGATCTAAGAAATAATGTAATAAGTGTTATGCCACTTTAGAATCCTTATTAAATGCGCTAAGTTTTAAAGTTACTTGCCAGACTTGCGTGGTATAATTTTTTTCACATAAGACGATTCACACAAGCTTGCACTATGGCGGCCGGATAGCTGACATAATACTTATATACAGTAGAACCTCGATAAGTTAAAGTCCAAGAGAAACACAATAGTTATTTGTTATACAAGAGTGCAAAGTTGATTTTTAACCGCGTGTTCAATTTACTGTAACTAAGCGTAGCAAGGGAATCAAAAGAGCACAAGGTGAAAAATCTTTGCACTCGAGTGCAACACGTAACTTTTCATTCCACCTCAGCGAGGAAATACTAAATTTTAAATGTTTTCGCGCTAAGCAAATTAAAAAAAAAAGTAAGTACACCAAGGAGGTTCCGAGTCTGAATTTTTAACATATTAAAAAAAATGGATGATGCATTCGGCACCAAGGAGGTAGAAATAAATATGTTGAATTATGTTTTGAATTCAAAACCTCAGTACACACGATGTCCTAAATTCAAATTTACTTTAACCTCTAGCTCTAGAGGGTAAAAACGACTTTTGCGCCCTGATATCGAGGAGCAAAAGTACTCTTTCCGAGCTGGTGGGATGAAAAATATTTTAAGTTATAGAGGTTTTAAGTTATCAAGTTACCTATGTTAGGGACATGTCAATACCTCGTCTAATCCATTATTCTGCAACGCCGTACAAAAATCATGTGACAAGGAGAAATGATCGAGAGTTGTAACATCTCAATTGCATTATCTTCACCTGGACTCAGTTAGCCAGCTTTCATGTGACGGCATAGTGCTGAATCTTATTATTTTATTCCATTACATCATTCTAGATAGGTCTCCTGGTGGTTCATATGACTCATAAATTATGTTCACGGGCCTGTAGTCTAAATGATCAAAAACTTATGATCCAAGTAAGCCGTTGTCTTAAGGCTAACCGCTGCGAAGCTTTAAAAAATTTTGAAGAAGTAAACAATAGTTGACATAATATTTATGTACGTTAACAATTTAACTAGTGACTCGCACTTGACCACTTTTATTTCGTTACAGTTTTATGTCTTCCATCTCTTTCTTTCTTTCTTTCTTAGAGTTTTAACAAAAAATGTTGATCCGGTCCCCGCGCTCAAGGCCCGCGATAAAAGCTATGCAATAGCTTAAAAATATTTCGAGCAACTCACCATTCGTCGCTGTTGAATCTGTGTAGTCCTCCTCCGGAGTTTCATAGCCGAATGCTGAAAACAACAATACTTAAAGTTAATCATTCGGACTTAAAATCAGGCGCGAACCGAAGGGCGGGGTGGGCGGGCATACTGGGGACACGCTCCAAAATCGAATACGTTAAATACAAAAACGAATAGTACATAGGCCAATTATTTTCACATGGTAAGAATATATTATCAATACAGTAAGTATTTTATTTAAAAAACTATTGGAAAGGCAACTATGTTGATAAAATCGTGGGACGCTACTTAGAGTAGTAAAGTCTTTTTGAAGTCAATACTACTTTTGGCACGCCAGAGACATGTTTTTCGTGGGCTGTGAATTGAATTCTACCGTCACGCTCGGGAATGATAAGAGATCTTCGGGTAAACTCGGGACCATGTCCATTGGCTATCTATAAATGCGTCAGCATTTCCCATTGGCCTGACGTATTTCTAGATGGCCATGCTTTAAAATTCTGAGTTATAAGTTTTCACTTCCTATGACTGCCATTTTTTTTATGACACATATTATATTATTGTTGGTGATCCTCCAAAATTTCAGGGTGCGACCGCTCCTGCTCGAAGTAGCAGGAATCAGTGTTGCTTTTGAAAACAATTGTGACTATCGTATCACAGACAGCCGTATTTCCAGTACCTGCCTAGTTTAAAAAAATCCGCATAAATCAAACATTATAAATTCAATTAAATAAAAAAAATTAGTTGAAGGCAATTTAAAATGGGAAAGAATACAGAAGAGTACAGAAAGTTAGGATGGAAGCGGATTCATTAGATCGAGTGATATATATCGCGAGATATAGAATAGAATATTTTTATTAACATATTTAAACAATCTATTAACATTATTCACTCCAATATTGTTAAACAATGAGTAATAAATAGCGCTTAAAATATGTTTCGTCATAAAAAAATAAACAATTACAATAATATAAATTAATATCTCAAGATTGCTGTATTACCATTAATGCATTCGAAAATAATAAATGAATGGATAAATTAACAAAATTATTACTAGCGGCATAGTCATTTTAAAATATCAAATTTGGATGTCATATGAATCGTAATTAATATTCATACACTCTTTTATGCTGTACAGTGTTCTCTCTAATAGAAGTTTTTTTACTTTATTAATAAAAGATGTTTCATTAGTGATGGCTTTGAAACTCTCCGGCAGTTTATTAAATAAAATACGTCCCATCTGTAAGGGCGACTTTCTTGATACAGCTAGTTTGCATGGTATTGGTCACAGGCGAACACAGCAGAACAGTCTTTTTTAGACCTGACCTTCTATCATGTGTCTCGCCTCTATCAAATTTTTCTAAGTTATTCCTAGTACAGTAGAATCTCTTTATTCGCGGGGTATATGTTCCATAAATATGCCGCGAATACAGAAACCGTGAATACAGAATGGTAATTTATATGGGTTTATAGGGGATACGTTCCTAGGTGCCAAAATAAAAAACACAAATATATAAGAAAATCAATTTTATTGATGTTATTGAACATTTTGATTAATCATTATCCTCAGGCTTAGGCAATGGTTTGAAGAATTTTGTTATTTTCTCTTGCTTGGCAGTTTTAATAGCTCCGACAATTCAGACTGATACTCAGCAGTCGCATTAGCAATTGCCTCTTAAAATTAAGACTTCGTTCCATAGATGGATCAATGTTCACAAAGAAATCGCAAAGCTCATTTGCCATTCTTAAACCTTCACTAAGATTTTCAGAGTAAATGTCACATTTTCAGTGCTAGTGGAAGCCTCTTCTTCAATGGGCTGTGAATTTAACATTTCCTCCAAGTCGGTTTCAGTCAAATCTTCATCTTGCGATTCAAGCAATTCCTGAATGTCACTTGATTCTATCTGTTCGAACCCATCTCGTCCTATTCCATTTGCAATTTCGGCTATGTTTGCAGTCAAAGTTTGAACTTGCACGGATTCTTCGTCATTTTCCGCAATCAGAGCAGGCCATAGTTTTTTCCAGCATGACTTCAATGTGAGTGGTTTCAGTTCTTCCAATGATTCTTTTATGTTTACGACGCATTTTGCTATGTCAAATTTCTTCCAGCATTCCATAACATTCATATCAGGATCACACTCCATATTATCCAATACGATTTTGAAAGTTCGTCTAATGTAATAGAGCTTAAAGGCCTGGATTATTCCTTGGTCCATAGGTTGAAGCAAAGCCGTCGTGTTTGGAGGTAAAATGTCACTTTTATATTTGGATGCATAGCTTCAAGTTCGCGAGGATGACCTGGTGCATTGTCCAAAACTAGAAGTGCCTTAAAGTCTAAATTCTTTTTTTCAAGTACATTTCAACTTCCTTAACAAAACAATTCCGAAACCAGTCACAAAATACAGCGCTTGTTACCCATGCTTTCTTATTAGCACGCCAAAACACTGGCAGGTTGTCCTTGTTTTGATTTTTTAAAGCACGTGGATTTAGCGATCTGTAAAGCATCAGTGGCTTAATGACACAATCTCCAGATGCATTAGAACATAGCAGCAGTGTAACTCTATCCTTTGCTGCCTTAAATCCAGGTGCAGACTTTTCGCTTTTAGAAATGAATGTTTTGTTCGGCATTCTCTTCCAAAACAGTGCAGTTTCGTCTGCATTAAATACTTGCTCAGGTTTGTATCCTCCATCAGCTACTAGGTTTGCAAAGTCTTCTGGATACCGTTCTGCTGCAGCAGTATCTGCTGATGCAGCTTCTCCTACAATTTTAATGTTATGCAATGATTGTCTTAGTTTAAATTTATTGAACCAACCTTCCGATGCCTGAAATCCTCTATCTGTACATTCACCACTACAACTACCATCAGGTTCTTTAAAATGAGCGTAAAGACGCTTTGCCTTCTCCCGGATCAATGGACCACTCAGGGAACCCTTTTTGGTTGCGGTCTTCTATCCATAATGACAACGCCACTTCCATTTTTTCTATTGCTGGATCACGAACAATTTTCGCCGACAATGAAGTTGAAGCTACAGATGATCTTATTTTATCTTCGGATTTTTTTATTGATCGTACAGTTGATTCGTTGACATTGAATGAGCGTGATATGGATGCAAATGACTCTCCAAGGCGTAAACGATCAAGCATTTCTATTTTCACTTTAAGCGGTAACACAGATTTTTTTCGTGTAGAAACGCGTTTCTCAATTTTTTTAGTTGACATTATTAATTACGAAGAACGAAGCGAGCAGTAGAGACGTGTTACTCGATCAAAATTTTTGTAACGAATGTGAAAGATAAAACAATAAAATAGGCAAAGCGGCTTTTACCAAAGAACGGAACAGCAACATTTAAAAATATACTTTATTTTTTCAGAAATAAGATTGCTTTCTTCTGTTTGTTTACATTTTCAAAAACGCCGACCGGCGGTGTTTGCGGCAAATGCGACAAAGGCGGCTTAGGTCAAAGTGCTCGGCGGTACCATTTAACGGCACTTGCAAAAGATATTGCGTTAAACACCTATTGGAATTTTGTATGAAATTTTAGATCCGCGAATAAAGAAATTTTTTGCCGCGAATAAAGAAATTGGGTTGCATTTTTTAAATCCGCGAATAGTGAAAACGCGAATGACGGAAGCGCGAATAGGGAGCTTTTACTGTATGTTTAATTACTTCCAATATATAAAATGCGACTGATGTCAGGATACTAAATTTTTTTAAATGGTCTCTACATGTTTCCCTAAATTTAGCATTGGCTAATAACCTTATGGCTCTCTTTTGCATTTTTAAAATTCTCTGGTAGTTTGTAGAGCAACCCCAAAAGATAATGCCGTAGGTCATTATCGAATGTACATAGGAATAACAGATGTCCTTCAAATGATCTGGAGATGTAACATCTTTCAGTTGCTTGAGAGCGTATACGCCTTTTGCCATTTTTCGTGAAGTTACATCTATGTGATTCTTCCACGATAGAGTCGCGTCAAGTTCGAACCCTAACAGCTTAACTCTGTTAGTGCTCAAAGTTTCCGTTCCATCCGATAAGTTCACAGAAATTGCTGGTTGATTTGATGATTTGGTGTTAAAGAACATTATGCTTGTTTTTTCAGTATTTAAACTAAGTCCATTATTGCTAAACCAGGCATTAAATTTAGAGATAACTATTTTTATTTTTTCTTATAACTCTGCATGAGTTGAAGCCGATAATATTATGGTTGTGTCATCTGCATATTGGACAATCTTACCATCGATTTCGAGCATTGATAAATCGTTTACAAAATAAATAAAAAGTGTATTTCCCAATGAAGATCCTTGGGGAACTCCTGTGTTTGTATATGTAGAGCTTAATCGTTGTCGTTTTTCGTCAATTTTAATTTCAACCATTTGTTCTCTATTCCTTAAAAAAGACTTTATGAGCTCCAAACTCTCATTTTGGATTCCGTAAATCATGAGCTTTTTAATTAAAAGCTCGTGATTCACTGAATCAAAAGCCTTGGATAAGTCCAGAAATATAGAGGCTACCTTTTGCTTACTATCCAAACCGCTAAGGACACTTTCTATGAAATCATTGGTTGCTGAAATTGTAGACCGACCGCTTCTGTAAGCATGCTGGGTCTCTGATAAGATTTCATTACGATTTAAGTGTGTCATTAGATTTTCAGACATCACTGATTCAATTATCTTTGAAAACGTAGGCACGATCGTTATAGGCCTGTAGCTCTTGACACAAGTCGTTTCTCCCTTGCCCTTGTAAAGTGGAGTAAGCCTCGATTTCTTTAATAAATCAGGATAGTATTCAGATTGGAGTATATTATTAATTAAATAAGTCAAATGATCACACAAGATCACAATATTTATCATACTTACTTGAAAAAGGTTTGACAAACTCATTTGATGTTCGACTGGTTCCATTGAGTATCTATACTTACTAATATCATAAAGCTGAAGAGGTTTTTTGTTTGAACGCGCTAATCACAGGAACTATTTGTCCGATTTTTTTATTTTTCTTGTATGTTCGTCAGTATTCTCCTCCGACACGGAGCCGGAGTCGTTAACCACAAACAAGATTGTGTCAATCTTTAGATTTTCACATTTTTAATATAAGTTTATCTGAGCAATTTGTATCTAATAATAAAATACAATGCTCTCGTCATTAATCGTGGGGTGAGGCCAATTGAAAGTTTTTTTTTACTCCTTTCTCCCTTTCCTTCCTTCTTTACTATGTTCTCAGTTCCTTTTGCCCTGCTTGACCGATTTAAAATATTGTTTCACCTTTGGATATGTGAGTGGTCCCCGAGTGTATATATTATGTACCACGGGTGAAGCTAGGACGGACGGCTAGTCATGAAAATGACTAAATACTCAATAACTGCACCAGTCGATGAAGACTGAGCCTAAATCGGTACGGTACGCTATCCGAGTATACACGATCAAATCTGGTGCGTGCGCACAATACCTATTCGATGTTTTTTTAAACATACTCAGCGAGGACGGAATCCTACTATAATATTATGTATGTCAAAGCTTAGATGAAAATAACAGGAACGGGAATTACGTGGGTAAAATCGCGGGGTGCACTAATAATAATAATATTCACTGCACCGCCGCCTTGACGTTCGAATATAATATCCTCATAATATAATAAAAAAATACGAAAGTTTGGATGTATTGAAACTTGGAAAACAGAATATAGTCTGGAATACTACATTATTGTGTTCTGGTTTGAAGGGCAATGTTTCCAGAGAAATTGCAGGGCTTAGAGATATAACATCTTAGATCTCTGGGTGATCAGCGCAGTGCAGTGCTAGGTAACGATTTGGACTCTTTATGTTCCAATAGCTGCGTGTCACTGTGCTGCTATGTGGCAGGCGTGTTGCTTACATTCGGGCACATGTTCTGCTCGTCTTGTCACTCTTTATTTAAAAAAAAAGAATAGACTATATTTTTTGCAGGAAAATGATGGAAATGGGAACTGCACGGGTAAACCCGCGGGGCACTGCTATATTGAATAGTACGAAGGGAGGGACGAGCAGGTGCGTCCGGTGGCGCAGGCGCAGCTGTACATGCACCTGCAAGCAACGCCTGTAAATAACTGATTATAGAGATATAAGATACTTTAGGTCTTCTTTGCCCTGTACTTTCCCTGGAGACATTAAACATAAATCATATGGTTCGTGATGAACCATATTCTTCGTATTACGCTCGAACCATAATCGAGCGTCTGTTACTAGCATAAAATAAACACTTACCCATGGTTACCAGGTGCGGTGGTTATTGACGTCCACGGAAGTACTGAAAAAGAAAGAAAAAGTAGATTCGGTAGTAACTAGATGGCGGTAAAAGTTCTGAGAAATATTAGAGTGAACATTAGAGCTTTTATAGGTGATAATTTATGTTGCAAACGCGAAAGATTGGATGTTTGTTGCTTAATCACGTTAGAACGTCTGAACGGATTGGGTTTAAATTTGGAACACAGATTATAGTCTAGTATATTAGCTCTAGTACAGTAAGTAAGCTCTTATTGGAGGAAAATAACGAGAACTATGCGGGCAAAGCCGCGGGCACAGATAGTGAACAAAAAAGTTGTGAGGTACAATGTATTTTATACTCGATATATTGTATTTCTACTGGTGACTCCCCCCCTCCCAAATCTGAGGCTGCGTACTGGTGACGTGGTGACCCCCTCCGTAAGTATATTAAGTATTCATTGGTTAACTCTATATATCCGTCGGTTTTCAATAATGGAACTCAGTCAGACGACAGAGGATGCCCCCTGTTAACAGTTAGTCAGATGACATCTGCTTAACATATTCACTCAGTCAGCTGACTAAGCGGTCCCTTGCTTTAGCTGGTCTTCCCCAATAATAAGTCAGCAGACATGGATCCCACGAGCTATTAGCAACGAGTTCGATACCGGCTCAAGTCGAGGGTGTCTCGCCCCCATACCGATAGGGCACCAGGTGTGACAAACATTCTATCCCCCGGTGCTAGCCCGAGTCGAGGTCGAGCCGTCTGCGGCGCCCTCGTGCTGGCAGCCGTAACGCGTTTCCAGGTATCATCCCGTGCTATCGCATTAGAGTCTGGCTAACGAAAGTTGATACTGAGAAAGCGCGGCAAATTTAAAATATATCAGCATGGCATCCCTAAACTGAAAATCTCGCCAAAAATAAACACAAGCCAGCTACTACGAAACATAAAAAATACGCAATTTTGTTGCGTCAGAGATGGGGGTACCATACACTGATACTGATTCTACCAAATCTTTCGGATTATCGCCGAAAATTAACATGAAATTGCATTAGCTATTCTCTATTAAATAGCGTAATTAATGAATCTATGTATTAGGCCAACTTAAGGCTTAGTGTTGCTCTTGAAATAATCGCCGACACGTACATGCGTCGTACTTATTTTTGATGAAAACAATTTTAGATCACATACGAATTTTTAAAACTTATTTCATATAATGTTTAAATCATTTTGTTTTGAAAATGCCTTTTTGGAATCAAGTGCCCCTAAGTACTTTCTGTTTAAAATATCCCAATTCGTAGGGTAAATACCCGATGGCAGGAACACTGAAGTGTTGTCATGTAAAAAGTTTGCGAAAAAATCCAGTATCTACTTTCGTTGGCCAGACTCTAGCACATCGTTACCGCGGGATTTAAGCGAAAGTTAAAAGCCTGGTTGCATGGGCACCTCTTTTATGCCCTTGACGACCTAATGAAGCTGCCAGACTGTTAGTTAATTAAAAATAATTAAATACCAAAATAAGTTTTTATTTTATCTGTATTAATATAAATTAAATTAATATCTTAATATTAAAATTATTGTAATGTTTAATGTATAATTAATTATACGCACATAATTTCTCATACACACTACCGTGTGTTAGTGACATAAATTACCTTTCCGACTTCTAACTTTGTGTTATCAATAAATGATTTGTATTTGTTACGTCTCTATAGGTTAGGTTCACTTCGGGTCCTGCGCCGCCAGCACTAACCTGATAAGTCCGATAAGTAGTATAGGCATCTCGTAGCCAGCTACAATAATGTCAATTAAAAAAGGGGGAAAAAACAATGAAACTTAGCGTCCTCCGCTTCACTTCTTCTGATACAATCTCTATATATAAATGTTATGTTGGTTTGTGTACGCTTCAAAAACTCAAAAAGTTCTGCATCGATCGAGCTGAAATTTAACAATGATATATAATCCGCATCAAGGATTGTTTTTATCTAATTTTTGCATCACAATGAGTCACAGCGAAGCGTGGCAGGGTACAGCTAGTATATTATACCTAATCATGTTTTCTCACGATGGTTTGCTTCACCATTAAAGCCAAAGGCGATGAAAAACGTGTACCTACTAATACTATAAACTTGAAAACGTAGTTTGAGCTTTGACCCACGACCTCACGTTCCAGACATTCTCACCTACTAGGGCACTTCGGCTATCGGTATTAGACTTATTACTACCATCGATATAAGCCAACAGATGTGCCTCGAGCACCTTGGAATTGTTAATAAACTGCGTCTCTGTGTATATACCGTAAGTGGTTTACACTCAACCAATCTACTTGATCCCTAGAATCGCTAGCGGCGAGATATGCTGTGGTTCTACTTATTTTGGTTGTTGACAATGTATAGTGATACGTAAAAACGTCCGGCGTTCACTGCTTTCTGGAACCGAATAGAACGGAAAGAGTGAGCTCACTCTTCTCAACGATGACATAATTCCAGGCGCACGCCTGGAGTTTGGGAGGGTATATCTAGTGGTTTATATTGATGGTTACAACAACATTTTAACACAAACATTATTCAGTAATTAATTCGTAAAATAGTATAAAGTTATCGACCGGCGGCTCGCGTCACGCCCCCGATGTCCGATAAAATAAACAGTTCTCAAATGGTTTGGTGTTATTATCAAGCAATATGGCAAATCTAGCATTCGTCCATGAGTGGACAAACAGAGTTAAAATATTCAAATAACATCGAACCGTATTTTCAAAACTAAGTTTCAAGTTTTGAAAATAGGCTACTGGTCAAGATAAAATAAGATGTAGCATTTAGTCGAGTGCACCCAGTGACGTCAAACTTAGCTACAAAATGCTTTAACATCCTACTAATATTATAAATGTCAATCTTTGGATGTTTGTTGCTACATCACGTCGAAATGTCTGAACGGATCTGGCTGAAGTTTGGAACATCGCGGTGATCCAAATTTCAGCACGATCCGTTCAGAAGGGTGCGCCGTTAAATTATAGTCGAGAAGAAAGAACACATAGGCTAATTTTTATCCCGGGAAAATAACGGCAATAGAAACTACATGGGAAAAACCGCGGCCGCTGCTAGTACTTAATATGGTAAATACGAGTAATGAGCAAATAATATGCAAACATCACTATGTTCCGGGTTGATTAACAATGTTTCCAGAGAAATTATGGGGCACACAGGTTTATCGTACGTGGTTTGGACTCTTCATGCTCCAATATCTGCGTGACACTGTGCTGTGCTGCTTACAGGAAAATCGACCTCAGGATCAACCTTAGCTCGGTGGGCGGGGCGACGTCATCAAGACAAGGGATGAGACCATCGGCTAGACCTCGGCCTTCTCCTCGTCTTCAAAGGCGCGGGGGAGGCAGGAGCGGGTGAAGGGGAGCATAGCTGACACCGTGTCGGATTTCAGAGCTCGAGTCAACTTTCAGAAGGCTTGGTGAGGAGGTTCGATCTCTGATAGTAAGTCGTCCCACCTATGGACACGGAGCTCACGCATGCGATTTTTAACGGCGCGTTCGCACCGCCGCAAGGCGGCTCGATTCCCAGCGATGCAATTGCACTCAGAAGTCCGTTTGGTGGTATGTTAGCCCTCAATAACTCCCTCGCGTCGCAGGGCAGGTCTCCAGCGTTGGTCTCCCTCGGCCGGGACCCGCCTCGAAGGCTCATATTAAGGTTAAAGGTAAGATATTTTTAAATTTTCTCGGCGGCTCCACCGATATCTATGCACAGGGCGTGGACTGTGGGGGCGCAAGAATGTCCAGACCCAGCAGGACTATTCGTTTTTCGATTTGCTCCGATAAGTTCCCGCTATACCCCTGGCCCCTAGTGCTCGATTCCTACACATACGTCCTTGCCTCCCTATATGCCTGTACGAGTATCATCAAACAACATCGCGCTCATTTCGTTGGCAGTGCACTAGCGTATTTGTGTATAAAGTAGGCAGGCCTATTCCATACCATTATACTATTTCTCGAGCTATGGTACCTATAATATCTAAAAAAAAAAACAAGGGCGCAGTTGGGTGTTTTCTATGTATAATATATATGTATTTAAAAAAATAAAAGTATTATATCAGCTGGTTTCCATAGTACAAGTTTTGCTTCGTTTTAGGGTCAGATGGTGTTGTGAGTGAAGTGTCTACCTATATTTATTAATTTATTTTATTAACCGACTTCCAAAAAAAGGAGGAGGTTATCAATTCGACCCCTATGTTTTTTTTTTTTTTTTTTTTTTTTATGTATGTTACCTGATTTCTCGAGAACCTCTGGACCGATTTTAAAATTTCTTTTTGTGTTCGGATGGGTATGCTTTCCGAATGGTCCCATATAAATCTTTTGAAATCGGTCAAGTAGTTTTTGAAATATGAACCAAAAACTGAAAAATTGCGTATCTGGATGACGTTGTAGATTTCACAAAAGTTATGAATCTCGACCCTGTCAATACAAAATTGTGTAAATGCTTTAATAAAAACTTGTTTTTAACCCCCGACAAAAAAAAGGGGTGTTATAAGTGACGTCGATGTCTGTCTGTGTGTCTGTCTATCTGCTGTGGCACCGTAGTAGAACTCAAACAGATGGGCTGATTTCGATGCGGTTTCTTTTATTTCAAGGTTAATACCATAGCAGATGTTCTTAGCTATGTCTGGTTAATGTCGATTCAAGATGGCCGCCTCCACAAAATGGCGGACAAAATATTTTCACAACCTACCTCAATTTGGGTATCAAATGAAAGGGCTTGACTAGTAGAGTACTATGTACTATAACAAATTTCAAATCCAAAATGGCCACCACGACAAAATGGCGAATTATATTATATTTTTCATTACTACCTCAATTTGGGTATCAAACGAAAGAGCTTGACTAGTAGAATACTTTTCACTATGAAAAAATTCAAATCCAAGATGGCCGCTGCCACAAAATGCCGAAATACATTTCTTTTTTCACAACTCCCTTTATATGGGTATCAAATGAAAGGGCTTGACTAGTAGAATGTTGTACAGATAACAAATCCAAGGTAGTCGGGGTTTAATCAAAATTTTAAGTTTGTTCTTGTACACTAAAGAGTAAAATAAACAATTTTCGTACAAAAATTAAACCGACTTCAAAACCACAAATAGGCACTCAAAAGCGAAAAATAAACTAAAATCATTATTATAAGCGCTACTCACTCATCTATTTGAAGTCGGTGCCAGTCAGGTCAAAAAGTTAGTAGATTGATGCTATGTAGGCACAGGTAAGTAGTATCTATCCTATACCTGTTAGATTTAGCTGGCACCGACTTCAAATAGATGAGTGAGTAGCGCTTATAATAATGATTTTAGTTTATTTTTCGCTTTGAGTGCCTATTTGTGGTTTTGAAGTCGGTTTAATTTTTTGTACGAAAATTGTTTATTTAGTTATAGACGTTTGCAGAAAAGACTATTGACTGGAGAGAGGATGACAATAATAATGTGGAAGTAGAGAAAGAGTGGACAACAATAATATATGAGGAGAGGACAATACTAACAAAACAATAAAGAGTTATTACCACTATCTATTATTATGTTATTATTGTCACTATAATATATATTTTTATATATTCTACTAATATTATAAAAGCGAAAGTTAGGATGTTTTTAGGGTTCCGTAGCCAAAATGGCAAAATACGGGACCCTTATAGATTCGTCATGTCTGTCTGTCCGTCCGTATGTCACAGCCACTTTTCTCCGAAACTATAGAAGCTATACTATTGAAACTTGGTAAGCAGATGTAATCTATAAACCGCATTAAGATTTGGATACAAAAATATAAAAAAAAACAAAAAAATTTAGGGGTGTCCCATACATAGAACTGAGACATTTTTTTTATCAATACCATACGTGTGGGGGTATCTATGGATAGGTCATCAAAAATTATATTGAGGTATCTAATTTTTTTTTTTCTAAACTGAATAGTTTGCGCGAGGGTCTCTTCCAAAGTGGTAAAAAGTGTGCCCCTCCTGTAACTTCTAAAATAAGAGAATGACAAAAATAAAAAAAAAGTGTATGATGTACGTTACCATGTAAAGTATCAAAGAAAATTAGTTTGAATGATATCTAGTAAGTAGTTTTATTTTAATACTTCATAAATTGACTATTTGACTAAACTGCAAGAGCTACTACTGCAAGACCTTAGATTCTACATGAAACCACACACTTGTCAAAGTCCATAATATCATCCTGCTGAAGCACAAGACGTTGGCGTAATTGTACTCATCAAACATATCACACTAACATAACACAACGGGATAGAAGCCAGAAATTAATACATGATGAATCAGATGACATATATGATACAACCGATTAAAAGTTAAAAATGAAAAAAGAAGAAGAAGACTTTATCAGCTGACTATTATTATCATTGTATAAATTCAGACCAATGGAAACTGCGTTGCCAGACATATTGCATGCCTCTAGAAGAAGAGGCCAGTTTGTATGGGTCAATTATTTAAATGTTTTGTATCATCTTATTTTACCTGCAAACAGCAATAAAGATTTTTGTATTTGTATTGTTAAAACACTGATTAAAGTAACAACGAAGTAGGTACAAGCACTTTTGTATTATGTTACTTGCTGCTACGGAAGCCTTCATGGACTAACCCGACTCGCACTTGACCACTTTTATTTTACTCAATGACGTCGCAACGGCTGACTGAATCTGGGGTCACGGCAGTGCCCCCGCCAAGTCGAGCGCGAAGCAAACACTGCCGTACCATCCTTTACTGGAACCATTTCGCTGCATTTTCAGGCCCCTATTTGAGAACCTCTGGATAAGACTAGATCGCTGAAATTTTCGTCATCTTATAAGCTATAATCAGATACTTAAAATCCAAAATTTCAAGTCTGTACGTCATTTAGTTCCGAAGTTAAGCGAAAACAAAGTTTCGCACTTCGACAGTCACTCACTCATGATCATCAAATAAACAATTTTCGTACAAAAAATTAAACCGACTTCAAAACCACAAATAGGCACTTAAAAGCGAAAAATAAACTAAAATCATTATTATAAGCGCTACTCACTCATCTATTTGAAGTCGGTGCCAGCTAAATCTAATAGGTATAGGATAGATACTACTTACCTGTGCCTACATACGAGTAGCATCAATCTACTAACTTTTGACCTGACTGGCACCGACTTCAAATAGATGAGTGAGTAGCGCTTATAATAATGATTTTAGTTTATTTTTCGCTTTTATGCCTATTTGTGGTTTTGAAGTCGGTTTAATTTTTTGTACGAAAATTGTTTATTTTACTCTTTTTAGTGTACTTACAAGAACAAAATTAAAAATTTTGATTAAACCCCGACTACCTTGGATTTGTTATCTGTACAACATTCTACTAGTCAAGCCCTTTCATTTGATACCCATATAAAGGGGGTAGTGAAAAAAGAAATGTATTTCGGCATTTTGTGGAAGCGGCCATCTTGGATTTTAATTTTTTCATAGTGAAAAGTATTCTACTAGTCAAGCTCTTTCGTTTGATACCCAAATTGAGGTAGTAATGAAAAATATAATATAATTCGCCATTTTGTCGTGGTGGCCATTTTGGATTTGAAATTTGTTATAGTACATAGTACTCTATTAGTCAAGCCCTTTCATTTGATACCCAAATTGAGGTAGGTTGTGAAAATATTTTGTCCGCCATTTTGTGGAGGCGGCCATCTTGAATCGACATTAACCAGACATAGCTAAGAACATCTGCTATGGTATTAACCTTGAAATAAAAGAAACCGCATCGAAATCGGCCCATCTGTTTGAGTTCTACTACGGTGCCACAGCAGATAGACAGACACACAGACAGACATCGACGTCACTTATAACACCCCCTTTTTGGTCGGGGTTAAACACAAGTTTTATTAAAGCATTTACACAATTTTGTATTGACAGGGTCGAGATTCATAACTTTTGTGAAATCTACAACGTCATCCAGATACGCAATTTTTCAGTTTTGGTTCATATTTCAAAAACTACTTGACCGATTTCAAAAAATTTATATGGGACCATTCGGGAAGCATACCCATCCGAACACAAAATAAATTTTAAAATCGGTTCAGGGTTCTCGAGAAATCAGGTAACATACATAAAAAAAAAAAAAAAAAAAAAAAAAAAACATAGGGTCGAATTGATAACCTCCTCCTTTTTGGAAGTCGGTTAAATAGAACTAGTACTTCCCATAAACTAAGAGAGCTGATATTTGGCACAGACTTAGGGTTTAATGGCCACATAAAGGGAAAACTATAACAACTAGGAATATCGAAAATCTGGAGTACCTGGTGCCTCATTTGAAAACACAAGAGCGAAACCAAAATAATAAAGATCGACATACCGCCTTTACAAAAAATGTTCAACTTTGTTTGCCTCTTCATTTGATGTCAAAAATCGAAGGTCTGAAGTATCTGATGAAGTACTCTCAGCTTGTCTCAGCTGTATTAGAGTTATAGTAATGCCCCATTCTACTATTGGCACATAAAAAATCGACTGTCATTGCAAAAATCCAGCATAGTGGGACACATCTTCTAATTTAATCTAGCTTATTGCTTCCTACTACTGGGCGAATGCCTCCCCTTCTGCTTTTAATATGCATATAAATAAAATTAAAGGAACACTTTTCATTTCGTGTTATGACGCTGTTAATCGACTTTGTCATACATCTAATATAATAAAGTCCACGTTTCTACAAAAAGAAGTGAAATCCCACAAAAACATTCTGTAAAAAACTAGCCAAGTCTCGATGGAGCTGCATATTTATCTATATATATATATATATATGCAAGTAATGAAATCTAAACAAAGCCGTGCCAAGTCTAAGGTTCCTTACTGCGATTTCTTTATTGCTATAGTTAATGTTGTATGACTTGACCGTTGAACATTCTTTATACGTTAGTCCGTTAGTGGATACAAGTTAATTTTATTTACACGTTATGTTGTATCTGTTGTAACTACTTATGTTTGTTAAGCGAGATAATACCCCATACTGGTATTTGGTAATTGGACGCTTGTGGCTCATATTGGCTTGTGGCAACACCTGCATTCAGCATCGAATACTGCCTTCTGCTAAATTTTTTTTTGGAGCGTCAAATCGACCACCTGTCTAACATAAAATAGACGTACAGATGGACTTCTACCAATGAATAGAAGCCCGTCTGGACAGGAAATATTTTTTTTATACTGTTTGTTTCCGGCTGGCCTACACATATTAGTTTTATTGAATTTCTTTATTGTTCACACCATAAATATAGGATACATACAATTTAGGGAAAATAGTAAGACAAAAACAATTGACTGGTTATTGAATCAACGTTTTCAAAGTGGCAATTTTCCATCGTCAATGGTAGCGGTTCTGGCGACAGATTGGTGCAATGGTGTCATGGAGCACCTGGTTTTGTACCCTTGAGTACCCTTCAACGGCCAAGTCACACAACATTAACTATAATAATAAAGAAATCGCAGTAAGCAACCATAGACTTGGCACGGCTTTGTCTAGATTTCATTACTTGCATATATATATATATATATATATATATATATATATATATATATATATATATATATATATTTACATCCTACAATATTTTTGGCGTCATGCACGTCGTGCATCATTACGACGTCCTCCGGTTCCTCTTGCTTATTTTAACATCTCTTAATGAATATTGCTTAGTTTTTCGATTTCCAGCTCCGTGGGATACATCGTTTTCTGAAAAATTGATTTTTCGCGATATTCCTCTTACGTTCGTGCCGCAACATTTTTGAACCCCGAACCATGGTCATTAATTATAAACGTCCTGGATATATTGATCTTGATTTCCCAATGGCATCGAATATTTAGCGTCTGCATAGGATGAACGGCATTTGTGAGTGCGACGTTGCCAGCTAGTTTAGATTTACTTTCTCTTTCTTTTACTTCAATTTCGTAAGATCTATAGTTATACGGATGTCCGATATTTTTATATTCTTTATTATTATCTATCTACAAATTTATTCTCGCAATATTAAGTTATTGAAATTGGTATAAGGCGTCTTGTTGTGAATGATCACAGATGAATGAATTGTGCGATAAATGTATGTCACACTTCCACGTAGTGTCCATTCCATTGTTACTAGTTAGTAACAATGGATTTTGACAAAGTTTAGTAAACAATTACTTAATAAGATAAAAAAAAAATTAAGCTCCTATTTATGAGATTTTTACACCAATAATCGCAGGTAGTATCTGGAATAACAAGCATAAATGTAGATGTACATGTTTGTTTAGTCATATTTTTTATTAATTTAAGACAAGTAGGTACGTAATAACCTCATTTGTGGATATCACAAATGTAGGTAAGAAAAAATCGGGATTGTATCCTGCCATGGACTGAACCAATATTATATATAGACGTCCAATGTAACATACGGACGTCCAATATGATATACGGACGTCCAATATCTATATACGGACGCCTAATAGTTATATACGGATGTTCAATAGCCTGGCCACTTTAATTATAAAAATACGGCACTATGTGAAGCAGTTATGTTTGGCAACGAGCTACTGTATGGTAGAAATACTGCTGCCAATCGTGTTGCGCCATACTGGATTATTCCCATTTGTCTCCACACATTTATCCCCAGTAGAAACAAACGGGTGCCGAGTTTCTGAGAGTGGGTGGAAAACGGTTACTTAAAGTCCTTCAGAAGCTGTTCTACTCCGTCACACTTGACGTTAATACGCCAGAAGCGTGGAGCTGAAGTGTGGTGGTGCTCTTCTACAAAAAAGGTGACATCACTTTGTTGAAGAACCCATCTCACTTCTGAGCCACGTTTATAAGTAATCACGAATCGTCTCGCACGCAGGTTTGACGACTTCCTGCCACCCAAACAAGCCGGTTTCCGAAAATATTGGTAGACAATTCACCCACAACACCATCTGACCCCAAACTAAGCAAAGCTTGTACTATGGCGGCCAGATAGCTGATATAATACTTATAAAATACTATAGTACGAGTACCACAGACCATATCCATACACTTCGGCAGATTATACAGAAAACCGACGAGTATAATCGGCTACTATGTATAGCGTAGGTATATCGAAGTGTTGAAGTGTTTATACAACAAAGCCACCATGTCTATCCGTCTTCAGGACCAATGCACAAATCCGATCCAAATGCAAAAAGGGGAGACAGGGAGACGTTATCTCTCCGAAACTGTTCACCTCTGCATTGGAGGATATTTTTAAGCTTTTAAACTAGAATGGATATGGTATCAACATTAATGGCAAATACATCACCCACCTTCGATTTGCCGACGATATAGTCATTATGGCTCAATCGCTAGATGACTTTGGTTCAGTGCTCAGAGACTTCAATACTGTCTCTCAACAGGTAGGGCCAAAAATGAACATGGGTGAGACACAAAATCATGTCAAATGTCAAATGCCCATGTTGCACCCATACCGGTCCATGTTTGAAACGGCAGTATCGAAAGTGGCGACCATTACGCTTATCTAGGTCAAATGATCCAGTTCGGCAGAACAAATTTTGACAAGGAGGTCAACCGACGAATCCAACTCAGATGGGCAGTGTTTGGCATCACATCTTCTCGTCAGAAATATCACAAACTCTCAAGGCGAAAGTTTACAATCAGTGTGTGTTACCAGTGATGATATATGGTACTAAGACGTGGTCGCCAACTATTGCATATTGGCATGATATGCAAACTCAAAGTTGCGCAACGGGCAATGGAGAGAGCTATGCTTGAAATTTCGCTGCGTGACAAAACCCGCAACGAGGAAATGCGCAGAAGAACGAAGGTCATCGTCATAGCTTTTAAAATTAGCAAGTTGAAGTGGCAATGGGCAGGCTGCAGATGATGATGTATAATTGCGTATATGGGCTATGACGTGAGAAAGCCTTCGATTTCATAGAAACCTGGGCAGTGCTTCAGTTTTTCCAGCGTTGAAGTGTATAACAGCAAAGCCACAATGTCTGTCCGATTACAGGATCAGTGCACAAAACATATCCAGCTACAGAAAGGTGTGAGGCAGGGAGATGTTATATCTCCGAAACTGTTCACGCCTGTACCGGTTATTATTGGCAATACAATACTCGAAGTTATTGGCGAATACGTTTACCTAGGTCAAAAGATCTAAATAGGTAGATCCAACTTCGACAAAAAGGTCCAGCAAAGGATCCAACTCGGATGGGCAGCGTTCGCCAAACTTCGGCCCATCTTTGAGTCCAAAATACCCCAATTCCTAAAGACAAAAGTATTTAAGTAGTGCTTGTTGACCGTGATGGCTTATGGAACTGAGACGTGGTCCTTAACTGTGGGCCTCAACATGAAACTCAAAGTTACACAGCGAGCTTTGAGAGAGCTATGTTTAGAGTCTCTACGCGACAGAATCCGTAATGAGGATGTTCGCAAAAGAACGAAAGTGGCTGACATAGCTCAGAATAAGAAAGCTGAAGTGGCAATGGGCTGGCTACATCGCTCGCAAAACTGACAACCGATGGGGAAGAAAGTTTCTCGAGTGGCGACCACGAACCGGAAGACGCAGTATTGGACGGACTTCCACTAAATGGACAGATGACCTCACAAAAGTCGCTGGAAACCGCTGGTTGCAGGTTGCGCAGGACCGTTTCTTGTGGAAATCTAGGGGGGAGGCCTATGTTCAGCAGTGGACGTCTTGCGGCTGATGATGATGAGAGATGACGAGGGACAAATGGGAATTACTGGCAGTATGAAGAAATATTTTTAAACAATTTCTCTTGACGTCCCCGGTGGGAAAATATCTCACTGGATTTGAATTGGACATCCATATATAGCAATTGGACGTCCGTATACAGCTATTGAGCGTCCGTTTATAGCAATTGGACGTTCGTATATAGCTATTGAGCGTCCGTATATAGTAATTCGACGTCCGTATATAGCTATTGAGCGTCCGTATATAGTAATTCGACGTCCGTATATAGCTATTGAGCGTCCGTATATAGTAATTGAACGTCCGTATATAGCTACTGAGCGTCCGTATATAGCAATTGGACGTCCGTATATAGCTATTGAGCGTCCGTATATTTCTTCTTTTATCGTCGACGCTTAAGTTTAGCACGTATATTGAGTCTAAGGCTAAATTAGCCACCAAAACTAAGTATTCTCTCAAAGATGCGAAGATACCATTTAGATAGATATACAGATTCAATTCTGAACAGTTGTTCACGTTAAATAAAGAACAGATACGCTCCTGTATGGAGTACTGTTCGCACCTTTGGGTTGGATCGGCTAAGCATCAGCTGGAGACTTTGGAATCGATTGAGAGACGTGCCGAAAGGCTCATAGGCAATGACACTCTTGTGCGTAAAAGACTCCAAAGTCTTGATCATCGCCGCAAAATTGCTAGCTTATCGGTTTTATACCGGTTATACTTCGGAGAGTGTGCAATTGATCTACATGATCTAATACCACCTTGTCCTTTTTTCTATCAGACTTTTCGTATCTCAAAAAGCGACATGGTTGATGTTCCGAAAACACCAACGAAGAGATTTGACCCCAAGTTTGTGACAAGAACGTCTAGGTTATGGAATGCGTTGCCTCAGTGGATTTTCCCTTATAGTTACAATATTGGTGTCTTCAAATCGAGAGTGAATCGTTTTCTTCTAGGTAAGCACGCTCCATTGTAGATTGCATCGTCACTTAACATCAGGCGATATGGTGGTCAAGTGCAAACCTATTAAATAATAAAAATATGGCAATTGGACGTCCGTATATAGCTATTGAGCGTCCGTATATGATATTATTTTTATTCTCCGAAGTCCTCGATAATTCATCTTCTATCTACATCTAGTACATTCCAATAACACATCATTTATTTTTTGCAACTTTTTGAAAGTTTAAATAAAGTCGGACTTCTAATAATACGCAACGCGTACAACGCCACCTACGGCGAATATTATTTTTTTGATTTCAGTCCGTGATAAATATTATGTGATCTATTGTTGCGAGCTGGCAACGTCGCAGTTGCGGACGCCAAATACGCGGATCCATAGTCAGGAAATCTCCGAGTTATACGGCTGTGAATATACGTGCGACAGCAGCGCCTCACCGGCGCTGAGATTTCGTCACGAACTATTTAATATATTTTTGAATCCATTTTAGAGTTTTTTTGGCTTCTATCGATATTTGTCCTACGGCTAGTCAGGACCGATAGGACGTAAATGGCAATGGCTATAAAAGTGGCGTCCAGTATGCGGACGCCAAAAGCAGGTGGACGCCAGTTTAAATGCACTTTTTTCTTCAGAGGACGGCTAATTGTTTGGAGGATGTATATATATATATATATATATATATATATATATATATATATATAGATAAATATGCAGCTCTATCGAGAATTGGCTAATTTTTTACAGAATGTTTTTGGTGGGTTCTATTTTCCGGGGACGAACGACGCGGTTTTATAAGTCTGACGTGTCTGCGTGCGTGTGTGTCTATCTCTGGCATCGTAGCTCCCGAACAAATAAACCGATATTGATTTCGTATCTTTTTTATTTGAAAGCAGAAATAGTAGATAGAGTATTGTTCTTAGAACACAACAACTACCGATATTCAATCGGTCCAATATGACCTCCGCCACAAAAGACGAACTACATTACTAACAACTCCCTCAATATGGGTATCAAATGATAATGATGGACTAGTAGACACTATACACTATGATCAATTTCAAATCCAATATGGCCATCGTCCACGACGTCCACGTCCATAACAAAATGGAGAACTACCTACATTTTTTTCACAACTTACTCGATTTGAGTATCAAATACAAGGACTTTACTAGTAGAATATTAAGTATACACATTGGCAAATTTAAAATGTAAGGCGATCGGGGGTTCCAACATTTTTAAATTTGTATATAGCGTTATGGCTAGCATTTTTTTATTACGAGACCAATAGTTACATCGTGAAAACAAAAGGGGTTGGGCTCAGTGAAATGTATAGTACACAGAAATTAAGGTGCGTTCCCCAGTAAAACGAGTTTTTTGTCCTGTTTTCAAAGCTATCTACTCATTAGCCAAAACAAATAACAACTGGTAAAAAAAACATTGAATTTCTTAGCTTCAAAATGGTAGTTTCTTTTTTTGTTAATGGAGTTATTGTTTTAATAATCTCCTATATCCAATAATATTTTTTTCACGAGACCAAAATCTGATTTTATAGTTTATTCTAAAATCTGAGCGTAAAACAGCGACAAATGCTACTGTTTCTCTCTTGCTCTTTCTTGCGGTGTGCGATGAGGTAAGAAATACCTACTCAAGGTCATTTGCTCTGGATACGGCCTTAATGACACAGTATGAATGGGTTCTCGAAATAAAAAAAAAGGATCTTTTTGGCTTCGAATGTCGTTATGACTACTGCTGTAGATAAAACTAAGTTTGATACGATACCTTCTAAATATAGTGGTCAATTATATTAAAGCTAGCCGCATACAATAGTATTGTCAATGCAAGATTGTCAATAATTTTCATCAATATAAATGGCCCCGCATATTCAGAGGAAAATCAAAGAAATTTTACACTTTAATCTAAAAGAATAACCCTGTTGTGCTTACTGTAAATACTATTATGAGTTTATTTTATTTTCTTTGTTTATACATTAATTGTTTCACAATGTTAATTTACTTATCTGTTGTGTTATAATATTCTATGTTTATATCTTATTTATCTACTGTTTTAACGCATGTTAGTTTTTAGTTTTAAGTTCAGATCTGTTGGCCTAATTTTCTTATTATCACTAATGTAATGTTATTATTATCAAACTATTGAATTTAAATAATTGTTGTTTCTAGGCCCACATAGTTTGGAATGTAATACAGTTCTGTACAGTATACTCTTATGTTATAGTTTATATTTATTACATTCTGTTTTGTGTGCTCATTGAATTAATAAATAAATAAATTATACATATATTGAACAATACCGCAATACAAGCCGTATACACGCAATATTATTGACAATACATACGTTATTGTTAATATTATTGGTATGTGGCTGCTGGCCACTTAGTAGGTATTTTTGGTGTCATATAATATTATGGTCATATTTATTATACAGGAAACAGGCACGTTATATAAATTAAATATAAACTGGCCAATAATAACTTAACTTTTTCTGCTTATCTAATCTAATTTGTAACAATGTTTTTATACAAGACTTTAATAAATATTACTTACCAGTAATAATATACTCACTCACTAGTTCACTAAACACTTTATTTATCACTTCTTTAAGTTTGATGAACCGAGAGCGAGTAAGGGACAGAAGAGAACGCAGACGTCCAACTGTGTCAAAACTCGGGGTGACTGTGACTGCCTGAACACTTGACAGTGTTGCCGCTTAGACAATAAATTAGTCACCAGACTTAAAATGTCACTAGATATGTAGAAAAATTGGTTGTTTGTAAAGTCGATTGGTTTTTCGATGATAGTTTAACGTGACAACGTCAAAACAAAACATTGATAGATGCAGCGCAAGCGTACATACAATGAGCGGAACGGGATCATGAGCGTAACGGGACACTTTTTCGTGTATGCAGCCGGCGTTCATCGATTTATTAGACGTTGTCATGTCAAAGAGATAATTCAAAAAGTCACTAGGAGCTAGGCGTCAACTAATTTCTTGGTCGATCTTTGTAAACAAAATCATGTACCTATGTAGTATTGTGGTAATTATAAGTAAATATGAAATCAGAGGTTCATTACGATACATAATACAACTTCTAATATGAATCATACAATTAAAAGACAATTACATCATAATTCATACAAAAAGTATACGTCATTTATCTATTAAAATAACCCACCCCGACCAGCACCCGGTGCAAAAGTGCCCATTATACCTACTGGCCGTATTGCCTCATTGGATTGCTATGGCCAGCCTTTGCACCAGGTAATAACCACCACTTCTAATATTAATTATTGAAAAAATACTTATGCTCAAAAATATTTTCTAACCCGAAATAAACCTCACCTGTCCCCATCGAATCCTCGTGTCCTTTATCGTTTTCATCTTCTGACGTAGTAAAAGTGGAAGGTTGCTATGTTATTGTAGTAGTAGAAGTAGAAACTTGCGGTTGTGTTAATTTTTAATAAGGTTAAGGTAAATCATAAGTTTTGCATGTTTCAGTAAGATATTACATAACTGATGCGTTAGTCATGAAAAAGTCACTAAAATCACCAGATTTTTTCGTTTATTTCCTATGACACTACCGCTTGGCACTTACTACTGGTAGAGTGATGGAAAATTTTACTTTCGCGTGGCACTACTGCTCTTATTGGCTGATTAAATGCCTACTGTAAAGTTTCCCGTGGATTACCTCATTACCCATGGCACTACTAAAGTAAAAAAAAAAGCAGACATTATAGAAAGATTGTTAGGGAACAAAAATTTTTTAAGTGAAAACTTTGGTCACTAAATCTTAAAAAAATGTCACCATAGACATTTAAAACTCACTAGATTTCAAGACAAAGTCACTAAAACGGCAACACTGACTAGACTTGCCTGTGTTGGAGATGTGACTCAACTCGACTTACTTAACTCGAGTTGAGCTAAATTCGAGTCAACTCGAGTTGAATTCTTGCTCCGAACTTAAGTTGAAACTTGAAATTCATGTTTGAGCGGTAATTGAACCGACCCAGCGATAGAATGAGAGCACGATTCGTTCCATGGGTGCGTGCTTGGTTGGGTGAAACGATTTTCTTAGCATTCCATGGATTCACCGTGCGGGTGCCGGGTCCATCGTGTGGCAGAGAGAGAAAACCCGAGTAGACCCCGAGACTTGTGACTCGGGCGTAGGTTTAAGGGGCCCCTTTCTGACGTACATCAACACTCACCTTCACTACTCGTTTTCTCTCCCTGCCCAGCCAAATCTGATATGAGCCTACTAGTGCAGCTTTAGATACTCGTTCTAGTATAGAACTTACTGCACTTCTAGATAAGCCAAGGTCTTTCAGCAAGTTATAGAGAGATTTTGCTGGTATACCTCTCGCTCCCACTTCTACAGCGTATACACTAACTACATAGCCGTTTTTTGTTAATTCGTTTAGGAGGTCGTAATACTTATTTTGTTTCATCGCGTGGTCTTTAGGTATATTAGTTTCCCACGGTACGGTAAGTTCTACAAGGACTATGCGTTTCGTAGCTCTAGAAAAAAGGAAAATGTACGAATAGATAATATAGATAGAACGGACACTCCCCAACCCCCGCCAATTTCAAGCTTCCTCACCCCTCAAACCGTTTCGAGTACGCTAGGAAGACTCAATGAAGGGCTGGCTGCTACTACTAAAAAATCGTTCGTACTATGGTTTAGTACGGTTTACAAGTGATTATTGTTTTGCAACATAAACAGCCAACAACGCAACAATATAAGTAAATGATTCAGCTTATCGCAATAGCTACCTTAGAAGTGTTGGATGAGGAAGTGTGAAAAATGAAGAATGAAATAAGAAGGGTAAGAAAATGGGTCGGCACAAGATATAAATTAGACGCTTCGACTTGTATTTTGAAGGAATAAGTATTGGAAGATCCCAAAAAATACTTCGCCGGTTTGAAAATGTTCGAAAATATTGTGATTTTTTTGTTAATGATAATACTTTCTGTGACTCGGGCGTAGGTTTAATGGGCCCCTTTCTGACGTACATCAACACTCACCTTCACCACTCGTTTTTCTCTCCCTGCCCAGCCAAATCTGATATGAGCCTACTAGTGCAGCTTTAGATACACGTTCTAGTATAGAACTTACTGCACTTCTGGATAAGCCAAGGTCTTTCAGTAGGTTATAGAGAGATTTTGCTGGTATACCTCCTCCCACTTCTACAGCGTATAAACTAACTACATAGCCGTTTTTGTTAATTCGTTTAGGAGGTCGTAATACTTATTTTGTTTCATCGCGTGGTCTTTAGGTATATTAGTTTCCCACGGTACGGTAAGTTCTACAAGGACTATGCGTTTCGTAGCTCTAGAAAAAAGGAAAATGTCCGGTCTGGATGACGAAACACCCACATCCTCTGGGATTTTGTAGTGCTTTTCATACGTGTCCATTAAAATAGTCCAATCAGGTGCTGTACCCAGGATTGAGTAAGGCTTGTTCCTGGAGTTTGAAGTTGAGCCTTCTTTACAAAGTTAATTTGTCTGTTGTTTGTCGTCAATCCCTTTTGGGCTCTAGTTACTGAAAGGCTCATGGCTTCACGTATGATTTCAAGTACTCTGTCATGACGCCGTGAGTAATGACCCCATTATGAGCACCTTGCATCCCACCAATATGTGCCTTGCTGTACATATCGCCTCTCCACAAGTATAGCAACATTTTTCAGAGGATTTCCCACCTTACCAAGTTACTCTGGTCAGGAGGGTCATTTGGAATGCATTTAGATAAAATTTTAATAAGGCAGGGGACCAGTCATAGATCAAGGTGCGCCATTTTAGAGCTAATGGGATACAGAACTCACCTATGGTTAACCACTCACTTTGCATTTCTAAATTCATAGCGTGCACTTTGTAACCGTCATTTTCGTCTTGTTGTAGAAAGGTTTTTACCATGTCTCGGTCTTCCTTTTTTTTCTCGCACCCAACCCAGCAGTATTTACTTGTGCACCTGCCATAAATTGTTTATGGAATTGAAGTCTAGATTCCAGGTCTGAAGCAGTTTTGTCTTTTGGGAGAGATGTAATTAATTCGTCTTGCGACTTTCCCAAAACATGCGTTTTTGTAACTCTTAGGTGTTTGTAAAGTTCAGACGGTTTCTTTAGTTTCAGCCCAAAACTATTGTGATCCCTAAAAGAGTAGAGGATCAGCAGGATGTGCCAATCCGAACCATGACTTCAATATCTTTATGACATTGGCATCTAGCTTTGCCAGGAGAGTTTTACCGATGTCATATACTAGGAAAGGCCAAGTGAGACGTGATGTGAGGTAGTTGTCATATATCCATGCTTTTTTGATATTGCTGATAGGCTGCTGGTCTACCTTATTGAGGTTGTTCATGAAATTTTCAACAACCACCTCTAATGATGGTGTACGTCCTTTGTGATCTATCTTTCTACCAAGAAATTTGAAAGGCACTGCCTCTGCAACTCCTTGGCCACTTATGGAGAGTCCCGGATCGTAAGACGTATATTTGGTATTTCTTCTACCCAGACAAAGACAATGACATTTAGATGGTTTTGTCCTCATTCCCTCCGTCCATGTACAGAACTCATCGACTTCGTTCAACAATTCTTGACACTGTTTGGGATTACGTGTAAGTATTGCAAGGTCGTCCGCAAAGGCCAAGATTGACTCAGTGTACTTATTGTTGATTTTAAACCGGTAGCCCCATTTCTTTTCACGGAATAGTCCTACATTGTATTCAAGTGGTTTTGTGTATTCCTTGTTTACTGCTACGACGAATTTTAAGTGGCAATAATAAGAATTAATTATGTCAATAATTTCAGCACGAAAGTTATACCATTTTAGGGCAAATATCATAAGTTCATGCTGGACAGAACCAAACGCGTTCTCTAGGTCTATCCAGCAGACTGTAATTTGCCTCTCATGTGTTCTGGCATCTTTCAAACTTTCTGCTAGTAATGTATTGTGTTCCAGGCATCCAGAAATACCAAGCAAGAACCCTTTCTGGTGATTGGGCCTGAAATACCTATTGCTAGTCATAAATGTGGTCATTTTTTGTTTGCAAAATACTGAAAAAGATTTTAGAAATTGTATTGGTTAGGGCTATCGGTATGGCTTTATATGTATATTAAAAAACAATGAAATAGTGGATAAATACTGTTATTTTTGAGGTTTCTAATGTGATGTCGTAAATAACACCCAACAGACGGCCCCCAGTCCCCGGCGGCTTCGCTATCCCTGGCAAAGGTAGCTGCCATGGTAACGGCGGAGCAGAGGGTGCTAAGAATCTCCGGCACCGATTTGGTTACCAACCCCGACGATATCTGGACCTGGCAACATACAACGCACGCACATTGAGGACTGACGAGAAGTTGATCGAGCTGAAAGAGGTGGTCAGCAAGTTGCGATGGGATATTATAGGATTATCAGAAGTCCGAAGAGAGGGTGAGGACATGATAATTCTCAATTCCGGCAACTTGTTTTACTACCGGGAGGGCGACCAGCAGTCCCAACATGGTGTCGGGTTTCTCGTCCACAAGTCTCTCGTCAATAACGTCGTGAAGATCGAAAGCGTTTCGAACCGGGTGGTATACCTTGTACTTAGAATCACGAAAAGGTATTCATTGAAGGTGATACAGGTATACGCCCCACACTCGAACCGTTCGGATGACGAAGTGGAGGTCATGTATGATGATATTTCAAATGCCATGCGTGCCTCGAAAACACACTTTACGGTTGTGATGGGAGACTTCAACGCGCGGTTAGGCACAAGGAACGGCGATGAACTGAGAGTGGAGCCAATTGGATTTGGACACCGGAACCGTAGGGGTCAGCGATTGGCCGACTTCATGGAGAAGGAGGGACTCTTTGCGATGAACTCCTTCTTTAAGAAGCGGGCGTCCAGGAAATGAACATGGCTGCATCCCGGTGGATACAAGTTCGAAATGGACTTCATTATGACGACCAGGAAGCAAATGTTCAATAATGTCTCAGTGATCAATAGTGTCAAAACTGGCAGCGATCACCGATTGCTGAGAGGCTCATTGAATATCGACGTTAAGCTTGAGAGGTCTCGTCTGATGAAGTCTCTACTCTTCGTCCAAACCCGGACCAAATTTTAAGCCCCGAGAGCTTTCAGTTAGAACTCCGAAATCGCTTTGAATGCCTGGCCGAATGCGAAACAGTGGATGATCTGAATAATGGGCTGGTGGAAACTATTCATGCGGTTGGGTCTAAATTTCTGAAGACACGCCGCAAAGATAGAACTCAGAAATTATCTGAGCATACTCTCAAACTCATGGCAGAACGGAATGACATGAGACTGCAATCTTCAGTGGACATGTCAAAATACGGCTCGCTTAATAGACAGATCTCCAAATCGATTCGATACGATTTGCGTAGTTTTAATACAAACTGTATTAAAATGCGATTCAAAAAATAAGGGGTCCAAAGTATTCGCAAGAGATCTGTCAATTGGACAAAGCCAGATGACAAAGCTGAAAACTGATAGTGCCAGAATTGTCTCATCTATGTCAGAGATTTTGAGAGAGCTCGAGAAGTTATATGGAGAGCTGTACACCTAGCATTAGTGATGCTAGAGCCCGTCTAACCCGACACTACATAGAAGACATTCCGGACTGTACGAGATACGAGCGGCTCTCAAACAGCTTAAGAACAACAAGGCACCGGGAGAAGACGGAATCACGACAGAACTTCTGAAAGCGGGTGGAACACCGGTACTTAAAGTCCTTCAGAAGTTATTTAATTCCGTCATCCTTGAGAGTACAACGCCAGAGGCGTGGAGCAAAAGTGTGGTGGTGCTGTTCTTTAAGAAAGGTGACAATACCCTCCTGAATAACTACAGGCCCTTTGCGCTGCTGAGCCACGTCTATAACCTGTTTTCGAGAGTAGTAACAAATCGTCTCGCTCGTAGGCTTGACGTCTTTCAACCATCCGAACAAGCCGGGTTCCGGAAAGGCTTTAGTACCGTAGACCACATCCACACGCTTCGGCAGATTATACAGAAGACGGGTGAGTATAATCGGCCACTCTGTCTAGCGTTTGTGGACTACGAGAAAGCCTTCGATTCAGTCGAGACCTGGGCAGCGTTACGGTCGTTACAGCGGTGCCAAATCGACTATAGGTATATCGAAGTGTTGAAGTGTTTATACAACAAAGCCACCATGTCTATCCGTCTTCAGGACCAAAGCACAAATCCGATCCAAATGCAAAAAGGGGTGAGACAGGGAGACGTTATCTCTCCGAAACTGTTCACCTCTGCACTGGAGGATATATTTAAGGTTTTAAACTGGAACGGACATGGTATTAACATTAATGGCAAATACATCACTCATCTTCGATTTGCCGACGATATAGTCATTATGGCTGAATCGCTAATGAACATGGGTAAGACAAAAATCATGTCAAATGCCTATGTTGCACCCGTACCGGTCCATGTTGGAAACGAGAGTATCGAAGTTGTCGACCATTATGTGTATTTGGGTCAGATGATCCAATTAGGCAGGTCAAACTTTGACAAGGAGGTCAGCCGACGAATTCAACACGGATGGGCAGCGTTTGGGAAATTGCGTCACATCTTCTCGTCAGAAATACCACAAACCCTCAAGACGAAAGTCTATAATCAGTGTGTGTTGCCAGTGATGACATATGGTAACTGAGACGTGGTCGCTAACTATTGGCATGATATGCAAGCTCAAAGTTGCGCAACGGGCAATGGAGAGAGCTATGCTCGGAAATTCACTGCGTGACAAAATCCGAAACGAGAAAATCCGCAGAAGAACGAAGGTCACCGACATAGCTCTTAAAATTAGCAAGTTGAAGTGGCAATGGGCAGACCATATAGCTCGCAGAACCGATAACCGCTGTGGGAGTAAAGGTTCTCGAATGGCGACCACGAACCGGCAGACGCAGTGTAGGACGGCCCCCCCACGATGGACCGATGATATTGTCTCGCTCGCGGGAAGTCGGTGGATGGAGGCGGCACAAGATCGGTCATTGTGGAAATCATTGGGGGAGGCCTATGTCCAGTAGTGGACATCTGCAGGCTGCAGATGAGATGAACATTAAACCTTATACAATTAAATACCTTAAATACATTGTTGATTTAATATAGATCATGTATAATATAGATTTATGGCCATTTATGGCCTTTTACAGCACATGATTTAACTTAACATTTTCGAAGATATTCAATGATATTTCAATACCTACAAGACACTTTTTGATTTATCCAAATCGGACGTATCATTCAAATGTTATAAACGAGTGTAGTAATTATCAAAATTGAAATTTAGGAAACAGCGTTCTAAGCTAGTCGAATGATTTTATCTACAACGCAAAATACGAGTAATATATGTACTAACTACTACATGTTAAACTTGAATAATGCTTTCTCTATGTGTAAATGAGTGTAATATCATATGGGCTAGTCGTCATATGGGATATAGCATAATCAGCCCACTAACTGTTCCCACTGCTGGGACTTTCGCAAGACTTTGCCTTCTCTCGCAAGGAAAGAGTCTAGGCCATAAACCACCACGCTGGCTCAGTGCGGCTTGGTACACATAACCTCGAAAGGTTCTAGGTACATGTCGGTTTCATTTTTTTCAGGTTCAGGTTGGTTACATTTTAAATTAGCACCGTTACCCATATGACTTTGAAAAGACAGTGATGCGCCTGGGATAATTTATTAAAAAAAAGCCTGTAGAATGGATAAATTGGCAGTTTTAGGAACTGCCGATAGAAGTGAAAACTTATATACCGGTTTCACCCGATTAGTTTCCAAAGTAAGCTATAAGCAGAAATGCGGGTGAGACACACCGGGTGATAAGCGTAGATGCGATGACAATCAAATACTCAAGAGCAGAAAGTAAGAAAGTACTTTAAATCTGAACAATTACTTTTGTTATACAAAGCACAGATTCGCTCTTGTATGGAGTACTGTTCGCACCTTTGGGATGGATCGGGGGTAGGATTTCATGGAGCGGTTTCAAACCGCGCCCGCGCGCGGGCGCGAACCGCGACGGGCGACGATTTTTTTTTCAAAACTCACGAGACCAGCTTGAGGCTCTGCAATCGATTGAGAGGCGTGCCAAAAGGCTCATAGGCAAATACATTCTAGCGCGAAAAAGACTTCAAAGTCTTGAACATCGCCGCAAGATTGCTAGCTTATCGGGTTTTTATCGGATACACTTCGGAGAGTGTGCTCAAAGAAGCGGCACCGTTTCATGGTGGATATTCCAAAGACACGGACGAAGAGGTTTGACTCTACGTTTGTGATAAGAACATTTAGGCTGTGGAATGAGTTGCCTGAGTGGGGTTTCCCCGATAGTTATAATCTTAGTGTCTTCAAATCGAGAGTGAATCGGTTTCTTCTAGGTAAACACGCTCCATCGTAGACCGCATCGTCGCTTAACATCAGGCGAGATGGCGGTCAAGTGCAAACCTATAAAAGTAAAAAAAAAGAGCGAGAGTCGCAGATCGGCTGGGTTGCATTGAGGCCTCTAAGCATCATGAGGTTGTCGTATACGAAGATAGGGGAGAAAATCTGAGCTTTCTCAGAGCCCATTCGCACGACCAAACAAATGCAACTGACAGCTGTGGACATTCTGTTCCTAGTTCGACCATCCAAACCTGCTCCGAAAGAGCACAACAGAGGGCAGCCGCGGAAAATTCCTCAGCCAATGTAACTGAAAACCGAGGCACCAACACGGCCTTCGTAACTGCCTTCAACCTTCAACGCAGCAGCAAGGAGCGTACTCCGAATCTCATCCCATTCATGACCCCCCCTCGACGAGGAAAATGTCGAGGTTGAGTCGATTACTAGCAGAATCTCAACCGGTAGTGATCGGGTCAACAGACGAGCGCTTGAATTAGGTTTTAAATGTTCCCAACTATTTTCCTCTTCTTTTCCTAATCCAAGAAATATGTTAAAAAAAATAAGAATTTAAATGACAAAGATCACGGACCCCGGAGTATGTGGAGTGGCTAATTTTAATTAAAAAAAAAAAAATTGACAGCCGCCAGCAGGGGCAGGGCCCATGCTACCGGTGGTTAGGGCTGCAGAGAGAGGAACCTCCTGACGATGCGCGCCGTGTCAAGGATAACTGCCTTCTGCACCTGGCCCTTAACCCAACCGTCTAGCGAAAGTCTAGAGAAAGAGATGTTGGTCGAGACTTTTCGCTATAAGGCCGTTTGCCGACACGACTATTGGGACTATAATAGTCGAATCAACATCCCACATGGCGGTAACCTCATGAGCCAAGTCAAGGTACTCTCTAAGCTTGTCCTTCTCAGCTTTCACGAGATTCTAGTCATGTGGTATGGTGATATCGACGATAACATCCCGGCGTTGAGACCGGTCTCATCAACAGCCCACTAAATGTTCCCACTGCTGGGACTCGGGCCTTCTCTCGCAAGGAGAGAGTTAAGGCCATAATCCACCACGCTGGCCCAGTGTGGGTTGGTGGATAACACATGACTTCGACAGATTCTAGGTACATATCGGTTTCCTCACGATGTTTTCCTTCACTGTTTTAAGTTAGCGGCATTACGCACATGACTTCGGAAAGTGACTGGACCAGCCGTAACTTTTTAACCGGTCTGTTTTGAGACCGGTCTACCAGCACGATATCAGGCTTATTGGCGACAATAGTCCTGTCCGTGATGATAGAGCGGTCCCAGTAGAGCAACGCACGACCATTCTTGCGAACTGGCAGAGGTGCGTACTTATGCGTGCGGTACCGCGGACTCGACAAGGCTGTATCGAAGAGCAAGTTGTTGGTGGATGATCCTGGCTACTAGGTTATGTCTGTGCAAGCACTCGCCATTAGCAAGATGCGAACAACCGGAAATAACATGATGGATGAAGAGATTCGCCTGGACGGCGGCATGCCCGACAAATGTCGACCGTATCGTCTTTCATTATGTATTTCCGGTAATTGTTCGTCTTGATAACTTCGTCCGCAATTGCACAGGCAAAACCCTCGGTTTCTCCGAAGAGGTCCTCGAAGCGCAGTCAGTTCGCGAGCAGATTCACACCGGGTCCCGTCAGGGTCCTATAGACTATAGAATCGCCAGTAGAGCTCCTTGCTCATCCACACTTCCTTGCGATCATCAGTGCACACCGTGTTGAGCACCGATGGTTTCCGCCAGTTCTCGTTTGCCAATGAAAGAGGTGTGAAGCTTCTGTCAACTGCTACAACATCACGATGCATCACGGACTCGCTGTTGCGGAAATAGTCCCTGAGACTGCATACCTCGCGATTGTGAAGGTTCTTGGCATTTAAAAAGTCTCGACCCCCCCATTTCCGCGGGATACACAGTCTCATAACAGACGAGCGCGGGTGTAGCATGCGATGAGTTGTGAGCAGTTGACGGACCTTTCTGTCCAGGGCGTGAAGCTCAGTCTGAGTCCATCTCAGTATGCCAAAGGAGTATATCAGCAGAGGCATTACCCAACCGTTGAAGACTCGCGCTTTGTTACCGCCTGACAGAAGAGTTTTAAGTACTTTTGTCAGCCGGCAAAAGAAGCGCTCTTTCACCGATTTCTTAATGTCATCTGGTGCAATACCCAATGACTGTGACATACCGAGATATTTGTAGGTCTCGTCTTCGGAGAGGGACCTGAGAGTTATGGTCTCGGAAAGTTGTAAATTCTCTGAATTTACGACTTTCCCTCGCTGCACATGCATGACCGCACACTTGTCGACATCGAACTCCATCTTGATGGGGCTACTAAAACCTCTGTGGTTTTTAATAACTCCAACAAGTCTTGGCGTTTCGGAGCAAAGAGTTTGATGTCGTCCATTTACAGCAAATGAGATATAACTTCACCTCCCCTACGAAGACAATAGCCTAACTCTGAATCCTTCAACAGAGTGCTGAGAGAATTTAGAGTTCGGCACCATCACAGCGAACTCAGACTGTCACCCTGAAAAATGCCTCTTGCAATCTTTATCAAGTCCTCCGAATCAAACAAGCTGTCTACGCTACCTGCTACCTGGTTGACGAAGGACTGTGCCCCACTGTCATTGCATTTGTTTAGAAAAGATTTTAGAGTTGGGTTTATTTTGTATAACTCTAAAACCCTGTCCAGCCATGAATGGGGGGGCACCGCATCATAGGCCTTCTTATAGTCAATCCAAGCAGCGAGCTACATTGTTTCGTTTGACTTGTTGGTAAATGGTCGTGTCAATGAGGAGCAGCTCCTAGTACCACGGGACGGGGTAATTTTTTTGCTCTCAGAATGGATGTGTAAGCAGCTTATAGGTAAGCACGTAATGGGTATGTAGTTCTTCGGTTCTGTGTTATAGTTGGCGGCAAACAAGTTGACTCAATGAAGTTAGCTGCGCATGGCAGCGCAGAAACGTTTTTAAGGTCTCTTTGGTGGAAGTGCACATGCGCGAACTTTCCCCTTTCACGTCACTTTTGGGTCAACTTGTTTGCCGGCCACTATTGTAGGTACTTACCAGACTTATGAAGCAGGGAGATGACAGCGTAACGCTCCATCTACACTTATTAGTTTATTATTAATTTTACATTTTCATTTTCAATAATAACATTACAATATTTTCATCAAAAAATCAAAATTACAATGATTATCTTCTTTTCGTTTCAATAAACGGAACCTACAAAAACAGCTTTCTCAGCGAAGTACGGTTGCGCTCGCGTCTGAATTGAAGTCCGAACGGTTTCATCAGCACACTGCATTATGATATAATTTAATAAATTTTAATAAAGTTTTGATGTATTTTTTGTTCTTTTTTTTAACTTTTATAGATTTACTACTTGACCGCCATCTCTCTCGCCTGATGATGTTAAACGACGATGCGGTCTATGATGGAGCGTGTTTACCTAGAAGAAACCGATTCACACGATTTGAAGACACCATGATTATAACTTTCGGGAAAAACCCACTCAGGCAACTCATTCCACAGCCTAGAAGTTCTTATCACAAAAGAGTCAAACCTCTTCGTCCGTGTCTTCGGAATATCCACCATGAAACGGTGCCGCTTCTTCGAGTTACGAGAAGTACGATAGAAAAAAGGGCAAGGTGGTATTAGATCATGCAGATCAATCAGTTGCACACTCTCCGAAGTGTATCGCGAACGTTCTTATCTGTGTAAAATCAAAGATGAAAATGTAATATTCAGAGCCAGGTTCCTTAGGTCATATATTCGGATCCGGTTCCTCTACGTCATCACATTTTTAATATATAAAATCGGCGGCGCGGATAGCGAATATCACTTGAAATTCGTCCGTATTCAGCCAACATCTCGAATATTCAAATTAAAATTGTTTTTTTCAATAAGTTTCGAAAAAACTTTTCTTAAGTAATTGAATTGATAAAAGCGTGAATTGATAAAAGAGTGAATTTTACTTAAGGAACGAGGGTAAGAGTTTTGTTACCTACTGCGCATGATTTCAATTTCCATCACGCGGGCGATGCGTGTTGGAAATTTCAGTTATAAAAAGCGTCGTCGATACTGCGTATGATTCGTTCTAAATCGTAATACATAACGTGATCCATCCGGCGTGCGATTGGTCGCTTCGTGATATAACAAAGGTCTCGTGGATGTGATCGTCGAATGGCGCGATGCCAGCACGCCAGAGATAACGAGAATGCAGAG
Organism: Ectropis grisescens; assembly: GCA_017562165.1. Taxonomy (NCBI): domain Eukaryota; kingdom Metazoa; phylum Arthropoda; class Insecta; order Lepidoptera; family Geometridae; genus Ectropis; species Ectropis grisescens. Next base: position 23,352,732 of record CM029787.1, on the reverse strand, counting down.
GCCGCCTGGGCCTGGGGGGGGCGGATCAGTACTTCGTACTTCGTTACAGTCGGTCCGTCTTCTCGTAATAGAGCAGTTGTAACGCTCCCGACAAGGTATTAATTAATTTAATCCATCGCGTAGAATCGTAATTAAGTATACTTAACACAGTATTTGAATATTCAACTTTTTCAATAACGTTTTTACATTGTTTGTTACCTACTTTGTGGTTTTGTTAAAGACTTTATTAGTCTTTAATGCATTGCATGATTAAAGAATACTCCGTCGTTGGTCACCAGCATTTTCGTCATTATTATTTTTTCCTCTCTTTTTCATTATTTTCATGGTTTTTGTAGATTTGTAGGAAATTTCTGCAGAATTTATTTGGTTATAGATCACTGCAGCACATGTATTGTTTGATTGAGTGTATTTCGTTGTTTAATCAGAAAAGGATTAATCATCCTCTCTCTTTGTCTTGTTTTCACCCTTCCTCTTTTTTTCTTTTCTCTTGTCTGTCTCTGCCAGTATCACATGGAGCAGGCCTTGAGTCCCAGTTGTTGAACTGTTGATTCATTACTAACAGCTGGCCTAAACTGCCCTAGGGGCAGTAGGTATTATAGTTTTATATACTATTATATTTTTAAGTTAAGCTTTGTGAGGTAAAGTAGTAAAACTACTATGGTCCGGTTTGAAGGGCTGTGTTACTACGCGGAACATACTACATGTTGTAACTCAAGTGGATATTTTTCCGTCACTTAATATTTTGGCTGCAACATACATATTTTTGTTTCAGCTCCTGCACCAAGCCTGCAATTTCAAGAAGTAGGTAGAAAGAGCATCATTGGTTTATCAGCCAAACCAGCGCATGCGGTTCCTAAAGCTGACCTGTCTAAAGTCTAGTCTTATCTAATTGAAAGCTAGTGACCTTTTCACCGGCCAGAAAAAAACGTCCTTTACTTAATAAACATGGGTGAGCAATGAGTTTATGTTTTCTGAAAATGACATCAAGCCGAATGCGTCTACGCAATTTCGATTTTTGGACTGAAATTGTGCCGCTATTTGGCCAAGCAGATATTCGAATTTTTCAGTTTCTCTGTTGAATTTTATCGAGAAATACGTTTAATAATGATCTTTGTTTACAGTGAGGCCTTACAGAGACGATGAAGAAGGCTCTGGTGAACGGCCCTCACCGCTGGCATCGAAACCTGCGCAGAGCGGTTACAGTTCGATACCTGTTTACTGGCACAGCCCTAACCATACTAGTAAGTTGTGCACTTAGAGGAGTTAGAGGAAAGTGTGCGAATGTTGTATGCGTATATCTGTGTTTACATTTCGGTAGATCGAAGTTTTAAGTATTAAACCCCCGCATTCCATAATGTTTTTTTTTTATAATATAGAGCGACAAAACGATCAGACATGTACCTGATGGTAAACAACACGCCTGCCCATAAAAGCACTGTGACACGCAGCTATTGGAGAACATGAGGAGTCCACACCATAACCTAGCACCGCAATGCGCTCGTCTCCCAGAGATATAAGGTGTTTTACCTCTATGCCTTATCTATGTTTTATCTCTATGCCCTATCTATGTTTTATCTCTATGGGCTTAGAAGCCCAGTAATATCTGTTGTCCCAAAGGATGCTGTTACAAAAACAACATATCGACTCGTCATGTTCTGCCGTAACATGATTTAAGTGTGGATCAAATTAAGCTCAAAATAAATAAAAATATCCACATTTCAGGCTACCTTTACTGTTTAGTTATTGATGATTTATTCGTTTCCCAGGATACAATTTTATCCACAACGAAGCTGTCTCCATCAAATTCTCGCCCATACGAGTTAGCTGTGATATATCTTCGCCAGTATTCCCTTCAAGTAATAGTAAGTTGTTTCTTGTATAACGATATTGCTTTGATGACATAGATTTTTCCAATGGCATGTTTCAGTTTCATGCAAATAATATGTTAATAAATTAATTTTAGTTATAACATATACACATATAATAAAATTATCATAAACTTCCTTAGAGACCGCGGAGACCAGTGACGAGGAGGACGATGATAACGACGACGACTTTGTCAACGAAGGAGCACTCCTGGCTCCTGGCGTCTATGACTTCAAGATGTTCCCAAGTACACCGGAGACCAATACTTCCGAAGATATTGCAATAACTGATACTGACGAAGAGCCTGGGGCGTTTTCATCAGAAAAAGCAATCATCCACAATCAAGGATCCACCGCATCAATATCTCATCCTGACAATTTACAAAATACCAGTGCACAAAGACTAAAAACAGATGATTCGGCCGATAAAGATGTATCTGAGAGTCATACAGATATTCCGATAATTGATATTAGTGACGATGACTCTGAAGAAATTTCACCAGAAGGAGCAGTCAGTTTGGGTAAAACTCAAATCCCACCAAGTTCAAATAAACGATTGGAAATATATGAAGCAAAAACAAATCATACAACCTCTTTAAAAAGAAAACGTAGCGAAACTCGTTACGGTAGCAAAAAAAGGCGTAGTTCCTGTGACTATAGATCAGACAGACAGCAGAACGCATCTTATAATACACTAAACCTAAATGTCTATGAGATACTCTCTTCCATTTCTCTTAGACTACCACGTTACGAAATAACCTTGGACAAGTCTATGGAAGAGCTTGGAGTTCGTCTGCCGAATTATCGCCCTTGAAATGTTATGTAGTATGTAGTATACACGAAAATTTGGGTTCAATGTTTGAAATGTTGGCCCCTAAGTAACTAGAGATCCTATGTCCTGTAATTTGACTAATGACCATTTAGCGTAAGAATGTAAAATGTTTTTGCCCTTTTTTACACGGGCACCAATAAACTTCTCGATTGTATGATGCATTTATTTATGATCTTATGTTATACAATGTTATTTTTGATAAGTTTTTTACAAAATGATGTAAATAAATAATTGCTCTTTTATAAACACAGCAGTGTTTCTTTTCAAAGCATGGATTTAAACTTTGAGCAGTAAACTGCAGTATACTTTGAGAATATGAATAGATATTTAATTATAAACAGACATTATGAAGAAAGGACTTCATTAGAGAGACAAACTCAGACACTAAGAGAGGGTATGAAGGCCTCAAGCCCCTGAACTTGGCTCTTGAGGCAGTCTCTGAATGAGGCGATGCTAATCTGGCCAAGTTTAACGAAGGAAAGACACATGCATGTTTTATCTCTGCAAAAAAGGAAACTTTTCGAGATGTATATGTCCGGATCACTGACCTGACCATCTCGAGCTTTTGGCTATTGGGCGTCACATTGAAATCCATGCCCAATTTTGGATCTTTCATCTAGTCTAAGGCCAAATTAGCTGTTAAGAAAATTGGTGTCTGGGATTCTCTCAAAAAGGTACTTCAAGTTGCTAACGTTGCTAACGATATATCAATCACAGTTTCGCTCTTGTATGGAGTAGGTACTGTTCGCAACTTTGGTATGAATCGGCCTAGTATGGAATCGATCGAGAGACGTACCATGGAATAGATAATATGATAGAACGGACACTCTCCACCCCCCACCAATTTCAAGCTTCCTCACTCCTCAGACCGTTTCGGATACGTTAGGAGCACTCAACGAAGGGCTGGTATCGAACCATGCGCGGTCCGAGGGGGTGTCACAGGGGACATGACGCCCCCCAAAATCGTAAAAGTTAAACAAAAAATCTAAGAAAATTAAAAATATCTAACTATTGTTTAACGCGGGAAAACAACTAGAACGGGAACTACGCTGGTAAAATCTCGGGGGACTACTAGTAAATTATTTTTTGCTCGATTGATTGTTTTCTACTTGTGACCCCCCAAAACCTGAGGCTGCATACTGGTGACCCCCTCCAAAATTCGAGGCTGGGACCGCGCCTGTATCGAACATCTAATTCTTAACGAAATATCATCATGGAGGGTTGCTGTACTGTTTACGGCTGTCCGTCAAATAAACGGGACAAGAATAAAAGCTTTTTTAAATTTTGTAAGTATAAAATAACGTAAGTTTTATATTTTTATCTCAAAGTTCATAACTTACACAGCCACTACAGTGTGGCCAACCTAGTGAATATATACTAAAACAGCTGGTAATAGTTTATTCAGATAGCTCAGTAACTATGAAAATTTTATTTTTATGACAATTACTGCTCTAGAAAAGCGAAAAGAAGTAATGGTGTATAATAATTTTAAGTAATTACATACATAATTACTTCGTCGAATGTATTCAAAAAAGCAATTCATAGTATATTAAAAGAAACAAGAATTATTTATTTCATAAAAAATTCTACTAAGGTTTAATAGTTTTTGATAAGTTCCCAATTGACAAAGTCACAAAAGTGTTGCCAATTTAATGGAGTTTTTACTAAGATTGCTGTAGTTCAGATTTCTTGGTAAGTGATTATTTCTTAGCGTTCAACCGACTCAAAGAAAAAGACAGAGGTTCTATGTATATTAGACCATGTACCTTTACGTACGATCGTATGAGCGTATGAGCGTCCTTGAATACGTCCGTCAATAGTGAACACTGAGCCTTTTTTTCTAACTGATCTATGACTGCTGGCCCGGAGGCCCCTACTGCCTATCTGACTATTGAGTTAGCGCCGGAGGCGCAGGACCCAAAATAACCTAACCTGACATTCCTACCATACTTACGAATATAACCTGTAAGAAAAATCGAACTAACTGAGAGAGAGCTACCTAGCTATCTAACTCATACATACATACCGAACATAAGCACTCTAGCTGAGCGCTATCGGACCTAGTGCGCCCGTGAACCGCATGTCGCGGAGGGCAGTGACGCGGGTACGGTGACTATCTCACTCACGCGCCTAGACGGCACGGCCTCGGCTCGCGCTGTCACCGGGGAGGAATTCAAGGTTCGGCACTTAGTGCCTATTTACAGAGTTACTGCCTACACCCACCGGGTCGTGACGGGAACCGAACCCGGTACTATTACGCGAGTTACTATGTCTACTGACTTATTATTAGGGCATTATGCAAAAGAGAGACTTCGCCGGCTGGCTTAGTTTTGTTTTAGAACGACTATGTCGGCTGACTGATTTTTATAAGGGAATTAGCTAGATGGTATCTGACTTATTATTAATACTAATAAGTCAGAGAGTGTCTTCGGACTGATTATTAAAAGAGACGAATTAAAGGCGGGTGAGGCTTTATGAAAGTTCTAATGTCAGCTGACTTATTATTAACAATGACTAAAATGCGCTGATGGATTAGGGAGACCCGGTAAACTCGCCGGTGAGGTGATCGGGGTGCCATTGGTATCCGGCGCCTATACCACAAGTGGCTTCTCTAGACCGCCGTGAGCCGAGGGACCGGCCCGTGCCCGCCACCGCCGCGGCGGCGGCGGTAACGTTCCGGTAACCCGGGACCTCGCGGCGGTCACTATCGAGCGAGCGTAGCGCACTACGGCCTAGCGGGGAGAGAGGGAGCGGACAGGGCTAAAGAGAGGAGTTTCGCGAAAAACTCTTTATGGTCACTTACTGCTTCCAGTAAGTCACCGGCTCTTATTTTCGACATGACGAGGTTAACCTCGTCAAAGTCGATGAGGAGAGAGATGTTCATGAGGAAACGTAGTTCCTCATGACGGGACGAAGGCGCGCTGGCGGGAGCCTGCGGCCTCGGATCGCGACGAGCGGGACGCTCGGTCGGCGGCGCCTGCGCTACTTCGGCCAGGGCAGGGGCAGGCGCGACAAGGGGAGCGGGGGCGGGGCCGCCGCGCGGAAGGCACGGAAACGACCACGGAGTGAACGCGGGCGGTTGCGGAAACGAAGCGTTCGCGCGCTTTTTGCGGGGCGGGCGTGGGGCGCCGGGGTTGGGACCTGAGGTGTCCGGGCGCGACTCTGGGAGCCTTAGGACACCCGCGATAATTCGCGGTGTGTCCCGTGGTTCCGCAGAGAACGCAAGAGGGCGGGGAGGATCGTCCCGCTTACGCTTGCATTCGGAGGTACTGTGACCTCCGGCGCACTTCACGCAGCGGGCCGGGGCGGCGCAGTAGCGGGACGCATGTCCGTACTCCTGGCACCGGTGACATTGGGCGGGGTAGCCCCGCTTATGCGGAGCTTCGACGGTCAGGCCCGAAAGGCCCATGACCGTCTTGAGGTGGTCTTGGGTTGGTCTGTTTGCCCGCTAGCGTCTTATCTAAGACGACGAGCACTAGGTTGAGCGGCGAACGAAAGGAAGCCGTCAAAAGACCCGAAGATCTTTTGAAACACGGCCACCGTTTCGGGAGGGAACGCGCCGGGGTTGGCCCCGGCGTTTTGGATGATGCGCGAGGCCTCGGCCTTCGCCGCCGGGATATTCCCGTCGACGTAGAGCCGTTTGACCCGCACGAGAAGAGCCCGATGGTCCTCCATGCTGCGCTACGCAGCATGGAGGCTTACGAGCGGGAGGGAATTGAGGTGAAGCCTCTTAACGGCACGCGGATTGACTAGTGACAAAAAGGGGAGATACTTACGTACAACGACAGGCGTTGTACGTAAGCGAAACGGAGGTGGCGGCCGGGGAGAAAGGCGTATAGGTTACATCTAATAGTAGTCTTTTCAAATTATTATATGCAGATTAACATCGGTCTATAGATAATTCAGCTAAGCTTAGTGCAGTTTTGATAGATAAGGTTTGTTACAAAGACCCTGTCAACCTGATGATGATTACATCGGATTGCATTTTTATTTAAATATAGTATTAGTGAATTGGTAATTAGTATTGGTGAACTTTAAAACAAACGTCTAAAAATTACACTGATAAAAAAACATGTTAGCCACTAATGTGTAATATATAATTTAAACAATTCTAAAATTTAAGATGTAACACTTTTGTGTTGAGTCCAGGGTATGATTTAGGCCATGTCCTTTGATGTTTTTTTTCTTTGGTAGATCATAGTTCAGAAATGGTTCCATATAAAATTTATTTAAATCGGTTATAGAAATATTATGAACACAAAACTAAAATTTACTTTCGTTTATCTACACGTAGATCACATAGTAATGGTAACTTTTGAAATTTGGTCAAGTATCTAAATTTAATTTGAAATTCGAACCGATTTTTGTTTATTCGAAGCAAATAAATTATCAAGTAGGTAATTATTAAAATATGATTTGAGTATAATAGACTCACTCACTATTCTCAAAATATCTGAGTGGGTTTTTCCCGATTGTTATAATCTCGGTGTTTTCAAACCTAGAGTAAACCGGTTACTTCTAGGCAAGCACGCTCCATCGTGGACCGCATCGTCACTTAACATCAGCTAAGATGGCGAGGAAATGTAAACGTACAAATGTTAAAAAAAATGAATGGGCTTAGTACGACCAAAATAATGAGTTACTTAGTTCATTTATTTTCAAAATGAATCATCTAGGAGTGTTTAATAGGGGGATGAAAGTTTTATATTAACGCACAGGAGGAACCCTTAGGACATGCTTAAAATTTCACAAACGCATTATTTTTTTATAACGTAGGAAGCTACTAAGGGAAGATTTCTCCCAATTCAACCCATAAAATAACAAAATAGGGAATTAAAGTTTGTATTAAACGTTTCATTCCTTTGACATAATTTACATAAAATATCGTATAAATTGAGTACGGCTAATTTACCTAATGAGTTGTGACTTTTAGTGTTTTTTTTTCAAAATGCAAAAGTTTCTGTGATTTTTTATATTCCTTGCGACACATTTGCATTAAACTTTGTAGGATTTGAGTACCTACGGGAGAAATAATGAGATGGGGGGATGAAAACATTATATTAACGCACAAGACAAACCCTTAGGAGATACTAAAATTTTGGCTCATAAGTTTCTTTTATGAAGCCGGCAAGCAATGGGCGAAATAGTGTATAAAATTTTGTACGAACTTATTATTCCTTGGACATGTCCTAAAGACTATAACGAAGAGCTTTGACGGACTAATTTTGTGATAAGAACGTCTAGGCCGTGGAAGGTGTTGCCTGAATGGTTTTTTATCATAACGGTTACAATGTTGATGTCTCCAACATTGAAACTGAATCAGTTACAGTTAGGTACTTGGTTAAATCAACACCGAGTTCGGGTAGCTTCAAAAACCGATTAAAAAGCTGGCTTGTCGATCAAACCTTTCATAGTTACAGCGAGTTTTTAAAGAGTGATAGCAAACTCACAATACAATTGTAAGAAATTGACATTGTTCATTACAATCGTTATACATACATATTTATATTTTAATGTTTGACACCTATTTGTACGATACTTTTTTATCGTACAATAGAAATTTAATTTAAACTTTAAAAATGTTAACTCTTTGTAAGCTCTTTAGTTTTTTTCTATAATAGACGTGTAAATTGTATATTTTCATATCTCCTGCTCGACAAAGTCCAATTATATGTCATGAAACGTCAAAACAAAGCAAGTGATTGTGACTTTTCGAAATGCAGAGGTAATTATATTGAGAAGATTCCCTAGGGATTAAAATGATTTGAATCTGGAACGTTAAAATTCGTATGAAAATTCTTACCCATAGTACCATTGTAAAAAGACTTTATTAAAAACTCGAACTTTTTTTCCAAATATCAAACTGGCCTTCCAGAAAGGCACGCACAGAAACAAAACACAAAAAAAAAGAAAATATAAAAAGGCGCCATTGAGCCGAATTTTGTAAGTTTTGAATTGTATCACTTTAATTCCAAAATGTCTTTAAGCTATTAATAGTGAATTGACCCCGGAGTTCATCAAATTGGACGCTTTAGGGATTATTAATAAGCTACTTCCGGAAAAATCGAAAGATAAATACCTAAAAATATTTTACATAGCCCTTTCTTTTAATTGCCTCGCAGAAGATAAGAACTTGGGACACTCTACAACTCCCAAGATTCGCTCGGGAGTTGTAGAGTGTCCCGAGTGAAGAGAGGGATCCAAGCCGCCTATGACACAAGACAGTTTTTTACTTCAGAGGTGAATACTCTACTTTTCATATCTTCTGCGAGTTGACTCGAGTCCCTCGCTGCGCTCAGGATCCAATATGATGCCCATGACACAAGACAATGCTTTACTCCATTGGTGACTAATCTACTAATGTGACATTTATCAATAAAGAACTTTGACTTTTTCGCCGTCTCTCTCTTCAGGCGACATTGCGGTCAAATGTAAACCCATAACAGATAAAACATCTATTTGCATGAAAATTTTATTAATTGATTATGGCAAAAATAAAAAGTTACGTATTGTAACGTGAGTTTTCCGAAATTCAACCCCTGAGATGGTAAAATAGTGAATTAAAGTTGCATATTATCGCATTAGCCTACCTTTACGGCGACTATAGATAATTTAAGTTATTATTCAACGCTTATTTTCCAAGTAGGAAACTACAATAAAAAACTTACTGAACGCGAGCGAAGCCGCGGGTTAAAGCTAGTTATTGTATATAGCTGCCGCCTCCTCGAGTTTTGCCTTCACTTCCTAACCGATAGGCATGATATATTCGCAGTTCTTCAGATTGACTTGTTTTGTTGCTATCAGTGTGGCTATGAATTCGATGTCGGCTCGCGTTCGGCCTACTTGTTGCTGTAAAGCTGCTTTGGGAGTCTTTATTGAGGGGGATTGAGAAAAGGGTGTAGTTCGGAGTATGTTACGAGCTGCGGCATTGAATCGGCACACAGGCCGTGATGGTGCCTTTTTCTTTTAGGCCACCTCTTTGTTGAGCTGCGGCTTTTTCTGCGGCTGCCTTACGCTGTACCCGGGAACTTGAAACGGGGTGTCCCCAGCTGTCGGTTGCATTTGTTAGGTCGTGTGAAGGGGCTCTGAGGAAACTCAGGTTCTCTCTCCTATCTTCGTACACGACAACCTCGTGGTGGTTGGAGGCCTCAATGCAACCCAGCCGGTCTGCGACTTTCGCTCTTGAGTATTCAATCACCATCGCATCCACGCTTATCACCCGGGGTGCATTTCTGCTCAGATGTACGAGCAGCGCGCTTGCCCGTGTGAAAGGAATTCGACCCTCGGAGTACTCTATTATTAGTGCATGTTTTGTTTTTCAATCGCACCAACCGAAATCGGTGGCCGTCTGCTTCGCACACTGGCATAGCATCGTAGGTTTTCCGCTTCATTGTGACTTTTGCGGGTGCTACCCCACTACTACCTAACCCCATACTACTGAGCTTCTGCAATAGTATGTCATTGTCAATTATGTCAAAAGCCTTGCGAAAATCGAAATACAAAACGTCCACCAGCAAGGCGCGATCGATACTACTCGAAATGAAGTCGACGAGTCCGAGCAGGTTCGTATTTACCGACCTCCCCGGCTAAAATCCGTGCTGCTCATTGCATAGATATTGAGAGACCTGGCTTTATATCTCACGATGGAGAATATATTCACAGGTTTTAGCCGGCGAGCACAAAATCGCAATGGGGCGGTGTTCATCAACTGCCTTCTTATTGTGAGCCTTAGGTATTGGAGTGACCCTAGATAATTTCCACTGACGCGGATAAACACTGCTCGCTAGAGACAGAGGGGAAAGTCAAATGTTCTCTACAGGATTTTAGAATATAGACTGGCAGACTCTAGCCAGGCAGGCCCGGCGAACTACTGGTCTTGAGTCTATTTAAACCAGTGTTGACATCCTCTGGCGATATATAGGGAACATACACAGTTCCGCCCTCGCCCGACTTATCTACACACTGCTCAGCATTCAAAGATGGTGCATCCTTGAGAAAAACACTTGAAAAATATTTGCCAAAGGCTTCAGCCGCCGCGACCTCCTCACGAGGAGTGCCTTCGTATTCGACAATTGGCTCAAACTCACCTTTGGATCTTAAATTAGTCACGTGTCTCCAGAAGTTCTGTGGACACTTTTGAAAATGACTTGTTTCAAGTGATGCAATATGGAGTATAGGCTTCGGAAATACGGGACTTCAGGCTCGATTTCAGGTTAGATAGATTCTTCATCACGCCGATAAAGTTTCCATTTTATATGCAGTTATTTCTTTCTGCGCATTTCTAGCTTCTTTCTTTCGCAGCTACAAAGTACGAGACCGACAGCCTAGACGCGACGTTTCGCCGCGTCGGGCCGACCGGGCCGCTAGCACGGCCCACTACTACCCCTGGGGCGGTGACACCAGGAGTCTTATTCCATCCATCGAGGCCGGCGCCTGACTGCCCAAGGGGAGGAACAAGATCACAGATTGATTGATTGTTTGTATGACGCCGCTATGACGGCGGTCCAAATTCACGACCAGCAGACGAAACATATTCAAACTACCTCTATTGTCGCTATGTCGCTATGTTAGCTGTTAGCCATGCTAAAAGTATTGATACAGATAAAAAAGTTACTTGTTTCTCGTTTATCATAGTAATATGATCCATAATAATACCCCAGTCTAATAAATCATAACACCTAGTATTTTTTCTTTATAAAAAACAAATAAACTGATTTTGTACTTCTGCCGTGCGGTCTAAAGCACACACAGCTTTTTATCTATCGATATCTGGTACTGCTATCGATAATGCAATAAATACCAGAAATGTTTAACCCATAAAATTAATTTTCTCTCGAAGTACGGTTGGTAGTCCTAGCGGCATGAAATAAGGTCGGTTTGTTGGGAGCGGTTTGCCGATAAGACTAGGTAGAGTAGGTATGTAAAATGCATGTTGTTACTTGTCTGGTTAACAATGACATCAGCCGTTTGTTTATCGATGGAAATTTCCAAAGCTATCAATGCTGCGCATGATTCGCACTGCCGCGTGGCACGATTGACGAGTTGAAAATGACGTGATCCATCCGACGTGTGATTGGTCGTTTCGTGATATAAGCAGCTCGTGGTTGCTCGAGCTGTTCGTTGACGTGGACATCGCGCCACTTGCATTCACGGGTGTCGTGATCCATGTGATAAACATAACTTGATTGTACGGATCATGCGGCATGCGCATGGCCCGATAACGCGGTCCTTGACTTCCTTGTAATACATTGTAATACAGAGAGTTGAGACTTTGAGAGGCGCCTGGGTGGATCAGTATCGAGTATTTTGATGTCGTAATTTTCCAGTAAATTTCATCATCTTTTTTATGGCCTTGTTATTTATATATTTTGCCAATGAGCCGCCTAACTACAACTGTCTTTTGCTTTGATTATTAACTTGATCGTGCGATCATGCGGCATGTGCATGGCCCGATAACAATTTCCTTGGATACAGAGAGTTTGAGACCTTGAGAGGCAGGCGCCTGGTGGACACAGTACGAGAGTATTTTAATGTCGTTAAAACTGTCTTAGCTTTGATTTTGTTCTCTTTTTTTTGGTTGAAATGATAGCAAAGCCATAGCAGGCGGTAGAAGGTTGTACAATCTTGGTCTCATCAAATCGAGAGTGAATCGGTTTCTTCTAGGTAAGCACGCTCCATCGTAGACCGGACCACCGCTTAACATCAGGCGAGATGGTGGTCACATGCGAACCTATTATAGTAAAAAAAAATAGTTGCCAAGTCTGACCCACCACAGATATTGTCACGTGACTTTGCTCGCCTAGTAGCGCACGCGGCTGTGAAAGTGAATGGGCATCGTGCAGTATTAAACGCTTATCGAATAGACTGCAAACATCTTCTGTCATTTTTTAATTTATATTATCTGTAATACTACCGATAAAGCATTATTTAAAACCTACCTATTCCAATAAATTCAAACCTACAAAATAACTTTTCAATGGAAGTACGGTTGCGCTCGCGTTTAAAAAACTCATGGATATACTGGTCTGCTAATAATAATATTATCGACGACATCAGCCAATCGAAAAATAGATTTTTTGATCGTGGATTTTATCTTTGCTGATTACATTCCCGCGGATATAAAAGCAGGATCGCGATCCCGCGAATATCATTTCCAGTTCGTTCGTCTTCCTCCTAACCAGGATACATCGAGACAGTAGTTAATTATAATACCTACTTCTTTTTTTTTCATTTATTAATAAATTTTTATGGTTTAGTATTTATTTACAAGTGTAACCGTGTTTGAACTATAAATGTGATTTTCAAGAGGTAAGTTGTTTTTTGCTTTGAACATTTTAAATGCTCGTAATTTTATTCTGCCCGCGGTGATAGTCGCGATCTCGCGACGGAGCGCAGATCATGATGGAAATTTCCATAGCTTAAGCATCGATTTTTTTTTAAAACTTTTATAGGTTTACATTTGACTTAACTTAAACATTTTAACTTTGATTTAAACGATGATATGCGGTCTCCGATGGAGCGTGTTTACCTAGAAGAAACCGATTTGAAGACATAAAGATGTAACTATCAGGAAAAACCCTCTCAGGCAACGTATTCCACAGCCTTGACGTTCTTATCACAAAAGTAGAGCCAAATCTCTTCGTTCGTGTCTTTGGAACATTAACCATGAAACGATGTCGCTTTTTCGAACTACGAGTATTCCGATAGAAAAAAGGGCAAGGTGGTATTAGATCGTGCAAATCAGTGGCACACTCTCCGAAGTGTATCCGATAAAAAACCGCTAAGCTAGCAATTTTCCAGTGATGTTTGAGACTTTGCAGTCTTTTTCGCACGAGGATGTCATTGCTTGAGCCTTTTGGCACGTCTCTCGATCGGACTCTTGATGTTTTGATGGCGTGACTCTTTGACTCATTTATTATAATAGTACGGCGTGGCTCGATAGAGTTTGAATTGAAAATAACGTGATCCATCCGGCGTGGCGGCGTGTGATTGGTCGTTTCGTGATAATAAAAATAAACAGCTCGTGATTGGTCGGGCTGGTCGTTGACTTAGGCATCGTGCCACGGCGCATTACTTTTGTGATTGATTAAGTACGTGTCTAAATAAAAAGCGCAAACAAACGCATGCCGATTACACGTTCTTTTGAATACAAAGGGAGACATTGAGAGGCCGCATGGGTGGATGCGCGCAAGTGGTTATCTACTACTTCAATGTAGTTAGTTATTTTCAAGTATACCTATTTGTGGTTTTTTGTTATATTTTGCCGAAGTGTTCTGGTCACATAGATAACAAATAACGTTTAATTTAGTCGATTAAGACCACTGCGGCATTATACGAGTATATGATTAAAGTAGATAAGCAGGCCGTACAACAAGTTTACGATTATTTTGCACCCCGCCCTCGCTCGCCAGTCTCCATTTACCTTTGAAAAACTACGTAACATAGTATTTAAACCGTCGCGGGCTACGCGTTGCCGACCACTCGTATAGCGACGAGACGAGCAGGACATGTGCCTGATGGTAAGCAACATGCGTGCCCATAGCATCACAATGGCACGCAGCTATTGGAACATTAAGAGTCCAAATCCTTACCTATCACTAACGACCAAGTTCGCAACACTATACTACGTTACATTACAGGTGTAACAGACGTAGGGTTTAGGTCTACCAAGCTTAAATGGGAGTGGGCGGGTCATGTGGCCAGAATTCACCTCGATCGGGGGGTCAGGGTTTCTACGGAGTGGACGCCATCGGTCAGTAGACCCCAGGGTCGTCCTCCAACGAGATGGAAGGACGAGCTCGGAGCGTTTAAAAATGATTGGATTGAGCTGCCAAGCTCAGGACCGGATAAACTGGAAAGAATTGGGGGAGACCTTTGCCCAGCTGTGGGACAACTGAGGTTAAAAAAAAAACTTTAAGTACTAGATATTACAACGCTACATATTTGGCTTCAATATTTAATTGAATTCCTTTATTTCAGATCCTATAAAGAGTCCTATTTCGGGAAGTCCGTTCCTATTGCTGAGCCGTCCAAGGTTTATCATACCGGATCCTAGTCTTCTCTGGCGCTTCTTACAGACCCGAATAAAACGTCCTTTACGTTAATAAATATGGGTGAGTAAGTTAGAGTTGAGTAAATTGCTGTTATAAAACGTAAAAGAGGTCATCCTTTTTTTAAGTTTTAAAGTTTGATTTTTATACGACTTCCAAAAAGGTTTTTTATTTCTTATTTCGGTTGTACCTATGTGTTTTTGTTTACATATATGTATGTCCTTTTTTCTGGTAGATCATAGTTCAGAAGTGGTCCCATATAATTTATCGAAATCGGTGTGTTGTTTTTTGAAATATTAACAAAAAACTTGCTTACCTTTCAATGCACGATGTTATAAATAAATATTGGTGGACAATTCACACACAACAAAGCAAAGGTTGTACTATAGGGGCCCGATAGCTGATATAATAGTTATTTAGTTGTAAATATATACTTATTATACTTACTTCTGCTTTGCCAAGGTACACTTTTCCAAATAATTTCATGATATTTAAGTAGCCAGATGAGCATAATAGGTATTTCATAAATATGGATTATGGGTAAATATTGAAAACAAGATACCTACTAAAACAAACATTCTAGAGAAAAAGGTTTTTATAAAATGATTTTAGACTACGAAAATAGTTGAGGTTTTATACAAAAACATAGTACTAACATAGTAGCAGTTGATGAACTACTAAACTGCTACAATAACTGCTAATTTATATCATGCTCTGGTTACGCAAGCGATGTTGTGGTGAGTTTATGAGATGTAATTTGATGTTTACAGCTGGACTCTTTTGCAACTTATTCCCCGTATAATTGAAAGGAGAAAAGGAGAACTGCTCTACATCTACCCTCCATAGCAGAGACTTAGAGCATCTCTGTTCAGTGTACGGTGGCAATATACAAAGAATTCTTATGGTAACGTACAATTTTGATCCTTTTTTACAGTGAGGCCTTATAGAGACGAAGATGAAGAGTTTGGCGTACACTGCAGTTACTGCTCGTCACCTGTCTACTGGCAGGGCCCTTATCAAACTGGTAAGCTATTTACCGAATCTGAGGGAAATTGATTATGAAAATATAATATAATATACTAATTACCATTAAAGTCAAGATCACCGACACAGCTCTCAAAATTAGCAAGTTGAAGTAGCAATGGCCAGGCCATTAGCTCACAGAACTGATGATCGGTGGGGAGTAAACGTTTTCGAATGGCAACCACGAACCGGCAGACGTATAAGACGACCGCCACATGATGGACCGATGATATTTTAATATCTCGGTCGCGGGAAGTCGGTGGATGGAGGCGGCACAAGACCGGTCATAGTGGAATTATTTTGGAGAGGCCTATGTCTAGCAGTGGACATCTGCAGGCTGCAGATTATGATGATGAATTAGCATTAAACTAATGACTATTTTTGTGGTTTATATATAGTACTATATAAGGATGATATTAAAAAAACAATATCAACTCATCGCCTCTTTCCATAACAGGATTTTAATCAATCAAACAAAATTACAAATCTACATAATTTGCTTTTACATTTAATAATGATACTTGTATTTCCAGGGCACAATTTTGTCCCGAGAACAACTGCCTTCAATCAGATCTCGCTCGCACAAATTAGCAGCTATTATAATGTATCACCACAAGTAATCCCCAAAAATAATGGTAAGGCTCTTTTGTAACTTGATGGTGTACATTTCAATATTTTGTTAAGGGTATGAGTCTCAATAAAAGCAAGTGTAGCTGCCCCCACTCATCATCATCATCACCACCCTGCCAGGCGTGG
Organism: Ectropis grisescens; assembly: GCA_017562165.1. Taxonomy (NCBI): domain Eukaryota; kingdom Metazoa; phylum Arthropoda; class Insecta; order Lepidoptera; family Geometridae; genus Ectropis; species Ectropis grisescens. The sequence continues at coordinate 23,336,206 of CM029787.1, read as the reverse complement.
TCCCAGCCTCGAATTTTGGAGGGGGTCACCATTACGCAGCCTCAGATTTGGGGGGGGGGCGGTAGAATACCAATAAATCGAGTAAAAATACTTTAGTAGCGCCCCACCGTAGTCCAGTTATTTTCACGTGTTAAAAATAGTCTATGTACTATTTAAGATTTTTAGTTTAACGTATACAATGATTTCATTTGCCTCCAGCTGCCTTTCGTGTGTCGTCACTCCATCTGACCTCACGGCGTCCTACACTACGTTTACCGATTCGCGGTCTCCATTCCAGAGCCTGCCTCTTTCTATATGGATGTAATGCCTCTTCTGAGCAAGCGTGGTCCCCTTTCGCCCTTGTTCTCACTTGACAAGGCAAGGTATATTTCTACGTACAATATAATACAAACATTTATGTTATTTCCGTAGTTTACTTCTTAGACGTAAATGACAGTTGAGCAAAATAACCAGTTCGATTAATTGTAGTTAAAAAAGCACTTAGGACCCTTTAGATCCCGAAAAAAAAGCAGCAGCTAAATAAATGGTTATTTTGTAAATTATTTACGTGCTAACTAGCAAATAATAGAGCAATACATACATATTATTAATTAAGTGTAGTTAAAATAATAGCCAACTTTTTTTTAGTGAGCACGAGCACGCAGACGAGTGAAGATGAAGAGAGGTGTCTGCTTGACGAGGAAGGACTCGTAGCTCCTGGTGTATATAACTTCCGAACGTTTCCAAGGATATTGAATACCAATATTTCCGAAGATACTGCAATGACTGATATGAATGAAACTCAACCTGAAGCTTCATCAGAAGTAGCAATTAGTATTGATGCAGTTTCAACAGCATTGACATTCCAACCTGACAATATTCAAGACAATAGATACACAAATCCAGAATCATTAATACCCATTTTCCAAAATGACAATTTAATGTCGCCTGGTCAGCAACAAGCTGGAACAGAAAATTTTGCTGATGATGACATATTGGAGATTCCATTTATATTCCAATCACTGATATAGATGACAATGAGTCTGAGCAATTTTCTTTAGATGTAGTCGATGGCACAGATCATCAATTAAACAAATCAAATACTGAAACTGATAACCTGCAAACGAGTAGTGAATCAGAAATAAAAAAAATGTCAGATAACGACGTTATAGAAATTTGTACGGATTTTTCGATGACAGAGATTAATGATAATGAAACGGAAGTATTGAAAATGCATAAAACAGTTAATATATATCAAGAATCACTAGTATCAAGTTCCCAACCTCACAATTTAAAATCGACCGGCCAACAACAACATGGAATAGAATATTTTCCTGATGACGACATTTTAGAAATTCCCATATATATTCCAATGTCAGACATAGACGACGATGAGTCCTGGGACTCATCGTCGTCTATGTCTAATTCGTCATATGTAGCAGATAGCACCAATGATGGATCTATCTTATCAAGTACTCAAACTCATAACCTACGAACGACTACTGAACAACAACAAGAAACAGAGAATTTGGCCGATAACGTGGAAATAGAGATTTATATGGATATTCCGAAGACAGAGATTAGTGATGATGTACTAAGAGAGTTTAAATTGTATGTAGCAGTAAATAAAGATCAAGAATCATTAGTATCAAGTTCCCAAACCGACAATCTAAAATCAACTGCTCAAAACCGACATATAATAGAAGACTTAGTTGATAAAGACTTATTAGAGATTCCAATGACTGACATCGATGATGATGAGCATTATTCATCAGATGTAGTAGATAGCACCGCAACCCAAACAGATAACCAACAAATGACTAGCGAACAACAAACAGAAGATTCAGCCAATAACCACGTTGTAGAGATTCCTATAGTTACTGCGGCGACTGACAGTAGCGATGATGAGTATGAAGGGTTATCATCAAAAGAAAGAGTCAGTATAGATAGAGTATCAAGTTCAAATAAAGGATATGAAACAAAAACCAATTACACAAAGCCTTTGAAAAGGAAACGTGGCAATACTTGTAAGAGTAACAAAAAGATGCGTAGATTCTGCGAAAAAATAGCGATTTAATGGAATGTTTAGTGCAAGAACGCCACAAGCATCTTTGGTACATTATTACATGGCCAGTGGGCACCCACCAACTTAGTCATGATGCATTTCTTCCTACTTAGTTTAATGTCATATTTTTAATAATTATATTTTAAGTTTTTACAATGTATGAATGAATATACTTGTATGTTTTGTATTTTTATAATTGGTTATTAAATTAAAATTATAAATACTTACAACAGTCTTTCACTTCAATTTGTAAGGCAATTTACCAATTAATTTCAACGTGTACCTAAGTTTAGTTTTTCAGATTGGGTGCAAATTAATCGGTGTGATAAAATCAGTGGTCTGTGTCTGTACCGATATCTGTTGAAAAGTTCGTCAATACTATAAACCCAAGGGCTTGTTCGTGAAGGAAGTTTGTAAAGCTTAATAAATTGTATACTAAATACCTCTGTTTTTAAGAAATAAATACTGTCTTCTTTTGATCTTTTTTTTTTTTTTATATGTAGTTGACGAGACGATCAGGACTTGTACCTGATGGTAAGCAACATGCCTGACACATGACAACAGCACAGTGACCTAAGATTTTACATCTATAAGATATCCGTATTCTAAGCCCTGTAATTTCTCTGGAAACATTGCCCTTCAAACCGGAACACAGTAATGTTTGCATATTACTGCTTGTCAGTAGAATAACTGGCAAAGGCGTGGTACTTCCCAGGCGGACTCTGCCAAGAGTCCTGCCACTACAAGATTTGCATTACTTGTTTATCCTTCCATTAGTTTCGTGACTAGAACAGTTGATAATGAGAAGGTATGAAATTCTAATGAGAACTAACGAGAATAATTCATTCTCGTGCGAAAAAGACTGCAAAGTCTAGAACATCGCCGGAAAATTGCTAGCTTATCGGTTTTTAATCGGATACACTTCGGAGAGTGTGCGACTGATTTGTACGATCTAATACCACCTTGCCCTTTTTTCTATCGGAATGCTCGTAGCTCGAAAAAGCGACATCGTTTCATGGTTGATGTTCCAAAGACACGAACGAAGAGATTTGACTCTACTTTTGTGATAAGAACGTCTAGGCTGTGGAATACGTTGCCTGAGAGGGTTTTTCCCGATAGTTACAATCTTTGTGTCTTCAAATCGAGAGTGAATCGGTTTCTTCTAGGTAAACACGCTTCATCGTAGGCCGCATCATCGTTTAACATCAGGCGAGATGGCGGTCAAGTGTAAACCTATAAAAGTTAAAAAAAAAAAGACTCTTGAAGACCGTGAGTCATCTTATTTCTCAAATGTCATTACCCTCGTGCCCTCTTTGGCCACTATGTTGGGCGTTAAACATTTTTACTTGTTATTAAATTATAAGCCTGGTTCGGTTAGTAAGCACTGAGTTTTATGTTTTTTTTTTAAATATTGTTCGACATTTCACACTTTACACTATCTAGTACCAAACTAAACAAAGTTTGTACAATCGGAGCCAGATAACTGATACATGGATGCTATACTACATGTATAATTTCAAAAACATACTTATTATACATGAAAAAAGAAGTGTGGCACTCGGAGACTGCCGCGGTAAAGCTATTGCATGTTGCATGCATTTTTATCAACATAAGCAATAGGGATGTTAACAATTTTTCGGAATTGCTTTTATTTTGAAGAGTGACATTTGTTTACCATAAAAAATATCACGGGAAATCCGTTAAGTTGGCAACACTGCTAAGAGCATTTAGTCTGTAAAGCTAATATCAATAAGATTCAAAGTCGAATGACCGAGTGGGGAGGACGGCGTTACGGTCTTCTATCCCTCTTTCTTGTGAACATAAGAAAGAGATGCACGATCACTAAAATTTGGTCCCCAGGTCCGCGATAAAAGCTATGCAATAGCTTAAAAACACCCAAACAAACAAAAATATTTATTTACTATCAAAAGAAGTGTTATATTTTTAATGTAAGTTTGTTTGTCTGGTGCGTAAAGAGCAAGACACGTAAGTGAGGCGCGGAAGTAGCTATCTACCTCGGAAACGTTATAGGCCTCGCCCCGTTCCCCACAGCGACCAATGCGATGCATGAGCCGTGCATCGCTTACGGCCATCTTATCCATTGAACTCTTCAACCAGAGCGGCACACGCTCTGCAATGATGGCGATGTAAAATCAGGTGACGTCTCCTGAATGAGATTAGATCTAACCTCTATAAAAAAAAGGGTAAAAGAGATAAATTAATGTAGGTATACATAATTTAGAGTGACAATACAAGCAGAACATGCACCTGATGGTAAGCAATAAGCCTGCTCAAGGCTTGTTGTCAAGTAGAATACTACAGCAATTTTCCCATGATAGCATGATGTGCCCATATTAGACTATATTCTGAGTTCCAAATTTCAACCAAATCCGATCAGACGTTCCGACGTTATTGAGTAACAAACATTAAAACATCCTACTAACATTATAAACGCGACAGTTTGTAAGTATGGATGTTTGTTACTCTTTCACGTAAAAGATACTGAACGGATCGGGCTGAAATTTAGAACATAAATATAAATATTATATTCTGGACAAACAGATAAGCCACTTTTAATCCGAAAAAAAAAACAACTAGAACGAAGTCAAAGTCAAAGTTCTTTATTGATAAATGTACAATTTACACGTCAATTTTATAAAAAAACAAAATAAGAGCATACAAAGAGTATACATTTTAAAGTTTCAATTGAACTTTATATTGTACGATAAAACATTATAACAAATAAGTGACAAAATTAAAATATATGTACTTATTACAATTGTAATGAACAATGTCAATTTTTTACAACTTTTTTGTGAGTTTGCCATCACTATATAAAAACTCACTGCAACTATAAAAAGTTTGATCGATAAGCCAGCTTTTTAATCGGGTTTTGAAGCTATCCGAAATTGCTGATGCGATGTGCTGATTTAACTATTTTAGGAAGAGTGTTATAAACTTCCGGTCCCATAATGTGAGTTGAGGAACGATAGGGATCACAACTACTCAACGTAAAACCGCGGGGCACTGCTTGTATTATATATATGTAACAGTGAATTAAATAATAAGTCGGTCAATAATTTTAAATCGATATTGTTAAAAACATGCTTCTTTATTATTTTGTTTTATTAACATACTCTTTTTTTTTTTTTTTTTCTAACTTTTATAGGTTTACACTTGACCGCCATCTCCTGATGTTAAGCGACGATGCGGTCTACGATGGAGCGTGTTTACCTAGAAGAAACCGATTCACCTCGATTTGAAGACACCAAGATTATAACTATCAGGGAAAACCCACTCAGGCAACTCATTCCACAGCTTAGATGTTCTTATCACAAACGTAGAGTCAAACCTCTTCGCCCGTGTCTTTGGAATATCCACCATGAAACGGTGCCGCTTCTTTGAGTTCCGAGAAGTACGATAGAAAAAAGGGCAAGGAGGTATTAGATCATGCAGATCAGTTGCACACTCTCCGAAGTGTATCCGATAAAAACCGATAAGCTGAGCAATCTTGCGACGATGTTCAAGACTTTGAAGTCTTTTCGCGCTAGAATGTCTTTGCCTATGAGCCTTTTGGCGCGCCCTCGATCGATTCCAGAGCCTCAAGCTGATACTTAGCCGATCCATCCCAAAGGTGCGAACAGTACTCCATACAAGAGCGAATCTGTGCTTTGTATAATAAAAAGTAATTGTTCAGATTTGAAGTACTTTCGCACCTTTGAGAGGACAATAGTTTTTGGCAGCTAATTTAGACTTGGACTCGATATACGAGCCAAAGTTGAGCGTAGAAGTTAAGGTAACGCCCAAAAGCTCAAGATGATCAGGTAACCGGCACGGATACATCTGTTTCGAAAAGTAGGAGTCAGTTCAAATTGACTCCTTTTGCGGAGAACAGACACGCCTGCGTCTTTCCGCGTTAAACTTGGCCAGATTGGTTTCGCCCCATTCAGAGACTTCCTCAAAGGTCAATCATGTTCAAACGATCGATCATACTCTCTCTCAGTACCTTAGTATGCTGTCCAGTGTCTTTTGTGCAAAAACTACCGTTTCGCAGTTACGCTTTATTTCCTGTGAACCGCCACGGCCAATGTTTACATCACTGGCAACGGCTATTCCTTCTCTTTCACGCCAGTGTCTTCGTACGTCTTCCTATTCTTATCGAAAAAAATATTTAAGCAAACGTGTAACTGTGCTATGTATAGCTATCTCATTTCCATCTACTGCCAGTTTGCTATGTCTTTGTCATTCATTCAAAGGTATAATATCTCACGATGGAAGTGTAGTTGTGTACACGTTGTGTATTTGTGTGTAATTTTCGCCACATTATATTGTTTTCATATTAGGACGTACCTCATCTTTCTTTCCTTAATTATATCAATGATCTTACGGCGCATACACATAATTATATAGCCTATATAGTCACGATCAAAGAAGATAGCTACCCCTAGTATACAAAGAAGATAGCTAAGTAAATCCCTTCCACTCAGGATGGATTTAAGTACTAATTTGGATTCTGGATGGATAATTGTAGTGGTAGGACTCCAGCAGAGTCCGCCTGGGGCAGTACCACACCTTTGCTAGTTATTTGACAGCCAAGTAGTAATGTGCGAACATTACTGTGTTCCGATTTGAAGGGCAATATGTCCAGAGAAATTACAGGGCTTAGAGATATAACATCTTAGATCTAGTAGCTCTTTATACACATATGAACCTCGAGTCGTATGAAAAAGTAGGGGACACCTTCACAGGACACGGCAGAGGCCCTCTGCTACAAACATAGGCTTAAAATGCATTCCACGGTCGCTTGAGAAGTCCGCGAGGTTGCCTCATGTCATGGGAACGGCGGTGGTACAACCGACTTCGGTTGATGTCGTCGAAGCACCTAATACTGAAATCTTTAAAGCAGACTAAAGCGCTGGCTTATCGAACAAGCATTTTATGATATTGAGAATGGTGATCTCTGGGTGACGAGCGCTGTGCAGTGCTAGGTAATGATTTGGTATGTTGCTTACCATCAGGCACGAGTCCTGCTCGTCTCGTCACTCCATATTTAAAAAAAAGTTGAGGTCTGCAGTCAGCGTGGGTAACACAGGCTAACCGGAACCGGAAGACCACCGTCACTGCAGCTTGAGATTGCGCAGCATAGGCAGCAGATGCGATCGAGTAGGGGTCACAATTACTCCTATATAAAAATTTTACTAATTAATTAACGTAAATTTGCCGTTTTTTACACATAAATATCTAAATAATATAAAATCTATACTAATATTATAATTATAAAGCTGAAGAGTTTGTTTGTTTGTTTGAACGCTAGGATCTCGGGAAGTGCTTGTCCGAATTGAAAGATTATTTTTCTATTGGATAGTCCATTTATCGAGGAAGGCTATAGGCTATAGAAAATAACGCTACTATTAACAGAAGCGGAGCATGAATCAAGAATGTAACAAAATCCTTTTTGAGAGTTTTCGTACGTTTCGTGCTTTGACATGACACATGACAGCATGTGTCTAAGACTGCGTCATTGAATATTACAGATTACATAACTCTTGAATATAAAACCTTTGCTAATCATTTTTTTTCTAAATCTGAGTTGGTACAACTAATTTCCGATAGGTGGCGTAGCAGGTAGCTGAAGAGGTGTTTTGTTTGAAAGCGATATTCTCAGACTGAACCGATTTTAGTCATTCTTTCACCGTTGTATATTTTATGTACGGGATCCTGATGAGTGCTATATAATGTACCACGGGCAACACCAGGGCGGACATCTAGTATAATAAATAAATACGAGTTGACATCGGCATCGCGGCCGCTGAAACCCGGCGGAACCGCAGCTATCCCTAACTACGGTTGTGAGGGTGGACCTCTGGTGGTGGCAGTGGCACACGCTCCTCAAAGATGGCAATGATTTTCATATTTATATCAACGATCTTGGCTAAGATACACAAAAGTGAGGCGGAGGAGCGAGATTAGTTGAAAACTCTTGCATATCCGTGGAGGTGGACTTGGGGGAAATCTCGTCACCACTGAAGAGTCTGGGCGTTTGATAATTAAGAGGGGCGCCCGGTAGTCTACCTTGATCGCCATCCCACCCAGCGTGGCGACTAAGGGGCGCCTAGTTCCCGGGCGCCCTGGTATTCCTGGTCAACTTTTATAGGTTTACACTTGACCGCCATCTCGCCTGATGTTAAGCGACGATGCGGTCTATCTCGGAGCGTGTTTACCTAGAAGAAACCGATTCATTCTCGATTTGAAGACACTGATTATAACTATCGGGAAAAACCCGCTCAGGCAACTCATTCCACAGCCTAGACGTTCTTATCACAAATGTAGAGTTAAACTCCTTCTCTTGTTCATCATATTAACGTTGTCTTGCACGTGCCGACCGTGTGTTGCTATGGCCATGCTATGGTGATTCAAGCTGTGGAGGCCAGTAACATTGGGATAGAGCCATAATACAGGTAATATTCAATACAAAACAGCATCAAAGGTAAACAAATGAGCATAGAACCAATAACCGCAGCTCGGGATTATGGCGAAATAAAATGACGACTTCTTATTGGTCGTATTTCTACCTTTTTTTATCTATTTCAACTTACCTAGGCAGTAATCTGTCTAGGTTTGGAATTTTGGATATATGTTTATTGCTCAATCACGTCGTAACGTCCGACCGATTCCGATTTGAACCATCAAATCGGAATCGGTCGGAAGACAGTTTATAATCTGTAAGAAGACAAGCTTCCTTTTATCCCGGGTAAATAATGGAAACGGAAATTACGCCGGTAAAACCAAGGGACACTGCTAGTTTGATATAAAATTACCTCGTTTGTCAAAAAGACGGCCCGCCTATACGCCTTCTAAACGGTCTTCTATGAAGGAGTTAAGTGGGAATCGTACAAGCTCAAAGACTCAGAAGTCATCGGATACACCAACTCGTAAGTGACACGAAAACTATTTTTTAATCTGATTACATCGGGCATTACGGTTAGGCCTTGACCTTTTCGCCTCCATTATTTTTATTGCTATCCCAAGTCCAAACTGTTTTCCGAGAACGCCAGAATTATCATGTACAAACAGTAGGTAGTCTGACGCGTCGACCTCAATCCACAATGTCGTTAATAGGACATTTGCACGTCCAAGGTCTATTGATAGAAAACTCCCCAAAACGCATGTAGAGTTTTGGGACTTTTGTTCTTGTTTTAGTGTAAATTGAAGTGTGAATTGTGATTGTGATATTTGTGTTTTTTATACAGAAAAAATGGCAATGAATAAAAAAAAACATGGTGATATTCTGCATTTAAAAGGTATTCATCTCATCAATATTGACATTTTTAATTTAACCTAGTGACCGACCAATTTTTGGTTAAAACATTAGGCGATAACGGAATAATTGTTGGTTGCCCTTGGATATTTATACAGCACACTAAGTCATTGAACTCTTAAATATTTTAATCAATGCTCTAACCTTGAACTTTGAGATAAGTTTTTTCAGTCTGTTCTACTATGCTACGTAGGTACTAGTTGCAGTAAATCTCTCCACTAAAACTTTGTTTTCATTTTGTCATACGGAATTTGGACGCCACTCCATATTCTCTAAACACGTTCTAATATTAAAACGTTCAAAGAAAGTACCTACTGTAGATTTCAACCATACTTATCTACGAGTATGTTGGCCCAATTAAACTGTTAAGGTTAATGTTTTAATTTTAAGTCCGCG